>OY856414.1:529275708-529914042 GCA_963693085.1 Alisma plantago-aquatica | reverse complement strand
ATGGGTTGTTATAAAGGTAATGATTGGGTGGCTTTGACTCATGGGGCTTTTGAGGGGTGAGTGATAGATATGGGATTTGTCCCTCCTAAGGGAGTTTGATATCCAAGTCCACTTGATGATTAGGATTGAGATAGGCATGCGCACGCATGTATGAATCAGTATGTGATATTGATGTCATACATATCTCGTTCAATCTGCTCTGAGATCAAGAAAGTGAATGAACGTTGACAGGATGACTGTTCCATGCCTCGAGTTCATTCGGGATATTAGGGACAAAGAAATTATACATTCGCTGTAACACCATTCACAGATTGTAGGATTGAAAGTTGTTCTCCAACTTTCTACTTTCGCTTGGGTAGCATTGATGTGTGACTAGGCACCGCTCTTTGCTTGTGAAGTCATAAGTGTTATGGACTTTCACTGCCAATGTGAAATGGACCTGCAGTGTCACACACATAGGATTTAACCTGGAAGAGGAGTTTTGTCCACAAGCAATGTTTAGATTGATTACTAAAGGAGTTTAGTAGTTCAATTAAACACTCAGTCAATTCATAGCTCAATATCATAATGTTCAAGGTGTTGGGCACATTGATTAGAGTATCAGATTGATTGAAATCACAATTGACTGATTCTGCACAACCTGTACTCCCAACCGATCGGTTCATGTGATGAACCGGTTGGCTGAGCTTGGTGAACCATTCGGCTCAAGTGTTGGGCCGATCGGCTCAAGATCAGGGTGAATCGATGGCTTCAAGTGTTGAAATGATCGATTCAACTGGTGCAACCGAGCAACTTGGGAAAAAAGGATTGGTGAGAATTTTCCTTTCATTTCAATTTCCCAATTTGATTGGGAAATAGGATTGGTATTCGATACCAATTAGAAACAAAAGAAGGAAAGTCAATTGGGAACCGACCAGGACCACCAACCGACCGGTTCACTTGTGAACTGACCGATTGAGGTGTCCCAACCGATCGATTCACTTGTGAACCGACCGGTTCAGGTTGCGAGTTGGTTGCTTTTGTGGAAAATCTCGAACCCTTCTACTCCTACTTTTAGTCCCGCATTGCCTGGGATAGAGAACCCTATCCTATGACCCTCCTATATATAGGGGTATTGGGGGCTTCTCAAAGAACAACTCAGTGCAACCAGTTGCTCGGGAAAGTTGGCGTTCTCTCTGGTTTTGGTAACCGAGAGAGAGCTCAAGCAAGTGCTACCTGAAAAGGGTGGCGCTGTAAGGAAAAGACCACTGCAGTTGCAACTGGAGGCAGGAGAGTGTGTTGGCGACTAGTACGTCAATAGGAGGGTGCGACTCCTTCCAACTCCTTGTGGGACAAGGAGTGTGGAGTTCCAGGTGGTCTGTGTGGACTACTTCAGAGGCGGGAGGTTTCTGCCGCTCAGGGGGACAACTGTCAACCCCAACAGTCCCGGTGAGAGGAGGAGTCGTCAGTCCCGGTGCGACCAGAAGTTGCACAGACACCGTCCAAGACTGGAGGTGAAGACCGCACAAGCCGTGAGGTATTGTCGCCGAGCAAGCCCTGGGACAAGGTATGATTCCACAAACCATCCTTTCCTATTGTATAGATGTTGATGTGTTTCCTTGTTCTGAGTTTGGGGGAAAATTTTTTTGTTTCCGCTGCCTTCTCTGCCTCCCCTAAAACCCAACAGTGGTATCAGAGCCACGTCAACTACTCTATATTTTAGGAATATCGATATGATTGATTTTGGTTTGTCGCCTTTATTTATTGCATACGATGCGAATAAAACTACCTTTATGCATGTCCAATCCTAAATCCACAAATTCCAATTACATATATGATATGTATTATTAATGCACTCGATACGCGTCACCCTTAAACGAGTTTTGTGGTGGATGTATAGCGTGATTATCGCCAATAAACCCTATCTGTGTATGGTTGTTTGTGGTTGCTTGCATCTCGATCTGCGCACCGATCTTCCCTATCTCCCATTCCTGATGTAACTCGAAATAATTCGAGATTTCTTTCCTACCTTTTCTCCCCTCGAATGTAACTCGAGGTTTCTCTTTTAACAATGTAAAATAGGATAGAATTTTATTTCTTGTTATGTCAAAGAACGGAGGACATCTGATGACAGCTGAGACGATCGGTTCAAGGCGTGAATCGATCGGTTGATGTCCCAGACAATTGGTTCAAGGAGTGAGCCGATCGGTTGATGACCGGTTCGAGGAGCGAGACGAGCGAGTGGCGGCCATGATGAGATGCACGATGACTAGGCGAACTGAACGGTTGGAGGAGCCAACCGATCGGCTGGTGGCACCCAGATGACCAGGCCAGAACAAGCAAGTCATTCATGTGATGAGTTGATCTACTCAAAAGACAAATCACAGAGTTCATCTTGTACAGGTTGCATATGATGTAGACCTAGATGACCGTGATTCCTCTTGGCTCGAGGAATCACATTAGGATGGCCATAATCATCGCTTTTATCGTTTTGCATGTTTTTTGTGGGATATAGCATGTATATGATACGTACTATATATTGTGGTGATTGGATATGTATATGTATATAAAAACCAAATCCCTCATTAAATATTAAGTTTTAGATGCCTTCCAAATGTAACACACGTGAAAAGATTGATCGACTAAGTGTGGGCACGCCCTAGCGTGGTGCACCGTCTATCTCGTGGAAGCGTGAAGGATGAATGTGTGGGTCTGCCCTAGCAGGGTGCATATTCATCGTGTTTGCTTTGGGTCGGACTTAACAAGGTGACCTAGATAGGATCTAGCACCTTGAGGCATGGATATGATCATGGCAAGGAGTTGCATATGACATCTTATCAAGAGTTGCATATGATGCAATTGGCAAGAGTTGCCTACCTGAGAGATCTAAGTTGTGGGTGACAGCCCTAGCTGGTCCATGACTTAGAGGATTTTAGGATCTTGCCTACTAGAAGGTTGTACCTTGCAATCTTCTGAATTGATGGTGAGGGCTATCAATTTGAAGTAAAATAGTGGGAGCGATAATTAATTAAAGGCCTAATTATATCGTCAACTTTTCAAATCAATCAAATAAGTCAAAAATGAGTTTTTGCACTAAAATTGCATATTTCCTTTGTAGTGAAAATGACAACAAACAACAATCACTTTTATTTGCGATCGGTCCTTGACAAGGACAAGCTAAATGGGACAAACTTCCACGACTGGTATCAGACATTGAGAATTGTTCTCACTCAAGAGCGTAAGCTCTATGTCCTGGATACTCCAATTCCAGAGGAACCCGCTCCTAATGCACTAAAGGCAGAAAGGGATGCTTACAAGAAGCATTTTGATGATTCCATTGATGCAAAGTGCTTGATGTTATGTTCTATGAACCATGATTTGCAAAGACAGCATGAGAACATGGGTGTCAGTGAAATGATTCAGCATCTCAGGAACATGTATGAAGATCAGGCACGACAAGAGAGATACAATGTCTCAAGGGCACTGTTCAAGTGCGTCATGACAAAAGGAGATCCAGTTGGTCCTCACACACTCAAGATGATTGGGTATGTGGAGAACCTGCAGAGACTGGGATTTCCACTGAGCCAAGAGTTGGCTACTGATGTGATACTGTAATCGTTGCCAGAATCCTACAATCAGTTTGTGATGAACTACCACATGAACAACTTTGATAGGCCACTGTCAGAGTTGTTGGGCATGTTGAGGACAGCTGAGATACAGATGAAGAAGGACAAGCCTAAGTCTATGATGGTGATCACGAACAAGAAAGGCAAGTCCAAGCACAAGGGAAAGGGCAAAGCTAAGAAAGGTTCTGATGCTAGCCAGGAGCCCAAGACATCTTCATCTCTCAAGGCCAAGGGAGGCGTGACCAAGAAAGGAAATTGCCACCATTGTCAAAAGCCAAGACATTGGAAAAGGAATTGTCCTCTCTATTTGGAAGAACAAAAGAAGAAGGAGGCAACTGACGTCTCTACTAAAAGGTGTCATGAAAGTAAACTTGTAACACTTTTGAGGTATATGATACCAAGATATAAAGTGTAAAGCACTCATAATTGGGGCAAGTGTTGCCTCCATAGATAGGAGTACTTTAGTTTATTTTCAGCCTATAAGGCATGTAATACAGTTATGAACTGCTATTTCATATTTGCCAATAGATAGAAACACTTTATTTTTGCATATTGTGCGACAATGATGGAAATTAATAAAGTTGAGTTTTCAATCTTAAAGATATGATCTTTGTGGCAATGCCTTATTTATCTTGTGGTATTTGATATGCATAAGATAAAATGATACCTAATAGTTATAGATAACTCAAACAATCAAATTAGCATCAATCATGAGAAATTCATTTCTAGTTTCCATGTGATGGATAAATCTAGACTCTTTTGGTTAGAGAACCAGTAAGAGACATGAATATCTTGGACATGATTAATCAATCTTCACTAAAAGTAGTGGGAGAATGATTATCCTATTAGGAATAATACATGTGATGTATTTACATACCTATTGGAACAAATGCTAATAATTCAAATGGTGTTTAGAGAAATACCAATATGAATATCTTGAAGTGTTCAAGATTATCATAGATGAAGTGCAAATTTGGTAAAGTGCTAATTCTTGATGAGATCAATGAATGAAATACTTGGACCAAGTGTTTGAGATCCTTATGAGTGATTATGATGGTGTATCATAGTGAACTCATGATTAAGGCATGGTGATGTCTAAATCAAGAAGGAATCATACTCTAAGGAGTTAGAGAATGATTATCAAATAACTGAATTCTTCTTAATGAAAGAATACCCCACACTAATAAAGGACATTGAGAATCACAAGGAGTTGTGAGTTCTTATATCCTTGACAGATACACCTCAATTATCTATGTGATGAGTTATTCATGTGATGAGTCAACTATCTAGATGAATATGAAGAACCAAATTTTGAGTTATGGTTTGTGACCATTACATCCTAAATGACATCCATGTGAACCATAAGGTATGACCTTGATGGTAGCACCCATTGGAATAAAATCCATAAGTGTGAATAAGTCTTAAGTGTTAAGACACATGGATAACATTTTGAGAAGGATGATGCTTGTTGATTGCAACTTAATGACTAAGACATTTGGCATATGGATACTAAAACCACATTCCTATGAGGAATAAAACAAGGATGTGTACGTGACACAACCTGTAAGGTTTATGAATTCACTAATGCAAATGAAGTCTATAAGTTACAATGGACTAATCAATGTGATTGATTGAGTACAAGCAACTCAGAATTGGATCTTTACTTTGATAATATAGTCAAAGGGTTTGACTGATATGTCAAAGATAAAGAAGGGATATGTGATTTAGTGGGAGCGTGTTCACATTCGACATGTTGATGTGAAATGGAAATGTTCTAGAATGGAAATCCAATAGTGGAAATTATCTTTAAGGAAGATAGAGATGTTTCCTATGTGATAGGAATAGAGATCTATAGAGATAGTTCTCGAAAAACCTCTTGACCTGAACAGAGAAAGCATACATTGGCAATCTATACTGAAGAGTTCAGTATGCACAGATTTAGTGGGAGAAAACTTGTCCATGTTACATGGAGTTAGTATCCCAAGGCCAAGTGTCCAATTCTTATGAAGAATGGGAACACTAAGAATAGATATGGATCTATCATGTATGTAATCATCCCATTATCTTGCATGGCAAGAACAAAATGCATTCATCATCTTGTATGTAGGACATGACAATATGATGTGCTCATCCTGATAACTCGTATGTGGGACATGACGAGTGGATGTTTGTCTACTTACAGTAAGGGCTACTGGAAACCATAAGAACTTGATTAGTACTTTAGAAGTACTAGTTCTATGGGGAAAAGGAAGAGTTCGATGTAAAGAGTTACATTGATGCGAACTTCTGAAAAGGAAAGAAAATTAATCACAAAATATATATATAGGATATATAAAAGTGAAAGTTTGTTGATAATTGGAGGTGTTCCAATAAAACCATTTAAAAGGAAATGCCGAGTATCTATGTGTTAGAGAACAGCAGTGGATACTATATGGATCTGGAAGTTCATGAGATGAACTTATAGATATTCCGCTCATTGATGACAAGTATGGAATCCTTGATCATACAATGTGGCTAATGGTTAGCAAAGGAGTACTAGATCACATATTACGGCAACTCCATCTCATATGTATGACGTACAATGAAGAGATGTGAGACATGCAATTTATACTGACTTTGGCAAGGTGATGCCATTACTCACTATGTTGGCACTAGAGCAGAGTGACATGTGGGACATGTTTGAAGATCACTGTGAATATGATTCAAGGGTGATTGGCTCGCAGTGCAAGTGGGAGTATGTTGGTATGTATGCCCTGAGAGCCAATCAGTGATGATTGGTGGGATACATTAAGATTGATTTGATAAACATCAAAGACAAGCTTCTAATTCTTTCTGGTTCAGTCATATGAGATAGTGATAGAACATATTGAATGTCTAGAGAATGACAGTACTCAATGACGTATGCCTTCAGGTTCAGGACCTGAACGATGAGATCATACGGATGCTAAGAGTTTGTATATTCTTGTTATGTCCCTAGTCAGATGTCATTGTGGAAGGTAGATAGACAACAATGACACACAAGACTAGATTGTGGTGTTGGTTGATGACAAAATCTCATTAGTCATGATATAGAGATATCAAACCAAACACATAGGTACTTGTTAGAGAACAAGTGTACCGGACAGACCCACCGTGAGTTTGACACATGGAACCATGACATGGTAGTCACAGTCATTACTCACAGTGATGGTGGTGAATGTCATTCTTTGACCTGAATTCACTACACGCAACACATGTCGTTGGGCACACTTTGGCATCATCAAACGCAGTCCTGAAACATGGGTTGTTATAGAGGTGATGATTGGGTGGCTTTGACACATGGGGCTTTTGAGGGGTGAGTGATAGATATGGGATTTGTCCCTCCTAAGGGAGTTTGATATCCAAGGCCACTTGATGAGTAGGATTGAGATAGGTGTGTGCACGCATGTGTGAATTAGTATGTGATATTGATGTCATACATATCTCGTTCAATCTGCTCTGAGATCAAGAAAGTGAATGAACGTTGACAGAATGACTGTTCCATTCCTCGAGTTCATTTGGGATATTAGTGACAAAGGAATTATACATTCGTTGTAACACCATTCATGGATTGTAGGATTGAAAGTTGTTCTCCAACTTTCTACTTTCACTTGGGTAGCACTGATGTGTGACTAGGAACCACTCTTTTCTTGTGAAGTCATAAGTGTTATGTACTTTCACTGCCAATGTGAAATGGACCTGCAGGGTCACACACATAGGATTTAACCTGGAAGAGGAGTTTTGTCCACATGCAATGTTTAGATTGATTACTAAAGGAGTTTAGTAGTTAAATTAAACACTCAGTCAATTGATAGCTCAATATCATAATGTTCAAGGTGTTGGACACATTGATTGGAGTATCGAATTGATTGAATTCGCAATTAACTGATTATGCACAACCTGTACTCCCAACTGATTGGTTCATGTGATGAATCGGTCAGCTGAGCTTGGTGAACCGGTCGGTTCAAGTGTTGAGCCGTTCGGCTCAAGATAAGGGTGAACTGATTGCTTCAAGTGTTGAGACGATCGATTCAACTATTTCAACCGAGCAACTTGGGAAAATAGGATTGGTGAGAATTTTCCTTTCATTTCACTTGCCCAATTTGATTGGGAAATAGGATTGGTATTCGATACCAATTAGAAACAAAAGAAGGAAAGTCAATCGGGAACCGAACAGGACCACCAACCGACCGGTTCACTTGTGAACCGATTGGTTGAGGTGTCCCAACTGACCGTTTTAGGTCCCCAACCGACTGTTTCACTTGTGAAACGATCAGTTCAGGTTGTGAGTTGGTTGCTTTTGTGGAAAATCTCAAACCTTCTACTCCTGCTTTTAGTCCCGCATTGCCCGGGATAGAGAACCATGTCCCATGACCCTCCTATATATAGGGGTATTGGGGGCTTCTCAAAGAACAACTCAGTGCAACCAGGTGCTCTGGAAAGTTGTCGTTCTCTCTGGTTTTGGTAACCGAGAGAGAGCCCGAGCAAGTGCTACCCGAAAAGGGTGGCGCAGCAAGGGAAAGACAACTGCAGTTACAACTGGAGGCAGGAGAGTGCGTTGGCGACTAGTACACGAACAGGAGGGTGTGACTCCTTCCAACTCCTTGTGGGACAAGGAGTGTGGAGTTCCAGGTGGTCTGTGTGGACTACTTCAGAGGCGGGAGGTTTCTACCGCTCAGGAGGACAACTCTCAACCCCAACAGTCCCGGTGAGAGGAGGAGTCATCAGTCCCGGTGCGACCATGAGCTGTACAGACACCATCCAAGACCGGAGGTGAAGACCGCGCAAGCCGCGAGGTATTTTCATCGAGCAAGCCTCAGGACAAGGTATGATTCCACAAACCATCCTTTCCTATTGTATAGACGTTGACGCGTTTCCTTGTTCTGGGATTGGGGGAGAAATTTTTTTTTCCGCTGCCTTCTCTGCCTCCCCTAAAACCCAACAATTAATACCTCATTTCATTAAGAAAATGTGCATCAATTCATTAGTACATGTTATTTTGTAACAAACACAATCGAAACCAATGTTGGACATATTTCAATAACAAGGTCTTCATTTTTATAATATTATAATTCCTTACCTTAGCATTAGACTTCTTCCATTGAGTGATTCAATAAATAGTTGAATTCTCTGGCTTATGTTCATCTATTTTATAATAGATAGATATTGCAAATTGTAATATCTTATTCAGATAGTATGAATAGATCCTTCAAAAATATGATTTTTATTTGAGGGACAACTATATATTAATCTCTGCCAGTTTGCTCCAACTAAACGCATCACATTGTCAACACCGTTAAGCAAGTGAAAACCAAAAAAAATTCAAACGGTGACACCAATAACCCTCTATTATTTCATGTAATTGCATATATTATCAACATTGATGCACCTTGAGTTGAGCATGGTTTTCACTAATGTGTTCTACATTAAGAACTCAATTCAAGCTTCCTCTTATCGCTTGTAAAAATATAATGAAGTAAATAAAAAGACATAAGAAATTTCCCAAATCAATAAATTAAAAGCACACATATATGACTTTACATGGTCCTACTATGACCGTATGAACCAATTTGAAAAGTAGTTGAAGTTATCAACTTTAATGCATTAATGATTAAGAAACCCTAAACTATGATGATTAATGATTTGGGAAGGGTTATATGGATGTTTAAAGTTGATATTAACCTATTGATTATAAAAAGGACACATTAGATCCAAAAGGATAATGATTATGTGTAGTTTGATTAATTTTGGGTTCCATGTACATGAAAATGCTTTAATGGGCCTTGAAACCCTAATTTTGATAATTATAACTATTAATGGCTTTAATTGTTCAAATTCATGAATAAAACTGAGATATGACAAATTTACACTATTTTAAGTATTAAAGTTCCTAATTGTGGATACATACCCTTAATTTGGTAATTAGGGTTTTCTAGTGGATAAATGTGGAATTAGTGATAAATAGAGTTCATATGTGAATTAGACTATATGAAAGATAAGTTGTTAATTTGAAAGAAATTCAATATGATAATTTGGCTTGATAATCTTGACATGACTTAAAAGGATAAAGATGGTAGTTTTATTATAAATGAGACATATTAGATTTAATTGACATTCAATTGTGCCTATGATGTTGAAATTATGGTTTGTGTACTAAAAGGGAATTAAACATTATAAAAGCATTATGGAGGCTAAAACCCTAATAAAACCCTAAAGTTGTCCTAAAAATCCTAAGGTGGAATCCAAGTCGATCTTGAGAATGTTTTGGATAAAACAATGACACTTGGATGTTATGCATTAATTTTGAGACATTGTTGATTGCTTGTTTGATTGTTCTTGAATATTATTGCTTGGACATCAAGTTACTCTGGATCAGGTATGTGGTTATGCTTATTGTTAAATCACTTTAGTTGCATGGTGATTCTCTAATGTTTTATCAGTTTCCTGAAATTAACTGCTTGGATGACTTTTATTTCATGCAACTATAAAGTGACTATGATTATCACCTTAAACATGTATACGTGACTAGCTCAGATCCTAGTCCTCCTCTGCGGCTTTGCTAATGATGAAAAGGGTAACCTAGTGCATGGTCTACCTGTTAGTTAGGACGATTAGGTTATCATGAGTTAGGAATTGGGCTACCTATGTGTAGTGCCATGCGACTCTTTAGCTTATCATGAGTTAGTGATTGGGCTACTTATGGGTAGCGCCATGCGACTCTTCAACCTTAGGTATTGAGCTACCTACTAGGTAGGATCATGGGGGTTAATTGGGATCTACCATATGAGAGGTAGTATCCATGTCCACTGTAGGGACAACGCAGAGGTTAGGGTATGTATGGATTGAGTAGTTATGTTTAAGATGTAAAGTTTGCTTGGTAAACCATAATTTCTTACAATATGTTGTTACAGTTAATTGCATGATTATTGTTTCCCCCACATACCGGCATATTTATTTATGATGACCGACGTTTTGTTTTTCGGCATTTTAGGTACAACATGGAAAAGGACAAATAGTAAAGTGATACATTGTGAATTTATGAATTAAAGTGCAACGAGGATTACTTAGAATAGATTGTTGTTGTGGACAGAAGTTAGATATCTAAGTTTTTAAAAAGGTATGCAAAGTTTTATTTTATTATAGCTTTTTAGTATAGTTTGGTAGAATTTAATAATTAGTATTGATTATTTGTCGAACCATTGATCTGGAAAATTGGGATAACGACTCTGACCTTTTGGTCTCCCTTAATTGGGGGTTACCGGGAGGTGGGGTCGTTACACCTCCATTTTGAGAAATGGTACCATTGTTCCACCTCTTGAGTGTGAGTATTGATTATGTAGACATAGTCATACTCAAGATTTGGGGTGTTGAAACAACATTCTATCTTAGTCTTTATAGTTTTTCTTGCATTTTTATCTTAGTTGTTTTATTTTGTTAGTTGAGTTATGCATTTTTAGGATCCACACCTATCTAGTGTAATTGTGGAGTAGTAATGCATGGTTGCATATGTCAATTCATAGGTGTTAGTGCAATGAAATGGTTGTGTCTTCATAGCTTAATTCATGACATCTTTGTACATCACCACTCGAGGAAGTGTTTGGTTAAGTCAGCTCTAGGATATAGGATATGAATGAACATCTAAATCAAAATGGGAAAGTGAATGAAGATGTTTTTGAGCCTAAGTTGATCAAACCTTTAATGACATCTTAAATGGAAATCTAACAAAGAAACCTTAAGATGACCTTGTGCATAGTTCATTAAAAAGGGACATATCATAATTCTATGAAAGGCATTGTCTCTTAGTTATGTGATTCCATCCATCCTTGCCACCCATCCTTGCCATCCAATTTTGAATCACCACCTCAAGATAAATGAGTGCTCCAACTTATTTCTTTTGATTGCATTGCATGGAATGATAGGTGTCATGGTAGATTAGCTCTTATCCTTATGTGCATTAAAAAAAAAACAAAGTTGCATTTGTATGCACGAACAATCTTAGTGCATACCGTCTTAGTTGCATTGAAATTGCATGAAGATTACATACATTTCATCACATTCATTCCTTTTTGTCATGTGGATTGTAGTCTCTAATTGTGATGATTGACATAGGGGCATACCTCTACATAAAAAAATGAAGTGAAAGCTTGAGCATAATTCAATCATGCAAAAGACAAGAAACATTATGGGCTAGAAAGATTTATTCTCAAGATTTCTTAAGGAGAAAGTATGTCCCTGAGTCTTCTTGAAGGGATGAATGAATTCACATGACACATTTATTTGTTTTTGACAATCTCATTTTCTATTATGAGATAGCTTTATACATGCATCATGTGACAAAAAGAAGAAAAAGGAAAGAGGAAAAGTCTGTAGGCATTAGGTCTCAAGCATAACATTCTTTTCACTCATGTAGGTCATCATTCTTTTTGCATAAATAAGTTGGATGTACTTGTGATTCTTCAATTTCCACCCATCTCATATCATTAATTGCTCTCATTGGTCGGCCACTTAGATGATTTCTCTCCTCATACATTATTAAAAGGAGACATGCTTCCAAGTAGTTTGTAGTTAGGAGAGAGAAATTTAGATTAGGGAATCACATAGTGCACCAAGTAAATGCCTGAATTATTATGATATTAAATGCTTTCTTGATAGTGTTCACTGATCAAAAGGTAGATGTCTTCTATGGAAATTTTTGGTCACTATAGAGAAGTTATTGGTTCAGTTGTCATTGGAGGTCAGTTCAGGGATTGTCCGGTGGACATGATAAAGAAAAGTGTTCAAGTGTTGTATCCTTCAGCCGACTTACATCAAATAAATCCATGAGGAACGTTGCTCAAGGACGAGAAATATTTAAGCTTAGGGGAGTTTCATGAATGGGGTTTTAGTCATTTTCACAGGCATATTTTCTTTGATTTTATGTGTTGCTTTGTCATTTATCTGATTAATAATGAATGAAATGATATTAATGGCATGTGCTAGTTATATACATCAAATTATCTAATTTTTACTATTTAAGATAGTTTAATATTTATCTCAAGTATTTATCCACATTCTTGTGCACTTTCAGGTACAATTGAACTTTACAGAGTCGACAATACCAACACCAAAAGTTAGTGGTACCGACTTCGCATCAGTACTTGCCCAGAAAAGACTCACATAGAGTAGATACTACTAACACACAAAGTCGATAGTATCAAAACCACGTCAGTAAAGTACAAGGATGAATCATGAAATGTCAGTACTACTGAGTTTGTAAACTCAGTACTACTGAGATGGCATCAGTAAGGCAGTGCTCGGGTGACCTAAAGACCCGGTGCTATCGAGACAAGTCGATCGTATCAAAATTGTCAAGAGTCGCGGCTACCCTAGGATCTCGGTACTACCGATTGCCTAGTCGGTACTATCGAGTCTGCCTAATTTGGCAAATCAGAAGGTGGCAATCTAATACAATGGTTGACATTATTTCATATCATAAGTGACTCCTATGACCTAAGGGGAGATCGACCATACATAAGAGAGCAGCCATTTTCCATTGCACGACACTAGAGAGAGATAAGAGATGAGAAAGGAACAAAAGGCTTCATCTAGGACAATCCGAGCACCTTTGGAAGGTGAATCGGTAGACAGAAGATAACTGATTGCACACATGATGTAGGGGATCATCCTGATCAGCTATTCACCAGGGGTTACTTAGTTTTTCTAATATTTTCCATATTTTTCTCTTTCTCTACCATGTATTCATCAATGAAAACCATGTAGGGTTAAACCCAGTGATTCCTTAGGACCCGAGAGTAGCCCGAATATGCATTGTAATTGATTTTCATGCATTAATATCATCTTTATCCCTATTTTCGGGATATAAATCTATGAAGTTGCATTGTTATATTTATGCTTGATCAACATAGATATATTATTAGACTCTTAATCATTTCAGGAGAGAGGTTAAGGGTGGAAAGCATGGATTTACCCATTTATGACACCCCTTGGGAAAGGCAGAGGATAAACGGGAGGAGAAACCTAGAGTTTAATCATAAAACACCTAACTAATCAACCAATTGCTATGGAATGGGGTTGGCATTAGAATAGGTAGTAAAATACACTACTGGAGTGGGTAGTTCTTACTGCAGGCTCTTTATCTAAGGATAGGGGTAATAGATATTGGTATATGGAATGAATTTTAATGTTATCTGTAGTGAAACCATAATCCTAAGGAATTCCTTAAATCTGAGTAATTTAAGTGATAAGTTTGTTTCGTTCCATTTTCTCTTCTATTCAATCAAACCCATTCAATTTCATAGGCCTAGTTGATTACACCATGGTTAGTAGTAGTCTTCTGGAGAACGTTCCTCCCTTATGTTTGACTCAGGCCTCAAAAGGGCCTATATTACTTTGATACATTCGTTTGCATATGACACACAGTAAACACATATAAACGTGGTCTACTTTTGATTTTATTTGTATTGACTCCATTCACATGACCATATGACTATTTTTTATTTTCAAATAATTACTTTCATGACTAGATATTATTTTGTGTGTCAAATTGTTACTTTTTATGACGAAAGCTTACTTCATATGTCAAATAATTACTTTTTATGACTAAATATTACTTTATGTGCTAAATAGTTATTTTCCATGTCAGATTGTCATTTTATATACCACATAGTTACAATCTAATTAAATTCACAACTAGACAATCCTATGAGAACACAAGACGATGTAAAATATGAAAGTTTACAAACTTCACATGCAGAATGTGAAGTTTCTAGAGTATCATCCTTATATATATATATATATATATATATATATATATATATATATATATATATATATATATATATATATATATATATATATATATATATCAAACAATACATGTATTCGTGCACAATGTTGCATAATAATATAGTATGTTTTAAATTTAGGAATTTTGCCAATTAAAAAAAAATGGTTGTGACAATGGAGCTCCCCAATGTGAGACATTATATGTCAAAGGGGAGCTTGGTCTTGGTCCAGTCCATGATATTTTTTCCATTATTTTATGGTAACTACCTTATAATAACCTGACCCACAATAGAAACCAACAAAGATAATTCCTAATGTGAATGGGTGTCACTCTATTTTATATAGTGTACATGCTACAGAAAGGAATATGCATTTGCTAATATATAAGTTGCTTTAGTAGTTCTTGGAAGGCATTGACTTGTCTTATGCAAAATGAAAGATTCTAGTGAATATTTTGTACAAAAAATAAAAAGAGGCAATGCTAACTCCCATGCTCCATGTTGGTTAGGAATAAAATCAAACATCTTGTATCTACCAAAACTAGAACACTCGACCAACGACTGTGTAGATATAAGAGGAAACAAATAGAAAACAAAGAGTGTAAGAAACACACTTTTGAGCATGAAGATATAGAGTGAATGGATTTAATTAAATTGATCCACAAACACTACTCTAAGCCACTTGTAACATGATTGAAATATTTTGAACTAGAATAATGTATCACTCATGAATTGGTACATTGTTTTCCAGACTGAGAACAAAAATGTTGCATTTTAGCAAATAGGTAATGTTCTTCTATAGACACAAGATGAATGAAATACACACAATTTTGTTCATGTTACCAAGTAAATCAAAACAACCAATATCATAGATAGATTAACTATAGTGGTCATTCAATAAGGATAGGAACAAATCACCAATAGATGTAATTATCCACCACCAAGACCTTTGTTGAGCACCCTTCTCAGTAATTACAATTTGTTAAGATGACTACCATGCAACAAATGATGCCAGGATAACAACATTATAATGATGCATCAGAGAGCATTCTAAGTGCATATTTACAAATTTTGATCTACCCAGTCAGTCTTGTTACTTTGTATCTACATCTTCCCTACATCCTTTTAGTCATCATACTGGATCCAAGGGTCCTTTGCTATAGCCTTGGTGCCCAACCAACTAGGGGAGAGGCATAGGACACCAGTAAGGATGAGGTGTGATGCAGTGACTACTATGAATGCATTATGTATTAGTATTAGTATATACACTTTATGTGTTATTATGTGTTGTGTGTTTTGTTATGTGTTATCCTGTCTTATGTGTTGTGTTGTTTGCTATAGATTTTTATTTGTGTTTAGCCTTTTCTTTATCCCACATTTCTTGGTTCTATATCTCCCTTCCTCTCTTGTCCTATAAAAGAGAGTGCATTGTAAACATTTGATCACACCAAATAAAGGCTTTTCCCATTCTATATGGTATCAGACGTGTTTGATCCTCCCTAAACCATCCTCATCGTCGACCCTGCCACATCCACCATTACCTCCATCTCCTTCACCACCATCCTCCCATAGACCACCACCCTCCTCTCGTCAACCACCACCCTCAACCTATCGACCCCACCCTATCGACCCCACCTACTGACCCACCCTATCGACCCCACCTATTGACCCCACCCTACTGAACACACCCTATCAACCACCACCACCCTATCGACCCCACCCTATCGAGCTCCATCCTATCAACCACCACCCTATCAACCTCCATCCTATCACTCATCACCCTATCGACCATCACCATCCGATCCATATCCACCTTATCAACCACCCTCCTATCGATTTCCCTCATCTCGACCATTAACCTATCGATCACCTCCTATCGACCACCATCCGTTGACCAATAACTGTTGACTCCACCCATTGACCTTACATGTCGGACCAATAATCGTCAACCCCACCCATTGACCTTACAAGTCGACCTCCACCCATCGACACCACCAGTTGACCTCACCCATCGACCCCTCTTCTAGAGATTCATAAATAGCACGTTGAAACCCTAAAGTTCTCACCTCATATCCTGCCTATGACACATGGTAGAGTGACTCTCTTCCCATGTCGTCGTCGGTCTTTTCTTCTTCCTACTAGCCCTATGAGGGTTTCTCAAATATATTAAATCTGATTTGCTACTACTATCTATTACCCCTATGTGGGTTCCTTGGATCTCTTTAGATCTGGTTGTTTCTATCTGTGCCCCTATGCAGGTTGTCTGAGATCTTCTTATATTGTTGTTGATCTCAGCTATTGCATGTTGTTGCTGCTCTACTACGAGTTTTCTTTCAGATCTAATCATTCAGATCTGACTTTTCCTATTATGGCTTCCATGGAAAATACATATCCTTCACTGAACCTATGTGTTACAACTGTGAAACTTGATGGATCAAACTACCATCTATGGGTGGCTTCTTTTATACTGTATGTCAAAGCCTAAGGGTAGTATTCTCATATCTCATCTACTTCTAAGGATCTGCCTATTGACTCGATAGTTGACAAAGTCAAACAGGCCTATGAGCAATGGGCAAAAGATGATTCTAGTGTCATGACATGGATTGTGAATAGTGTTGAACTGAAGATCAGTCAGTCTCTTATTCACCTACCTAATGCCAAGGCCATGTGGGATCAATTGTCTCATGTGTACAAACATCAACAAAACTTAAAGAAGGTCTTTGAGATCTTCAAAATCTTGTCTAAAAAGGGGAATTCCACTTATGACTCCATTGAAGGCTATTACAGCCAGTGCTCTGCACTATGGGCTGAATTTGAAGTATATCATCCACTCTCTACTGATATCAAAGAAGTTCAAAAAAACACGACAAAATTTAGCTAGTTCAATTTTTGGCTAGTTTACCTAATTCCTTTGTAGGTGTGGTAGATCAAATCTTATCCAGTGATCCCTTACCTACGCTAAGGGATGTTCTCAAGCATGTTCAACTCCTTCCTTCTATGAGTGCTACTACTACTGATCACTCGATACTTGCGGTTCGCTCCTCTGACTCTAGTCAATGGCATGGATGTGGCCATCGTGGACGTACCCCTGGATGAGGACCTCTTGGTGGATGAAGTTAATCTCTACTTACTACTGCCAATAACGTCTGCAACTTCTGTGGATGCACAAACCACTTTGAAGACCGTTGTTGGGTAAAATATGGTAAACCTACCTACACAAATCAGGTCTCCTCAGATGTCTGTGATGACTCCAATACTACTACTTCAAGTTCTACTCAGTCTACAGTTGGATGGATTCATGCAGAGGTTGACAAACTACTATAGGATTGCCTATCCTTTCTAGTGTCTAAGAGGGTTCCTCTGCTCTTCTTGCATCTCCTAGTACTTATAATAACAATAAATGGGTCATCAACTCTGGTGTAATTGCACATATTTCTAGTCGTTCCAAACTTTTCAACACCTTATTTAACACTACTCGTGTCCCTCCTGTAACTATTGCGGATGGGACTTAGTCTGTTATCCATGGCATTGGAACTATATCTCTGTCCAACAATATGCCCTTAAAATCCATCTTATATTTTCCATGCTTCCTCTTAATTTTTTATCTGTCAGTAAAATTGTTAAGAGCCTTCAATGCTTGATTACTTTTGATCCTAAGGGTTTTATTTTTCAAGATCTCCATACGAGGAAGGGGATTGGTTAGGGCCATGTGGGACCAGATGGACTATACTTCCTGGATGTGCTAAAATATATTATGGCTCTGCTATCTTCTTCTGTGATGAGTCTGCAATGGCACTATCGCATTCAACATCCTTCTGCTGCAAATTGCATTGTGTTATTCCTAATATGTCTAAAAAACAATTTATGTGTAAATCATGCCATTTTAGCAAACAAACTCATGCTATTTTTCATAAGAAGAATGAAGTTAGTTCTAAACATGTGTTTGATATTGTTCAGTCGATATTTGGGGACCATTGACAGATCTAAATAACACGTACAAAAGTAATGGATTTCGAGTAGTCAGAATTTTAAAGAGAGAACTCGACTCTCAGTCCCCCTCAACGATAAATGCGGTCCGATGTAGTGATCGGGGTTGAACACAGGGATAAGGTTGGCAATTATAATCTCACATAATCTAACACTCTTATACTCCAAAAAATGTGGGTATATGAAAAGGTGTTCCCTAAGGAATGATGGCACACAAACCAAAGCTAAGACAAGTAAAACAAAGGTAAGAAGAATGAATGAAAACAAAAATAAGATGAAACAAGTATATGGGAGGAAACTTAGGCTGGGGTTCACCTACTAAGACCTCTCACCAACATGCAACATCATCTCTTTCCCTCACATACTCTTATCAAGACTACAAGCAACCATCAAAATTGTCTTTTCCACTCTCTCTCGAGATGAGGATAGATCTAAGTCTAAGGGTAGCCTCTTTCTCGAGATGACCACATGTAAAATATGTAGCATAATGTCTGGTTTAAATCCTTAACATTCCTACACTCTCATGCCTTCATACTACTCCATAAAAGCGATATTACTCTCTCAAGATATCAACTTTCAAACATCACAAGATGGTAGCTAAGAATACAAGTGAAGCATTAAAACAAGTGCATGGAGATAACCTTGACAAGAGTATATATATTCAACAAAGAGAGACAATATACATGCTGGGAGAGCCTAAGTGTCTACTCCCAACCCAAGTTTAGGTGTTTAGTTGCTCATGCTTGCAGACAACATAACGGTCTTATAGAAAGATAGATACAAGAAGTCCACAAAGTGAGGAGGGAAGTATAGTGGAAAGAAATGGTAGATCTAGAGGGAAGAGATGTGATACGACACGATACTTCTTCAGATCTGGATCTACCACGTCGATGGAGGGGACGATCATCTTATCTCAAAGAAGGAGTCTTCAACCTTCTCTCTCCTCAGCTTCTGCCTTTGGAGAACCAAGACTGGTGGATGGGATGGAGAGGAATGAGTTTGGGGAGCAGTAGCACTTCGTGGTCCTTGGGATCCGATTTGTGATCTGATGATTTGACAAGATAGGTGGGTGGCCTATTTATAGGCACATTCCATCGACTTAATCCTAGACCACAATCACGGTCTGGGTTGGGGGAGGTATGAGACTGTGATTACGGTCTACTCTTTATTCCTTCTTTCATCACAGTCGAACTCGGTCGCAGTCTGGCAGTGATCGTGGTCGAGGTCAACTCATGCATTATGTTGGAGAGATCGAGGTTGAGGCCTTCTCACTTGATCTCCGCCTGCAAGGATCATGGGCTTAGCAATGATCACAACCTCCAAGCTGGCCGCATTCTGGCTTGATCGCAGTCTGTAGGGATCCCAACCCCATATGGATTGCTGCCTTCTTTGAGTTTCATTTGAACTTGTCGTTTGTGGTCTCCAACTACACAACGATTCCTGGTTTGATTGGTTCCTTTGTACTGATTGGGACTTCCATTGTGGTTGTAGTTTAGTAATGGTCGCGACTTAAGTATGACCGCGGTCTGACTTGAATGTAGAATGACCTCGATCATAAAGCGGCTCAGAGATCTCAACCGCAGTTGTTGAATGAGTGGGTCACTATCGAGGTAACGACCGTGAGTTGGTATGTAAATGTACCTGAAATCATGTAAGTGTGGTTTTAGTAAAAAAGATGGTAAAATTTTGGGGAAATCTACTAAAAGATATACTAAAAGAGGTATAAAATATATACAAAAAGTACATAAAATAAATTGTTATCAACTCCACTAAACTTAGAATCAAGCCTATCCTCAAGCTATGTGTAGGTTTGAGAAGTCAAAGAGAGAAAGAGAAACTTATGTGACAAAAATTATAGAATATATCATGACTAAAATATCTCATTCTTGCATCAAGACTATTGCGGTATGTTTTCTAACCCTTAGGTCTCATTCCTCCCTCTCAACTAGAGTTGAATAACTTCATTTTCTCACCATTGCCTTCAATTGTAAGACGTTCCTCCTTCTCAACTTATCACCCCTTCCCCTTAGGAAATAACCATACTAATACAAGATATTTTTCGAGGGGTAGATTTCACAGCATTTCTTTATTTTCACTTGGCCCTATGCTAAATTGTTCGGGTACGCTTAAGGCTTTAAGTGTTTTCCTCTTCCCTCTGATCTCCTCACCCACAACTATCGTAAGGACAGTGTTGCCCTTTTTGGGATTCTGAATTTAAGTCAGGTGGTTTTTTGAGTTTCATTCAGGATTAGAGGTGTGTAAGCTTGGCTTCAAGATTCCACTTACGGGAACGATGTATCTGCATTCATGAGTGTAGCAATACATCGGCCGTGTGGAAACTTTTGGCATGTTTTAGGTACAACTCTCATTATTATTATTTCTCTTTCTTTTTGGCTTTTTACATATCCTTTTAGGCTTGGGTGTGAGGGATTTTTAAGTGGTCTTCTGGGCAGCCAAGCCTCTTTTTAGATATGCTTTGAAAAGGGCAGTTGTTTCCCTCTCTACGAAGATAAATATTTTCTGGTCAAAAGCGTCATGTGAGGGTGGTTGGTCAGGAGTATGGCTAGGTGAAGTTCTCTAGTCTCTGAGGGTTTCATGAGTTAAGGTTTTCACACGTACAACGTCTTATTGCAAGAATGAGATAGAGTATTATTACTATGTTTCTCATTTTACTTGTATATATATATAGGTTTCTCATTTATTTCTCTCTAAGAGGGTGAAAGTACTATAATTTGAAAATTTAGCAGGAGAGGAGGCTAGATTCTAAATTCAGAAGGTAACTTTTGAAAAAATTTGAGATTTTTTTAGAGAGGTAAAAATATGGTAAATGTACCTCTCTAGCCCGTTTATGACCCCTCCCCCAAAACTTATCCTACACCATGTCTCACAGTGTCAAAATTTGAGTGAGACGTATAAACGAGCCTTCTTTATTCGTTCTTATTATTGATAGAGGTCCACTCGGACTCGAGAAGCATGCTTGTGTATACTCCTCATAGTGTGTGGCACTATTTGTATTGCATGCCCTCTAGCTTGGCATCCATACTGGCTAGGGCCACCATTTATCCTAGACAGAAGAAGCTGCAATCATTTGATAGGGGCACCTTCTGGGGGCTCCTATGGCAGAATTGTGTCTTATTGAAGTCTTTTCCCACTGCATGTTTGTACACTTTGCCATGCATTTTTAACATATCAACTATTGCCTCTACGCATGTGTTAGAATTTTCTTCAGTCTGAGTCTTTGTGGTTGTCATGTTAGTCTTTTTATTAAATGTGAAGGCTGAATCTAAGTTTTTGTAGAGGATTGTAGTCCTTTTAATGACATTGACGACTAGTAGAGTCCAATGATTGTCGTGAAGAATTTGCAGGAAGATGTGGTCTATAGGGACATCGCCAGGCATTGCTGTAGGCGCTCCTTTTTGCTTGATCGTTTGTCTTTCAAGATGTCATCTACCAGTAGGAAGTATGCCATGTGAGTATTCGACATGTTGTCGCCTACTAGCGCCTGGTAAGATGGCATCATGCTTACTGAAAGATATCCTCCTATTTTCAGTGTTTCTCAGAGGTCATCTTTTAGCATGCAAAAGCCATCTCTCTCAAATATGACATCTCCTGGAAAATCATCTTAATACAAGGACCTCAAAATGATATTCAGTTCTTCTAAAGACAGGCTAAGGCAGCTCCATCTGTCAAAGTCCTTAAAAGAAGGTGTAACTTCTCCAGCCAGTCTGTCTGGCTTTACATCGACCAGATCTTCTTCTTCAACCTCTCCTTCCTCAGGTTGTTCTTTTGAAGGTTGTTCTTCTTGGATTTCTGCTACTGGAGGTTGTTTTGGTTTGTTTACTGATGCGTATTTTATACATTCTCCAATGCTTTAATTCCAGCATTCTTTCCAAACCATAGCCTTGGTTGGCTCTATCGGATCCACCCATATGGTCTTCAGTTGTTCCCTCCAGGTCACCTTTTCAAGTAGAGGGGCATCCTTGTGAAGCCTCCAGGATACATCTTCTAAAGGAATCATCGGGTCGCTAAAGAATCGACGATCGTAGATGACCTCCATAGCATACACACCCCATAGTCCATGCAGGTCCCCATTGTGTAAATCTTCCAGGGGGATGCCCTTGTTGATGGCTTCCATCATTCTCACCACTGTGAAGGCACAATACCCCGATCCAACCTCTTCTTGAGGTACCTTCTTGTTGATGGAGAAGAACTTCCAGAATCCCTAAAATTTGTCATCTGCATGTTTAATTACTCGTTGCAGACGCAGTGGTATCTTCAAGGCATCTCTGGCATCTTTCCTTTTGCAAATGAGTGAGGTGATGTCTATTTCAGCTGTGCAACAGTTGAGCACCATCGTCTTCCACTCGTACAGGTCCACGACTATTAGTGCCCAATGATTTACATTCCTTATGGACATGACTGCATATCTTGTTTCCTTTCTTTGAACTGCTTCCTTTAGTTTGGTGACATCTACTTCCTTACAGTCTTCTTTGTAGAGGAGCTAGCTAGCAGTGTCATTCCGTTGAAGACTAGTTGTGTCTTATCTATGTGTAGAAATTCTTCCAAGAGGGTAGAATAGAGTACCTTGAATAGTTTTTTATGTACTCACGCCTTTTTCATGAAGATCCCCCAGAAGTGATCTATGGTTAGATGTCTACCCTTATTATTATATAGTATGTCTAACCCAGATAGATCATCACTGAGGATGTCTGCCAAGATGTGGACGTCTCTGCACATAATCTGTGATACTACAGACATGTCCATCTCGTTCATTTTACATGGTAGGGGAGGAGCTACTCCAAGTGTTTTTGTTCTTGTTGGCACACTCCACTTCCTGGTGGGCTCATTTGCAAAGAAGGTTGATAGCCCACCATCCTCATCATCAGATGTTCCTTCGTGTGTAGAAGGTGCCGAAATTTCATCTATAGTCAACATAGTTGTGGCCACTTGTTCAACTTCTTTGATTGATGGTTTTGTTGTAGCCGCCTATTCTTCTACTTATGAGGAAGCTTCTGCAGCTACATTGTCTCTGATATTGCTTCCCTCAAAAGTTTGGCCCAATTTGGTGACTGCCAGCATTGCTAGAGTTGCCTCCATCTTTCCATCATATAAGTAGTCGTTATGCTCATGGTGTCTTTGGAATAGGAGGAACTCGTTGCTCTCTTCAAGACCAATGCCCAGTTTAGCTAGCATCTTATCGAGCTCCACGGCCCCTTTCACACTGAAATCTGTGACGACTTCTTCTCAATGAGCTATAACAAGTTGTTCTTCTTGCATCAACTTATTTGTAGGTAGGGTCTACCATTTTGTGTGTATCCCACTGCCTTTTTTAGTTTCATCTTGCCTTTCTTTAGGGTTGCTATTGAGATTGAGCTCCCTTGACAAGTGGGGGCTCATCTTTCTTTTTCTCATATGTCGTTGTTGTCTTCACATTGGCACTCTCTTCTTTCAGTGCTTCTTCCCTCGTGCCAATCCCTCCTGTGTTGTCTTCGTCGTTGTCATCATGGCTGGAGGGGCTCGATGAGGAGTGTGATGGGCTTGTTGAGCATTTGGCCTTCTTTTTCTTCCACTGGCTCTCGATTTCTTCACATTCCTTTCCAAGCTTTTGACGGTCCTCTTTGAGGTGTTGGCATTCTTACTCAAGGTTGTCCATCACTATGTCGTAGCCACGATGCATATGCTCATTTCCAGCTCAGATGGCATGCCTCTCCTTCTTCAAGTCCTCCATTTCATCTTTCATTTCCTTTAGCACTCCCATCATTATCCATTGGTTGTTGAAAGCTTCTTGGATGAGGTCAGGGAGTGCTCGAATTCTTTCATCAAGGACCTATACCTTCATTGTTAGTGCAGATAAAGAATAAGTAATATTTGTATTTATTATAGTGTTTTGATGCATGTGTTCCCACATGGCATCAAACCTTGTACCTAGTACACCCCAAATAAGGGTGTATGTTGTTGTTGTTGGTGTAGTTGTTGCTCCATGCACGTTGCCGATGTGCTTGGCATGGTTGGTTGCAGAGGTGGTGGCGGTGGACCTAGTTTGTTCTCCTTCTACTTGTCCTATGGGTCCATGTCGGATCCACATACTTCTGGTTTTGGCACAGCTTGGGAGCCTTGTCCTTCTGGTTTGGCCTCTGATTTTACATCAGACTGCAGGTTGGCTGATGTACATTCCTCTTTCTCCACCTCTTGCTCTACATCATCTGCTTCCTCATGTGGCTCTACGGGTGTGGGTTCTTCATTCACCACAATTTCTTCTGGAAGGGGAGCTGTGGGAGTTGGTAGTTCTGCAACTTTTATCTTTGCGGTTGGCGAGGATAGTGTATCTGATATATGCCTCTTTTTCTACACCATCAATTTCTTCTGCTGCTCTGTGCTCTTCTTCTCCTTTATTTCAACTTGGGCACTGCTCTCCCCGACTATAGTTGCTGGCTCAGTGTCGGCTCACAGTGCCCTTGAGCACATCTTCTCAATGTCGTCCTAGGTTTGTCGCAAATTATGGGCATCGTAAAATTCCATCTCTAGAAGGGGGAGGAGCCTCTTTGAGCCACTCTGCTTAAAGTACAGTTTCTCCCCCTTTACGCTAGAATTCCCGTGTTGACAAGGGATTTGATGTCTATTTTTAGCTATCCCTCCATCTCCTTATACTTTAGGATCTCCCCTGCATCCATGAAGTATTGTGCGATCTTTGTTACTTGACCGCCCATGCAATATGTAGAGTTCCTTTTTGTTTCCCCTCCTACTTCCATACATAAATGTTCGATCAATATCCTTTCGATATTTACCATCTTTCTATTTATCATCGACCATATTAGAAACAAATCCCCTTTGCTTATTGTTCCCATCTCATGCCTCGTGTAAATGGTGCAAGTTGTTATCTTCTGGATCGTGCGAATGTAGCATGAGGTGATCAGGGAGGCCTTCGAGTTCTTCAAGATGTGTTTTTCTTCTCCGGTCAGTTGTTCCCACATGTGATGGCTATCATAGGTGTTTGCTTCCTTTTCTCTTAGGGTGGCAGAGCAGGCTTTGGATTCCTCTGCTATCTTCTTAAATATTTTATTCAGTGCTACCTCAGAGATCATGTAAGGCTCACCTCCTAGCCTTACCTCTAGTTTGTAATCTCCACCACCCGCTTCCCTCATTTCCCTACTTGTGGGGATTTTTCTTAGGGAAGACAAGAACTATACAGTAAAATTCTTGTAGGACTTCACCTCGAATGTACATAAGGTGCATAAATTTTCACCTTCTAGGAATTTGATTACCCTATTGTAGATTCCTAATTTCTTGAAATCCTCTATGTCCAGGTACCTAGTTGGGCTGAAGTCCTTGTTTTAACACATCCAGTCATAGGTAGACTAGTGTACTGGGTTTCTCAACACCAATAGGGGTTTTCAGACTCTGTTGATGTCTCTCTAGTGGCTTCTTTCTCTTAGTTGGCTTTTTCTATCTCCTCCTTCTTAATTTCTCAATTACTACTTGTTTTGCCTTCTTGCTTCCCTTGGTTTCCTTGAGTGCATCTTTCCTTTTCTTCCCCTGTACTCGGGTCTCTAATTTCCTGGATGGTACTCGGAGGTCTCTGTCTGCTCAGTTTGTTTTGTTTCTTGTGGAGAGTCCTCCAGTGTCAGGTGACCTAGGATTCTTTGATATTGTTCAAGTTTCAGCTGCAACTCAGCCCATTTGGCCACTGGCACAGAGTTGTTCTTCTTTATTTTGTTGTCAGGCTTTCCACTATCTTCTCTTCCTCCTTCAAGGATGTTGCCTTCCTATATATGGGGTCATTGGTTGTTGGCGAAGACATTTTGCAAAGTTCTCACAATGAATTAATTTATAATTTTTTTAATAGTGATTAATCTTCTTGCAAATATCTAGGGGAATTTATTAAGTTCAAGTATGTATATAGGGACCATGACCTGGGGTCTGGTTAGTAATTCAAGAGACACCGCAGTCGCGATCTTTGAAGGAGGTCGCAGTCACGGCGAATTGAGAAGGAGATCATGGTTGTGGTGAATTGAGAAGGAGATCACAGTCGCGGTCTTATTCTATGTATCAGGCAGGTCAAGATCGAGGGGATCGTAACTTCAAGTAATGATCTCCAACACCGCGACCTACGGTGTGAACCTGAAACTTAATGTGTTGGGGGAGCATCACAACCTAGTTAAGATAAACGTGTGGACCGTGGTGACAGTTGCTGATGAAGCATCCCATGACTCATGGTCTACCTAGTCCAACGGTTACATTTCCTTCCTTTGACTATGGATTGGTGGTGGAAGTTGATCGTTCCTGATTGTAGACATGCTCATCGGTGGGCGGTTGCACCAGTTATTGTTTTTTTAGGCTTTTAAATACTATTTGCAAATGCTGCCCTAGGGCGGGTTGGATTTTTGGCAGGTGAGAACAATCATCAGTGGCGTGATGGATGGCGGGAAATCTAAACAAATCGGAAAATGGATAAGGCGCAAGGCGAAACTAGTACTAACACAATGGTGGTGAAGAGTCAAGGAAACGACGGTTTGAATGGAAACAGTAGGGTTTGTCTGTTACCTTGTTTGTCAGAAGAGACAGAAAAATGGAGAAGGTCGATGCGGCGTTGAGTCTATTACAGTGCAGATCGTCGATCGCAGTTGAGCGATTCATCAAAGATGTAGGGTTTAACTCTGGCTCGAGAAAGCAGTAGGAGAAAGGAACCCATAAAATTGGGGTTTTAGCATATATATAGAAAGGTAAATGCAGTATGTTGAGATGAAGAAAGGAGGGATGACTGCGACTGCAGTGTGTTCAAAACATTACCGCGACCCATGGTCTCTACTCTCAAATAAAATCAGCTAGTCCTGATCTAGGTGACCAAATGGCAGTATCGCGATTCGCAGTTTTGCTTGAGGCAAGGTTACACCACGACCATAGTCTAGATCGCGGTCAGGGTACTAGACCAAAACAAAACTTGTTTCTTCAATCCATTCATCTCTTTTTTTAAAAGGGGAAAAAATATGTACAAAAATTAAAAGGGAAGGAAACAAATTAAACTAAAAGGTAGAGAAAACAAAAGCTTAAAGAAACATCAAAAACTTGGGTTGCCTCCCAAGAAGTGCTTGTTTTAAAGTCTCTAGCTCGACTTCATAATCATTCATTCCTTAGGTTTCTCAACTGGATGTGGAAACTACTCATTCCTTTTCTCCGGTCACTGATTTGGTTCCTCCAAATTGATTGCAGATCTTTAGAAAAAAGCTTCATCTTCATAAAATCTTTTAACTCTGTGGACATTAACCTTGAAAGTTCCCATTTTCTCCCTTTGAATCTCCATTATTCCTCTGGGTATATATTCACCACAAAAAAGGGGCCTGACCATCTTGTTCTGAGTTTTCCTGGGAAAATTCAGATGCTCAAATTGAAGAGAAGTACTTTATCACCTTCACGGACATATTTATTATTTAGGTGGGCATCATGCCACACCTTAGTCCTTTCTTTGTAGATGTTTGCATTTTCGTAAGTGTGCAATCTCAGCTCTTCTAGTTCCTATAGCTGCAAGAATCTCTTCTGGCCTACTTTCTCCAGATCCATGTTCAAGAACTTAATTTCCCGAAGGGCTTTATGCTCGAGCTCAAGTGGTAGATGGTAGGATTGACCATAGATCAATTTGTACGGTGTTGTTCCTATAGGTGTTTTATAAGCAGTCATGTAAGCCCAGAGAGCGTTGTCGAGCTTCATAGACCATTCCTTCCTAGTACGGCTGATTGCCTTTTCCAATATTTGTTTTATCTACATGTTGGACACTTTGACTTGTCCTGAGGTCTGAGGATGATAGGTTGTAGCAACCTTGTTCTTTACCCCATATTTCTTCAATAATGCCTCAAATTGTTTTTCTCCAAAGTGTGATCCTCCATCGCTTATAACAGTATGTGGCACTCCAAAGCGCGGGGAAATGGTCTTCTCAAAAGCTTGATTGTAGATTTAGAGTTGCAAGTCTGAGTTGCTACTTCCTCTACCCACTTGGATACGTATTCAATTGCTACTAGGATGTACTGGCATCCTTTTGATGACGGTAAAGGACCCATATAGTCGATTCCCCAAACATCAAAGATCTTTACTTCTACCCATTCAACCATAGACATTTCACTTCTTTTACTGATATTTTCAGTGAGTTGGCATTCCTTACATACCATGACAAAAGATGTCACATCCTTGAATAGGGTGGGATATTAGAAACCAGACTGGATCACCTTCACATTAGTTCTTTCTCCATTGTGGTACCCTCCATACGGAGAAGAGTGACATTCTTTCAGGATTGACGAAACTTCTTCCTCGGGTATACATCTTCGATACAAATTATTAGAACACCTTTTAAACAATAGTGGATTATCCCAATAATAGTTCTTGACATCAAAGAAAAGCTTTCTCTTCTGGTTGTACATTATGTCAGGTGGCAGCTGGCCACAAGCCAGATAGTTACCAATATCTGCGAATCATGGTAGTATATGTTCCTCTGATTGAGCCATCAGTAGGGCTTCATCAACGTAGTTATCATTAACCAGCAATTGATTTTCCTCATCGACCATGATTCTAGATAAGTGGTCATCCACCACATTCTCCTTCCCTTTCTTATCTATTATTTCATGATCAAATTCCTATAACAGCGGAGCCCATCTTAGCAGTCTTGGCTTGGTATCTTTCTTTTGCATGAGGTAGCGTATAGCATCGTGGTCAGTATAAACTTTCCCCATGGCCCCTATAAGGTATGATTGGAACTTGTCAAATGCAAAAATGATCACCAACATCTCCTTCTCAGTGGTGGTATAGTTCACTTGGGCTCCGTCCAATGTGCAACTGGTGTAACAGATGACATGGTGATTTTTGTCTTTCTTTTGTCGTAGGACTGTGCCTATGGCGTAATCACTAGATTTGTACATTATCTCAAATGGTAACTCCCAATCTGGAGCTTGTAGGATAGGTGCAGAAGTCAAAGCCTTCTTTAGGGTTTCAAAAGCTTTTAAGTATTTGTCATCAAATTCGAAAACTATAGCCTTGATTAGCACATTTGAAAGGGGCGTTGATATTTTTGAGAAATCCTTGATGAACCTCCTATAGTATCCATCATGGCCTATAAAAATTCTTACCCCAGTCATAGACTTTAGTGGTGGGAGTTTAGAGATGGCTTCAATCTTGCTTAGATCCACTTTAATGCCCTTCTTGGAAATTTTGTGTCCTAGGACAATACCGCTCTAAAGCATAAAGTAGCACTTTTCCCAGTTTAGGACTAAGTGTTTCTCCTCGCATCACTGTAGTACTAAGGATAAATTTCTTAGGAAAGCATCAAAGTCTATCCCGTAAACTGATCAGTCATCCATAAACACCTCAACTATATCTTCTAAGAAGTCAGAGAACATAGAAATCATGCAACGTTGGAAAGTTGCAGGAGCATTGCACAAGCCAAAAGGCATTCTTCTAAAGGCGTACATGCCATAGATGCACATAAACATAATTTTCTCTTGATTATCAGGGTGGATCGGAACTTGATAAAATCCATAATATTCATCCAAGAAATAGAAATATTCATGGTGGGCAAGTCTTTCTAACACTTGGTCAATGAAAGGTAGGGGAAAGTGGTCTTTGTTCGTGGTTGAATTTTTTCTATAATCTATGCACTTTCTCCATCCCATAACAATTCTTGTGGCTACTTTGTCTCCATTATCTTCTTTCACTACAGTCATCCCCCCTTGCTTAGTCACTACATGAATGGGGCTTACCTAGTTGTTGTCTCTTACCGGGTATATAATCGCTACATCCTGTAGCTTCAATATTTCCTTCTTGACTACTTGTTTTAGCATTTGGTTCAATTTTCTTTGAGGTTGAACCAGTGGCTTCACATGTTCTTCTAAATTTATCATGTGCATGCAAAGGGCTGGGTTAAGTCCCTTGATGTCTTCCACATAGTATTCGATTGCCTTTTTGTGCTTCCTCAACTTTTTCAGGAGTCTTTCCCTTTGTTCTTCTGTTCGGTTTGTGTTAATGATTATGGGATTCCTTCCTTCATTGTCTAGGAATTTGTAATTTAGTCCTTCTAGGAGTGGTTTCAGTTCTGGCTTCAGCTTGGGAGCCTCTTGCTCTTTGCTCGATTGTTTCAAAGAAGCATATTTCACAGTCTCAATTACATCTTCATCCTCACTGAGATCTTCTTCACCTTGGTTAATATAATCCAAAATTTCAACCATTTTTGGGTCTTCCTCCAGAGGATCGGGGCTGTTTAGGGCCCTCATCAGGGGGTCTACTATGGCCTTTTCCTCTTAAACCTCTTCACAGTATTGGTTGTAGCTTTTCATGAAGTCGACTGATTCAAAAAGAGACGGTCCCTTCAAGGCTTCCTTGACCTTGAAGTCTATTTGATTGTTTCCAATCTGGAGAGTTATGATGCCTTCAGTGACATCTATCAAAGTCATACTAGTTTCCATGAATGGTCATCCAAATATCATAAGACACTTTGGGTCCTCGACAGTGTCTATCACAATAATGTCACAAGGGATGAACAATCATCCCACACAGATAGGGACAACTTCTACTATACCAATGAGTCTCTTGAACGTGTGATCTGCCTGTTCAATCCTCATATTTGTCTTGTCCATGTCGGTCATTCCCAGTCTTTGAGCTAAACTTAGGGTCATGAGGCTAATGCTCGCTACCAAGTCTGCTAGACCTTTCCTTTCAAGGTTGTCCCAAACACAAAAATAGATGTTAAAAGCTCTGAGATCTTTCTTCTTAGTCAGCAATTTAGCTTGTACAAGGGCACTAGACATGTTTTCTAGATCAACTATTTCAACACAGTTTCCCTTCCTTCTCTTTGTGATGAGATCCTTGAAAAACTTTGCATATGTGGGCATTTCCTCTGAGGCATCAAGAAATGGAACATCTATGTGCAACTTCTTCACTGCTTCCATACATTTTTCATATCTTTTCTTTAGGTGTGCCTTGATGAGCTTGTATGGGAATGGGACCCTTGGTTCATATGGATTCTTCTTTGTGAAGATTTCCTCAACAGGATCTAGATCCCTTACTTCTCCACTTTTCTTTCTACTTTCTTCAGTAGACTTCTCTGAAGAAACTTCTTTCTTAGGTTGTGGTTCCTCATATTTTCCCTCCTCATTATAGTCCCTAGTTCTAGAGTTGATCAGTGTCCTCCCAGATCCGAGGGTAGCTATTTTTGCAGTCTCTGTATCCGATAGAATTTTTTCCGAGGGATTCTTTACTAATTCTGCCAACTGCGCAAGCTGTTGGTCAATTTGGCATTGATGCGTCTGCATATCCGCCATCTGAACTTCCATGGTTGTAAGGATGCTATAATTAGCTAGATCACTTTGGGCTAGTCGATCATTCACTGTTGCTTGCCTCTTAGAGAAATTGAATATTTGGGTGACTAATTCTTGTTGGATGTTATCCTTTCCTTGTCCTGATCCTTGGCCTTTTCCTTGGCCTTGGTTCGATCCTTGTCTCGATCCTACTCCTTTATGATTTTGATTCTTACTTTTCCCTGAGTAGTTGTTCTTGTTGGTTTGATAGTTGTTTGTCTGAGTATATTGAATTTGTTTGCTTCTCTCTTAGAAATGTGGTGGCAATTTTTGTGAGTTGCTCAGTTGGTGTGAATTGTTGGATGTATCCTTGTTTCCGTAGCCGAAAATAGGGTGGTCTGGCCTCTTGAAGTTGGCATAGGAAAAGTTCTATGTTTCTTCTTCACTTTCACTTTTGTCACTTTCCTCTGGCTTGGTGTAAATACAGTTATCAACCCCATGTCCTCCTTCTCGATAGGTGACACACTTCATGACCTTCTCAGTATGCTTCTTGCCCTTGACTCTAGTATCCTTCTGTTGTTTTACATCAGTTGCTATTTTCTGAATTTGTGCTGTTATGATTTCTAAAGCCATGGCTTCCATAGATGGTCCTTCAGCCCCTACCTTCCTTGTTGGGCCTCTGTCATTCCTTTCATAGTCTACTCCTTCTTGTAGTGCATCCATGTTTTCTATTATCTTCATAGTTCTTCTTAGCTTCTTCCTGAGGAAATCACTACCAGTGGCTGCATTTAACGAAGTCCTTTTCGTATGAATGAGCCCATTATAGAAAGTGGTCACTAGGAACCCCTTACAATAATTGTGGTGTGGTAAATCCCTAAGGTACTCTTGGAAACGTTCATGTGCTTCGTGCAAGTTCTCTCCCAACTTTTATGCAAAAGAGGTAATCTTCTGCATGTTGTGGATTGTCCTTTCTATATGGTAAAATTTAGTAACAAAAGCATCCGCCAGGGGTCTCCACCCATCTATAGATTGGTGGGGGATATTTAGGTACCAAGATAGAGATTTGTCTTCCAAAGAGAAGTTGAAACCCTTGCACTATATCACCTCTTGCAAGACTCCCCTCATCTTGATGGTATCACATATATTTTTAAAAGCATCGAGATGATGGTACGTGTTTTCTCTTGAGTTCTCATGAAAAGGTTTGTTTTGGATCATAGATAGGACAACTGATTTTAGCTAGAAATTTGTTGCATTGAAGTTCAGTATGATGATCAGACACCTAGACTCGTTTTCCCTTGTTACTTCCAACTCACGAAGAGTCTTCCCTTCTTCATCATCCTCATTGTCGCTATCCCGAACATCATGCTCCCATTCATTGTCATGATGGTTACAATGATGTCTTCTTCGACGCCTGTGGAATCATTCTTCATCGCGGTGATCTTCTTCACGTTGATCATATTCACGACGATCTTCATCCCTATTGTCTTCTTCATCTTGACGGTCATCATTATAACGTCCATCTCTGTCTTCATATGAGCCTGGTGGTGATGGGTTGTGTTGATTCCTCACATCTCACTCGTCCGCAGAGATAGTGGCGTCCAAGGAGGGCGGCATGGTATCTCAAGTTTAAGTAGCAAAGTTGAATGAGTCTGCTTCTTCCTGGGTTGTTGAATAGACTGTATGGTCGAGTTAGTAAAATGGACATGTTAAAATGAACTATTCTACACAAACTCAGGGTAGTAGACTTAAAGTAACTGTGTTGTCAATCTTATTGCTAAGCTTGAGGCACAGAAGTATAGTGAGTGGACTTGAGTTCTTAATAGTGTCATTTTGCCTTGTCTCTGGCACCGGCGCCAAAAAGTTGACTGGCCTAAATCACATGTCTAAAAGGAACAGATTAAGAGAGGTCAGAATTTTAAAGATATAACCCAACTCTCAGGCCCCCTCAATGATAAACTGGGTATGATGTAGTGATCTGGGTCAAACACAGTGATAAGGTTAGCAGTGTTAAGCTCATATAATCTAACACTCTTATACTCCAAAAAACATGGGTATATTAAAAGGTATTCACTAAGGAACGATGGCACACAAACCTAAGCTACGACAAGTAAAACAAATGTAAGAAGAATGAACGAAATACAAAAATAAGATGGAATAAGTATATGAAAGGAAACTTAGGTTGGGGTTTACCTACTAAGACCTCTCACCAACATGCAACATCATCACTCTCCCTCACATACTCTTATCAAGACTAAAAGAAACCATCAAAATTGTCTTTTCCACTCTCTCTAGAGATAAGGATAGATCTAAGTCTAAGGGTAGCCTCTTTCTCGAGATGACCACACGTAAACTACGTAACATAATGTATGGTTGAAATCCTTAGCATTCCAACACTCTCATGCCTTCATACTACTCCATAATACATGATAAAAGTGATATTACTCTCTCGAGATATCAACTATCAAACATTACGAGATGGTAGCTAAGCATACAAGTGAAGCATTAAAACAAGTGCATCAAGATAACCTTGATAAGAGTATATATATTCAACAAAGAGAGACAATATACATATTGGGAGATCCTAAGTGGCTACTCCCAACCCAAGTTAAGGTGTTTAGTGACTCATTCTTGCGAATAGCATAACGGTGTTACAGAAAGATAGATACATAAAGTCCATGAAGTGAGGAGGGAAGTATATCAGAATGAAATGGTAGATCTAGAGGGTAGAGACGTGATACGACATGGTACTTCTTCATATCTAGATCTATCACGTCGATGGAGTGGATGATCTTCTTCTCTCGAAGAAGGAGTATTCAACCTTCTCTCTCCTCAACTTCTGCCTTTGGAGATCCAAGACAGGTGGATGGGATGGAGTGGAATGAGTCTGGGCAGCAACAACACTTTGTGGTCCTCAGGATCCAATCTGTGACCTGATGATTTGACAAGACGGGTGGGTGGCCTATTTATAGGCACATTCCACTGACTTAAGCCTAGACCACAATCGTGGTCTGGGTTGGGGGAGGTGTGAGACTACAGTCGCAGTCTGCTCTTTATTCCTTCTTTCATTGCAGTCGAACTCAGTTGTGGTCTGCCAGTGATCGTGGTTGACGTCGACTCGTGCATTACGTTGGAGAGGTCGAGGTCGAGGCCTTCTCACTCGGTCGCGCCTGCAAGGATCACAGGCTTAGCAATGACTATGGCCTCTAACCTGGTCACGGTCCAGCTTGATCGTTGTCTACAGGGATCACGACCCCATATGGATCGCAGCCTTCTTTGGGTCGTATTTGAACTTGTTTTCTGCGTTCTCCAAATACAATGCGGTCCTTGGTTTGATTGGTTCCTTTGTAATGATCTTGACCTCCGTTGTGGTTGTGGTTTAGCAGTGATCGCACCTTCAGTATGATTGTAGTCTGACTTGAATACAGAATGACCTCGATCTTAAGTGGCTCGGAGATCTTGACCACGATTGTTGAATGAAGGGGTTGTGGTCGAGGTAACGAATGTGACTTGGGCTGTAAATGTACCTGAAATCATGTAAGTGAGGTTTTAATAAAAAAGATGGTAAAATTTTGGGGAAAGTTAATAAAAGATATACTAAAAGAGGTATAAAAATATATATATAAAGTACGTAAAATAAAGTGTTATCAACCATGTTATGTTCCTATCTTGTGTGAATATCGTTATTTTATGACCTTCATTGATGATCATTCCAGGGCTACTTGGTTGGTCCTCCTAAAATATCGCATTACTGTGTTACACACTATCACCAACTTTTTTACTGAGATCCAAATCCAATTCCAAACTACTGTTAAAATCTTACAAACTAATAAAGACCTAGAATTTATGCGAAAATATGTTGATCTTCTTTGTAGTTCTTGGGGTATCATTCATTAGACTTCCTTCTCTTACACAACACAACAAAATGGTGTGGTGGAGAAGAATAATTGTCATCTTCTTGATGTAGCACACACTATTCTTCTTCACAATCATGTTCCTAAATACTTTTGTCTTGATGTTGTGTCTACCACATGCTACTTGATTTATGCCTTCTTCCGTGTTGCATAGTCAAATCCTTGTTTCCCTTCTCTATCCTAATGTAGCCTTATTTTTTATTCCACCGCGCATCTTTGGTTGCACATGTTTTGTTAAGAATCTCTGCCCTGGAATATCTAAACTTGACTCTCGCTCCACTAAATGTGTCTTTTTGGGTTACTCCCGAACTCAAAAAGGTTATCAGTGTTATGATCCTGTCAGTCATCAATGGTTTGTAAGTGCGGATGTTGTGTTTTTTGAAAACATGCCATACTACCTTGACAAAGGAGTCACATTATCTAGTGGTCTAGTGGATCCTACTCCTATGCCCGAGGTAGTAGTACATGATCACACTGACAAAACTAGAGAAGTGCCTACATATACATCCCTCAACAACCAATCCCTCCCTCGACGGTAGGTCAAAACACCCCATAGGTAGTTTATGACCTACATATTTCTATTAGCAAAAGGAAAGGTGTTCGTTCCTGTACTCAACATCCGACTAGTAATTTCTACTCTTCTACTAATCTTGGTGATAGCCTTACAAGTTTTACCACTTCTTTGTTTGCTATCTTTGTGCCAAAGAATGCTACGCAAGCTCTTCAGCATCCTTCCTGGCACCAAGCTATGTAAACTAAAATGACTGCCCTTCAAGATCACAAGACCTGAGAACTTGTTGATCTTCCTGAAAACTATTCGACGGTTGGTTGTCGTTGGATTTTTACTATTAAATATCAACTAGATGGTTCTATTAAAAGTTTGAAGGCTTGACTTGTAGACAAAGGCTACACACAAACCTATGGAGTGGACTACTTTGAAACTTTCTCTCCGGTGGCCCACCTCAACTCTGTGAGAGTCCTTATCTCTGTAGTTGTTAATAAAGATTGGCCTTTTTTTCAACATGATGTCAAAAATGTCTACCTATATGGTGACCTTCATGAGGAAGTTTATATGGAACAACCACCTGGTTTTTCTAGTCAGGGGGTGTTTTAAGTTTGTAGACTCAGGAAGGTAATATATGACCTCAAACAAAGCCCACAAGCATGGTTTGATAAATTAAACCAAATACTTATCCAGTATCAATTTCTACACTCCCATTCTGATCATTCTGTCTTTATTAGAAAGACCAACTCTGGATTGGTTATCCTAATTGTTTATGTAGATGGTATCGTTCTATCTGGTGACGATTCTAAAGGTATTACAGCTACTAAGTGATATCTAGAACAACATTTTATTACTAAAGATATGGGTAAACTCCATTACTTCTTGGGAATTGAAGTTTCCAAATCGTCTTCTGGTGCCTGCCTCTCACAACACAAGCATGTGATGGACCTTCTTCAAGAAGCATGTATGCTTGGTTCTAAACCTTCTAGCACTTTTTTGGATCCCAATACAAATTGGGATGATGAATCTTCACCTCCATATCCTAATAACCATCAATACCGATGCATGGTTGGTAAACTTATCCATCTCACTGTGACAAGAGCTGATATAACTATTGTTGTTGGAATTGTTAGTAGGTATCTCAAAAAACCTCGATAATGTCATCGGTTTTTGTGTGTCACATTCTTAAATACTAGGAAAAGGTTTACTATATCATAGAAATGGGCATTGTAAACTTATTGCGTATTCTGACTCTGATTATGCCAGAATTTGTTGTGATAGAAAATCTATTTCTAGATATTGTTCTTTTATTGGAGGAAATCTGGTCACATGGCATTTTAGAAAATAAACAGTGGTTGCTCGGTCGAGTGTTGAGGATGAATATAGGGCTATGACCCATACAACTTGTGAACTAATATGGGTCCAAAGGCTCCTCAAGGAATTTGAGATCTCTAACTATGATCATTTTCCTATGCATTGTGATAATAAAGTTGCCACTTTTATTGCCATCAATCCCACTTTCCATGAGCGCACAAAGCACATCTAAGTAGACTGTCACTTTGTATGTGAAGATGCACTCTCTGGCTATATATGCACTCCTTATCTTAAGACAAAGAATCAATTTATTGATATATTCACCAAGATACTTCCCAAGAAATGCTTTACTATACTAGCGGACAAGCTGGGCATGTTTGACATTTATGCTCCAGCTTGAGGGGAGTATTAGTATATACACTTTATGAGTTATCATGTGTTATGTGTTTTGTTATGTGTTATCTTGTGTTGTGTGTTGTGTTGTGTTCCATAGACTTGTCTTTGTCTTCAACCTTTTCTTTATACCATATTGCTTAGTTTTGCATCTCTCTTCCTCTCTTGTCCTATAAAAGAGAGTGCATTGTAAACATTTAAGCAAAAAAGATAAAGACTTTTCCCATTCTAAAATTAGAATGATCCAAGATGGTTTGTTTGGGGAACGAGGAGGTTGTTCGGGTTAGAAATAATATGGCAAAGAAAGATGAGAGCATGTGGAGGATATGTTGGAGGGGTTGATATTGTTGCTTCCACGCGAGTGGGAATGCCAAGACGACTTGATTTTTGAAATCTCTAGACACTAGGGGCATTGCAAAGTGCTACTTCTAAATGAAGGTGTTGTCTTCACTAGTGTTAAATCATATGGAAACAATGAGCCCAACACCTTTGTCGGTGCCAAACACCCTTGAAGCTCATCGACATCCAACTTTAGGATGATTTACCTCCTGATCGAGCAGAGTAGGGCACCAGATCCACCCACACCACCACCGCAGCCATCATCGTGTCTTGTGAAGGGCCTACCTATAAAATAATCCCCTATTCTATCTCTAAGATTACTCTTGGGCATTCTTGGGCATTGAGGAGGTCCTCAAGGCTGACGGAAATTAAGGGAGGAGACGGACGAATATTGAGGGACAACGAGGGAGAAGAAGATCGATTGCCGATAAGGAGATGGAAGTTGCTAATTTAATTACAATAACTTCCACTATGTTTCCAAAGCACGGTTAACGAGACATAAGTACCTGCGCGAGCATTGAGTGATTTTCTTGCATATATATATATATATATATATATATATATATATATATATATATATATATATATTAATGCGCACATATGCATATATATACATATACACATATATGTTCTATATATATATATATATATATATATATATATATATATATATATATAGAGAGAGAGAGAGAGAGAGTCAGGCTGCAATACACTCGAGTGTACAAATCGTAGGAATACACTCAAGTGTGCTAGCATATCAAGACTATTTTTTTGTAAAATGTAAACCATTGATCTTCACTGTCATACTATAACTAGGATACATGCAAATTTTGAGCCCATTTGGATGAGTATAAGTTACTCATCTGAGAGCAACAAAATCGACACACAAAACTAATTTGAAATACATAATTTTTGTGGTCTTCATAACATGACCTATAAATGTCCAAATGTGCTCAAATTTTAGATTTGACCTATTCACATGATGTTTAAGAAGATCAACAGATTAGATTAAAAAAAAATATTTCATCATGGAAAAATACTTGAGTGTATTCTACTCTATATACACTCGAATGTATCCTAGCTTGAGAATATATATATATATATATATATATATATATATATGTATATATATATGTATATATATATATATATAAATAGGCTAGAATACACTTCAGTGTACAGATCGCACGAATACACTCAAGTGTGTTTGCATATCAAGAATATTTTTTTTGCAAAATGTAAATTATTGATCTTCACCTTCATACTATAACTAGGCTACATACAAATTTTGAGCCTATTTGGATGAATGTAAGTCACTCATCTAAGGGCATCGAAATCAACGCGTGAAATTAATTTAAAATGCATAATTTTTGCGGTCATTATAACATGACCTATAAATGTCCAAATGTGCTCAAATTTTGCGTATGAGCTATCACATGATGTTTAAGAAGATCAACGGATTAGATTTATAAAAAAAATATTGCATCATGAAAAACTACTTGAGTGTATTCAACACCAAATACACTCGTGTGTATTCTAGCCTGACTCTCTCTCTTTCTCTCTCTCTTATATACATATATATACATATATATACATATATATATATATATATGTATATATAGAGTCAGGCTAGAATACACTCGAGTGTACAGATCGCACAGATTCACTCAAGTGTGTTTTCATATCAATACTATTTTTTGTAAGATGCAAACCATTGATCTTCATTGTCATACTATAGTTATGCTACATATACATTTTGAGCCCGTTTGGATGAGTGTATGTCACTCATCCGAGGGCAACAAAATTGACGCTTGAAACTAATTTGAAATGTATAATTTTTATGGTTTTTATTATATGACCTATAAATGTCCAAATGTGTTCAAATTTTTTATAGGAGTTATTCACAAGGTGATTAAGAAGATAAATGGATTAGATTTTTGAAAAAAAATATTACATCATGAAAAACTACTTGAGTGTATTCTGCTCCGAATACACTCGAGTGTATTCTAGCCTGACTATATATATATATATATATATATATATATATATATATATATATATATATATATATATATATATATATATATATATATATATATATATATATATATGTGTGTGTGTGTGTGTGTGTGTGTGTATATCTACTATATTACCATTCTAAACGTTAAGACTCGTCTCCGTCCTCTTGATCCCCCTGGACTCCCATGCAATTCTGACTAGACTCCTTGTGATCGTGAAAATTCCGACTTCTTATCATAGAATTTAATCGTCACTTGTCTCTGTATAATCCCATGAAGTGATGGACTCTAATTACAAGTGATGGACTCTAATTAACTATACATTACTATACCATAACAGCAACTAACAACCGCCACTCTGCTCGATTCCTAGGGATTACGGAGGCGCCTCCCCTTTCTGGTCATCCCGTCTAACACGATGACTTCTTCTACTCCCAAATTCAGTGCTACAATGGGTCGACAGTCCTCCTTCTCAACGATGGTGTGCCTCTTCATCGCGGCAGACTCTTTGGTGATCACGCGTTGGTGTGGAGAAACTAGACCACTTCATGGGAGCCTACTTGCACCATGGCCTGAGGTACGCCGTCTTCTCAAACCTAGCTCCTTCCGAGCCCATCCACGGCATACCCTGGCAATCTTTTTCTACATCCTCATGTCGCGCTGACCTGGTTTGGGTTCATTTTCGCCGACATAAAGGAACGAATCAGGAAGGTTCCCTGACAAAGCCGATTTTTGTGTGTTCAACTATGTATCAGCGTTCACTATCCTATTAGTTTCCAATCACGCGTTCTGTTCGGCGTTGGTGAAGGAAGAGTGATGGCCCCGGGTTTATCATGAAATGGTTGATGTTCCAGCTTGGAATATTTCTCATGTCCCTCGGCCTCCTTGATAGCTATATATCTGCACGCGATTGCTAGCGTTCCTCATCAAGGACAACTACAAGCGGCTCTACAACTTCTTTGAAGCGCCAAGCCGGCACTCGAATACGTATAAAAGATGGGATTGTCTAGGAAGGATGTCTTTCACAACATCCCCTTCAGCAGGATTCACTGCTTCCAAATCTTGATCTATATGCATAAGACATTTCCTATTTTAGTTTTTCCCACAGGTTAGTAGTATTGACTAAACAATTGTTCATCGACATGATTTTAGGTGTTGTTGGGGTGTGCTATACACCATGGTTCCAGTGAAGCAGGATCCAATACATCCTCCATCATGAACCACTGGTGTGGATATAAGAGTTTTCAAGTTGAGAAGGGTGATCAAAATGATAGACAACCACGAGAGGTTGTTATGATATGAGCCCATGGGATCTCTAATAATATTGTCCTAGGAGTTGGATTCAGTTCAGACGGTCAACATTTGGTCATCGATCGGCAGTGAGGAAGTCGCTTATCTTGAAGACGTGGAGTCCCCCTAACACCGACAGTGGTGAATGTTGAGATGACGAGGCCCTACACCCTTCCTCTGATCTGACCGTTTCTATAGCAATGCCTTAGATGATGATGGTGTGGCAGAAGAGATTGTCTGTAGAATACCTTTAAGTCCTTGTTCTACCACATGCATAGTTGGACCACCTAGAACATGGCACATATGTTGATTCCTTCGTTACTATCGATTTCCCTCAAGGTACCTTAGAAGGTTGCTCATTTTCTTGGTCCCTGGTTTCATGGTATCAATAATCACCTTCTACATTATATTCCATTTCTTCTCTACTCATGTTTTTAGAGTTGCAATGGTATATATCAGGCTATTGTCAAGCCACTAATTGATTCAGAGATACCAAAGGATCGAGCAGGACGGCAAACACCAATGTCGTAAGCTATGCCTATGGACTCAAGTTCTTCAAGTTTGATATTTTCCCTACTCTATATCTCGTAAAAAAAATCATGTGTTGTCTCATGTTTATCAAGGCGATGGAGGAGCATAGCCACAATATACTACGACTTTTTGAAAAAACAACGTTTAAAACATGAATTTTTTCCTACACGTATAAAACTCCAGAATAAATTTCATTTCCTGAATATTACGTATTTTTCTGCATTTTTTACAAATTAATCACGTTTGATATTTTTTCTTCTGTATTATACATTTTTTCTCGTATTGTACTGATTAAGACTCTAGCTTAGTTTGAGTGTATATATGTGTCAGTGTGTATGTACATGTATATATATGTGTGTATATGTAGATGTAAGTAATAGTTATAGATATGTGTATGCAATATATATACATATATATATGTGCAATATATATATATACATACACATGTATGCAATATATGTATATATCCTCCAATTTTTCCCGACTTTTTTTCAAATAGTTGATCATACTTTTACCGTACATTGACCGCCTTTTATTCGATTTTCCCACATGATTGCCGAATTCCAAACTTTTCAACTCAACCGAACGTATCCCAAATACTGAATTTGTGACTATGTGGAGGAGCACTTTACTGCTGCAAGGCGCTCAACTGGGAGCAAATTCATTGTTCCAGAGTCATTATTTCAGGCTGTTGCATTTAATTGCTGCCATTCATATCCCCTATCAATATTTCTAAGGGTGGGTCTTTCAGGTAGATATAAGACAAGGATGCATTGCAACAACAGATTTAGGTACGCTCAACATACCAGGTAATTGAGTTCTTCTCTAACATGACCCACTATTAGTCATCGCTTTCAACTTCTTTTATGTATACTCTACTACTATGCTACTTTCAAGTGATGTGTGTGGTGTATACTCTCTTTTTTAAGATTATACATGCTTCATTTGTATTTTTTTATTGAATTACAACAACAACCAATATATGCATGTTGTACTTCTTGAAATTTTGAGCCATGAGTTACTTAAATTTGTACATATTGCTAATGTAAAACTCTATCTATTATAAAAAATGGATGAATCTTCACATGCCTCATAATCCAGTAATGTATATTGTATAAAATAGTTAGTAAGCATTTGATTTTTCACTTTAAAATCAGAGATTGCATAACTCATACACCAGGACCTCAAGCATCAGTCTGTTTCATGTTAGGTCATAAGAATATTTCACTTGGGTTTGTAATAAGTAGTCTAATGATGTCCCATTTTCATATACTAAATGGAAACAAAATTAAAATCATGCCATCCATTTTCCCCTTTCACTTTAAGATAATGACACTTCCTTTCTTTATTTGTGATAAATGGTTTTGTTGTCATTTTGATGTAGGTTATCTATGCATTTGAAACCAGCATGGTGGATACATGTATAAATTTAGTGTATGATCAAATGATTAGTTTTAGGATGTTTTCAATACCAAACATGTTTTTCTTGTTAACTCCAACCAATTGTCTAGCACTATATTGTTAGGATTCTTATTTGTATTCTTATAGTAGATTTAAATAATTCACTTCATCAATGTATTCATATGTTGGTATAAAAACAAGGACCTACCTACAAAATATTTTTGTACAATATAAGCCAATTATATTTTGTCCTGTGGGAAAACTTTACTTACTAAAATTTTATGGTGACATTTTTAGACAAGATAGCTTGACCATGATTCTTCAATGGGACAAATGTCTGATAAAAAATATAGTATTCATGTTTGCAAACCTTGAGGCATTTATTTATCTAATGGTCCTATAGCTGAGTTGGCTTTTGCATATTTATGTTACTCACTAAATATGATCAATTATTTTACAAACATTTTATTCATTTTATTATGATCTAAGTAATTTTGATACCAATAAAAAACGTCAAATAATTGAATATAATTTGAAGAAGTTCCATTAGAAAGCTTGTTTCTAGATCTTATATTTGCTACAAGGACTTTTTATATGATATTTGATATCAGGGGAATGTAACACGGAAATATTTTTTCACAAAAATTTCAATGTTGATGAATTAAGTTATTTTTTAAGAGACGATGAATCTTTATAAAATCCAAATAAAAATACTTGTCAACAATACAAAACTTAGTTGACATTTTGGTAACTCAATACTCCAAATTTATGTTGCCTTTTTTCCTTATAACACATTTATATTACACCTTTATATAATTCCATGAGAAAACATATAAAATAAGTAGAAGTTGATACAAATGGAACAATTTTTAACTATTGAATTATATGTAAGTTGTCTAACTTAAGAAAGAATGCAAAGTTACCACTAAATGAAAAAATTAGGGAAACCAATAACCTTTGAAGTTCTGACTGGAGATGAAGGTGTACAATGTCAAGATGAGTACCTTTTAAGTTGGTATACTATATGTTAGACTTCATAGTGTGTAAAACTCTACAAAAAACTTATTCCAACATATAATGTCATCTCAAGTGTTCTATAGATTGTATAATCAAATTTTAGACTCAGACGATTAATTGATTTTATAGATTATTATTTAAAGCATTCATATTTTTGTAATACGACATTGGAGGTTTTCACCACATTTTCTCTAGAACCCAATACTATGTACAAAGAAATCAAATCCATCAAACATGATTCCTTCTTTTTTGAAATTAATGACTTATGGTAATATTTGTTTTAAAATAGCACAAAGTAGATAAAACACTTAAAATTATACTGTAACATTAAATCCTAAAAAATGTCGGTATCAATTACTATGTTGGTCCATATTCCTAGGTACCTTAGATATAAGACCACTAAGTGGATAATCATAATGACCTTAAGGAATTATGGCTTGATCGGAAGATTATAATTCTAGACAATTCTATCAACTCTGCATGATGGTTTGAATGGAACAAAGTAGAAGGAAATGTTACTTTTAGTGGTGGAAAGAAACTACTCATTTGAAAACATTCTTGAATTATCCTCAGTTCTTAAATGATTTTATATAAATATAATTTGAAGAATGGGATTAGATTTACTCATAAGAAATTGTAACAAAAATAAAAGTGACACGTTTGTATACCATGCAACTGACATATAATGTTAGATATTTAAGAAAGAATAGTCAACTATATGTCAAAAACCATTTTTATTATTATTTATATTCTACATATAAAGTCATTTTATAGTGGTAAATAGAAAGGTATATTAACACAAGAGTGAAATAGAAATGTTGTCAATGTGAAAAGAAAATTAGAAAAACATTTTAAAATGGTATTTCACATAATAGGAGAAACGGTATTTTAGTTCAATGGTTCATGCACATACAAAATACCAAAAACATGTTGGAAGATAGTCTTTCTAGCCTATGTGATTGTGGATTATGTAATTTATTAAGGTTGTACCAAGAAAACTATTTTTGTCATGCATTAAATAAAACATCTTCTGAAACATGACTTGAGACTCATAAAGCAATGAGACTTGGTATCCAGTAAAGTCATGTATGAACTAATCATTTAGACCAAAATTTAGTTTAACATATTTAAGGAATACATTTAACATTTAAAAACATGATTTAAGAAGTGAATATTTGTCAATCTTGATTATTGTGCTTGTATGATGCAAATTCATAAAAGAGAAATATTTCCTTGCTTAATTTTATTTTACCACAACAATTTAGGGGTTTCTTTCATCATTTCATGTACTATATAATATAGACAATCCAATATTATACGACATACCCTTCAAGAATATGAACCATTGTCCATGCATAAAATTAACAAAGGATGATTCATTTTTGGTAGATAACATTTTTAAGTCAATGTAACAATTGTTCCATTGAGAGAAACACATGGAAGTAATAGATTATAACCTATGTATTGGACAAAATCTATTGATATTATGACCTAGAATTTATCTTCATCAAAGGTATATGAATGATATACTTTCTCAGTTGAAAACTCATGTAAGCGGGATTATGCTATCATACTCTGTATAACATATTCTACTCACATAGGAGGAATTAAGTACACATAAGGAATTGACCGAACACCTCCTAAGCTAAAACCTTATGTAATGGAATGTTAGAAAGTAATTTGGAAATTTTTAGTGCTACTATTTAGTTGTAGACAAGATAAGAAACCTCAACATACTTTGAATAATGTGTGAAAATTCTATTATTCTAAATTATATAGGTTCATTATTGTGACACAATATATTACTTGGCATCAATGTCATGATATTTTACATCAGCATATCTATGCCTCTATATCACACTCGACAATACCATCATTACAAAAATCATATGCTACTATATGTTGTCTTTTGAATCAAATAATGCAAAATTTCTATGATAACATTTAGTTAGTTGAAAATGTAGTTCACTGTATATATATTAATATGGATATATATAATTATTTTCATATATTTTTTTATTTTTTTACACAACATACTTCCAGATATGTTATAAGTGACTTTATATTACATTAATCCATCCATGTTCTATTATCTAATCTTATCTTTGTGAATAACATATGTATGAGTTTGAATAGATTTGAGGGTGTACAAGAAGTAAAGATGATAAACTACATATACATCTTTCTAAGAAATAGACTATCTAGAGTGCATTGTGGTATGATATTTGGAGCAATATGTATTTTTCATAATTATTAATTAATCATATAGAAAATTGAGTTTCTAAACTACATGATAAAATACAAGAATTTTTTCAACATTCATGGTAGATGAAACCATACAATACGCTAATGAGATTTAATCTTATGTCATTTTTTGTCAATGATGATTGCATTTACAAATTGTGCTAAACTAATGGATGATGATTATTGCATTCTCTCATTAACTTAGTTGAGATTAGAACATATAAGGGATGGACTTCACTCTAGACACTATAATGTATGTTTCTATTTTCTCCTTTTCAAAAGGAAAAATGATTTTGTCTCTATGCATTATGTAACTTTGCAAATGGAACATTTTGATGTTGATTAATAATATAATATATACCAATATGATATATATAGGTCATCCATGTTTTTAACTCTAAATCTAATTTATTACTCAAAATAATTGTTCTTATTTTTAAGCTTTTTTGTGATCTTATTTCTTACTAACGGTTTAATATCTTGGCCTCAAATGAGGATATTATCAAACTCATGTTTCTCTAAAATGTTCTATTTTAAAAATCTACACTACAAGAACCCTTCACATTTAGTAATTTATTCGGCCATGTTATAATATAAGAAAACATGCTTAAGTTCCTAGATTCTCTTTGACATACATAAGTATATTAATTGTTTGTATTGTATTTAGTATAGCATGTACCAATGTTGTAGTAGATATATGCATCTTAGTTGCGGTTGCACTCAGTAGTTGCATATATTTGAGGGTTTCATCAACTTTAGTGTAAGACGCAACCTAATGTTCATGGTCGCATGATCCACATTAGGTTTTGGTAGCGTAAGAAATTTTTCAATTAATTGATTTGTACATTAAGAACCTATTTGTATACACCTTTGTCTTTAGAACATATTAATATGGTTATTTTTAATAATATTATTGAGAAAAAGTACAATATCTATCCATTCACATTCAATATTGATTTTTATCTATTTTTTACATTGTTGTATATTCTTATAATAAAGAGTTAATCTTGTTTCGTCCAATTTGTATTATATTTGTTACCATGTATTAGTACTATTCTAGGGCTTCATAACCATTTTTTATGTAAATATGATGTAGTTTAATCACCTCAAGAAAGACTACTTCCTTCATATTTGGATCCCACCTACGTTGTCGGTCCCCGTAAATATTCTTTATGTGAAGTACTATGGATCTCATCCATTTCATATATTATAAAATTTGTATATGAATAGATTCATTGTCAAACACCGACAAATAGAGACCAAATATGTCTTTTCATTCTTCAATATTTTTGGATTTTTTAGAGAGATAGATATTCTTTCATAATGAATTTTTTTATGAATTTGAAGGTGTAAGTTTTCATTCTTTGTCCATTAGTTTCGTACCACTAAAATTTAATGCCCTATTTATGTTATATATTAGAATTCAGCTAGATAAATTATGCAATTTCATATTATCATAATACGATGTTGGAATTCACATAGTATGCACTATAATCTTTTCTGGAAATTGTCTTGTATTCGTTTGGAACTCCTTTTTTTAATAATATGCACTTTATGAGTGGCTATTCTAAGTGTCATCTACCAGTTGCTACTAGAAAATGATATAATTTATCTTTCTTTAAGGAAATTCAAATGCAATGAACCCTCAAATTTGACTTTACATACATAGAGCTTACCATAGTTATAAATATGAGTTGACTTCTAATTAAATCAAGGAACTCCTTTATTTGGATTCTTGTAATTAAATATTCTAAATTAGGTATAATTCATATTTCTATTTTCAAAGATATCATATATTGATAATATTCTAACAAAAATTTTACTTCTAGAAGTGAAAATTATAGAAACGACACATGCTTTGGCAACAAATATTTGAAGCATGATCCTAAACTAACTTATGTGAAAAGAACGGAGGCCATACAAGAAAATTCGTTATTTTTTAGAAATCCTACAAAAAATGGAAAATATTGAAAGACAGTTCTTTAACTATGAATTACACTTTGAAATGTACAACCACTCTGATAAATATCATTATAATTATAAGAGAGTGACACAATTATTTATTCAATTATAACTCACACGTGCAAAGCACGTGCATTTACTAGTATATATGTGTCATTTATTCGCTACCCGTGCAGGTAGATAAGGTTAGTTACCCGTGCATTAGTTTTGTAATAGGGAGACACATATTTATAACCAAATAATCAAAATTGGAATGAGATGACCAAAATTGTAATACAAAGCCTCATTTTATATTAGAGCGTTGCATCTGTTACAAATATCATTTTCATTGTAATCAGACATGTAATACAAAACAAGTGTTCGTATTATAAATTTGTTCATCCCATTACAAACGATGTTTGTCTCATTACAGATAGGTACCTTTCTGTTACAAAATAAATCCACGGGTAACTAAAGTTAGTTACCTGCACGGGTAGTGAATATATACCCATATATATATAGTCAGGCTAGAATACACTCAATGCTATATATATATATATATATATATATATATAGAGAGAGAGAGAGAGAGAGAGAGAGAGAGAAAGAGAAAGAGAGAGAGAGAGAGAGAGTCAGGCTAGAATACACTCGAGTAGTTTTTCATGATGCAATATTTTTTTCAAAAATCTAATCCGTTGATCTTCTTAATCATCTTTTGAATAATTCATAAAAAATATGAACACATTTGGACATTTATAGGTCATGTTATAAAGACCGCAAAAATTATGCATTTCAAATTTATTTTGTGCATTGATTTTGTTGTCATCGGATGAGTGACTTACACTCATCCAAATGGGCTCAAAATTTATATATAGCCTAATTATAGTATGACAATGAAGATCAATGGTTTACATCTTGTAAAAAAAATCTTGATATGCAAACACATTTGAGTGTATCCGTACAATCTGTATACTCGAGTGTATTCTAGCCTGACTCTCTCTCTCTCTCCATCTCTCTCTCTCTATATATATATATATTTTTTTTTTCTACCTTCTATTTTTTCTTCTGTTTAAACCACTAGTTAGGTCCCGTCAACTGGTCGGACTGTGTTTCTAACAAATCAAATCAGAAAAAATACATAATTGATATTTTAGACTTCCGGACTGATCTACCACCGATTAACCAGTCTTACCGGCCGGTCCAATTGGATTTTATAAACACTAGTTTGTCCTTTTATCAAGCTCCAAGCTAAACATATCATTGAGACCATTAATGAGAATCTCACCTTTCAGAAGTTTGGAGGGGACATGTCCTTGAAAATACATTAGAGGTTGGATGGCTTTCGCTGAATGCCGTATTGTGAGATACATCTTTAAAAAGACTTGATGGGATAATCCAAGTAGAGGCAACCTTAAGCTGAATGCGGGAGAAACCCCGTAGCGGACCACAAACCTGGCTTGCTAGGACAGAGCAATTGGAGGATAATTCGCAACCATGACGAGGCTACGATCTCTGGCATCACAGGTCCAAGCACATCGATAGATAGACTAGGGGGTCTTCTTGAGGCACTCGAGAATGGGCTGGAGATGAGTGAAGGCTTGGTGGGTCATTTTTTAATAGTGGAATATGATAACGTTAGGTTAGGTAAGATTATAAGCGGGCTCAAATGGATCCTTTTGAGATAGAAAAGACAGGTTTTTAGCCAGCTTTTTTGCATAGAAACAGGAGGTCTTGCAAGTTGGAGTATTAAAAGAGGCTAATAGATTTACCAGCAGGCTTGTGAGGTATTAAGAGGCTAATAGTCACCGTTTTTTCGCATAGACACAGTCAATACTAAATCTGGAATCTGGGGTGTCTACCTCCGCACATCAGACGGAATTATAGGCTCTGGATGTGCTTTATTCTACATCAGATGAGATAATATTGCGATAAAGACACCAACAGATGGGGGTAGAGGTTGGGTGAGCAGGGGGTTGATAGGCGGTGCTTAGATCTGATCTTGTAGAAATCTTGTGATATTGCACTGTATTCAGATCTTTTTTCCGTTTCCTGTTGAGGAACACAACGAACAGATTCCTCTTTGTTTAATAATATAAAAAAAGATTGTGCAACTAGGTGAACAAGGTTGGCATGGGGTAACAAAAGTAAGGTATCATTTTCATGTAGTAAACAAGGTTGGCATGGGGTAACAAAGATAGGGACCCCGTAAGTCAGGTTTGCACTCTACCTCTGCATGAAATGCAACTGTTATAACCTCAATTTCTTAAGAATGTAGCAAAAGATGTAATTCTCTTTTAAAGAATAAAATAATTCTATTTTTGATTTGTGATGGATTTCGTGTGAAATGTCCTTGATTGTTTGATAATGGGCTTTGTTGGCCATTGAGCCCAATTGAAAAGAAAAGAGAAATAAAAAAGAAAATGATTTAATTAAATAAAAGGTAAATATGTGAAATAGAAATAGATAAGAGGATAAAGGCAAGTAAATATTCTCCAATATGGAAATTCGTGCCTTTAGGTTTTCTTGAGGTCCAAGGGATCCAAAATAACAAGATAATGGAAAAGGAAAAATAAATACTAATTAATTTTGTATTAATTAATGGATAACTTCGGAGGGAAGGAAACCTTCTCATCCATTGGAATTTGTTTCCCAAATTTCGTAAATAGCTAGATAATGTCAAGACAAACTTTCCCTTAAAATTTGAGATAACAAGGTGCTATGGCTTAGGAGATATGAATTTCTCAAGATATAGCATTAATTTAGCAAATATGAATATATATTTCCTTTTGGTTGATCGCGAGCAATGGGAACCGTTGGATCTTGATCCAACACTAGATGCTCATCGTCTAAGTCCCACTGGGACTGGGACTCTGTGAGTTACAGAGGGTCTTTCCTCTCAAGTTTTCTCGTGATCCAGGGAGTGTGTACGCCTGATGATGATTGCTTTGGACTCAGAGGAGGAAAACGAAGGGAACCAACCCTACTTTGTAGGGGATTGAACGCCTATTGGGAGAATTCCCAAATCTGGTAGGAACCTGCCCCGACCCTATATATAGGGGAGGGTGAACGAGAGAACCATCACCTCCTTTTGCTACCCCAACCTCTGTGGCAGAGCGCAAGGAGCGATTACGTGCCTCCAATTATCCTGTTTACCTTGACCTGCACCCCCGTTCCAGGGGCGAACCTCGCCGGAGTCCGATGAGTAGAGGAGGGCCGTGGCGTGTTCTGGGAACCCAATTGAACCATCGGTTGAGTTCGACGGAGGGAGGCGAAACTCCCTGGCCGACGGGCGTGCTCCAAGGAGGACGAAAGCCCAGAGTCAAACTCCCAGGTTGACCACCAAAGTTGTTGTGCTCGACGCAAGGTTGAAGAATACCCCTTGGTCTATTACATTTTTTTCCCATCCACGCCTTCTTTACATGTAAGGATGTTTCTGTCCTTTGGCTTATTTCTGATCGAACTAGGCATGCACACTCCTGGTCGCTGGATCGTGAGTGGACCAGCGGACCGTAGATCTAACGATCCCTAATTTTTTGGAATTTGCTAATAACTCAATAAAAAGGAATTTTCTTGATAAAATCATATCTTTTACTAGAAAACTCAGATGAGGAAAGTTAATACATGAAAATTGATCAGAAAAATACAAGGAATAAGTGAAAAATACTTTAGAAACCTAAATCTATGTCATTTTGCAAAAGTATATAATTTGGATGAAAAAGGTGTTAATTTGTGGTCAGAAACCCTAATTGTTAATCAAGGATAGATTTAATATTGCAAATAGATTAATTTGAGCATGGTTAACTTGTTTAATGATAAAGATGAATTTTAACCTATTTTAATGATAGAATTGTAAGGTTTAGGGCTTCAAATCTAATATCATGATTAAAATGCTTAGAAACCCTAAATAAGAGAAAAAGAAAAGAAAAGTACTTATAATCTGAAACTTAGGGTTTCATGTTGTTAAAAGATGAACTTAGAATCTTTTGTGAATGAAAGATGAAATAATTAGGGTTTGTAAGTGATTTTATAAAATTAGGGTTTAAAGTAATAAAAATGAAGTGGAACCCTAATTATGCTCAAAACCCTAAAAAGGACTAATAACCCTAGGAAACAACTAGGATTAATAGATCATGATGGCATGATTAATGATAGAAAAATTGGATGCCTTTTTCAGGATCAATTTGTGTGTGCTTGCTTGATTTCTTGATTGGTTGAGTTATTTCTGCATTCAAGTCATCTTGGCAGGTATGTGATTAATTATGGTTAATCGCATTAGTGTCCCGAAGAGTTTCTCGGATGATTCATCGCATTGATTGCAACCAACCAATTTGGATGTTCATAATTGCAAATTATAAAGTCACTATGATTATCACACTTGTAATATAAATGTGTATTCTCACACCTACATGCCACCCTGATGGATGATGCAAAAAGGTCAAGCCCAGGAGGGAAGACCAATGGGCACCATGAGAGGTGACCCCAGACACCAAGCTCGGGAATGAGAAGGTGGTCTATGTTGCATGACTAAAGGGCACAAAGCTCGGAATTGAGAAGGTGGCCTTAAGTCAAACCCTAGAGAGGGTATTCCAAGGTTAGGACAAAAGCAGTAGAGATTGACACATTGAAAATGTAAATTGACTTGTTAATTACCTTGGTTGTGAAAATTAGTTTGTTAGCCATATTTATGAACTTTTAGTTGTCCCCACATATCGACATATTTTTATATGCTGACCATTGTTTTGTTTGTCAGCATTTTAGGTACAATCCTGAAATGAACAAACAGTAAAGTGACACATTGTGAAAATAAGAAATAAAGTGCAAGGAGGATTAGATAGAATAGATCCAAAGTTGTGGATAGAAGTATATTTTCAAAGTTTTTGAAAGGTATGCAAAATTTTATTTTATACCAGATTTCAGTTTAGTTGGTAGAATTTCTTAATTATTATTGATTAATTGTCAAACCTTCGATCTGATTTATTGGGATAACGACTCTTATCTCTTGGTCTCCCTTAATTGGGGGTTACTGGGAGGCGGGGTCGTTACAATTGGTATCAGAGCATAGGTTCCTCATTTAATCTTTAATAATTATTAAAATTTACAAATTATATACAACTGAGGGAGTTATTAGAGGATTTTCTGAAAGACAGAGGTGTCTAGAAAAGGATCACATCCGAGTGTTGGCATCATTTTCCTCTGCACCGCTAGTCAGAATACAAGGACTCCCAGATTGTGTGACTGCCTGGCCAATGTCTTAGGATTTGACTCGAAATAAGATACCGTTAGGACTCTCTCATCTTGTTCATCCCTTCTCAACTCAAATTCTATTAAGAATTTTAAGGATTAGGATTTTCTCTCTCTTCCTCACCCTCTTGAGGTATGGGTAAGGTTGATAAGGTTTAAGGAATCCTCCACCAAAGTAATAAAAGGTACGTAATTAAGATGTCATCGATATAAGTATAATTAGTTAAATATAGACTAAAGGTCTGTTTGTGTGCTTATGTAGATGGCTCGCACAAAGACTGTGGCTATCCCAGTTGCCACCAACAGTGGTGGGCCTCTCCGCAAAGAGAATGGCTCTTCTGAGAAAAGGAAGTGGAACCATGGTGGTGAAACCTCAAAGAAGAAAAAGAGACCTGAAGGAACTACTCATGAGGCCCTCAACCCGGACCCAATACCCTTCAACAACCTTGAATAAGAGGAGGAACCGGGATATGAGGAACAGGTGTACGAGGAGGTAGCCTAGATGGAGGAGGACCAGTCTGGTGGTCCGAAACTGGCTATGGTAGTCCACACTACGGATGTAGTGTGGATGGAGCAATAGAAATAGCTGACTGAGGCTATCCATGCATTAGCCCTCATGGACATAGCTAGAGATGAGAATGGCGAGCCACTACCTGTTCGTCCTCGACTGGGAGCCACCATTTTGGACTTTGTCAAGCTGAACATCGAGAAGTTCTGGGGAGAAGATAAGTCTGAAGTGGTCGACATGGCGGAAGCTTGGATGCTTGCATGCGAGAATGGATTCTATATGCTTGAAGTGCAGCCAAACAAGAAGGTTCTATTTGCTACTCACCTTTTGGAAGGTGCAACCAAGATATGGTGGGAGAACCATATCACGGGAAGAGACCTAAGCGAAGAACTGATGGCATGGACCAATTTCAAGACCATCTTCACCACTAGATTCATCCCCGTCTTAGGCAAGAAGGAGAAGGAAAGAGAGTTCACTAATATGACACAAGGAAGCTCATCAGTTGCGGACTTTGGTCGCAAGTTCTGTGGCAACACATCCCATTATCACACAGATAGCGAGGTGTTACGCGAAAACGTGCGGAAATCACCATAACCACAGTTAATCAAAAACACAGGTTAATTAAAACCGATTGCGGAAAACTGAAAAACTGAGAAACATATTACATTCCAGTCCATATCCTGTAAGAAAACATGTTACATATATATCCATACAAGCCTGGATACATGTCCACAGCATAGAGCAACAGCTGTCCTGTCATAACCATGAGTTCACCACCTGTTCATACATATAAAGGCCCATATCTGGTTAACAGCAGGATATACAAACGACATCGGTCGTGCATCGTGAAACAACGTCAAAACACCGCCAAGGACTTGAGAGTACAGGGATGACTCTAGACTCTACACCAAAACATCAAAACAACACCATCTCCAAAGCTTGCCTTCTACAGATCTTCTCATTGCTTGGCCACAACTCCGCGACCACCACCACGACAAGCTCGACCACCTAAAAATGGTGAAAACTAGCGGAGTGAGACAATTGAACATTGTCCCAGCGGGAGGCATAACTCCATGCCAAAACTTCAAAACCTCAAATAAGATAAAGCTTATCTCAGCATATTATTTATAAAGAATATAACCAGAACAGTTATAAGTAACAATCCATCCTGAGTCTTACCAGCGGTATTAAAAGGGCATATAACCACTATATTTCCCAATGGAACATGATTAACAAGATAAACTCATAGGAATAATGCACAATAACTGCAAGATAACTAAAGTTAACTACACAACAAGGCCTCAACCAATGTTTCATATTTGTCTTATCAATACATACTAAACGGCTGTATTACGTTTTATTATGCCCTGAGGAAATGAACCGTACCGTTCAAATCCAACCTTCGGCTGCGAAGCCCATAGTCGGTGCCATACAAGGTCAATGGAAGAGCCGAAATCCAAGACCTTCTCCGCCTCATGGTCAGTACATGAGAACACAAAGCAGGACCGCAATCTCGTGCTTGAAGTGGTCATAAGCCACAGGGTCAGCTCCACAGGCTACCCTCTGCCTAGTCCTCCTCGGTACAGGTCACGACACTAGAAACTGAGCCACGTGTCTAAACACCGTGCTCAGAGCCATGAACGCATTCATGCTCAACATATCACATATCTGGAGCCATGGGCCATGTTCACCATGCTCGTCACACATCCGAGTCTGCAACCACAGCTGTACTCGTTTCACCTCTCTATTTTAGGCTAGGAGAAACCTCGCATATTCAAAAATATGCGCTCCGGGTTAACCCACAGGAGAACCCGTTTCATCATCACCCTATCCTGACTGGTGATGAATCTATGGCCAGGGCAAGCTACATTATAGATTACACTGTGATTAGTTAGTATCTTTTAGATGGATTGCAAGATTAAACCAAGTTGTATAACATGCAAAACATAACAAAGGAAAACAACATAAACACATCATTATGCGTTCCCTATAATTTACATCACACTGATCCATCACAAAGATCTCACATCGCATGTTATCACTTGGCCTCTTGCCATCCACCTAAATCCATCTCAAGGATCATTACATATCATGGGATCTCAATCCCTCATTCATGGTGCCATAGCCTCTCAAGGCTTTCATCATCATTATGGAACACCTTTCATAATTCACCTGTTACCACAATAATCACATATAACCATTTCTTATAGTCTTTCATCTGGCTAAGTCTTACCTGCATGGTTAGCCTCATTCAACAACTATATGAATAATCAAGAGCTTCATATTATCAACATAAAATGTACATTGCCAGCACATGATGACAATAATAATCATATCCATGCCTCATCTTAATGTTACACATGTAAGCACACTATCAAGCAACCCTAATGTATGCTCAAGATCATATTTGACTTTAAAGAAATAGAGTGGTTACATTCATACGCATGTACTTAGCCACAAGGACATAAATCTCGTTATTAAGCAATGAATCGTCATAAGAGCATCATAACAAGCCGTGCCCTCACAAGAGATGTCAACAACCCTCACTAGATGTCACCCCCGGGCAGAACCCACTTCTATCCAGCCCCTATCGGGCGTGCAACCCTAGCAGGCGTGCAGAGCAAGACTAGTCCGGGTGAGCAGAGTAAAGCATGGGCGAGCAGGGGGGTGTGTGTTGGGCGACACGCGTGCAGGGCGAGCCATTCAGGCGTGCAAGGCAATCGGGCGAGCATAGCTCAACTGAGCGGATAGGTTGATATCGGGCGAGCCAAACAGAACCGGGTGAGCAAGGCCTGTCGGGCGACACGCTGGGCGAGCCAAAACATGAGCGAGCAGGGCGCGTCAGGGAGAACCCGGGTGAGCAGGCCTATCAGGCGTGCTAAGCTTCTGAGCGAGCCAAGGTTATGTCGGGTGAGCCAAAGAAGTATTGGGAGACACGCGTGCAGGTGAGTAAGGGAAAACCGAGCGAGCAGACTTGATTTGGGCGATCGAGCAGAACAGAGCAATATCGGGCAAGCAGGGTTACTGGGTGAGCAAGACGACTGAGCGAGCAGAGTCAAAGTGCTCACCCGCTCAAGGCACAAAAGAGAAACTTTGCTCACTCCAATCGTGCAAGAGAGAACTAGGCAAGGGTTGTCGGGCAGCACCTCCCCACACATCTCAACCAAGGTTCAAGCCATCTAAACAATCTCACCATCTTGCCCAAGGTGAGAGGAGAGTCTTGCTCAAGCCACCAAGTCATGTGCTCACCTCAATCGGGTAGGAAAGAGGGGTGTTGCTCATGGCATTAGAGCTCAAGCTCACTCATCTAGACCAAGGGGAGAAAGGAGTGTTGCTCTCCTAAACCCTAGATGTCAAGGATCGGCCAACATGCAAGGTAAACAAGGACCAAGCTACTAACTTACAAGGGCAAGACTAAAGCAAACATATATTGAAAGGAGAGTAAAGTAGTTTAGGGTTAGAGTCATGCAACCCACCTTAAGCTCCAAGGAAGAAGATGCACTTGAGCTCCAAGGGTTGTTGACCACCAAAGCTCCTCCAAGAGGGGTGTGTCGACCTCCACTCCTTCAACTCCAAGGGTGTATCGGCCTCCAAGCTGCTCACACAAGGGTGTGTCGGCCACCTTAGCTCCTTCTTCAAGGGTGTGTCGGCCACCAAGCAAGGGAGAGATGGAGGGTGTGTCGTGCACAAGGAGAAGAGGAACTAAAGGGACCTCAAGCTAAGGAAGGGACAACCTATATAGATGAGGAAGGAGGGGAAACCAAGGTGAACCATTTCTAGGTGTCGTCCACCCAAGGGACACATGTCCACCAACTCAAGCCACCTCTCTAGCAAGCCATAAGACACTTGTCCAAAATGAGCACCATGTGTTCTCCAAACATGGCCAAGGTTGGACCAAGCACCATGGGCGACACAAGCCCACTCTAGGCCGACACAAGCTCTACTTGTCCGACACAAGGCCCAAGCAAGCCCAAACAAGGGACTCCAAGGCCCAAACAAGCTCAACAAAGGTCCAAAGAACTCAAACAACAAGCCCAAGCCTTCCACTCAACCCTAGAGGAAGCAAAGAGAGAGAAGAACACCTCTCAAGGTGACAAACTTGCTCCCAAAACCCTAGACTTGGGATAATTGCAAGTAGCACCCTCAACCCTCAACAAAGCACAACCAAACCCTAATCACCACTCAAAGGTGATTAGCAAGCCTCAAACCATCAAGGTTAAGCAAAACAAATAGGGTAAGCCCTAAACGCAGGTCAGGGTCCTTACAATCTAACCCCCTTTAAGGGATTTCGTCCCCGAAATCCGAAGAGAAAAGCGAGGGATACTTCCTCCTCATCTCTTCCTCAAGCTCCCATGTGGCTTCGTCAACGCCACGACGTTGCCAAAGGACCTTCACAAGAACCAGGTCCTTCCTCTTCAACTTCTTGATCCTTTTGTCAAGAATCGCCACAGGACCTTCCTCGTAGGTCACATCTGTATCAAGCTCAACCTCAACTGGCTGTATCACTGTACCTGAATCTGGATGACTTTTCTTCAGCATACTGATATGAAACACTGGATGCAACTTGTGCAACTCGGGAGGCAACTCTATCTCGTAGGCTACCTTTCCAACACGTGCTATAACTGGGTAAGGCCCCATATATCTGGGTGCCAACTTACCCTTCTGTCCAAACCTCAGCACACCTTTCCACGGCGAGACTTTAAGATACACTTTGTCTCCTACCTTGAACTCCAACGGTCGTGAGCGATTGTCTGCATAAGACTTCTGCCTGTCTTGTGCCACTTTCAACTGTTGTTGTATCACCTTTATCTTATCTGTCATTTGTTGCACTAACTCAGGACCCAAAAGTTGATACTCACCTGATTCATACCAACACAAAGGAGATCTGCACTTCCTTCCATACAGAGCCTCATAAGGAGCCATGTCGATGCTTCACTGATAACCGTTGTTGTAGGCAAACTCTATCAAACTCAGATGTACATCCCAGCTACCTAGGAACTGCAAAACACAAGCTCGAAGGAGATCCTCCACAATCTGAATAGTCCTTTCAGACTGTCCATCTGTCTGTGGGTGAAAGGCTGTACTGAACCTCAACTGCGTTCCAAACGCTCCGTGCAATTGCTCCCAAAAACGACTGGTAAACTGAGGACCTCTATCAGAAACTATTGTTGCTGGCACACCATGCAAACGAACTATCTCATCCACATACACTCTAGTGAGCTTTTCTGTTATATACGTCGTCTTCACAGGCAGGAAATGGGCAGACTTCGTCAATCTGTCCACTATCACCCAAATGGAATCATGATTCCTAGTCGTCTTGGGCAGACCAACTACGAAATCCATGGTTATATGATCCCATTTCCACTACGGTATCGACAAAGGTTGTAACGTACCTGCCGGCTTCTGATGCTCAGCCTTCACTTGCTGACAAACCGCACATCTTGCCACGAACTCAGTGACATCTTTCTTCAAACCGGGCCACCAATACAAGTCCTTCAGACTATGATACATCTTGGTGACACCTAGATGCATTGCATACATCGACGTGTGTGCTTCCTCAAGCACCAACTTCCTCAGACCATCAACATCTGGAACCACCATCCTGTCACGATAGCATACTAGCCCATCCTCAGACTCATGAAACCCATCACGCTTGTCACTACCGAACTCTGATCTGATCAACTGTACTGCCTCATCTGTCTACTGTGCATCCTTGATCTGCTGCCTCAACGTAGGCTTGACTTGCATCTATGCGAAAAGACCAGATAATAGAGAAACTTCCATCTGCACATTCATTTGTCGTAGAGAAACAAACATATCCCACCTATGGCAAACCAGGGAACTCAACTGTGCCTTCTTCGAAGAAAAAGAAGACTTTCTTCTAAGCGCATCAGCTACCACATTCACCTTACCAGGATGATACTCGATAGTGCAGTCATAGTCGTTGATCAACTCCATCCATCGCCACTGTCGCATGTTCAACTCGTGTTGCGTAAAGATATACTTCAGGTTCTTATGATCCGTAAAGATCTGACACACTTCCCCATACAGATAGTGTCTCCAAATCTTTAACACATGAACTACTGCTGCCAGCTCCAAATCATGAGTCGGATAGTTCTCCTCATGCTTCTTGAGCTGTCGTGAGACAAAAGAAACCACATGATCTTCCTGCATCAACATGCAACCTAAACCTTTCTTGGAAGCATCACAGAAAACAACATAGCCTTTCCCAGGCTCTGGCAAGATCAACACTGGAGCACTAGTCAGCTTCTCCTTCAGACTCTGGAAAGCTTGCTGACATCGATCATCCCACACAAAAGGTACATCCTTCCTGGTCAACTTCGTCATCGGTAACGCGATCACACTGAAGTCCTTGATAAACCTCTGGTAGTATCCTGCTAGACCAAGGAAACTATGAACTTCTGTCGGCATCTTCGGTTGTTCCCAATCTGCAACAGATTCCACCTTCTTCGGATCTACCTTGACTCCTTCAGTGGATATCACATGGCCCAAGAAGGTCACTTCATCTAGCCAGAACTCACACTTACTAAACTTGGCATACAACTGATGTTGACGAAGAAGAGTCAACGCTCGACGAAGATGCTGATCATGCTCTAGTCTGTCCCGACTATAGATCAAGATGTCATCTATAAAGACTACAACAAACTGATCTAAGAACGGACAGAACACTCTGTTCATCAGGTCCATGAAGTCTGCAGGTGCATTGGTTAACCCAAACGACATAACCACAAACTCATAATGACCATACCTTGTCCTGAAAGCTGACTTTGGTATGTCATCTGCCTTTATCCTCAGCTGATGATATCCGGACCACAGATCGATCTTCGAGAACACTGTAGCACCACGCAACTGATCGAACAGATCATCTATCCTTGGCAACGGGTATTTGTTCTTGATCGTGACCTTGTTCAACTGCTGGTAGTCTATACACAACCGCATCGAACCATCCTTCTTCTTGACAAACAGCACTGGAGCACCCCACAGTGACGTACTCGGTCAGACAAAACCTTTATCTAGCAACTCTTGTAACTGCTTCTTCAACTCTGCCATCTCAGCCGGAGCCATCCTGTACGGTGTCTGTGCAACTGGCTGCGTTCCTGGAACCAGATTGATCTCAAAATCAATCTCTCGGGGTGGGGGAACACCAGGAAACTCCTCAGGGAACACGTCTGCAAACTCATGAACAACTGACACCTCCTCAAGGCTAGGACCTTTTGCCTTGGCATCTATTATGGTATCCACTACATGAGCTAGGAACGCCTCACATCCTTGTCGTAACAACTTATCTGCCACCAAAGCTAATACCAGACATGTCGGAAGAATCTTCCTATCTCCCTGGAAGATCCAGTTCTCTCCAGCAACATCAAACACTGCCTGCTTGGAACCACAGTCCAAGACAACCTTATACCTCTCTAAGGTATCCATCCCAAGGATAACATCGAACCCATGCATAGCAAGTGGTATGAGATCCACTTGAATGCGGTGTCCCAAGAAAGACAAGACACAAGATGGACACTCTTCTCGAAGCAAAGAGGAACCATCAAGAGGGGTTTCTAACAACAAGCTATCCTTCTTACAGCTAACAGGTAAATGATAATTCTCAAGCATACTATAGGCGATAAAAGAGTGTGTAGCACCCGGGTCAACCAGAACAGATATAAAGCAAGAAGAAGACATATCATAATGAAATAACTCCATCTGACCTGTCACTACTCACAGGTTGACTACCGCCTCTGGCTGATTCATAGCGTATAATCGAGTTGTTGCTTGTTGTCCATGACCTCTGCTTCCCTGAGCAGACGATCCAGCCTGAGACGCTTGACCGCATCCCCGTCCTCTGCCACCACTGGGCTTTGGTCTCTCTGACCCCTGAAGGTTCTGTCTCGGCTGCTGCATCACTTCAACATTGTTGTAGGGACAACTTGACCTGATATGCCCTGTCTGACCACAGGCATAACATGTCCTAACATCATCTCAAGGCCCGGATGGCCCTGTCACCACCACAAAAGCCGAACTTGGTGCCTTAGAAGGCGAAGAAACATAACCTCTTCCTCTACTCATAGACCACTGAGACGGTCTACCAGAACCTCTCATCGCTGCCGGTGCCGAAAACCTGGGCTTCTTAAAGCCACCAAACCTCTGACTCTGGAACTGGGTAGGTCTCTTCTTAGCCATAGACTCTCTCTTCGCCCTTACATATCATTCGATCCTCCGAACAGATTCCACAAACATCGCAAACCGTTCTCGGTTCTCCAACGCAGAAACTGGTGTCGTCAGCTCAGCACTCAGACCCTTCTCGAAACGTCTGATCCGTTCCTCGTCTGTCGTTGCCATGTGAGGACAAAACCTCAGCAGATCCATAAACTTGGCTTCATACTCGGTGATGCTCATCGTTCCTTGTCGCAAACTCTCGAACTGATGGATCTTCTCATCCAGATACATCTTGGGAAAGTATCTGGTGACGAACTCACATCGAAACACTTCCCAATAGATCACCTCACCAGGCCGCTTCTCTTCCTCGATGGTCCACCAGTGACCAGCACTACCTTTTAGAAGGTAGAAAGCATGCTTTACCTTGTCTGCTTCAGGGATGTCAAGGATCCAGAAAGCCTTCTCGAGACTTGTCAGCCACAGATCTGCATCCGCTGGATCAGCCGTTCCAGCATAATCTGAAGCTCCACCTCGGCGAAGCCGCTCAAAGGTCTTCCCAATACCCTATGCTTCTCCATGGGTAACCTGTGCTCGCGGAGGAGGCACTGGTAATAGCTCAACCATGAGATTCATCGTAGCCATTAACTGCCCCATAAGCTGTTGGTAGGCAGGATGTTCAAGAATGGCTGGGTCAGGTTGGGGGACCTCAGGCACTTGATCTTCATGCGCCTGTCCTACTGCTCCATCAACAGATGCAGCATCGCTGTGCTCAGCAGCTAGTTCTTCATGGTTTCCAGACATCTTGGCTTTTCTTCTGCTGAGGGCAGAAGATTTCTATGAGAAAATATGGAAAACACATAAGAACAAACACAACCTAGTCCTAGATCCCTGTAGACTCAGCGAACCTAAAGCCTTGTGGCAACACATCCCAATATCACACAGATAGCGAGGTGTTATGCGAAAACGTGCGGAAATCACCATAACCACAGTTAATCAAAAACATAGGTTAATTAAAACCGATTGCAGAAAACTGAAAAACTGAGAAACATATTACATTCCAGTCCATATCCTACAAGAAAACATGTTACATATATATCCATACAAGCCTGGATACATGTCCACAGCTTAGAGCAACAGTTGTCCTGTCATAACCATGAGTTCACCACCTGTTCATACATATAAAGGCCCATATCTGGTTAACAGCAGGATATACAAACGACATCGGTCGTGCATCGTGAAACAATGTCAAAACACCTCCAAGGACCTGAGAGTACATGGATGACTCTAGACTCTACACCAAAACATCAAAACAGCAACATCTCCAAAGCTTGCCTTCTACAGATCTTCTCGCTACTCGGCCGCAACTCTGTGACCACCACCACGACAAGCTCGACCACCTAAAAAGGGTGAAAACTAGCAGAGTGTGACAATTGAACATTGTCCTAGTAGGAGGCATAACTCCGCACCAAAACTTCAAAACCTCAGATAAGATAAAGCTTATCTCAGCAGATTATTGATAAAGAATATAACAAGAACAGTTATAAGTAACAAGCCATCCTGAGTCTTACCGGCAATATTAAAAGGGCATATAACCACTATATTTCCCAATGGAACATGATTGACAAGATAAACTCATAGGAATAATGCACAGTAACTGCAAGATAACTAAAGTTAACTACACAACAAGGCCTCAACCAATGTTTCGTATTTGTCTTATCAATACATACTAAACAACTGTATTACGTTTTATTATGCCCTGAGGAAATGAACTGTACCGTTCAAATCCAACCTTCGGCTGCGAAGCCCATAGTCGGTAACATACAAGGTCAATGGAAGAGCCGGAATCTAAGACCTTCTCCGCCTCATGGTCAGTACATGAGAACACAAAGCAGGACCGCAGTCTCGTGCTTGAAGTGGTCATAAGCCACAGGGTCAGCTCCACAGGCTACCCTCTGCCTAGTCCGCCTCGGTACAGGTCACGGCACTAGAAACTGAGCCACGTGTCTAAACACCGTTCTCGGAGCCATAAACGCATTCATGCTCAACATATCACATATCTGGAGCCATGGGCCATGTTCACCATGCTCGTCACACATCCGAGTCTGCAACCGCAGCTGTACTCGTTTCACCTCTCTATTTTAGGCTAGGAGAAACCTCGCATATTCAAAAATATGCGCTCCGGGTTATCCCGCACGAGAACCCGTTTCATCATCACCCTATCCTGACTGGTGATGAATCTATGGCCACGGCAAGCTACATTATAGATTACACTGTGATTAGTTAGTATCTTTTAGATGGATTGCAAGATTCAACCAAGTTGTATAACATGCAAAACATAACAAAGGAAAATAACATAAACTCATCATTATGCATTCCCTATAATTTACATCACACTGATCCATCACAAAGATCTGACATCGCATGTTATCACTTGGCCTCTTGCCAACCACCTAAATCCATCTCAAGGATCATTACATATCATGGGATCTCAATCCCTCATTCATGGTGCCATAGCCTCTCAAGGCTTTCATCATCATTATGGAACACCTTTCATAATTCGCCTGTTACCACAGTAATCACATATAACCATTTCTTATAGTCTTTCATCTGGCTAAGTCTTACCTACATGGTTAGCCTCATTCAACAACTATATGAATAATCAAGAGCTTCATATTATCAACATAAAATGTACATTGCCAGCACATGATGACAATAATAATCATATCCATGCCTCATCTTAATGTTACACATGTAAGCACACTATCAAGCAACCCTAATGTATGCTCAAGATCATATTTGACTTTAAAGAAATAGAGTGGTTACATTCATACGCATGTACTTAGCCACAAGAACATAAATCTCATTATTAAGCAATGAATCGTCATAAGAGCATCATAACAAGCCGTGCCCTCACAAGAGATGTCAACAACCCTCACTAGAAGTCATCCCCGGGCAGAACCCACTTCTATCCAGCCCCTATCGGGCGTGCAACCCTAGCAGGCGTGCAGAGCAAGACTAGTCTGGGTGAGCACAGTAAAGCATGTGCGAGCAGGGGTGTGTGTGTCGGGCGACACGCGTGCAGGGCAAGCCATTCAGGCATGCAAGGCAATCGGGCGAGCATAGCTCAACTGAGCGGACAGGTTGATATCGGGCGAGCCAAACAGAACCGGGTGAGCAAGTCTTGTCGGGTGACACGCTGGGCAAGCCAAAACATGAGCGAGCAGGGTGCGTCAGGGAGAACCCGGGTGAGCAGGCCTATCGGGTGAGCTAAGCTTCTGAGCGAGCCAAGGTTATGTCGGGCGAGCCAAAGAAGTATCGGGCGACACGCGTGCAGGTGAGCAAGGGAAAACCGAGCGAGCAGACTTGATTTGGGTTAGCGAGCAGAATAGAGCTATATCGGGCGAGCAGGGTTACTGGGTGAGCAAGACGACTGAGCGAGCAGAGTCAGAGTGCTCACCCGCTCAAGGAACAAAAGAGAAACTTTGCTCACTCCAACCGTGCAAGAGAGAACTAGGCAAGGGCTGTCGGGAAGCACCTCCCCACACATCTCAACCAAGGTTCAAGCCATCTAAACAATCTCACCATCTTGCCCAAGGTGAGAGGAGAGTCTTTCTCAAGCCACCAAGTCATGTGCTCACCTCAATCAGGTAGGAAAGAGGGGTGTTGCCCATGGCATTAGAGCTCAAGCTCACTCATCTAGACCAAGGGGAGAAAGGAGTGTTGCTCTCCTAAACCCTAGATGTCAAGGATTGGCCAACATGCAAGGTAAACAAGGACCAAGCTACTAACTTACAAGGGCAAGACTAAAGAAAACATATATTTAAAGGAGAGCAGTTTAGGGTTAGAGTCATGCAACCCGCCTTAAGCTCCAAGGAAGAAGATGCACTTGAGCTCTAAGGGTTGTCGACCACCAAAGCTCCTCCAAGAGGGGTGTGTCGACCTCCACTCCATCAACTCCAAGGGTGTATCGGCCTCCAAGCTGCTCACACAAGGGTGTGTCGGCCACCTTAGCTCCTTCTTCAAGGGTGTGTCGGCCACCAAGCAAGGGAGAGATGGAGGGTGTGTCGTGCACAAGGAGAAGAGGAACTAAAGGGGCCTCAAGCTAAGGAAGGGACAACCTATATAGATGAGGAAGGAGGAGAAACCAAGGTGAACCCTTGCTAGGTGTCGTCCACCCAAGGGACAAATGTCCACCAACTCAAGCCACCTCTCTTGCAAGCCATAAGACACTTGTCCAAAATGAGCACCATGTGTTCTCCAAACATGACCAAGGTTGGACCAAGCACCATGGGCGACACAAGCCCACTCTAGGCCGATACAAGCTCTACTTGGCCGACACAAGGCCCAAGAAAGCCCAAACAAGGGACTCCAAGGCCCAAACAAGCTCAACAAAGGTCCAAAGAACTCAAACAACAAGCCCAAGCCATCCACTCAACCCTAGAGGAGCAAAGAGAGAGAAGAACACCTCTCAAGGTGACAAACTTGCTCCCAAAACCCTAGACTTGGGATAATTGCAAGTAGCACCCTCAACCCTCAACAAAGCACAACCAAACCCTAATCACCACTCAAAGGTGATTAGCAAGCCTCAAACCATCAAGGTTAAGCAAAACAAACAGGGTAAGCCCTAAATGCAGGTCAAGGTCCTTACAAGTTCCGCATCCTGGAACATTTCGATCACATGATGGATGAAGAAAGGAGGGTGGACCACTTCATAGAGCGTCTGTACCTTGCCATCAAGCCACATGTGATGGCTAGTAAGACAAAGACCTTCTCTGAAGTCTACAACACCGCCTTGGACATGGAAAGGGCGGTGATGCCTGCACAAAATCCCTCCAAAGGATACCTGCGTTTCACTGAAGGAGCTCAAGGGTAGAGAAATGAACATAAGAAGGGACAAGGACGCAACCACAATAAAAGCAAGCATGGGCACAATGGCAAGCCCCATGGTCACCTCCAACAGTGTCGCACCTATGGACGGACACATCTTGGGAAGTGTCGTTTTGAGAAGAAGGTATGTTTCAAATGTCAGCAAGAGGGACACTTCATCGCCAACTGCCTTCAGCCCGACCCAAGGGGACCTTTAGGGTCATAGCCTGTGGAAGCACAACTAGTAGCTGCAGCACCTCCAGTAGGAGTACCAGCCGGAGAACCTCCATATGGAGAGAGGAGACAAGCTAGAGTGTTCGCCATCGACAATGAAGAAGCTCATTTAAATGCTAATAGGCTAATCGAGGGTAATAACCCTTAGATGTTTTTCTTTTAGTTCAATAGATCATGTAATAACTTTCTGATGTGGTACAAACTATGTAGGCATGTTGGAAGTCATGGGACAAAATCTAAAAATACTCTTTGATTATGGTTCTACTAATACTTTTATTTTGAGAAATTTGGCAACTATGCTTGGTTTGGATATCAAGGATTTGGGTTAAGTTTTGGATGTCACAACCCCGAGTGGTTGCATTTATACCTCTCTTTTGAAAACCCCCGTCTTGCCAATAAAGTATCTAAACCATGAACTTCCCACTAATTTCATCCTTCTCGATATGAATGATTTTGATGTAATCATCAGTATGGATTGACTTTCCACCTGCATAGCCCAGATTGACTGTAGAGAGAAGAAGATTCTTATTAAGAAGATCGGCCATCCACACTTCACCATTCGAGGAAGGAGGGATGTGACAACTAGCCTTTATGTGTCCGCTTTGAAAGATGAATAGTTGCTATCCAAGGGTTGTCGAGCCTACCTATCCATAGTTACCATACCTGAGGTTAAGGGGTGATCCTTAGAGGAGATAGAGGTGGTTCGGGAGTATGTGGATGTGTTTCCGGATGATCCACCAGGAATTCCCCCTGAGGGGGAGGTAGATTTCTCCATCGATTTAGCTCCTAGGACTAACCCTATATCTAAGGCACCCTATAGAATGGCCCCTGCAAAGTTACTTGATGTAAAAACCCAATTGCAAGTGTTATTGGATAAAGGCTTTATCTGGCCGGGTACATCACCTTGGGGAGCACCAATCCTCTTTGTGAAAAGAAGGATGGGTCGCTTCGGATGTGTATGGACTATCGGATGATCAACCAGGCAACCATTAAGAATAAGTATCCTTTTCCTAGAATAGATGACCTATTTGACCAACTCAAATCAGCTTGAGTCTTTTCCAAGATCGATTTGAGGTCAGGATACCACCAGGTGAGAGTAAGGACTGAGGATATACCCAAAGTGGCTTTTCGAACCCGATATGGTCACTATGAGTTTATGGTCATGCCGTTTGGATTATCCAATGCACCTAGTGTCTTCATGAACCTCATGAACAGCGTGTTCCAGCCTTTCCTTGACTCTTTTGTGATAGTTTTCATAGACGACATCTTTGTGTACTCGGATGACCTAGCCCAACACCATGACCACCTGGGTAGAGTCTTTAATATCCTGAGAAAGCATAAGTTTTTTAGAAAGTTCTCAAAATGTGAGTTTTGGTTAGACTAAGTCATATTTCTTGGACACATCATCTTAGGAGGAATAATCGTTGTAGATCCAGCCAAAGTATCAACAATTGGAGACTAGCTGGCACCAAAGAACCCCTTTGAGATTCACAGCTTCTTGGAGTTGGCCAGATACTACTGTGGCTTCATCAAGGATTTCTTAAAGACTACTTTGCCACTAACCATGTTAACCCGAAAGGATGTAAAGTTCATGTGGTCTGACATATGTGAAGCTCGCTTCCAAGAGTTGAAGGAAAAGCTGACCACCGCCCCGGTGTTGACTCTACCTTCTAGAAATGAGGGTTTCATGATATTCACCAATGCTTCCAAGATGGGACTTGGTTGTGTGTTGGAACAGAATCGGCACGTGGTTGCATATGCTTCTCGATAGCTCAAGCCCAATGAGGTGAATTATCTAACACATGACCTAGAGCTCGCTGCTATTATCCATGCCTTAAAGATATGGCAGCATTACATGTACGGTGCTACCTTTGAGATCTTCATTGACCATAAGAGCTTAAAATACCTGCTGACACAGAGAGACCTGAACCTACGACAGCGATGATGGATGGAGTATATGAAGGATTATGACTTCACCATCACCTACCATCCTAGTAAGGCGAATGTCGTAGCAGATGCTTTGAGTCGGAAACAGCTTAAGTGTGTAGCTATTTTGTCCAGTTAGTGGAAGACTTTGGAGGAGCTGGTGGAGTGGACTCCACAACCGCTAGAAGATCGAATTCGTTTGGCTAATATCCAGATTCAATCTGAGTTGTTAAATGAGATCATAACAGCACAATTGACCAGTGAAGAGCTAGACAAAATGAAAGGTTTAATGATGAAGCCACAGACTCGTCTATCCGTGGGAGTAGACGGAGGAATCAGGTTTCAGAATCGCATATGGGTTCCAGTGGATTCATCGATAAAAGAATGTATCTTGCAAGAAGCTCATGGATCCAAATACATAGTACACCCAAGAACTACTAAGATGTTCAAGGACTTGTAGAGGTTTTTCTGGTGGCTAGGAATGAAGAAAGACATTGCAGCATGTGTGGCCAGTTGTCTTACGTTCTAGATGGTGAAGGCTGAACACCAATGACCCGACGGGCTTTTATAGTCGATAGAGATTCTAGAGTGGAAATGGGAAACAGATCACCATGGATTTGTGGTGGGTTTACCCCGGACCAACAAAGGTCGTGATGTGATATGGGTCGTGGTAGATCATCTTACCAAGTCACAACACTTCCTTGCCTTAAAGACCACTGCTAAAGTGTCAGACCTAGTTGAGTTGTATATCCGAGAGATAGTGCATTTGCATGGTGTACCCAGATCAATAATCTCTGATAGAGACCCAAAGTTTACTTCCAAGTTGTGGAAGCAAGTTTAAGAGGAACTTGGAACCAGGTTGAAGTTTAGTACCACTTATCACCCCCAGACGGATGGTCAGTCAGAAAGTACAATCCATACGTTAGAAGATCTATTGAGAGCTTGTGGGCTCGATTGGGGTGGGTCATGGGAGCAATACTTACCTTTATCTGAGTTCGCCTACAACAACATCTACCAAGCCAGTATTGGGATGCCTCTATATGAAGCTTTGTACGGGAGACCATGTCCATCACCACTTCATTGGGATGATGTGGGTGAGAGGACCCTGTTAAGGTCAGATGAGCTCCAAGTGTATGCTGATAAAGTTGCTTTGATCAAGCAAAGGCTGAAGAGAGCCCAGGATCGACAAAAGTCATACGCTCATGCAAAGTGTACTGACGTGCATTTCACTATGGGAGAACATGTGTTTTTGAAAATCCGACCACTTCGAGCTATAGCTAAGAATAGAGGAAAGCTGAGTCCTCGATATGTGGGTCCGTTTGAGGTGTTAGAATGGATTGGTGAAGCTACATATCGTTTGGCATTACCCCCTCAGTATAGCATGATGCATGATGTGTTTCACGTGTCCAACCTGAAGCGATATGTGCAAGATCTGAGCCATGTGCTGAGCATTGAACCTATTGAGCTTCTAGGGAAGCTGACTTATCCTGAGACACCTCTGCGGATTCTAGATACCAAGGTGAAAGAGCTCAGATGCAAGAATATAGAGATGGTAAAGGTTCTTTGGAGGCACCATGGAGAGGATGAGGTCACATGGGAGTTAAAGGCGGACATGGAGAATGCATACCCTGAATTGTTGGTTTGATTACTTGAATTTTAAGGGCCAAATTCCTATAAGGAGAGGAGGATGTTATAACCTCAATTTCTTAAGAATATAGTAAAAGATGTAATTCTCTTTTAAAGAATAAAAGAAATCTATTTTTGATTTGTGATGGATTTCGTGTGAAATGGCCTTGATTGTTTGATAATGGGCTTTGTTGGCCATTGAGCCCAATTGAAAAGAAAAGAGAAATAAATAGGAAAAGGATTTAATTAAATAAAAGGTAAATATGTGAAATAGAAATAGATAAGAGGATAAAGGCAAGTAAATATTCTCCAATATGGGAATTCGTTCCTTTAGGTTTTCTTGAGGTCCAAGGGACCCAAAATAACAAGATAATGGCAGAGGAAAAATAAATACTAATTAATTTTGTATTAATTAATGGATAACTTGGGAGGGAAGGAAACCTTCTCATACATTGGAATTTGTTTCCCAAATTTTGTAAATAGCTAGATAATGTCAAGACAAAAATTCCCTTACAATTTGAGATAAAAAAAAAGGTATGGCTTAGGAGATATGAATTTATCAAGATATAACATTAATTTAGCAAATAGGAATATATATTTCCTTTTGGTTGATCGCGAGCAATGGAAACTGTAAGGACCCTGACCTGCGTTTAGGGCTTACCCTGTTTGTTTTGCTTAACCTTGATGGTTTAATGCTTGCTAATCACCGTTGAGTGGTGATTAGGGTTTGGTTGTACTTTGTTGAGGGTTGAGGGTGCTACTTGCAATTATCCCAAGTCTAGGGTTTTGGGAGCAAGTTTGTCACCTTGAGAGGTGTTCTTCTCTCTCTTTGCTTCCTCTAGGGTTGAGTGGAAGGCTTGGGCTTGTTGTTTGAGTTCTTTGGACCTTTGTTGAGCTTTTTTGGGCCTTAGAGTCCCTTGTTTGGGCTTGCTTGGGCCTTGTGTCGGCCAAGTAGAGCTTGTGTCGGCCTAGAGTGGGCTTGTGTCGCCCATGGTGCTTGGTCCAACCTTGGTCATGTTTGGAGAACACATGGTGCTCATTTTGGACAAGTGTCTTATGGTTTGCAAGAGAGGTGGCTTGAGTTGGTGGACATGTGTCCCTTGGGTGGACGACACCTAGCAAGGGTTCACCTTGGTTTCTCCTCCTTCCTCATCTATATAGGTTGTCCCTTCGTTAGCTTGAGGTCCCTTTAGTTCCTCTTCTCCTTGTGTATGACACACCCTCCATCTCTCCCTTGCTTGGTGGCCGACACACCCTTGAAGAAGGAGCTAAGGTGGCCGACACACCCTTGTGTGAGCAGCTTGGAGGCCGATACACCCTTGGAGTTGAAGGAGTGGAGGTCAACACACCCCTCTTGGAGGAGCTTTGGTGGTCGACAACCCTTGGAGCTTAAGGCGGGTTGCATGACTCTAACCCTAAACTACTTTACTCTCCTTTCAATATATGTTTGCTTTAGTCTTGCCCTTGTAAGTTAGTAGCTTGGTCCTTGTTTACCTTGCATGTTGGCCGATCCTTGACATCTAGGGTTTAGGAGAGAAACACTCCTTTCTCCCCTTGGTCTAGATGAGTGAGCTTGATCTCTAATGCCATGAGCAACACCCCTCTTTTCTACCCGATTGAGGTGAGCACATGACTTGGTGGCTTGAGCAAGACTCTCCTCTCACCTTGGGAAAGATGGTGAGCTTGTTTAGATGGCTTGAACCTTGGTTGAGATGTGTGGGGAGGTGCTTCCCGACAGCCCTTGCCTAGTTCTCTATTGCACAGTTGGAGTGAGCAAAGTTTCTCTTTTGTGCCTTGAGCGGGTGAGCACTCTGACTCTGCTCACTCAGTCATCTTGCTCACCCAGTAACCCTGCTCGCCCTATATAGCTTTGTTCTGCTCGCTCACCCAAATCAAGTCACCTTGCTCACCTGCATGTGTGTCGCCCGATACTTCTTTGGCTCGCCCGACATAAACTTGGATCACTCAGAAGCTTAGCTCGCCCGATAGGCCTGCTCACCCGGGTTCTCCCTGACGCGCCCCGCTCGCTCATGTTTTGGTTCGCCCAGCGTGTCGCCGGACAGGCCTTGCTCACCCGGTTCTGTTTGGCTCGCCCGATATCAACCTGTCCGCTGAGTTGAGCTATGCTCGCCCGATTTCCTTGCACGCCTGAATGGCTCGCCCTGCACGCGTGTCGCCCGACACACACACCCCTGCTCACCCTTGCTTTACTCTGTTCACCCGGACTAGTCTTGCTCTGCACGCCTGCTAGGGTTGCATGCCCGATAGGGGCTGGATAGAAGTGGGTTCTGCCCGGGGGTGACTTCTAGTGAGGGTTGTTGACATCTCATGTGAGGGCACGACTTGTTATGATGCTCTTATGATGATTTATTGCTTAATAACGAGATTTATGTTCTTGTGGCTAAGTACATGTGTATGAATGTAACCACTCTATTTCTTTAAATTCAAATATGATCTTGAGCATACATTAGGGTTGCTTGATAGTGTGCTTACATGTGTAACATTAAGATGAGGCATGGATATGATTATTATTGTCATCATGTGCTGGCAATGTACATTTTATGTTGATAATATGAAGCTCTTGATTATTCATATAGTTGTTGAATGAGGCTAAGCATGCAGGTAAGACTTAGCCAGATGAAACACTATAAGAAATGGTTATATGTGATTACTGTGGTAACAGGCGAATTATGAAAGGTGTTCCATAATGATGATGAAAGCCTTGAGAGGCTATGGCACCATGAATGAGGGATTGAGATCCCATGATATGTAATGATCCTTGAGATGGATTTAGGTGGTTGGCAAGAGGCCAAGTGATAACATACGATGTGAGATCTTTGTGATGGATCAGTGTGATGTAAATTATAGGGAATGCATAATGATGAGTTTATGTTGTTTTCCTTTGTTATGTTTTGCATGTTATACAACTTGGTTGAATCTTGCAATCCATCTAAAAGATACTAACTAATCACAGTGTAATCTATAATGTAGCTTGCCCTGGCCATAGATTCATCACCAGTCAGGATAGGGTGATGATGAAACGGGTTCTCCTGCGGGTTAACCCGGAGTGCATATTTTTTAATATGCAAGGTTTCTCCTAGCCTAAAATAGAGAGGTGAAACGAGTACAGTTGCGGTTGCAGACTCGGATGTGTGATGAGCATGGTGAACATGGCCCATGGCTCCATATATGTGATATGTTGAGCATGAATGCATTCATGGCTCCGAGCACGGTGTTTAGACATGTGGCTCAGTTTCTATTTCCGTGACCTGTACCGAGGCGGACTAGGCAAAGGGTAGCCTGTGGAGCTGTCCCTGTGGCTTATGACCTCTTCAAGCACGAGACTGCGGTCCTACTTTGTGTTCTCATGTACTGACCATGAGGCGGAGAAGGTCTTGGATTCCGGCTCTTCCATTGACCTTATATGGCACTGGCTATGGGCTTCGCAGCTGAAGGTTGGATTTGAACGGTACGGTTCATTTCCTCAGGGCATAATAAAACGTAATACAACCGTTTAGTATGTATTGATAAGACAAATACGAAACATTGGTTGAGGTCTTGTTGTGTAGTTAACTTTAGTTATCTTGCAGTTACTGTGCATTATTCCTATGAGTTTATCTTGTCAATCATGTTCCATTGGGAAATATAGTGGTTATATGCCCTTTTAATACCGCTGGTAAGACTCAGGATGGCTTGTTACTTATAACTGTTCTTGTTATATTCTTTATCAATAATCTAATGAGATAAGCTTTATCTTATCTGAGGTGTTGAAGTTTTGGAGCAGAGTTATGCCTCCCGCTGGGACAATGTTCAATTGTCTCACTCCGCTAGTTTTCACCCTTTTTAGGTGGTCGAGCTTGTCGTGGTGGTGGTCGCGGAGTTGCGGCCGAGCAGCGAGAAGATCTGTAGAAGGCAAGCTTTGGAGATGTTGTTGTTTTGATGTTTTGGTGTAGATTCTAGAGCCATCCCTGTACTCTCAGGTCCTTGGCGGTGTTTTGATGTTGTTTCACGATGCACGACCGATGTCGTTTGTATATCCTACTGTTAACCAGATATGGGCCTTTATATGTATGAACAGGTGGTGAACTCATGGTTATGATAGGAAAGCTGTTGCTCTAAGCTGTGGACATGTATCCAGACTTGTATGGATATATATGTAACATGTTTTCTTGCAGGATATGGACTGGAATGTAATATGTTTCTCATTTTTTCAGTTTTTCGCAATCGGTTTTAATTAACCCGTGTTTTTTATTAACTGTGGTTATGGTGATTTCCGCACGTTTTCGCGTAACACCTCACTATCTGTGTGATAATGGGATGTGTTGCCACAAGTTTGGTATCAGAGCTTTAGGTTCGCTGAGTCTACAGGGATCTAGGACTAGGTTGTGTTTGTTCTTATGTGTTTTCCATATTTTCTCATAGAAATCTTCTGCCCTCAGTGGAAGAAAAGCCAAGATGTCTGGAAACCATGAAGAACTCGTTGCTGAGCACAGCGATGCTGCATCTGTTGATGGAGCAGTAGGACAGGCGCATGAAGATCGGGTGCCTGAGGTCCCCCAACCTGACCCAGCCATTCTTGAACATCCTGCCTACCAACAGTTTATGGGGCAGTTAATGGCTATGATGAATCTCATGGTTGAGTGATTACCAGTGCCTCCTCCGCGAGCACAGGTTCCCCATGGAGAAGCATCGGGTATTGGGAAGACCTTTGAGCGGCTTCGCCGAGTTGGAGCCTCAGATTATGCTGGAACGGCTGATCCAGCGGATGCAGATCTGTGCCTGACAAGTCTCGAGAAGGCTTGCCGGATCCTTGACATCCCTGAAGCAGACAAGGTAAAGCATGTTGTCTACCTTCTGAAAGGTAGTGCTGGTCACTGGTGGACCATCGAGGAAGAGAAGCGGCCTGGTGAGGTGATCTGTTGGGAAGTGTTTCGATGTGAGTTCGTCACCAGATACTTTCCCAAGACATATCTGGATGAGAAGATCCGTCAGTTCGAGAGTTTGCGACAAGGAACGATGAGCATCACCGAGTATGAAGCCAAGTTTATGGATCTGCTGAGGTTTTTTCCTCACATGGCAACGACAGACGAGGAACGGATCAGACGTTTCAAGAAGGGTCTGAGTGCTGAGCTGACGACACCAGTTTCTGCGTTGGAGAACCGAGAACGGTTTGCGACGTTTGTGGAATCTGTTCGGAGGATCAAACGATCTGTAAGGAAGAAGAGAGAGTCTATGGCTAAGAAGAGACCTGCCCAGTTCCAGAGTCAGAGGTTTGGTGGCTTTAAGAAGCCCAGGTTTTCGGCACCGGCAGCGATGAGAGGTTCTGGTAGACCGTCTCAGTGGTCTATGAGTAGAGGAAGAGGTTATGTTTCTTCGCCTTCTAAGGCACCAAGTTCGGCTTCTGTGGTGGTGACAGGGCCATCCAGGCCTCGAGATGATGTTAGGACATGTTATGCCTGTGGTCAGACAGGGCATATCAGGTCAAGTTGTCCCTACAACGATGTTGAAGTGACGCAGTAGTCGAGACAGAACCTTCAGGGGTCAGAGAGACCACATCCCAGTGGTGGCAGAGGACGGGGACACGGTCAAGCGTCTCAGGCTGGATCGTCTGCTCAAGGAAGCAGAGGTCGTGGACAGCAAGCAATGAATCGATTCTATGCTATGAATCAGCCGGAGGCGGTAGTCAACCCGCGAGTAGTGACAGGTCAGATGGAGTTATTTCATTCTGATATGTCTTCTTCTTGCTTTATATCTGTTCTGGTTGACCCGGGTGCTACGCACTCTTTTATCGCCTATAGTATGCTTGCGAAATGTTGTTTACCTGTTAGCTGTAAGAAGGGTAGCTTGTTGTTAGAAACCCCTCTTGATGGTTCCTCTTTGCTTCGAGAAGAGTGTCCATCTTGTGTCTTGTCTTTCTCAGGACACCGCATTCAAGTGGATCGCATACCACTTGCTATGCATGGGTTCGATGTTATCCTTGGGATGGATACCTTAGAGAGGTATAAGGTTGTCTTGGACTGTGGTTCCAAGTAGGCAGTGTTTGATGTTGCTGGAGAGAAGTGGATCTTCCAGGGAGATAGGAAGATTCTTCTAACATGTCTGGTATCAGCTTTGGTGGCAGATAAGTTGTTACGACAAGGATGTGAGGCGTTCCTAGCTCATGTAGTGGATACCATAATAGATGCCAAGGTGAAAGGTCCTAGCCTTGAGGAGGTGTCAGTTGTTCGTGAGTTTGTAGACGTGTTCCCTGAGGAGTTCCCTGGTGTTCCCCCACCCTGAGAGATTGATTTCGAGATCAATCTGGTTCCAGGAACACAGCCAGTTGCACAGACACCGTACAGGATGGCTCCGGCTGAGATGGCAGAGTTGAAGAAGCAGTTATAAGAGTTGCTAGATAAAGGTTTTATCGGACCGAGTACGTCACTGTGGGGTGCTCCAGTGCTGTTTGTCAAGAATAAGGACGATTCGATGCGGTTGTGTATAGACTACCGGCAGTTGAACAAGGTCACGATCAAGAACAAATACCTGTTGCCAAGGATAGATGATCTGTTCGATCAGTTGTGTGGTGCTACAGTGTTCTCGAAGATCGATCTGCGGTCCGGATATCATCAGCTGAGGATAAAGGCGGATGACATACCGAAGTCAGCTTTCAGGACAAGGTATGGTCATTATGAGTTTGTGGTTATGTCATTTGGGTTAACCAATGCACCTGCAGCCTTCATGGACCTGATGAACAGAGTGTTCCGTCCGTTCTTAGATCAGTTTGTTTTAGTCTTTATAGATGACATCTTGATCTATAGTCGGGACAGACTAGAGCATGATCAGCATCTTCGTCGAGCGTTGAATCTTCTTCATCAACATCAGTTGTATGCCAAGTTCAGTAAGTGTGAGTTATGGCTAGATGAAGTGACCTTCTTGGGCCATGTGATATCCGCTGAAGGAGTCAAGGTAGATCCGAATAAGGTGGAATCTGTTGTAGATTGGGAACAGCCGACAGAACTTCGTAGTTTCCTTGGTCTAGCAGGATACTACCGGAGGTTTATCAAGGACTTCAGTGTGATCGCGTTACCGATGACGAAGTTGACCAAGAAGGATGTACCTTTTGTGTGGGATGATCGATATCAGCAAGCTTTCCAGAGTCTGAAGGAGAAGCTGACTAGTGCTCCAGTGTTGATCTTGCTAGAGCCTGGGAAAGGCTATATTGTTTTCTGTGATGCTTCCAAGAAAGGTTTAGGTTGCGTGTTGATGCAGGAAGATCATGTGGTTTCTTTTGCCTCGTGACAACTCAAGAAGCATGAGGAGAATATCCGACTCATGATTTGGAGCTGGCAGCAGTAGTTCATGCGTTAAAGATTTGGAGACACTATCTGTATGGGGAAGTGTGTCAGATCTTTACGGATCATAAGAACCTGAAGTATATCTTTACGCAACACGAGTTGAACATGCGACAGCAGTGATGGATGGAGTTGATCAACGACTACGACTGCACTATCGAGTATCATCCTGGTAAGGCAAACGTGGTAGCTGATGCGCTTAGCAGAAAGTCTTCTTTTTCTTTGAAGAAGGCACAGTTGAGTTCCCTAGTTTGCCATAGGCGGCATATGTTTGTTTCTCTGCGACAGATGAATGTGCAGATGGAAGTTTCTCTGTTATCTAGTCTTTTCGCACAGATGCAAGTCAAGCCTACATTGAGGCAGCAGATCAAGGATGCATTGCAGACAGATGAGGTGGTACAGTTGATCAGATCAGAGTTCGGCAGCGACAAGCGTGATGGGTTTCATGAGTCTGAGGATGGGCTAGTATGCTATCGTGACAGGATGGTGGTTCCAGATGTTGATGATCTGAGGAAGTTGGTGCTTGAGGAAGCACACACATCGATGTATGTGATGCATCCAGGTGTCACCAAGATGTATCATAGTCTGAAGGACTTGTATTGGTGGCCCGGTTTGAAGAAAGATGTGGCTGAGTTCATGGCAAGATGTGCGGTTTGTCAGCAAGTGAAGGTTGAGCATCAGAAGCCGGCAGGTACGTTACAACCTTTGTCGATACCGCAGTGGAAATGGGATCATATAACCATGGATTTCGTAGTTGGTCTGCCCAAGACGACTAGGAATCATGATTCCATTTGGGTGATAGTGGACAGATTGACGAAGTCTGCCCATTTCCTGCCTGTGAAGACGACGTATACAGCAGAAAAGCTCGCTAAAGTGTATGTGGATGAGATAGTTCGTTTGCATGGTGTGCCAGCAACAATAGTTTCTGACAGAGGTCCTCAGTTTACCAGTCATTTTTGGGAGCAATTGCACAGAGTGTTGGGAACGCAGTTGAGGTTCAGTACAGCCTTTCACCCACAGACAGATGGACAGTCTGAAAGGACTATTCAGATTGTGGAGGATCTCCTTTGAGCTTATGTTTTGCAGTTCCTAGGTATCTGGGATTTACATCTGAGTTTGATAGAGTTTTCCTACAAAAACGGTTATCAGCGAAGCATTGACATGGCTCCTTATGAGGCTCTATATGGAAGGAAGTGCAGATGTCCTTTGTGTTGGTATGAATCAGGTGAGTATCAACTTTTGGGTCCTGAGTTAGTGCAGCAAACGACAGATAAGATCAAGGTGATACAACAACAGTTGAAAGTGGCACAAGACAGGAAGAAGTCTTATACAGGCAATCGCCAACGACCGTTGGAGTTCCAGGTAGGAGACAAAGTGTATCTTAAAGTCTCACCATGGAAAGGTGTGTTGAGGTTTGGACGGAAGGGTAAGTTGGCACCCAGATATATGGGGCCTTACCCAGTTATAGCACGTGTTGGAAAGGTAGCCTACGAGATAGAGTTTCCTCCTGAGTTGCACAAGTTGCATCCAGTGTTTCATATCAGTATGCTAAAGAAAAGTCATACAGATTCAGGTACAGTGATACAGCCAGTTGAGGTTGAGCTTGATACAGATGTGACCTACGAGGAAGGTCCTGTGGCGATTCTTGACAAAAGGATCAAGAAGTTGAAGAGGAAGGACCTGGTTCTTGTGAAGGTCCTTTGGCAGCGTCGTGGCATTGAGGAAGCCACGTAGGAGCTTGAGCAAGAGATGAGGAGGAAGTATCCCTCGCTTTTCTCTTCGGATTTTGGGGATGAAATCCCTTAAAGGGGGTTAGATTGTAAGGACCCTGACCTGCGTTTAGGGCTTACCCTGTTTGTTTTGCTTAACCTTGATGGTTTGAGGCTTGCTAATCACCTTTGAGTGGTGATTAGGGTTTGGTTGTGCTTTGTTGAGGGTTGAGGGTGCTACTTGCAATTATCCCAAGTCTAGGGTTTTGGGAGCAAGTTTGTCACCTTGAGAGGTGTTCTTCTCTCTCTTTGCTTCCTCTAGGGTTGAGTGGAAGGCTTGGGCTTGTTGTTTGAGTTCTTTGGACCTTTGTTGAGCTTGTTTGGGCCTTGGAGTCCCTTGTTTGGGCTTGCTTGGGCCTTGTGTCGGCCAAGTAGAGCTTGTGTCGGCCTAGAGTGGGCTTGTGTCGCCCATGGTGCTTGGTCCAACCTTGGTCAAGTTTGGAGAACACATGGTGCTCAGTTTGGACAAGTTTCTTATGGCTTGCAAGAGAGGTGGCTTGAGTTGGTGGACATGTGTCCCTTGGGTGGACGACACCTAGAAAGGGTTCACCTTGGTTTCTCCTCCTTCCTCATCTATATAGGTTGTCCCTTCCTTAGCTTGAGGTCCCTTTAGTTTCTCTTCTCCTTGTGCACGACACATCCTCCATCTCTCCCTTGCTTGGTGGCCAACACACCCTTGAAGAAGGAGCTAAGGTGGCTGACACACCCTTGTATGAGCAGCTTAGAGGCCGATACACCCTTGGAGTTGAAGGAGTGGAGGTCAACACACCCCTCTTGGTGGAGCTTTAGTGGTCGACAACCCTTGGAGCTCAAGTGCATCTTCTTCCTTGGAGCTTAAGGTGGGTTGCATGACTCTAACCCTAAACTACTTTACTCTCCTTTCAATATATGTTTGCTTTAGTCTTGCCCTTGTAAGTTAGTAGCTTGGTCCTTGTTTACCTTGCATGTTGGCCGATCCTTGACATCTAGGGTTTAGGAGAGCAACACTCCTTTCTCCCCTTGGTCTAGATGAGTGAGCTTGAGCTCTAATGCCATGAGCAACACCCCTCTTTCCTACCCGATTGAGGTGAGCACATGACTTGGTGGCTTGAGAAAGACTCTCCTCTCACCTTGGGAAAGATGGTGAGCTTGTTTAGATGGCTTGAACCTTGGTTTAGATGTGTGGGGAGGTGCTGCCCGACAGACCTTGCCTAGTTCTCTCTTGCACAGTTGGAGTGAGCAAAGTTTCTCTTTTGTGCCTTGAGCGGGTGAGCACTCTGACTCTGCTCGCTCAGTCGTCTTGCTCACCCAGTAACCTTACTCGCCCGATATAGCTCTGTTCTACTCGCTCGCCCAAATCAAGTCTGCTCGCTCGGTTTTCCCTTGCTCACCTGCACGCCTGTCGCCCGATACTTCTTTGGCTTGCCCGACATAACCTTGGCTCACTCAGAAGCTTAGCTCGCCTGATAGGCCTGCTCACCCGGGTTCTCCCTGACGTGCCCTGCTCGCTCATGTTTTGGCTCGCCTAGCGTGTCGCCCGACAGGCCTCGCTCTCCCGGTTCTGTTTGGCTCACCCGATATCAACCTGTCTGCTCAGTTGAGCTATGCTCGCTCGATTGCCTTGCATGCCTGAATGGCTCGCCCTGCACGCGTGTCGCCCGACACACACACCCCTGCTCGCCCATGCTTTACTCTTCTCACCCAGACTAGTCTTGCTCTGCACGCCTGCTAGGGTTGCACGCCCGATAGGGGCTGGATAGAAGTGGGTTCTGCCCCGGGGTGACTTCTAGTGAGGGTTGTTGACATCTCTTGTGAGGGCACGACTTGTTATGATGCTCTTATGACGATTCATTGCTTAATAATGAGATTTATGTTCTTGTGGCTAAATACATGCGTATGAATGTAACCACTCTATTTCTTTAAAGTCAAATATGATCTTGAGCATACATTAGGGTTGCTTGATAGTGTGCTTACATGTGTAACATTAAGATGAGGCATGGATATGATTATTATTGTCATCATGTGTTGGCAATGTACATTTTATGTTGATAATATGAAGCTCTTGATTATTCATATAGTTGTTGAATGAGGCTAAGCATGCAGGTAAGACTTAGCCAGATGAAAGACTATAAGAAATGGTTATATGTGATTACTGTGGTAACAGGCGAATTATGAAAGGTGTTCCATAATGATGATGAAAGCCTTGAGAGGCTATGGCACCATGAATGAGGGATTGAGATCCCATGATATGTAATGATCCTTGAGATGGATTTAGGTGGTTGGCAAGAGGCCAAGTGATAACATGCGATGTGAGATCTTTGTGATGGATCAGTGTGATGTAAATTATAGGGAATGCATAATGATGAGTTTATGTTGTTTTCCTTTGTTATGTTTTGCATGTTATACAACTTGGTTGAATCTTGCAATCCATCTAAAAGATACTAACTAATCACAGTGTAATCTATAATGTAGCTTGCCTTGGCCATAGATTCATCACCAGTCAGGATAGGGTGATCATGAAACGGGTTCTCCTGCGAGTTAACCCGGAGCGCATATTTTTGAATATGCGAGGTTTCTCCTAGCCTAAAATAGAGAGGTGAAACAAGTACAGCTGCGGTTGCAGACTCGGATGTGTGACAAGCATGGTGAACATGGCCCATGGCTCCAGATATGTGATATGTTGAGCATGAATGCGTTCATGGCTCCGAGCATGGTGTTTAGACACGTGGCTCAGTTTCTAGTGTCGTGACCTGTACCGAGGCAGACTAGGCAGAGGGTAGCCTGTGGAGCTGACCCTGTGGCTTATGACCACTTCAAGCACGAAACTGTGGTCCTGCTTTGTGTTCTCATGTACTGACCATGAGGCGGAGAAGGTCTTGGATTCTGGCTCTTCCATTGACCTTGTATGGCACCGGCTATGGGCTTCGCAGCCGAAGGTTGGATTTGAATGGTACGGTTCATTTCCTTAGGGCATAATAAAATGTAATACAGCCGTTTAGTATGTATTGATAAGACAAATATGAAACATTGGTTGAGGCCTAGGTGTGTAGTTAACTTTAGTTATCTTGCAGTTATTGTGCATTATTCCTATGAGTTTATCTTGTCAATCATGTTCCATTGGGAAATATAGTGGTTATATGCCCTTTTAATACCGTCGGTAAGACTCAGGATGGCTTGTTACTTATAACTGTTCTTATTATATTCTTTATCAATAATCTGATGAGATAAGCTTTATCTTATCTGAGGTTTTGAAGTTTTGGCGTGGAGTTTTGCCTCCCGCTGGGACAATGTTCAATTGTCTCACTCCGCTGGTTTTCACCCTTTTTAGGTGGTCGAGCTTGTCGTGGTGGTGGTCGCGGAGTTGCGGCCGAGTAGCGAGAAGATCTGTAGAAGGCAAGCTTTGGAGATGTTGTTGTTTTGATGTTTTGGTGTAGAGTCTAGAGTCATCCCTGTACTCTTAGGTCCTTGGCGGTGTTTTGACGTTGTTTCACGATGCACGACCGATATCGTTTGTATATCCTGTTGTTAACCAGATATGGGCCTTTATATGTATGAACAGGTGGTGAACTCATGGTTATGACAGGAGAGTTGTTGCTCTAAGCTGTGGACATGTATCCAGGCTTGTATGGATATATATGTAACATGTTTTCTTGCAGGATATGGACTGGAATGTAATATGTTTCTCAGTTTTTCAGTTTTCCGCAATCGGTTTTAATTAACCCGTGTTTTTGATTAACTGTGGTTATGGTGATTTCCGCACGTTTTCGTGTAACACCTCGCTATCTGTGTGATAATGGGATGTGTTGCCACAGGAACCGTTGGATCTTGATCCAACGATGGACGCTCATCGTCTAAGTCCCACTGGAACTGGGACTCTACGAGTTACAGAGAGTATTTCCTCTCAGGTTTTCTCATGATCCAGGGAGTGTGCACGCCTGATGATGATTGCTTTGGACTCAGAGGAGGAAAACGAAGGGAACCAACCCTACTTTGTAGGAGATTGGCCGCCTATTGGGATAATTCCCAAATCTGGCAGGAACCTACCCCAACCCTATATATAGGGGAGGGTGAACGAGAGAACCAACACCTCGTTTTGCTACCCCAACCTCTGCGACAGAGCGCAAGGAGCGATTTCGTGCCTCCAATTATCCCATTTACCTTGACCTGCACCCCCGTTCCAGTGGCAAACCTCGCCGGAGTCCGGTGAGTAGAGGAGGGTCGTGGCGTGTTCTGGGCACCCAATTGAACCCTTAGTTGAGTTCGACGGAGGGAGGCAAAGCTCCCTGGCTGACGGGCGTGCTCCAAGGAGGATGAAAGCTGGAGTCAAACTCCCAGGTTGACCACCGAAGTTGTTGTGCTCGACGCAAGGTTGAAGAAGACCCCTTGGTATTTTACATTTTTGCCCATTCACGCCTTCTTTGCAGGTAAGGATGTTTCCGTCCTTTGGCTTATTTTTTATCAGACTAGGCATGTGCGTTCCTAGTCGCTGGATCCTGAGTGGACCAGCGGACCATAGATATAACGATCCCTAGTTTTCTAGAATTTGCTAATAACTCAATAAAAATGAATTTTCTTGATAAAATTTTATCTTTTGCTAGAAAACTCAGATGAGGAAAGTTAATGCATGAAAATTGATTAGAAAAATACGAGGAATAGGTTAAAAATACTTTGAAAACCTAAATCTGTGTCATTTTGCAAAAGTATATAATTTGGATGAAAAATGTGTTAATTTGTGGTCTGAAACCGTAATTGTTAATCAAGGATAGATTTAATATTGCAAATAGATTAATTCGAGCATGGTTAACCTGTTTAATGATAAAGATGAATTTAAACCTGTTTTCAAGATAGAATTACAAGGTTTAGGGTTTTAAACCTAATATGATGATTAAAATGCTTAGAAACCCTAAATAAGAGAAAAAGAAAAGAAAAGTACTTATAATCTGAAAATTAGGGTTCATGACGCTAAAAGACGGACTTAGAATCTTTTGTTAATGATGAAATAATTAGGGTTTGTAAGTGATTTTATAAAATAGAGTTTAAAGTAATAAAAATGAAGTGGAACCCTAATTATGCTCAAACCCCTAAAAAGGACTAATAACCCTAGGAAACAACTAGGATTAATAGATCATGATGACATGATTAATGATAAAAAAAATTGGATGCCTTTTTCAGGATCAATTTGTGTGTGCTTGCTTGATTTCTTGATTGGTTGAGTTATTTCTGTATTCAAGTCATCTTGGCAGGTATGTGGTTAATTATGGTTAATCGCATTAGTTTCCCGAAGAGTTTCTCAGATGATTCATCGTATTGATTGCAGCCAACTAGTTTGGATGTTCATAATTGCAAATTATAAAGTCACTATGATTATCACACTTGTAATATAAATGTGTGTTCTCACACCTACATGCCACCCTGATGGATGATGCAATAAGGTCAAGCCCAGGAGGGAAGACCAACGGGCACCATGAGAGGTGAACCCAGACACCATGCTCGGGAATGAGAAGGTGGTCTATGTTGCATGACTAAAGGACACCATGAGAGGTGACCCTAGGCACCAAGCTCGGGATTGAGAAGGTGGCCTTAAGTAGAGAGGGTATTCCAGGGTTAGGGCAAAAGCGGTGGAGATTGACACATTGAAAATATAAATTGACTTGTTAATTACCTTGGTTGTGATAATTAGTTTTTTAGCCATATTTGTGAACTTTTGATTGTCCCCACATACCGGCATATTCTTATATGCTGACCATTGTTTTGTTTTTCGGCGTTTTAGGTACAATCCTGAAATGAATAAACAGTAAAGTGACACATTGTGAAAATAAGAAATAAAGTACAAAGAGGATTAGATAGAATAGATCCAAAACTGTGGATAGAAGTAGATTTCCAAAGTTTTTAAAAAATATGCAAAATTTATTTTATACCAGTTTTCAGTTTAGTTGGTAGAATTTCTTAATTATTATTGATCAATTCTCGAACCTTCGATCCGATTTATTGGGATAACGGCTCTGATCTCTTGGTCTTCCTTAATTGGGGGTTACCGGGAGGCGGGGTCATTACAGCAACATGCAGAATTATCGAATTAAACACTTTTTGCATTATATTAGGTTGTGACTATTCGAATTAGCCCACCATGTGACTACATCCGCACCTTAATTTTTAAAATTTCCATAGACATTTCAGGTGTGCACATGTAAAATAAGTAGAGGTTAGGAGTGGGTAGTTTGAACATTAGTTTCGCTCTCTTTTGTATTTTTAATGCAAATTTACAGTTTTGTATACAACATGAACAACATTTATATGATCGGAACAGCTACGCTTTAACAGTTCACCATATTGTTTGGATTTTGTACTGCAACACAAGCACTGCGTTAGATAAGATCAATAATTTTGTAACGGTCTGTCTACTGTTAATCTCTACCACCAGGCACCCGCTTCATGAGGAGAGGGTAATCACCTTGTTTTCTTTCATGATATGCCTTTGAAAATTTACTAAAGAAAGAAAAGCAAAGTGCTGTGGGATGCGTAAGTATGGTCATGGTATCAAAGTTAAACCCCACCTGAAATGGCGCCGACACAAGCTTGCAAAAATGACCATGCACCATAGATTACAGGACCACAGTATTCCATTTTCTATGGTTGACGACTGAGTGCTCTCCTGATGATTGTGCTCGAAAAACTTTGTTATTCTATTTATTTCCATTTCATGGTGTTCTAAGGCAGTTATCCAGTTGAATTTCGAGCCCATGGTTTGTGGCTCATTGGTTCAAAGGTTATAGGCTCTATCTTGATACCTATTATTATACCTAAGGCCCTTGGCCATGAGGTTTCTTTTCCTATAAGACCCACAACTACTTGTCCTCTTTTAGTTTTTATTTTATGTGACAACAATCTTCATTGCGAGTAACAACCTCAGTCTAGCTAATAGTGTGACGGATATAACTGGGGCTAACAACGCACATAACCTAAAGCATTGAATATTCTACTATTTGCATTTGTCGGTAAGAATTTCATTTTTTGAGTACTGGGACCCACTGCATGAGTGAAAGGAAACCTCCATCATAGTGTCACTGTGGTTAGTACGCTTGAGGCTACCAAAATGGTATTAGAGCTTGTTACATCTACCCAGAATTTTTGCCCACACAAAAACCCACCACCGGCGATTCCACCTAACCCTTCATCCCTTCCATCTAGTATCCCGAACAACTTGCACATCATGGAGGACTCAAGAGAGTTGAATCACATTTGTGATTCAATAGACCGCCACCAGAAGGGTATTGAAAATTTTGTCCTAAAACTTGATCTGGTGTTGCATGAGCACTCCGAAATTTGCATCACCAACACAACGAGCAAATAAGGTGACAATCACCATGCCAGAAGAGGTGAAGACAAAGCAAAGAAGCATGATCGCTTCAAAATCCACTTCACAGAGTATGATGGCGGTGAAGCACGTGAGTGGTGTATAAATAAGTGTGAATATTATTTTTGACATGGCTGCATCAGTTCAAATGAGGAGAAGTTTTAGCTAGTCTCCATGAATCTCAACGGCAAAGCACTGGACCGGTACACTTTGTACAAGAGCACCAATTAGAATGAGGTTTATCTTGATTTTTCATGGGAACTCTTTTGTGGCAACATCATTGAGTGTTTCTTAGTGACCAACGCTCAGCTCCCTCAAGGACGTCATAGAAAACTCTATCAAACAGGTATTGTCAAGGAGTATCAATGGGCTTTTGAAAATCTCGCTATCTGAAGACCATGGTTTCCGCAAACCTCACATGTATATAAATCTTCTTCTCGAGGTTGAAGGATAAGATCTAGAATGAACTATTTCTGTGCGGCATACTAGAAACTTCCCGTTATTCGATCTAGTTAGCCATGCTCACATCATTAAAGAACAACATCAAGCATGGTGGGACCCCGACATCGGACATGCAAGACCTCCAGCCAAGAGGTCATTCAGGAGATACTGTTGTTACCTCCACTAGGGGCCAAACTTCAGCCCCAATACGACACATCACTCAGGATGAGATGAATGAAAGATGCTCAAAGAATCTATGTTATTATTGCGCTATAAAATATTTCAAAGGGTATAGGTGTAAGAAGCCCACTAATACAAGATGATGAGGACGATGAAGCGGAGGAGGTGACAGATCAAACTTAAGATAATGAGGCTTCCCTGAGCATTGAAAACATTCCAATAATATCATCATTCACAATTGACACGTCCAGATCGCCAAAACTATTCACCTCTGGACATTTTAGCGTCCTCATCAAGTGTTGGTTTTCTTTGATTCAAGTATTAGTGAAAAATTTATTGATCCATGAGCGTTGGATCTTAGCTCGATAACCATGTTATATCAAGCGAGATGTCACAATAGAGGAAGGTGACTTTGTTGCTTACCTCTAGAGTGGAACACATCTACCAATTTTTTTAGGGCATGGAGGAAACAATTGGGGCTAATTTTAAAGTTGTGATGTAGTTTTGCGAGTTGAATGGATTAAGAGTAATTATCCATCCATCTAGGATTTTCATAATCATACTATTTGTTTGCCTCATACTTCCCCTCTTTTCAAGTTGTAGGGAATCAAACCCTTTACCCTTGAGTTATATCAACTTGATGATATATTCTTTTGGTTTCCAAAGTCATACACTTATTCTTAATCTAATCAAATCCTCCGCATCCTCCACTATCATCCAAACTTCCATCACCCAATTCATTCAACAATTTCCATCTATCATCGCTGAACTAACATCCTTTCCACCCTCTCAGTCTCAAGATGATAACATAACCCTTCACGATGAATCCAAACCTGTCTCCACTCTACCATACCACTATATTCACTTTTGAAAAACTAAAATTGAGAAGTAGGTTGTTGAGCTCCTTAGGGCTACATTCAATACAACATCAATGCTTTCTCCTCTTTGGTAGTACTGGCGAAGAAGGTTGATTGTAGTTGGCACCTATATGTGGATTATTGTGGTCTAAATAAGAAGATAAGGATAAGTTTCCAATTCCAATCATCAATGAAATCTTAGATAAGTTAATTGAAGTTGTGATCTTCAACAAGTAGGATTTGCAAGGTAGTTATCATCAAATCAGATTTGCGATTGTAGACATCAAGAAGACAAAATTTCAAACACATGACAACATTCTGAGTTTTGGTGATGTTGTTTGGATTGTGTAATGCTCGATGACATTCCAAGCCTTGATGAATGATGGTTTTTTTACCCTTCTTATGAAAATGTCTTCTTGTCATTTTTTTGATGACATCTTGGCCTATAATAAGTCTTTTGTAGACCATCTACAAAACTTTTACACCACTTTTCAAATCTTTAAACAATCAAATATCATCTTAAAATGAGTAGGTGTGATTTTGGAGTTAAAGGAGTGGTTTTTATGGGCCACATTTTGGAGAGGGTACAAGTTGATCCATCCAAGCTCCATGAAATTCACGAGTGGGCAATGTCATAAACCCTAAAGGATCTCTCGACTTTCGTTCCATTTTCTAATTACTATTGCAAGCCCATTTCAGGGTATGCCTCTCGAGCTAGTCATCTATAGAATTTTATATGAAAGAATGTGTTTAGATGAGATTCCACACATGATACAACTCTTGTTTATCTTAAGAAAGACTGACACAAGTTTATCGTGCATAATACACAAGTGAACATATCAAAGTAATAAGGCCTTGTGAGGCCCGAGTCAAACACGGAGAAATGTTTCTCCAATAGACTACTACTAACTACAATCAAATTAGCTAAGCTAGTTGTAAATGGTTGAATAGGTTTGAGTTAAAGAACAAATGCAGAAACAAAATGAATTTAAAGGTTGAATCAATAAGAGATGGAATGAATTCCTTAGGATAGTGGTTTCACCATGGATAATACTAACATCTATTATCTCAATCCTTGGATAAAAAGCCTGTAGCCAGAATTACCTACTCCCGTAGTGTAATTCACTACCTAATCTAATTCCAATCCCACATCCGTAGTTATTTATTGATTAGTTAGATGCTTTATGATTATTGTCTGGGTTTCTCCTCCTATTTACACTCCACTTTTTTCAAAGGGCATAGTACATAGGTAAATCTATGATTTTTTACCCTCAACCTCTGTCCCGAGATGAATAAGCGTCTATCAATCCACTCACGGTGATCAAGCACAAGTAGAACATAAAGCTTTCATAGATTTATATCCAATAAAAAGAGATAAAATTGATATTAATGCATAGAAATCAATCACAGTGTATATCTGGGCTACTCCTGGATTCTAAGAAATAAAGGTTTTTAGCCTTACATGGTTTTCATCAATGAATAAATGGAAAGGAAGAAGAATTTAAGAATTTATTTAATAGAATTTCAAAAATTCTATATTGTAACAAAAATATTGTATTAAAAAAATTAATATCATTTTTCCTATTAATTAATCAAATTCAGAATGTTTGTTTGTAAGTTAATTCAATTTCAGTAGGAAGCTAAGGTAACCCTTGAATCTTTGCCCATCCAGAAGATCCCCTCCATCGTACGTGCATTCTTCTATCTTTCGACTATAGAATTGTCCTTCGGAGGTGCTCAAATCTCCTCAATTGAAGCTTTTGGTCCCCAATTCTTCTCTTCTCTCCCTCCGATTGTCGTGTAATGAAAATGACTGCCTCCTTTTATCTAGCCGTCATCCCCCTAATTCACATAAGGCACTTAGGGTACGAAATAACATCCACTGTTGGATTAGTGTGAAATCTGCAGATGGCCTGGTCGGATAGACTTGGTAGTACCGACTAGGTGTGTCAGTAGTACCAAGTCACTTAGGTTTAGTCACGTGATCCCGATCGTGTTAGTACTTTCAACTAGACTCAATAGCATCGCGTCTTATGATTTTTGAACTACCTCCTTCATGTCAACTCAGTAGCACTGAGTTGGAAACTCGGTCGCATTGAGTTTTCTCAATTCATACTGTGGTGTACTGATACTTTTTTGATACCACCGACTTTGGCTGTCGGTAGCACTAACTCTAGGTGAGTTTCTGGGTCCATCACTAATGTCAAGTCGGTACCACTGACTGGTACCAGGTCTGTAGCACCGAGTATGTGGATCTTCCTTTTACCTGAAAATGCACAAAAACATCATAAGTACTTGATATGCGTAAAATATTACATAAAATAGTTAAAATCATATAATTTGATGCATTCAATAGAAATATGCCATCTATGACATTTTATGCATAATAAATCAAATATATGACTAATCTACACATGAGATCAAGGAAAAATGTGCCTGTAATAACGACGAAAAACACATGCATCAAACTCCCCTAAGCTTAAATGTTTCTCGTCCTCGAGCAACACTCTCTCAAATATGTTTGATAAGCGTCAACAAAAGGACATAACACATACTTTATTTTCTTAATAAAATCCACCTACCGAACCCTAAACTGGCCTTCACTAACCACTGAATCGATAACTTCTCTAAAGTGACCAAAAACTTCCATAAAAAATGTCCACCTTTGGTCAATGACACTATCAAGAAAGAAGTTAACATCATAGTTACTCAGACATTCACTTGGTGTATTGTGTGATTCCCTACACTAAATTGCTCTTTCCTAACTACCAACTACTTGGAAGCAGATCTCCGTATAAGCATGAATGAGGAGATAAATCATTAGAGTGACCTACCAATAAGAGCAATTTATGATTCAAGATGGATGGCAATTGAAAATTCATAAGTACATTCAACCTATTTATTCATGGAGGATAATGAACCTATATGGATGAAAAGAATACCATGCATGAATTCTAATGCCTAATTTTTTTTTCTTTTTATGAAGTGATGCATGCTTGAATGAGTTGAGATTGTTTGACAACTCAAAGTAATGCACATGTGGATTAAAATATCACTAAAACAAACATGTGGGATATACTTGTTTATTTTGAACAATTTTCTTCTTCTCTCTTTTTTTTTTCTTTTCAAAAAGGCTAATTCTTATGCTTCTTGCCTTCATTATTTTTTTTCTTCTCTTATTTTTTTCTTGGAGATATATCCCTGCACTTTAGCTTCTTAACTTGAAATTAAAATCCACATGTTCAGGAAAATATGCATGCAATGTTGTAATGTATGCAACTACATGAACAGTGATATACAAGTTATGCTGATATGCACTAAAATCATTCATGCATCCAAATGCAATGTTTTTTTTTGTTAAATGCAAGCAAACTAACTATTATGTTCCTATAGTGGCATGCAATGCAATCAATAAAAATAAATTGGAGTACTCATGAATTTTTGAGGTGGTGAGTAAAAAATGAATGGAAAATAAATGGAATCACACAACGAAGAGACAATGCCTTTCATTGTACTATGATGTATCCCACTTAATTGAATTGTGTCTAGGGTGATCTAAAGGTTTATTTGTTATATTTTCATTTAAGGTATCGTTCTGGTTTGTTCAGTTTAGGCTCAACATCTTCATCATTCACATTCCCGAGTTGATTCAGGCCTTCATGTATGTCCTAAGTCCTAATGATGACTAGTTCAAACACTTCCTCAAGTGGTGTTACAGAAAGATTTTGCAGTTTAAACTTTTAAGGATAGACCTTTTTCATGCAAAAACATAGAGAGTACAATTTACATGAAAAAAAACATGCATTTAATACTCCACAATTACACTAGATAGGCGTGGATTCTGCACTTGCACAACTAAAAAACAACTAAAAAAAGATAGAATGTTATTCCAGCACCTCCCCAAGCTTGAATATGACTATGTCTGCATAGTCAATACTCGCACCCAAGAGGTGGAATAGTGGTACCAGGGCTTATAATGGCATAGGTGGCATGTTGGAATCGTGTGGAGGGAACATCTTCTGGAATGAGAGGTCTGTAGGCAGCATTGGCTGCGGTTGTGGGTACTCCCTAAAGTATCCACGGTTCCAGTAGTTGTCAAAGAAAGGCTTCTAGTACTGCTCCATCCACTACAGACGCATGTGAACATTCTCTTGGTTGGCCAAGAGAAGGCATTCATTCTCATAAATTGTCTATTAGTTCTAGTACAACCTTCCTTTAATGTCCTACACACCGAACAATGTTGCCTAATGTTTCTACTGTCCAGTCTGGATCTCCTGCATCATGGTATACGTACCCACCATGTTGTATATGTCTTGCTTCTCTTGGGAAGGAGGTGTGGCCAAGGAAGTCGAGGTAGCATAGGTGCAAGCCCGTTTGTGTGGGACCGCTCTCCTAGTGATGGGGATGGTGGGCTCCACCTCCTCAACATTGTCGTCATCACCGCTGTGCTCCTCGTCGTCACCCTGAGCTGCTAACATGGGTGAATCTTTTACTTCCCCTTTGTTCAGTGGCCACCGGAGATGATTCACCCCACACAAGTTGATGATAGGGTCTGAGAAACTCCACTTCTAAAATAGTCCTCGACGCGTGTAATGCACATAGATCACATTGTGGTGGCATTGAAGAAGGTGCACCTTTTGAAAGTGTAGGAGGTCCAACTTTGTCATATCCTCCAATGTCTTGAGGGTGGACAAATCAAGACACAAATGTAGTACAATAGGGGTGATGAGACCCCCAAACAAAATCAGTGCATTCCTTGTCACATTGCACTACACAGAATTAATATGGAGCAGAAGGAAAGCCACAAAGTTAAAAATCTCCCCTTCCAATAGCCTGTAGAGAAAGTAGAGATCCACCTTTTGTACCTTCCCTTAAGCTTGACTGGAATGAGAAAAAATAGTATCGGTGCAGAGGCGGTGAAGGATACGAGAAAAAGGATGCTCAATATCAGTGACAGAACTGATATGCCAGTTTATATGAAATCCCATCGGCACCTCAGTCAACTACTCCCAGGCCAAGTCATAGCCGAAGTCAGACGGTGTCGAGCATTCTGGCATGTGAGCCCAGTTGAAGATGTGGTTGAAGGACCTCAGTGTGATAGAATAGTTGTTGTTGAAGAGGCAAAAGTTGACTTTGCCTTCCCGCCATTTAGCTCCTATCTTATGCTCGGGGGCGATGAGAACATCAAGCGACACCAAGAACTCCAGGACAAGATATGGGTAGGTCTCTGAGTAACTTAAGAAAGGATTATCCCCTCCATGAATTGCTTCTGAAATACCCATCACATATTGTTAGTAAATCCCACCCTTTCAATCAATGTACGATCACCATATCACGTTGGGATGATCCGCCTTGTCTGTAACTCTTCATAGAGCTTCCTTATCTCTGAGGACGGGTGTTGAATGTGGTTTATCCGGGGGACCAAATCGCCCTATGGGGGAACAACTCATCTCCTAGGAACCATGTCATTGGTGCAAGAAGGAGGTTAAGAGAATAGAAGCTCGGGGAAGACCGCCAATGCCTGGTGTAGCCTTGATCTGAAATGTAGGAGGTGTGGATGTTGAGGGTGTGAAAAAAATGGATCCACCACCCCTCCTTATATAGATGAACATGGAAGAGTCGGTACTACTAACTTTTGAGTCGGTAGTACCGAGTTGGTTAGCACAATCCGTGGTCGGTTGCATCGACGACATACGATTGGCTGACGTAGATGTTGTGGATCGCCCTAGAGTTGGTGGTACCAACAATGAGTTGATAGTACCGACTGGTGTTGTGGATCGGTACCACCAACCGCTCGATGAACCGTTTCATGGCTGTTGGACCATGAGTACATGGATTGTTGACATGTCGAGTCGGTAGTACTGACATTAGGGTCGGTAGTATCAAGTTGTTGAAATTGTCGGTGCTTTTGAGTTTGTGGGCTCGGTATACCAAGCCTAGGCGCATTCAAAAGTCAGTAGTACCAAGACCTTATCAGTGAGTGCTCGAATGATCTTCAGAGACTCAGTGGTATAGACTTGTTAAGCCAGTGGTACCAAGTCTGTGTTGTAGTTGAGGACAACATATTGTCCTCATTTCTGTGCCACCTACTGATAAACTCAATGGTACATTCCAAAAATGAGTCAAGGTACCATTTTGACAAAAAAAATAAGTAAAGTAACGACTAAAAGTGGATATTGAACCTAAAAATAATGTAATAAAATTGGGTTGCCTCCCAACAAGCGTCATTGTTTAACATCCTAGACTAGACGGTCTTTAGAGCAAGAATCTATGGAATGGCACAAAGTTGCATCTCCTCTATCTGTGGCTCTACCTCTCCTCTAAAATAGTGCTTTAATCTTTGACCATTTACAAGGAATGACCTATTACCATCTACAATGTTCACATCACCATGGGGAAAGACTTTTTCAATCACAAATGGTCCACTCCACTTGGACCTTAACTGACCAAGATATAGCCTTAACCTAGAAATGAAAAGGAGGACTTTTTGACCTGAGAGAAATACTCTATTTAGAATGTGTCTATCATGGATTTTCTTAGTCCTTTCCTTATATATCATAAAGCTTTCATTAGCATATGTCCTAAGCTCATCTAATTTATTAACCTCCAAAAGCCTCTTTCTTCCCGCTACATCTATGTTGAAATTTAGCTTCTTCATGGCCCATTTAGCCTTATGGTCAAGCTCTACGGGTAGATGCCATGCACAACCATAGACCAGCCTAAAAGGTATTGTTCCTATTGGGGATTTGTATGCGGTTCTATAAGCCCAAAGAGCATCACTTAGTACATAACTCCAGTTCATCCTATTGGTTGAGACCATCCTTTCCAAAATTGTATTCACCTCTCTATTAGAAACCTCAACATGTCCTTGAGTCCGTGGGTGATATGGAGTGCCCACTTGGTGCATCACCCCATATTTGCTCTGTAAAGCTTCAAACTACCTGTTAGTGAAGTGGGATCCACCATCATTAATAATTAGGTGGGGGACATCAAACCTGCAGAAAATGTATTCCGTCACAAACTTGTACACTACATGTGCACATTGGTGTGGGTTGGAATTGGTTCAACCCACTTAGAACACAATCAACTGTAAGTAATATATAAATATTGAAATTACATGACACAAATGTTCCCATAAAATCTATACCCCAAAGATCAAAAACCTCAATCTCCTGAAACACATTTAAGGGCATCTCATGTCGCTTAGAGATATTACATGCATGTTGACATGCGTCACAATGACGAACAAAGTTGTGAGCATCTTTAAACAAGGTAGGCCAAAAACACCTACTCTCTAAGACTTTAGCCGTAGTCCTAGAGCTAGCATGGTGTCCCCCTGTGGGCATAGAATGACAGTGTGACAAGATTCTCTCTACCTCACATTCAAGTACACATCTTCATAACAAGCCATCCCTACATTGCTTAAGAAGAATCGGGTCATCCCAAATATAAAACTTCAATGACTGAAAAAATCATTTTTTCTATTGGTACCCCCAATCTATAGGAAATTCCTTACCATCTAGGTAATTAACATATTCTGCAAACCAAGGATTTGTAGTTTTAATTGAAAACAATTTCTCATCCAGGAATTCCTCAATAATGGGGATGGCTATATCTTTTTCATTTGCCCTTTGTAACCTAGACAAATGATTGGCTATGACATTTTCTACCCCTGCGATGTCTCTAATTTCAATGTCAAATTCCTGATGCAAAAGAATCCATCTAATCAATATGGGTTTGACATCTTTCTTTTGTAACAAGTATTTGATGGAAGCATGGTTAGTCCAAACTATCACTTTAGCCTGAACTAGGTATTGGCAGAATTTTTCAAAAGCAAATAATATCACTAGCAGTTCTTTTTCAGTAGTAGTGTAATTCATTTGTGCATCATTCAAAGTCTTTGATGCATAATATATGACAATTGGAGTCTTGTCTCTGTGTTGACCCAACATAGCTCCAACTGCATAATTTGATGTGTCACAAATTAGCTCAAAGGAAGGCTCCAATTAGGATCATGTACAATAGGTGTAGAGATTAGTTTTCCTTTAAAGATTTAAAAAGTTTTTAAACAACGCTCATTAAAGGAAAACTCGACGTCTCTCTCTAAAAGTTTAGACAATGGTTTGGCAATTTATTTTGAGAAATCCTTGATAAAATGATGATAAAATCTAGCATGTCCTAAAAAGCTCCTTACTCCTTTCACTGATGTCCATGGAGGTAGTGTGGAGATGACTTCAATCTTTACTGAATCCACTTCCATGCCTTTGTTGGACACCTTGTGTCCAAGAACAATCCCTTCACTTACCATCATGTGACACTTCTACTAGTTTAGAACTAGGTGAGTGTCCTCACATGTCTATAGCACCCTATTAAGGTTATATAGACAATCATTGAAAGATTCCTCATAATAGAAAAATAATCCATAAAAACCTTTAAGCATCGCTCTACCACGTCAGAAAAAATGGTGAGCATACATTGTTGAAATGTAGCAGGGGTGTTACAAAGACCAAAAGGCTTCTGTCAGTATGCGAATGTTCCATAAGGGCAGGTGAAAGTGGATTCATCCTGAACCTTAGTCTCTATGGAAACTTGATTATACCCGAAATACCCAATCAAGAAAAAAATAGTGTGAACGTACAGATAATCATTGCAAGATCTAATCAATAAAAGGTAAAGGGAAATGATCTTTAAGGGTGGTTGTGTTTAACCAACGATAATCTATGCACACTCGCCATCCCATCACTAGCCTAGTGGAAATCAATTCATTAGCTGCATTAGTAGTGACTATGATCCCATTTCTTAGGAACTACCTGGGTAGGACTAACCCACATTGAATCAAAATTGTGTAGATTATACCTACCAATAGTAGCTTGATGACTTTCTTCCTCACCACCTCAATCATAATTGGATTGAGATGCCTCTGAGGTTGGACAATTGACTGAGCTCCTTCTTCGAGTTGAATCTTGTGTTGGTATAAGGTTGGAGAGATCCCTTTTATGTTCGCTTTGGACCACCCGAATATAGATCGGTGGTTTTTTAGCACAAATCTACTTTCCTTACTCTTCACCACTCAAAGAAGATGATATGATCATTGGGAGCTTTTCCTCTACAGCAAAGAAGACATACTTTAGGTGCAGTGGTAATGGCTTCAGCTCCAAGTCTGGTGGGCTCAATAGAGACATGATCAATGGTGGGGGTGGTAGTCCAAGGTCTTCAAAGCATCTTTCATAGTAGCAAGGTACTGCCTTCAACATCAAAACACACTCCTCTAGACAGTTGTTGCAAATTTTGTCCTCCATTCTGTTCATCAAGCATGCTTCTTAGGCCAGCTTGGGTGATGACTATATCATAGAATCAGCTATGGCTTCTTCTTCAACAGTAGGGTCATAGTCCTCTCCCTCATCGTCTGGGTAGCACATTGCTTGAGTCAGTAAGATCACATTTGTATTTTCTAAGATGTCCATCACTAGAGTACCTCTTTCTACTTTAGTCATGACATGGGCCATATCCAGGAGTGCCTTCCCTAGAAATAGAGAAAACTTGTTATCCACGAGCTGAAGCATGTTGTGTACCTTATCTCTCGTGGCTTGAGAGTGCTCCAACATCTTGATCTCGAACTTGTCATCTTAGATTTCCATAGTCAGAATCTAAGGTCAATTTTTTTAAATAACCGACCCTAGAAGTCACATTTTTTCTTAAATAAAAATTCTACAGAACAGAAATCTTTAGAACAGAAACCTGTAGAATAGAAATCTACTTTACACAGCTCAAAACCTGTGATAATAATAGAATTGGAAATGAAATGATGCAAGCTTTTATGTCTAATCCTTTTGGAATTGATGTATCAATCTCCAAACCACACACATTCATAACAACAATAATTCAAAATATTTAGTTAAAACATATACTCATACACATAGCACATGCAACATTCATGCAAGTCTATGATAGATTCATTCAGCTGAGACATATCACATAATAACATTCATAGACATAGCACATACTAACAACAATGATAGATTGCAAGTCTAAGATGATATTAAAATTTATGTCAGATACAAAAGTAAATTTGATAGAGTTTCAAAATTACATACACAAATGAAGCAATGCATTCAATCTAATGCTATAGTCACTTCATTAAGAAAAGCCTCTAACCACTCTTCTCATAATTCATTTAAATCATCAAGTGTATAAGGATGAGTTGTAAAGATCTGCAATAGAAAATACACATGCTAATATTTTATAAAATGAGTATTCTCACTTGTAAATTAATGATGTTATTCTTTATTACCTGATCTATAGTCTGAATGTCATTTGATGCTCCTTTGACAATAGCTTGCATATATTTCATTACATAGTAACTACAAGCCCAATCATTATTTTGTATATGACACTACAAATAAAGAATTATACTTAATGTTAATAAACTACTATAAATAGAGTTGAGATAAGACTATAAGGATTGACATATAAGAGTTGACATATACATTACTATAAGAGTTGTACATATATAAGACTAAGCCGTCAAAGTAGTTACCTTGATATTTTTCAAAGTAAATCTCTTTAATTTGGTCGGTATTATTCCTCCACCTTCACAAAAAGTCTTTATACCCCTATAAATTAATTGATTACGATAGTTGTCAAAATAGAAATTCTAAGTAAAAATGTCATGTTGAAGCATAACAATTGATGTGATAGAAACTAAATGTATGCTTACTCCATAGTTGGCAATTTCAGTTTGTGACTGCTTGTTGTTATTCCCATTGAGTCAAGATAATAGAAAGTCATCAATTTTGGGACAACCACCCCTAGTTCCCAATGTCTAGATCTGAGTAAAATGCATTTTGGAAACAAATATTGGAATTATAATTTTAGTCAATATTAGAATTATATTGAATAATAACACTTACTTGACGTTTAGAGGAATTAGGATAATTTTCTTTCCCACACTAGCAAAATATTTGAATGCAGTACAGAAGTACTCATTCACATCCTCAATGTGTATCTCCACTTGACTAGTGATTGAAGGAACTAAGAATCCAACATTCCTTATATCAAAGTTTGTCGTCCTAGTATATAAATAGCTGTAAAACATTTGTAATCATTTCATATATTAGGAATAAGATAAAAATCTATATTGGAGTTTTCTATATTGATGAATCCTTACCTTACCCATACTTCTAATATCGAAGTATTTAGCCAATCAAACTGGAACAAATCTTTAATATCATCAAGAAAAATAAAATTCTCAAAGTCCCTCCCAACTGCATCTTCTATTAAATTGACCAACATATGTGATCACGAGATTTGGCTGGCTAAGTATCGACACAAACATTTGCATTTGCTTCCCAATTCGTCGAATGTGGCTTCGGGAATGAAAGATGGCTTGGGCATAGGAGGATGAGTAGTAGAATTTTTACTTTTTTGTTTACAAACATGTTAATTAAATTACATACTTATATTACACAAGTTCATATATGTAGTCAAATATGAAAAACATAGTAGATTTCAGATATATACCTTTTCATTGATAACCAAGTGTTTAGGCCAACCCACCATAGCACCCTCTTCTTCTTCAACTGTACTATATTTAGGATTATATATGGGTAGTGGTTTGTTCCCCATTCTATCATACACAAGATGGATGGACACACGTCAAATGTCATCAGAAACTAGTTGGAAATGCAATGTACCACCGAGGTTGTATACCTTACCCGCTGCCACAACATTATACTTTGGAACCTCCACTGCAAGTTTACAGTTCATAGCAACCTAGAATTGAAATAATATATGTTATATACAAAGGGGTAAACCAGATGCCTACTACAACTATATATATATATATATATATATATATATCATACTAATGACATAACATATAGAACAAAAACTTATTGCAGATTGTTGTGGTGGGTCATTGGGAGTGCTCCCATGACCTTCTACAGTTGGAGCATGGGATTGTACCTCATCATCTGAGAGATGCACAGTTTGAATAGGTTGAGAAGGTTGAGTAGGCTGAAATGAAGACATTATTTCTGTTACTTTCTGTGCTACTAATGCTTCAACTTCCTCGTGTAAGACCTCCTACATGTCCTCTTTTAGATTGTGAAGGGAAAAAATAAGACTTGAATCCTATGTCAGCTCCTAATCCCCTAACATGGCTAGGATGCTCCTTCATACCAAGAGCAACTGATATTCATCCATGTGGCCAGTTGGGATGAACTTTCCTTCCTTCCTTTGCTCGTGGAGATCAATCTATTCATAGTTAATAAAAATATGAAATTACAATATCAATTAGATATAAATATATCTAAGTTTGTGGGAGTTACTCTTTACTTAGTTGGGATAAACCTACCATCTTTTGTGCCACCTGCTTAGTTGCAGGGTTGACAATTTCACCTGCTCGATTCATTCTAGCATCAATCCACTTCAAGTGTCGGGGTGGGCGCTCAACTTGAGTTGTACTAGACTCTTCTCCATATGAGAGTTTCTTCTCTTGTAGTTGGCGGCGGATGGCATAATCAACGGGCCCCAAGTGATGGTCATGCACATTTTTGTCTCATCTTTCCTCTTGGGCCTCATGAATAGCCTAATCATTTAAAATGAGGTATTGCAATTTAGACTTCGCAAACATATATAAAAAGATTCACCTCCTTAATTGTATAAAATTATAGATTCATACAATACATCACAATCTTTGTTACTTGAAACTCTTTCATGTTCCTAGCTGCAACAAAACTTTCCCACACCTCAGGATCTATAAAAAAATACATATCTGTTGCTTTCTTCTTTTGTTTATGATTATCTATAAATTCCCTTTTGAGATATGTCTTAAAAGCCCTCCATCATACACCACAACGTTGTAGCACTTTCTTTTGTGATCTTTTACATTTAGATCTTTCTTTGATACCAATCTACGAATATTAGAAGAGTATCTTTGTGAAACCTTAATATTATACAAGCACTCACAAAAAGTCTTTTTCTCCTACTTTGACAAATTGTAACAAGCTAGTGGTAAATATGTGCGGCGACCCCTAATCTCCACTGATAATTCATTTCTTATACCCATTAATTCTAAATCTTTTCTAGATTTGATGTCGTCTTTAGTCTTTCCTGGTATGTTCAATAGCATACCAATGATGCTATCACAAACATTTTTTTCAACATGCATGACGTCAATGCAGTGTCTAATTGCCAAAGATATCCAATAAGGAAGATCCTAGAATATGGACCTCTTCTTGTATAGAGATTTGTCACATGCGAGAGTATGACTACTTGAACTCTTTCCAAATTCATTAACAATATGTTTCACCCTATCCTATATAACATTTCCTGGTATAGGTTTAGGAGCACTTCGTTCCTCAGTTGACCCATTAAAGATTTTGCATTGCCTTCGATAAGGATGCACTGGTGGGAGAAATCTTCGATGACCAAGATATACGATTTTACCACCATGTTTCAGTCAGATTGAATTAGTATTTTCCTCACAAATAGGACATGATTTGTATCCTTTTATGATATATCCATACAAATTTAGATAAGCTGAAAAGTCATTAATCGTGCAAAACAACATAACACACAAACTAAAGATTTCTTTACGTGAAGCATCATATGTCATAACACCTTCTTCACATAGTTTCATTAGATCATCAATTAGAGGTTGAAGGTAAACATCAATATCATTTCTAGGTTGCTTGGGCCTTGATATCAATATTGACAACATGACATACTTATTTTTCATACACAACTAAGGACGAAGATTGTATATAACAATCATAACAGACAACGTGCTATGTTGGCTGCTTAATGTACCATAGGGATTCATTCCATCTGTACAGAGTCCAAGTCTTAAGTTTCTTGGTTCTTTACCAAATTGAGGGTATAATAAATCAATTTTCTTCCATTGTGGTGAATCAGATGCATGTCGTAGGATGTCATAATCATTGGCCTTTAACTCCCCATGCCAAGACAAATTTTGTGCATCTTCTGTATTAGCAAATAAGCGTTGAAATCATGGTATTATTGGTAGATACCACATCACCTTGGAAGGAGAGCCATTTTTATCCTTAGCCGAATTTGTGATCTTATACCTTGACACACCACATTTTGGACAATTTATCAAATTACTATAGTCCTTCTGAAATAACACACAATCATTTGGACATGCATGAATCTTCTTAGCCTCCATTTCCATTGGGCACATCATTTTCTTTACTTGATATGTTGAAATTGGAAGCTCGTTGCCTTCAGGAAGAATTTCCTTTAATAAAGACAACAATGAAGTGAAACTCTTAGCGCTCCACCAGTTTTGAGCTTTAAGAGTATATAATCGCATCGCTGCACTCAACCTCATGAACTTAGTACAACCCTTATATAATGGTTTTTCATCATCATGGACAATGTTTGCAAATAATGAAGGTGGATCAATGACATTGTCCCAACAACTACGTAGCATCTCATCAACCATATCATCCTGAATCGGGTCATCCTGAATCGGTTCATCATTGACATTATCATCATTATCTATATCTTCTATGCCACAACTATTAGTATCAACATTTTCTAATCCATAATTAAATTTTTCTCCATGCCAATACCATTCATTATATCCTTGTATGATCCCATTGCATATGACATGATTCTTAATTTCCTCACCAGTATCAACTTTCAAATTGTTACCACAATTTCTACATGGATAATATAGCCTATCTGTAGGTAGTTTCCTATGTTCCTCAGAAAATCTGATAAATTCATCAAGACCTTTGGAGAACTCTGGACTACAACGGTTCTTAATAGACATCCAACTTTGATCCATTTTCTATATCACATTAAAATTAATTATAAAACTAAGCATTTAATATTGATACTATAAGCTATATGTTTTTATTGATAGGAAGTTAATTACTTTTACACTAAAGTGTACCACCTATCCCATTTTTGAATATTTAATCTCACTAGTAATTGTATAATGTATGTTTAGTCTTGAAGAAAATTTCAGCAGCATTTCCCCTAAGTTCTCCAAGTACACCGATGTAAATGGCAAATAACCACTCACATATGTACCCAGAGAACAAATGTGGAAATCCTATTGAAATTTTCTTCAAAACTAAGCATACATTATACAGTTACATCCTAAGTAAGATTAAATATCCAAAAATAGTCCCAGACCAGGGACTATCCAAAATTTACTCCTAATGAGTAAATTTTGAATGAGTTTCTAAGTTGATACATGCATAAATGTATTATTGTCATATTTATATATTAAGTTAAACATCATGCATCGATGATCTCGTCTATAAACCCTAAAGTGTCAATCTGGACTACACATTTCCTATCCTCATATTTCTAGAATGTATACAATGATTACATATGTGACTGATAATAAAATGTAGATATGAAAGAATACATATTTTTATTATTGGATTGGGTTACTAGTCAAATAAAATGAAAAAAATCATGTAACTGACCTGAGCCACCAAGATGAAAATGAGAGAACCGTGAGAAAGAGGATGAATGGTTGTTGGATTGCCTTGTTGATCAGTTAAAGACCTGCAATTGAAGAGGCGAGGGTTCAGTATATGTGGGTATATGACTGCAATGACGTCGTATAAAATGTGTTGAATAGACTTAAAAAAATACATTGCTTATGGGTAAATGGCTGCAATGACGCCAAAGAAAAAACCATCAAATATAGGATATCTCCCATGGGATATCTCCCATCAAATTTTTGTGAAACATACATCATTAATGGGTATATGGCTGCAATGACACCCATTTACAGGTCTTGAAGCCACCATAGAACAGCAAACCAACGATGGTCGAGGTAGAGCTAAAAACAGTGACCGAAACAAGTTGTCGAAAAAATAATTTCAAACTTTTTAATGCTAGTAGGTAGTATTCCATCATGATCATCTTCGTAACCCTTTCTCAGTCCTCTACATAATAAAGGAGGTAGCATGTAGGCATTTAAAATCATCAAACCGGGAAGAAATGAAGCATAGAAGAGAGCCTACAGGAGTTTCCAATGGCCATGGAATAGCTAAGGTAGAGTAATACGGTGGAGCACAAGAGTTTATGGAGGGGGTAATGGTGGAATGTGTGGTGGTCCCACAATAACTCACAAGCAGGTCCCTACTCACCACGCCGTGCACTCTGAATGCACCACCGTCGGCTAGAACCCTCCACACCACGAGCCAGGAAGCGCAAATAGGACACCGAAAAGTGGGTCTGATGGCACGTCGGACCCCAGAAGGTGAAATAGCTGAAGTAGAATAATGCAATACTATAAACCTGGCAAGTTGCGACCTACGGATGAGGACTTTACACCTCCGCGGGGGTCAGCGAGACGTCGATGGATGCTCAAGGCAAGACGGCAGTGGGTGGGTTCGTAAACCGGTGACTAGTACCCTTAAGGCTTGCGTTGTCTTCATCGAAGCAAAAGGAACCTCACAAGGTAGCGCGCCCACGTTAAACGAAACCCTGGAGTTGACTACGGGCTTGTGTGTGGAAGCAACAGCCAAAAATAGAAGCTCATACAACAGCGCGTGAGAGTAGTAGGTTTTGATCGAAATGGCAACCTAACCAACACGCACGACATGTTATAGTTAACCTATAGCATCGGCTAATAGGGGAAAACTGATGCTACAGATGAAGTGGTGCCCTCATTTTTGTCTCAGTCAAGAATTTTGTCGACCGAGATGCCCTATAAGGTTGGTTATAAGGAAAAAAACTGACCCTATAGGAACTTATACATGCGCGAAGGCAAAATGGACCCAAATTTTTGTCTTGGTCGAGAATTTTGTCGACTGAGATGCCCTACAAGGTCGGTTATAAGGAAAAAACTGACCTTAGAGGTACTTATACACATGTGAAGGCAAAATGGAACCAAATTTTTGTCTCGATCGAGAATTTTATCGACTGAGATGCCCTACAAGGTCGGTTAAAAGGAAAAAACCGACCCTAGAGGTACTAATACATGCACAAAGGAAAAATGGAGCCAAATTTTTGTCTCGGTCGAGAATTTTGTCGACCGAGATGCCCTACAAGGTTGGTTATAAGGAAAAAATAGATCCTATAGGTACTTATACACGCGCAAAGGCAAAATGGAGCCACATTTTTGTCTCGGTCGAGAATTTTGTCAATCGAGATGCCCTATAAGGTCGGTTATAAGGAAAAAACTGACCCTACAGGTACTTATACATGCACGAAGGCAAAATGGAGTCAAATTTTTGTCTCGGTCGAGAATTTTGTTGACCGAGATGCCCTACAAGGTCAGTTATAAGGAAAAAACCGACCCTAGAGGTACTTATACATGCACGAAGGCAAAATGGAGCCAACATTTTGTCTCGGTCAAGAATTTTGTCGACCGAGATGCCCTACAAGGTTGGCTATAAGGAAAAAAACGACCCTAGAGGTACTTATACACGTGCGAAGGCAAAATGGAGCCAAATTTTTGTCTCGGTCGAGAATTTTGTCGACCGAGATGCCCTACAAGGTCAGTTATAAGGAAAAACCGACCCTAGAGGTACTTATACATGATCGAAGGAGCCAAATGTTTTTCTCGGTCGAGAATGTTGTCGACCAATATGCCCTACAAAGTTGGTTATAAGGAAAAAAATCGACCATAGAGGTACTTATACACACGTGAATGCAAAATGGAGCCAAATTTTTGTATCGGTCGAGAATTTTGTCGACTGAGAAAGTACTGTCTTAGAGGTCTTCTGAGGTCGGTTTTTTAAAACCGACCTTACAGATCGAGGCGTGAAACTAAAATCAAGCAATTGTTTTCCGCGGGAAACTTAATGGGTCGGCTTTCTGATCCCATTTCCTATAAGGATGGTTATTTAATAAAAACTGACCCTATAGAGATACACTACAAAGTCATTTATTTTAGAAAAATTTACCCAAGTGGTCTTAAGGGTGCCCGCATTTTTTATAAACATATAAGGTCGCTTATTTGGAAAACCGACCCTATAGAGACACACTAAAAGGTTGGTTATTTTAAGAAAATCGGCTGAAGTGATCTTAAGTGGTGCCCGCATTTCTTATAGACATATAAGGTCAGTTATTTGGAAAACTGACTCTATAGAGATACACTACAAGTTCGGTTATATTATGAAAACTGACCTAAGAGGTCTTAAGTGGTGCTCGCATTTTTTGTAGACATATAAGGTCGGTTATTTTGAAAAACTGACCCTACGGGTAGCGATGTTATTGGCCAAAAAAGTAGTAGTGCTATTTTTTAAAAATAAAAAAATATAGGATTTTGAAGAAAACAACACGAATCATAAGTTTGACATAAAGTAACTCTATGGTATGAAAATAACAACAAGATATAAAAAGTAATCATCTGAAAAAGAAAGTAGTACCAGAAAACAAAAAGTACCTATTTGAACACTGAAAGTAATACCATACACAATAGTGATTGTATGGTACTAAAGTATCCATCCAAAACTGAAAGTAACACCAAGACACAAAAAGTAACTATATTGTATAAAAAGTAACTATCACTACTACAGAAATAGAGTTCAATGTCGCTTTTTGAGGCGTCAGTTATTTAATGAAACTGACGCTGATAAACATTACACATCGGTTCTTCAATGAAACCAACATCTATATTTGAAGACATCCAGACACAGGTATCACTTTTTATTCAGTGTCGACTGAAGAAAAGAAACCTACGCCTAAAATTGCCCGTAAAATCCAATTTTTTTCGAGAGAAAAAAATTGCCCCCAAAGTGTAACATACAGCGTCGGTGTTTTACCTAATAACCGACGCCTAAAGAAGATAAAAATTGCGCACAATTTTTACCATATGGGCGTCGGTTGTCGTGGGATAACCAATGTTGATAAGGGTTCACGCGTCCTCCCCGCCAAAAATTTTAGGGTAAAGGATTGTTCAATTGACGTCGCTTGTTATATTCAGCCGACGCTGATTCTATTTAGGTGTTAGTTTTTAAGATAACTGACGCCTTTTATTAACTTTATAGTCCCCACGAGAAGGAGACTCTTCCACTTCCTTCTATTTCATCACGAAAATGACTGTGCATGATCTTTCTCCAACCGATGATGCCGTCGTCATGCCTGCTTCATTGGACGATCCTGCCACCATTGCTCCCCCGCGTCACCGCCACTCATTACTGCTTGCTCACCTCCGCTGTTGCCAGTTGCGCTGGTCTCCGCCAGCTCACCGGTCTCCTTCTCCTGGTCACCGCCCTGGCCACCGGTCTCCTGCTCCTGGTTGTCGGTCTCCTGCTCCTGGTCACCGCCTGCCTCCTTGCTACTCCAGCCACCTGCTCGCTACTCCTATAGGTAACCTTCTTCCTCCTCTTCTTGCTCATTGGCGCCCCTATTTTCTTCCTTCTCTCTCCTTACCAACAGTGAGAATGACTATGTGGGTTGGCCACGAATGTGGCTATGTTGGCCGAGCATGGTCGTGCTGCCCAGCACGGCCGTGGCCAGCCCACATAGTCGTGCTTGTTGTTGGTAAGGAGGTAGAAGGAAGAAAAGAGGGTATATGATACCTAAAATTGTGATGAAACCCTAACATCTAAATCCCTATTTCATGATGAAACCCTAACATCTACATACTCTATATGATACCTAAATTTGTGATGAAACCCAAACATCAATTGTGACAAAACCTTAACATTTACATATCTATCCAAGATGATGAACATGCATGTACACTCAAAATGTTGAAATCAATGTTATAGAATATGATACCTGGATTAAATGATGTTACATGAAACCTAGGATATGAATGATGAAACTAGGATTACAGGTATTGGAATGACAACATACATGTATTTGTTGGCCTAGAAACCCGTCTAAGATTTACTCATTCGGAGTAAATGTTGGATAGTCCCTGGTTTGGGACTATTCTTGAACACCTAATCTCACTTAGGATGTAAGTGTATAATGTGTATTGGGTTTTCAAAAAAAATTTGGTAGAATTTCCCCGTTTGTTCTCTAAGTACATATGTACTTGGAGAAAAGCAGGGAAATGTTGCCAAAATTTTCTCGAAAACCCAATACGCATTATACACTTACTAGTGAGATTAGGTGTTCAAGGATGGGATAGGTGGTACACATTTATTATATATAAGATGAAACTAGGATTTTAGGATAGGTGGTATATATTATACACTTACTAATGAGATTTGGTGTTCATGTCATGTGCAACGGGATTGTACAAGGCTATGCAGAATGGGGCTGGCATGGAGAGATTTCAAACCTAAAACCAGTGGATGTTGATAGCAGTTCTTGGGTGGAAGAAGATATTGTCTCCAATGACATAGATGTGAACGAACCAGTTCCAGTAGACATCATTGATGCGATGTTGGATAGTTGTGGGGTAGAGCACACCGATCCACCTCCCATCTTTAGAAGCATTGTGCATGATGCTGAGATATCGTTATACACAGGTTGTACTAAGTTTACAAAGCATAGCTCTATGTTGAGATTGTATAAGTTGAAAGCTTACAATAGATGGATCGACAAAAGCTTCACTTCATTGTTGACTTTGTTGAAAGAAATGCTTCCTGAAGAAAATGAGATGCCAATCTCAACATATCGAGTAAAGAAATTGTTGTGCCCAATGGGAATGGAGGCCAAGAAGATACATGCATGCCCAAATGATTGTGTATTATTTCAAAAGGACTATGTGGATTTGAAAGATTGTCCAAAATGTGGTGCGTCACGGTAAAAATTGGCGACTTTGGCGGAGTCCAAAACTGGTTCTCCTACCAAGGTGATGTGGTATCTACCTATAATATCACAGTTTCAATGCTTGTTTACAAATTCGATAGATGTGAAGAATTTGAGGTGGCATGCAAATGTTAAGAAAAATAATGATGGGATCCTACGACATGTGTCTGATTCCCCACAGTGGAAGAAGATTGATCTATTGTACCCCAAATTTGGTGAAGAAGACAAGAATCTAGGACTTGGGCTTTGTATAGATGGGATGAATCCGTATGGGACATTGAGCAGCCAACATAACACTTGGCCAGACATGCTTGTTATATAAAATCTTCCTCCCTAGCTATGTATGAAAAATAAGTATGTTATGCTGTCATTGTTGATATCGGGCCATAAACAACCTGGAAATGATATCAATGTTTATCTTGAACCTCTGATTGATGACTTAAAGAAACTCTGGAGTGAAGGTGTGATGACCTATGATGCTTCACAAAGAGAGACATTTCATTTGCACGCTATGTTGTTTTGCACTATTAATGACTTTCCAGCATATGGAAATTTGTCTGGATATAGTATCAAAGGAGCTAAAGCGTGTCCTATATGTGAAGAGAACACTGATTCAATAAGACTAAAACATGGCAGAAAGATTGTATATCTTAGTCATCGAAGGTTTCTTTTAAAATTCCATCTGTATCGTAGGAAGCGTAAAGCATTCAAAGGAAGGAATGAGGAACGAAGTGTACCTAAACCTATATAAGGGGATGTTGTTTATGAAAGAGTAAAAGACATTGTCAATGAATTTGGTAAGAGATCACAATGTACTATGGCCACACGGAGTGACAATTCTTCATTCAAGAAGAAGTCAATATTTTGGGATCTTCCTTATTGGAGTTATTTGACAGTCATGCATTATATCGATGTCTTGCACGTTGAGAAAAATGTATGTGATAGCATCTTTGGTACTCTATTGAATATACCAGGTAAGACTAAAGGTGGGATAAAATCCAGATGAGACCTACGTAAAATGGGAATAAGGTCAGAATTAACAGAATTACATGAAATGGGTAATAAAAGAACATACTTACCTCCCACTTGTTACACGTTGTCTAGAAAGGAGAAGAAAACTTTTTTTGAATGCTTGGAAAATGTTAAGGTGCCTCAGGGTTACTCATCCAACATCTGTAGATTGGTATCAATGAAAGATCTGAAGTTGATAGGTCTTAAATATCATGATTGTCACACTCTAATGCAACAATAATTGCCCATGGTAATTCGATCTATATTGCTGAAGAATGTAAGGTTTGCAATCACTAGACTTTATTTCTTTTTCAACAGTATGTGTAACAAAGTTATTGACCCTGATACTCTCGATAATTTGCAAAGAGAAGTGGTCGTTACCCTATGTCAGCTTGAGATGTATTTCCCTCCTTCGTTCTTTGATATCATGGTACATCTTGTTGTCCACTTGACTAGGGAAGTGAAAATGTTGGGACCAATTTTCTTGCATTGGATGTATCCCTTTGAACGATACATGAGCGTTTTTAAAGGTGATGTTCACAACCATTATTGGCCTAAAGGGAGTATTATTGAGGGTTATGTGACAAGAGAGGTTATGGACTCTTGCAAGGACATTCTGAGTGGTAATGACATTCCCGTTAATGACAAGAATATTGAGGAGGGCAAAGAAATTTTGGGATCACGGGTGAAAGTAATCAGCTGTGAGCAGTTAGAACAAGGTCACTTGTATATTTACACAACATGGATGAAGTGAGTGTTTATATTGAGGAACATACCAATTTAATCAACAGACAACATCCTCGATCCAATTCAATGTGGCTTGCTAGAGAGCATAATAAGACTTTTACTAAGTGGTTTGAAGATAAAGTCTTATAACAACTATCTCAAACACCAGATGATATTACAGAAACTATCAAATGCCTTCCCTTTAAACCAAAATCAAATGTTATGTCTTATGAAGGGTTTGACATTAATGGGTTCACATATTACACAAAGCGCCAAGATGATAAGAGTGTCATCCAAAATAGTGGGGTCACCCATCAAGCATCGACTATGTATTTTGCAAGTGTAAAGGATAAGAATCCACGGGAAGCTAAAATGTCATATTACAGTGTCATTGAAGACATATGGGTGTTTGACTACATAGAGTTCAGAATTCTGCTCTTCAAATGTAATTGGGTTGATAGCACCAAATGTGTTATAGTGGATGAATTGGGTTTCAATTTAGTGAACTTTGAAAAGATTAGCAAGAAGGGTGAACCATTCATATTGGCTTCACAGGTGGAACATGTATTTTATATCGATGATCCTACAAATGATAAATGGTCAGATGTTCTTCATGGTAAAAGACAGTTCATTGAAGATCCTATAGATGAAGAAGAGTACTATGATAAGTATGATGACCCCAGTCCATTCTCAGTTGGGTTGCCAACTCCACAAAATATTGAAGCTAATGATGACCTATATGTGCGCAGAGATCACAATGAAGGATTGTTAATTGATAAAAGATCACAATTTTAAAGGCATGCATGTTTATATTTTTTATATGTTTCATTTTTCAATGTTTCATTTTTATATGTGAACTATATAAAATGCTAAATGTTTGCTTTTTTAATATCAATATCATTTATAGATATAATGTTTCATTATCTTCTAGTTAATACAAATGCTAAATGTTTGCCTTTTTAATGACATTTTCAGATGGTTTACCATGATGTACATGATGAGGATGATGTCCATGATGAGCATAGCGAGGATACCAATGTAATTTTTAAAAACATATCCTATATTTCTATAGAAATTCATTATCTTCTGGTTATGTCATATATCCTATATTTCTATATTGGGCTAATTCAGTGTGTTTATTTTGTCAAATTTTAGGATGATGATGCACATGTACCCTCTGAAGCACTGGAGGCACTTGATGTGCATCACCAAAAAGTTAACAAGAAAAGGGGCATCACTCTACTGAAGAAGTTAACAGTGCTAAGGGGCAATGGATCCAGATTGGCTGTGGAGTTTGATAATGCAAGAAATGCAATTGGAGTGAACCGCAATACTTTTGTAAACTCTCTTGGGTGTGTCACTCAAAGCCATTGTGGTGTTAAGTATGATAATTGGCATAAAGCTCCTCAAGTGAAGAAAGACTTGATATGGAAGGATTTATGCATGAGTTATTATTATTTGCAATTCTATTTTGTAGATTACAAATTCTATTATTTGCAATTCTATTTTTGGATACTAGTTAATAGCAATTCTATTTTACAAAATCTATTTGCATTGGATGATAAGCTGCATCGTAAAAGCGTGATGCAACACACTGGAAAGATGCTAAGGAATTATAGGACAAATCTCAACTGAGAATACATAAAAGATGGTGATAAGAAGAAGAAGTCAGCCTTTGAAAAGTGGAACTTCCTAGACAAAGAAGATTGGGACACGTTTGTTGCTTCAAGACAAACTGAAGAATTCAAGGTATTAAGCGTCACTCCTAATTTAATTAATATATGTTGTATTCACCTATTCAAGATTAACCTTTAGTGTTACTAACCAAATCAATTTGCATACTAACTAGGCATTCAGTGAGGCTTAGAGAGAAAGGTGTGCATTAAATATGCATGACCACACAATGGGTCTAAAGGGCTATGCAGGCGTTTGCCAAAGACTACAGGCGGAGTCTGCTACTACTCAGGAGTCCTCTACTACATGTACCACACCCTTGCCTCTCCATGATGTCTGGATAGCTGCGAGGAAAAACAAGAAGGGTGAAATAAAGAAGCCCGTACCTGTTGAGGAGGCTGTGAAAATGGTACAATACAACTCAACAATGCATGTCATTCAAATATTTATTATTTGTGGTGTTTACTTACCAATTTCTGTTGATGGTGATTAGCGGGAGCTGCACGAGCAGAGGAAAAAGGGAATGTTCATCCCTTAGGGCACAAGGGATGAATTGATAGTTTCTCTGGGTAACCCAGAGCATCCTAGACGTGTTAGGGGTGCAGGCAATGGTGTGGGCATCAAAGTGTTCTTTGGGCCATCTCAGTGCAAACCTATCGCAAGAGCGGGACTTTCACAAGAAGAGGTAACATATTCTTTTTTTAGAATGTTACTGCAAAAGGGAATTCAATAATAAGAAGCTAATGTTTCTTTTATCCATGTATAGGAGAATAAGAGAGTTGAGGATATAGTTTTTAAGAAGGTCAAGGAAGAAATGTTGTGGTGCCAGGCATCTCCGGCTTCCAATCAGCCTATGGCGACCCGCTCTTCTCCGGATCCACATGTTGAGAGTAATCCTATAGACCCACCACCTAGCACATTTACTATAAGTATTGTTTATGACATAGTAGCTAGTCTTTTCAAGATGATATGTATATATGTATAACATTCTTTACGCAAATTTGTACGCGTTGAAGCCATGCCTCTTAAAAATTGAAGATTATATTTTTGCAGAGGAGCAGGCTTACCCATCCCTTCCTAGGGAAACGATTCATGGGGCTCCAATGCCACAGGGTTACATTCTTGTGAGCCCGATACGTGTATTCCCTGATTGGAGGGAAGTTGCATTGCCATATGCCCACCCGGATATTAATACACTTGCTGAGGTAGAAGGCGGGGTGATACTGTGGCCCAAAGCGGATGTCGTCTACACTACTAAAATTGTAAGAGAAATTTACATTATTTTAAATTGTTAATGTGTATATATGAGATCAATTGATCTGAAATTATATATACAGGTTAAAAAGAAGACACCCGGAGCATCTAGGCCTCCACCTCCACTTCCTGCATTACCAAGTTGGGTTCCAACTGACCTAAAATTCCCGTTAGGTCCTGCTTGTAAGGGAATGGCAGTATGGCTACGCGCACATAATATACATTGCCCTATAGTTGTTTCTTTAGAAGAAGATTATGCAGGTCAATCATACGAAAGCTCTCTATTTATACAAGATATTATTGAGTTGTTTATTTATGATTGGCTGAATACATCAATGATAGAGGCATGGATAAGGTGAGATCTTGTTTATTCATCCATATACCTTGTGTAGGATCTGGTGATCTGGTTTCTTATATATTAATGCATACATAATACATGTTTTGCAGCTACTTAGTCGAAATTCAATGTAAACAATTTGGTTTTGAACATGTGGGATTTTTGATTCCATCATTGATTAGTCTGGTAGATAAAGACCATGATAGTGGTCAACAATACTGTTGTGATGCTTTTACAATTATTGGTCAAAAAATAAGACGATAATAATAGCTTCATTCAATGTGAAGTAAGTTTACTTTGCTTATAATTTGGACTTAAGAAAATTTCATTTTTATTGTGGATTTTGAGTTATTAATTTTTAACTTTTTTACCTCTAGCGCTAAGCATTGGGAGTTACTAGTTATTCTCCCAGGGATGTTCACTGTCTATTATCTAGATCCTGTAGGGAGTGCATTGAATCCAAAAATTGGACACGTAATGAGAATGACATTATTCTGGTGAGAAATATTTCATTTTTATATATGTTAACATATGTTATTACATTACTATATAATTATGCAATTTACTGTGTTACATTAACAAATAGGGGTTTAGATGCGTTCAAAAAGGCTGGAGGAAAGGTCCCCAGTAAAAAGAACCAACCAATAATTTGGGAGAACATGAAAGTAAGTTCCCGACTCCAATGTATATGTTATTTATGTAAACTGTGCTTATTTGTATTTTTTAATATTTTATATCCATTTTATAGTATGCTACACAAGACAACGACTGGGCATGTGCATACTATGTGATGCGGTTTATTGACATGATTATCAAACATGCAAATGAAATCAATGCCATACCTAAGGTATTATATATAGTCTCATTAGATAGTATGAAATATATCAATCTTATTTATATATTATTACTTATATATATTCATCATTCTCTTTGCATGTGTTTAAAACTGACCACACTACAGGTAAAGCCTTAAAAGATGTACATGCTCCATATATGATGAAAGTATTAAATGACGTAAGAGAAGAATGGGCAAGAGCTATACAAGCAGTGGGGACTGTAAGATATAATTGAGATGCTGATAGCGATGATGAATGATATTTTGTAAATGAATGTTTATACATGTGTTTATACATATTTGAATGTTTCTACATGTATTTGAATATTTCTACATGTGTGAATGTGAAAATTGAATTAATGTATGAATGTATCTACCTATGTGTGAATGTGTGAAAAGAATATTTGATGATTTTGTAGGTATGTGGACTATTTGTTGGCTGATATCAATGGATGTCGTAAACCTACAGTTCAGTTCCACTGAACTATAGGTTCTCATCCTGCGACCAGCCACAGCAGGCCTGCAAACTGATAAGAAGAAAAAAATCAAACCATAGGCGTCAGTTATTTATCTAAAACTGACAACAAAGGCTTACAACTTCGGTTAATAGCAAAACATTGCCGCCTAATGTTGCCAGACAGCCTGGTTAGCACAATCGTGGTGGCAGGAGATATTGCGTCGGTTATTAGTAGAAAACTGATGCCGTGGTGGACAACACGGTCGTGGCAGCAGATGATGTGGCATCGATTATTAGTAGAAAACCGACTCCGATAGCGTCCTAGATGGCACCCTTTTTGTGGTGTGAATGATTACAGTGTCGGTTTAGTTACTTATAACTGACATTTATGGGGCCCTACAGGTGCGTTTTTTATAGCACGAAGCATTTTGGCATCGGGTGGAGAACCGACGTCGAAAGGGTTCGACTTTTAACAGCGCCCACATAGGCGTCGCTTGAAAACTGTCGCTAAAAGTGCTTAAATAACTGACGCCAAAGGACGGATCTATAGTAGTGTATCCAACACTGAAGGTAACACTAGGATTCAAAATACAACTATATGGTACAAAAAGCAACTATTCGACACTAAAAATAATATCATGACACAAAAAGTAACTAAGTAACACTAAGACACAAAAGGAAACTATACGGTATGGAGAGTAACTACATGATATTAAAGGTAACATTATGAATCAAAAAGTAACTATCTGACACTAAAAGTAACACCATCACCCAAAAAGTAACTATATGATATGAAAAATAACTATAAAACTGACTCAATAACTATTATGTACTCAAATAACAAAATAACACAGAGTATGAAAATACTCCTAGCATTAAGGCCAATAGAATGAAATCAACATGGATAAAGTTAGAAGCAAACTACAAGGTCTGTGGACATTCTTAAGGGACTTTTTGACCATAGTTGGTCTATATGACCGGGTATGTACAAATATGTAACTAAAAGATAAGATTATATGAAAAGAAAAACATAATAAATTAACAATATAAATTCACCCAATAGTAAATATATGATATAAAAGTAACTATTTGGTTAGGAAAGTAACTATTTGACACAGAAAGTAACATTGGGCCGTCAAAAGTAATGAGTTATATACTAAAAGTAATAAACATTACATATTCTTTTTCCTCTCCTCCAACCTCAATCTCTTACTCTCGTATGTGTATCTCTCTCTTATTCTCATTTTTCGTGTGATATACAAAGTAACTATAAAGTACAAAGAGTAACTATTCAACCCAAAAACTAATATTGGACTATCAAATGTAACAATATAAGAACTAAAATTGATAAAAAAGAAGTTATGAAACAAAGTTGTATTTGAGCTAAGTGTAAAATATTATATGTACAGTCATATATTTAACAAACTTCGATGCTTCTTTGGCTTGATGCCTCTTTGGTCACCGAATTTTACAATGGAGCACTAAATTTAACTATCTTGTACCAAAAATAACTATGTCACATAAAGTAATATTTGGGCATAAAAAGTAACTATTTGACATAGAAAATAACATTTAATTATAAAAAGTAATTATTCGATACAAATAGTAACTTTTATTTATAAACATTAACATTTAGTTAGATGTAATATTATGTACATGAAATGTATTATATGAGAGATGTAATTGTAACGAGACATACAAATAAGTAGCCAACAGGTAAAAAATGTATGAAATGGAAATGAGAATAATTACAACAGTAATAATAGAATTTTATAAAAGATGCATCTAAATGATTGAGAAAGTAACTATTTATTATGGAAAGTAATTGTTTATCATAAAAAGTAACTGTGTGTTATAGAAAGTAACACCATATCACTAAAAGTAATGTATTAATGCTAAAAGTGAAAAAATTCCAATTCAGATTTCCCTACATGTTGAATAATGCTAAAAGTAATAAAAATGTGTTGATATCCACCATGGTTCAACCATCTTTAACCTACATGTTGAATTACTACGTCTAGCCACCATCAACTTTCAAGGACTACATCATGTCGCGATGACCTTCCTTGACCAAGAAGAGTCAGCATTCTTCATTTGGAATGTTTGTAGATTGCTCAGTGCATGTTCCTAAAGGAGATTGTGATGCATTGCGCATTGTAAGTGCTAGACATTTAGAGAAAGAAGTCACGCAATTGGAAAAAATTAAGATGGGCGACAATAACTCAGGAGGGCCTTCACTGGAACTTATTTTTTGTCGACATGATCATTGACATGCTACTCCTTTTTGCCTTTTAAAATGTAGTATTTATCTTTAATGGTGTGTGATGTATGGGTTTTTAGTCATTTTCACAGGCATATTTTCCTTGATTTTATGTGTTGTTTTTCATTTATCTGATTAAAAATGCATGAAATGCTATTAATGGCATGTGCTAGTTAAATGCATCAAATTATCTATTTTCTATTTTTTAAGATGGTTTAATATTTATCCTGAGCATTTATCCACATTCTTGTGCATTTTTAGGTATAATTGAACTTTACAGAGTCGATACTACTAACACCAAAAGTCAGTGGTACCGACTTCACATCAGTACTTGCCTAGAAAAGACTCGTATAGACTTGATACTACTGACACTCAAAGTCGGTAGAACCAAAACCACATCAGTTAAGCACAAGGATGAATTATGAAAAGTCAGTACTATCGAGTTTGTAAACTTAGTACTACCGTGATGGCATGTAACGACCCCGCCTCCCGGTAACCCCCAATTAATGGAGACCAGAAGGTTAGAGCCATTATCCCAATTAATAAGATCAAAGGTTCGACAAATAATCAATAACAATTATTAAATTCTACCAACTATACTGAAATATGGTAAAAATAAAAACTTTGCTTACCTTTTGAAAACTGGGATTTCTAAACTTCTATCCACATAGATACTAATCTAACTAATCCTCCTTTGCACTTTAATTCTCATTTATTTCCACATATGCCACTTTACTGTTTGTTCTTTTCATTTGTACCTAAAACGCTGACAAACAAAACATCGGTCAGTAGAAGTTGGTATGTGGGGGAAACAAATAATGTGCAACTATGTTAACAACATAATCATGCAATTAATCATTTAACAACCAAGATTACATTTTAAGTCATACTACTCAATCCTTACCTATCCCCTAACTCTGTGTTATCCCTGTAATGGACTTGTATGCTACCTATCTTTTAGGTAGATTCTTACCCCCATGGTCCTACCTTACAAGTAGCCAATACATAGGGTAACAGAGTCGCATGGCACTACCCGAAGGTAGCCCAATATCTAACTCAATGTGACTTGATGGACCTACCCCATTGGTAGCCATATACAAAGTCATCAAATGACCTGATGGACCTACCCCATAGGTAGCCATGTACTAGGTCAACTATTAAACCACAAAGGGGACCAAGATCTGAGCTGGTAGGCACATATCTTATGTGATAGTCATAGCCACATTATAGTTGGCATGAACTAAATTCATCCAATAGTTTATTTCAAGTCATCGATGAAAACCTCAGAAAAATAACTCGAGATATTCATAAGCATAACCACATACATGTCAGGCTGATTTTGAGATAGAATAATCCATGCAAGTAAGAAATCCAAACAAGCAGGCACACATATCAAGATCTTGAAATAATCATTTAATTTCCTATTATTACTCATGTCATCAAGATCCATTAAACCTAGCTTTCTTCTTAGGGTTTCTAGTACATTTTTAGGGTTTCCTTTGCAATTAGGGTTCCACTTCACTTTTACTATTTTAAACCCCAATTATACAATTACTCACAAACCCTAATTATCTCATTTATTCTTCATGAAAGATATTAAGGTTAACATACAACCTAGATTTCAGGAAAAGCAGAATTAACCATAAATTAAGTCTATTAAGCCTCTTTTACAGCAAAGCTACCATTTGTATCCTTTTTAATCTATGAAAAAGTCATTATGCTCTTATACTTATATGAACGTTATTTATCAATAACTCTACCTTTTATCCAATAGGAAACCCTAATTTCCACATTTAAGGATATTTAACCATAATTAGGAACTTTAATGCTCAAAATAGCTTAGAATCATTACATCTTATCTTTATTCACTACTTTGAATAATTAAAGCTACTAAGAGTCGAATTTGTCAACATTAGGGTTTCAAGGCCCATTAAACTATATTCATGCACATGAAACTCTAAATTAACTAATTATATGCAAAGTTCATCCTTTTTGTTCCTAATGTTCCTTTTTATCATTAATAGACAAATATCAACTTTAATCATTCATTAAACCCTATTAAATATATTAATCAACTCAAAATAGGGTTCTTTAAACATTAAAGTATTAAAGTTTCTATCTTCCATTACCTTTCGAATTACAAGAGGGATTGACTTCTAACTATATTTTTATTAGATTCCCCTCGTTTTTCTAAACAATTTCCATATTTTATGCGTATCCATCCGAGCTACGGTTAATTAGTTATGAATTTAGCAAAATTCACTTACTCTGGGCCAATCGGCTGGCGCCACGTCACTTCATCCCATGCAACGCGGCTTGCTACTTTGAAAACATAACAAAAAGACTAAAATGCACTTGGGTAAGTTGGATAGCTCTTTAGCCCTCAGAGGGCAAAACTGACCAATGGCTTCTCCTTCTTCTTAAACCTCGTGAACCCTAGGGCGGCTGCCAGTGCAGCTGTTTGCGGGGTCTTCTCCCCCCTCTCCATGGCCTAAACCTCGCAAGCAGCCATTACCCTACCTTCTTCCATCTCCATCATGCCCAACCCAGTCTCAAAGCACGGCCAAAATGACCACGTGCAAGGGCACTGGGCCTGCAACTCACGACAAGGATATGGATCTTCCAACAGGTGCTACACGAAGGTGGGGGTACGGGGATGAAGGTTGATCATTCCTTGGCTGTCGTGAGAGTATCTCACATCCATCAAGACCGTCTAACGGATTCTCATTGTACCAGGGTCACACTTCCCTTCATGGTTAGGGTTTGGATGAAAACTTGGAAGAAGAAGAAAGTAGAAGAACGTGGGGTTCTTTCTTCCCTTTGAACCAAGGCTCTACACCTTATATAGGGGTGGGAAATGAAGCCATAGATTGGTTATACACGACTCAAAGAGTCCCTTTCCAAAAGGAATCATATTCCTTCAAGGAGAAGTAATCCTTCTCTCTCTTCTTTATCCTTTTGATATTCTCTATTACTTGGGTATTTAGGAATTCAAAAATCATTCTCATTATTATCTTTATTCTTGGATTTTAGTCCATTGGCCATGAAATTATATTTCCTTTTTGTAAAACCACATAATTCATTAATTATGTATTCTCATTATGTTCTTATTTTACTTTATTGGTATTTTCTCTTTCCTCTTTCTTCATTGGGATTCCTTGGATCCCAAGGCACTCTATTTTTGCGAAATCCTTCTTATTGGATACTCATTATCCTTCTAGATGCATCTAAATGTATTATTTCTTATTAAGATATCTCTTTTTGAGGATTTCTCTTTATTTCTCTTTTATTTTCCTCATTGGCATTCCTTTTATCATTAGGAATCCTTGGGATACGAAATTCCACCAAGGCTAACTCAATTATACCTTTTTCCACTTATTTTCCACATTTTACCATTGTTTTCAATTTCTTTCTTAATAAAGAAATACTTAATTGATCTTTTATTTTCTTTTTGCATTATCTTTGCAACTTTGGACTCCTTGGGACCCAAGGAACCCATGTGGCACGAAATCCACCTTTGTATTAAGTTCTTTTGCTTTCTAGAGATTTCCACACCTTTCTTTTCTCAAAAATTCAATTATTCATTTACTAATTGAATTTCCTTGTTATTGGGCCCAATAGCCAATAAACCCACAATACAATCATAAAGGCTATTGTAAACGAAATCCATTTATTCAAACAAATTACATCATTATTTGTTCAAATATCTTTAATATGAGAAATTACATTTCTCACCAAATGAACCCAAAATTGGGGTTGCAACATCCTTCCCCTCTTATACGAATTTTGTCCTCAAAATTCCATCAAGCAAACAAAAAATTTAGGATAAGACTTTTCCATGTCCATCATTGGCTCCTATGTGGCTTTACCTTATCCATGGCGCCTCCAAAGAACCTTTATCATCACATATTCTTTTCTCTTAGTTCTTTCACCTTGGCGTCTATAAACTGCATAGGTGACTCAGGTCATCTCAGCCTCCCTTGGGGCTCACTAGGTTCATTGCTCAGCACATGGCCTGAGTACCTCACATAGTGCTCTAAATTGGATACATGGAACTCATCACACATGACTCTATCCTGAGGGGTCAGGTCAAACATAACCTTCTCCACCAATCCATCTCAAATGGACCCATGTATTGGGGACTCAGCTTTCTCAATTTTATCTCAGAGGGGTCGGATATTCACATCACATATTCCCCCACAGTGAACTGCATGTCAGTCTACTTTGAATCATCTTACGACTCATGTCATCCATGAGCTCCTTTCATCCATTGCATGATCAAAGCGACTTCATCTACACACATAATGGTCCTTTTCTGACCTTTTTGAGGTCCATTCACCAACATCATCTTAATGAAGTGGTGACCGACACAACCTCCTTTACATAGCTTCTTTATGTCCCGATACTGGCTATGGTGGTTATCATCACATCTTACAAAGGACAAAAACTATCTCTATGTATCAACCTGAACGAGAACATATGCTCTCATCAGACCCTCTTGTAAGGACCCTGACATCCATTTTGGGCTTATCCTATTTGTTTTGCCTAAACCTAGTGTTTAGATGCTTGCTAATCACCTTTAGTGGTGATTAGGGTTTTCTTGTTCTTGTTGAGTGTTGGAGGTGCTACTTGCAATTTACCCAAGTCTAGGGTTGATGGGCAAGTTGTCACATTAAGAAGTGTTCTTCTCTCTCCTTGCTTCCTCTAGTATTGAGAGGAAGGGTTGGGCTTGTTGCTTGAGTTGCTTTGGGTATGGATGAGCTTTGTTGGGCCTTGTTTGTCTTTGCTTGGGCCTTGCCCTTACCTTTATGGACCTTGTGTCGGGCTAGAGTGCCTTGTATCGGCCATAAGTGTGTCACCTGGGAGGTGTGTCGGGCATGGAGATGGGGTGTATCGGCCATGGACCCCTTTGACCGCATGACCTCATTTGTGTCACCACTAGTGGACACTTGGTGCATGATGCTTGCATGTGGCAATGGCCTTGGACATGTGTATATGACGAGATAAGGAGGTGGCATTACCCATGGACAAGTGTCCCTAGGTGGGCGACACCTTGCCTTGCTTTACCTTGGTTTCTCCTCCACCCTCTCCTATATATGTACCTTCTTTCTCTTGCAAAGGATCTCTTTAGTTCCTTGATTTATCTCTTCCTTGGTGGACGACACTCTTCCTCTGCAAAGCTTGGTGGCTGATCCTTCTCCTTGGAGTGTTCTTCTTCCTCTAGTGGTGGTCGAACCCTAGAGTACTTTGCTCTCCTTCTTGTGGTGGTGCTTGAGCTTGGAAGCTTGGTGCTAGGAGCTTGGAGTTTGCTTAAGGTGGGTTACATAACTCCTAACCCTAACCATACTACCTTCTTCTACATTCTTGTATGTTTTCATATGATCATAATCAGCCATGTATGTTCTAAGATAAGTTTCTTGCTTAGTTGCACCTTTAGCCTTTGTGATCTTATTGTTATGGTTGAGGTTTTGTACCTTTGTACCCTTATTGGTCGAACCATAGTTGAGGTTTTCTTTAGTAGCAACACTCCTTTCTCTCTTTGGTCTATAGAAGTGAGTTTGAGCTCTAGTATTGTGGGCAATACCCCTCTCTCGTTTAAGTTGAGAGGTGAGCTTATATTCTAGTTGCTTGGGCAATACCCTCCTCTCACCATGGATTTGAGAGGTGAGCTTTTGATGACCTAGGTTGAGGTTCGATGCTTGTGGTTGCCCGATTTGTGAAAGAGGTTGTACAACACCCCTCTCTCTTAGTTGTTGAGAGGTGAGACGACCTTCTTGATCAATTAGGGTTTGGTGCCCTTGTGCTTGAGGTTGAAGACGACCTTGTTGGGTTGTGTCTTGCACGATATGGCTTTGGAGTTAGTGATTCCTGATAACCTTCTTGTCTTGGGTTGTACCTTTGGCCGATACCCTTGTGTGCTTGGGCGTTATGGGTTGTTGAGTGCCCTTCCTGATACACCCTTGTGAGATAGTTTTTCCTTGGTGCCCGATATCCCTTATCCACCCTAGAGTTAGGGCATCTTGGTCGAGATGAAGGCTCAACCAAAGCTTGAGCGTTAGTGTTTCTCTAGGCGACATGAGTTGTCTACCCTTAATGCACGATATGTTCTTGAGGTGTGACCCTTGGTAGATAAGCTTGCTTGGGTGATCCTTGTATCCCTGGCCGATATGCCTAAGTGGAAAGTTAGCTGGTTCCCATCATGGTCCCTTGGACGATACCCTTGGTGGAGTTGTTGGGTGGGCGATACACCCTTGATGAGATGTTGCCTGATACCCTTTTTAGGGTTAAGTCTTGGATGACAAACCATGTAGACAATGTGCTTGATGCACTCCCTTGTCTTTTGGTGGCCTTGGCCGTTATCCTTGAAGGCCTCTTGGATGATATGAAGAGGTTGGACGTTGGGGCACCTTGGGTGATACCCTTGGGTCGATATGGTCTTTGCTGATGGTTAGCCGATAGTGGAACCTCACCCTAACCCTAGTCTGGCGCACGATAAGTCTTGGGCTGATAGAATTTGTTGATGTACGATACACTCTGCCCGACACCATGAGTTGGTGAGTCCTTGTTGCATGATAGTTGGTGTTGAGGTTGTCTGTTTAATGGTGAGTTGCTTTAGGGTTGGAACCCTAACTGGTAAACCCTTTGGTGAGGGTTGGCGCTGCTCACCATACATGTAGTGAGGGTTGCAAGGTGCTTTGCTGAGGGTTCTGATAACTCAGAATGAATATAGTTGATGGTTCTCTTTTAATAATGATAAAACAAGTGATATGATGTAATCACCTTGCATCCTGCAAATATGATGATGAGATATAATGATAAGGTTGTGAACCAAGAAGCTTGGAAGCTTATGATGTTGCTTCACATGTTGATATAACACATGCATATGATCACAAGTATAAGGCATAACATATGCCCATGACTAATAATAATACTATGAATAATGAAGCTTGTGTGATATACTCACAGATGCTTCTTTATACTTGATAGCATGATCATTCTGTTAATCCATGATGGTTTCAGTAATCACTATGAATGTGTATACTAACCATGTAGGTATTTCATGTGGATTCATAGCCTGGTAAGAGCTATGAGATATATTTAATTTGAGTAGCACAATGTGATGATAATCCTTGTTAATAAAGTAACAAGTTGATAGGTCTGAGGACCTGATATAAGGTTGAGTGCCTAGTTGAGGTGTTATCCTCTGATGATGAGATAAGGGATGCTTTCCCAGAATGCTAATGCATGTTTGTGATGCCTTGGGAGGAAATTGTTGATATCATGAGGGATTGAGGTCCCAAAACAGTATGTTGATGGCAATAATGATGTAATTCTATAAGGCTATGTTTGTACCTTGTTTTGCCTCAAAAATTGGCTTAAAATATATTATTAAATTATAGATAAACATATCATGTAGTTTTCCCTGGCCATAGACCCATTACCGTCAGTAATTTGTGATGGTGAAACAGGTTTATCCTGCGGGATTACTTGGAGCACATATTGTTGAATATGTGAGGTTTCCCCTAGCCTAAAATAGGAGGGTTGAGTGCAACTGTGGTTGCAGACTCAGAATGTATGGAGCATGGTGAACATACCCATGGCTCAGGATATGTGATGATGAGCATGATGCGTTCATGGCTCGGATGTATGTACTAGCACCTATGATGAGGTGAGCTAGAGATGGGTAGCTTGTGGAGCTAACTCAGAGGTTGAGGCCTATAAGCATAAGATTGCGGATTGCTTGATGATTCGTGTACTGACCATGAGAAAGTGAGGTCATGGAGTCCCGATCTCCTTAGACCTTGTATGGCACCAGATTGGGCTTCACATCCAATGGTTGGATTTGAGCAGGGAAGGCTCACTTCCTCAGGGCATAATAAATCGTAATCCAGCTGAATAACTATATCTTGCTTAGATCAAAACACAGAACATTGATTGAGGCCTTGATTATAAAGCTGATCTAGTTACACCTTGCAGATATGTGTACGACACGTATATCTTGTGATAATTTCTTATAAAGCTTATCTTGTCAATCATGTTCCATAAAAAAATACTTGGTTATATGCCTCTCGGATATCTTGGTAAGCTTGATGGTAATAATAGCTTTGCTCAGTATGTTGTTCTTGTTATATGCTTTATCAGTTATTTGCTATTATCTTCTTTTACTTTGAGGTTTTATAGTTGCGGCGGGGAGTTATGTTTCTTACTGGGACTATGTGTCTCACCCCACTGGTTTACACCCTTTTTTAGGTGATCGCTCTAGATGTGGTGGTGGTCGTGAGGTTGCGACCGAGCAGCAAGAAGAGTTGTAGAAGGAAAGAGATGGACAATGATGTTATTTTGGTGGTTTTGTAGTAGAGTCCTAGTGTCATCCCTGTACTCTCAGGTCCTCGGAGGTGTTTGACGATGTTTCACGATGTTTAGCTGCTATAATTTTTGTATATCCTACTGCTAGCCGTACGTGGCCTGTTATGTATGTATAAATAGGTAATGAACTAATATGCACTGTTGCGATAGTGGGTGACTTTAAGATGTGAACATATCTGGTAGGTGGCCTTGAATATATCTATATATGACTTGATCTTCTTGTAGGGCCTGGTTGCAAATGTTCTGTATGTATGTTTCCGCAATTGGTTTTTATTAACCTGTGTTTTCAGTAATATATGGTTCTGCACATTTTCACATGTCATCTCGTTGTCTATGTGATGGAGGGGTGTCACAGTTGGTTTGGTATCAGAGCTCTAGGTTCGTTGAGTCTATAGGGATCTAAGACTAGGTTTGCGTCTGTGCTTGTGAGTTTTCCAGATTTTCTTACAATAACCTTCTGCTCTCAGTAGAAGATAAAGCTTAAAGATGTCTGGAAACCCTGAAGAACATGTTGCCGAGAGTAGTGATGTTGCATCAGTAGATGGAGCAGGAGGACAGGCACATGGAGATCAGGTGCTTGAGGTTCCCCAACTTGACCCAGCCATTCTTGAAAACCCTGCCTACCAACTTCTTATGGGGCAGATGATGGCTACGATGAATCACATGGTGGAAAGGTTGCCAGTGCCTCAGCCAAGACCATAGGCTCCCCATGGTGAAGCATCAGGTATTGGGAAGACCTTTGAGCGGCTTCGCTGAGTCGGAGCTTCAGATTATGTTGGGACGACTGATCTAGCGGATGCAGATATGTGGCTGACAGGTCTTGAGAAGGCCTTCTGGATCCTCGACATCCCTGAAGCAGACAAAGTCAAGCACAATGTCTACCTTCTGAAGGGCAGTGCTGGCCACTGGTGGGCCATCGAGGAGGAGAAGCGACCCAGTGAGGAGATCGGTTGGGAGATCTTCTTGTAAGAGTTCGTCAGTATATACTTTCCAAAGATGTATCTAGACGAGAAGATCAACCAGTTTGAGCGTCTACGCCAAGGAATGATGAGCATCACCGAGTATGAAGCCAAGTTCATGGACTTGTTGAGGTTTTGTCCTCACATGGCAGCGAAAGATGATGAGTGGATCAGGCAGTTCGAGAAAGGTTTGAGTGTTGAACTGTCGACACCTACTGTTGCTTTAGAAAATTGGGAGCGGTTTTCCATGTTTGTGGAGTCTATCCGCAGGATTGAACGATCTGTTAAGCATAAAAGGGAGTCCATGACCAAGAAAAGGCCTGCTCAGTTCCAGGGACAAAGATCTGGTGGCTTCAAGAAGTTAAGGTTTTTAGCACCTTCCATGATGAGAGGTTCTTATGCACCATCACAGTGGTCTCTAAGTAAGGGAAGATGTCATGTTTCTTCGCCATCGAAGGCACATAGTAAAGCTTTTGTGGCAGTAACAAATCCATCTAGACCACAGACAGAAGGCAAGTCATGTTACCACTGTGGACAGACTGGGCACTTGAGGTCAAACTGCCCAAAGAGAGATGTTGAAGTAACACAACAGCCAAGATAGAATCAACAAGGATCAGACAGACATCAACTGAGTGCTAGTAGAGGGCGAGGACGTGGTCAAGCATCGCAAGTGGGATCGTCTACTCAAGGAAGAAGAGGACGTGGATAACAAGCAATGTCTCCATTCTATGCTATGAGTTAGCTGAAGGCGATAGTCAACCCGTGAGCGGTGACAGGTCAGATTGAGTTATTTCATTCTGATTTGTCTTCTTCTTGCTTTATATCTATTTTGGTTGACCCGGGTGCTACACACTCTTTTATCACATGTAGTCTGCTTGATAGCTGTCCTTTACCTATTAGTTGTAAGAAAGATAGCCTATTGTTAGAAACCCCTCTTGATGGTTCCTCGATACTTCAAGAAGTGTGTCCATCCTGTGTTCTATCTTTTTCGGGACACAATACACAAGTGGATCTTATACCTCTTGATATGCATGGATTTGATGTGATCCTTGGGATGGATACTTTAGAGAAGTATAAGGTTGTGTTGGACTGTGGTTCCAAATAGGTAGTGTTTGATGAAGATGGAGAGAAGTGGATCTTCCAAGGAGATAGGAATATTCTTCCGACATGTCTAGTATCAGCGATGGTGGAAGAAAAGTTGATGCGGCAAGGTTGTAAGCCATTTTTGGATCATGTTGTGGATACTAAGGTGAAAGGTCCTAGCCTCAAGGAGGTAACAGTTGTCCGAGAGTTTGCGGATGTATTTCCTGATGAGTTCCCCGGTGTTCCCCCAGCTCGAGAGATTGATTTTGAGATCAGTCTGATACCAGGAACACAACCAGTTGTGCAGACACCGTATAGGATGGCTCCAGTAGAGATGGCAGAGTTGAAAAATTAGTTACACGAGTTATTGAAGAAAGGTTTCATCCAACCTGGCATGTCACCTTAGGGTGCTCCAGTGTTGTTCGTTAAGAAGAAGGACGGGTCGATGCAGCTATGCATAGATTACTGGAAGTTGAACAAAGTCACGATCAAGGACAAGTACCCATTTCTGAGGATAGACGATCTGTTCGATCAGTTGTGTGGTGCTATAGTGTTTTCAAAGATCGATCTACAATCTAGATATCATCAGTTGAGGATTAAGGCGGATGACATACCAAAGTCAGCGTTTAGGATGAGGTATGGTCACTTTGAGTTTGTGGTTATGCCATTTGGGCTAACCAATGCACCTGTTGATTTCATGGACCTAATGAACCGAGTGTTCCATCCATTCCTAGATCAGTTTGTTGTAATCTTTATAGATGACATTTTGATCGATAGTCAGGATAGGCAAGAGCATGAGCTACATCTTTGACAAGCGTTGACTCTTCTTCATCAACATCAACTGTATGCCAAGTTCAGCAAATGTGAGTTCTGGTTGAAGGAAGTGACTTTCTTAGGTCATGTGATATCTACAGAAGAAGTCAGAGTGGACCCTAAAAAGGTGGAGTCAGTGGAAGATTGGGAGCAACCAAAGACGCCGACAGAAGTTCGTAGTTTTCTGGGTTTGGTCGGATACTACCAGAGGTTTATCAAGGACTTTAGTGTAATCGTGTTGTCGATGACGAAGCTGACCAGGAAGGATGTACCTTTTGTTTGGGATGATCATTGTCAGCAAGCTTTGTAAAGTTTGAAGGAGAATCTAACTAGTGCTCCAGTGCTAGTGCTGTCAGAGCCTGGGAAGGGCTATGTTGTTTTCTGTTATGCTTCCAAGAAAGGCTTAGGTTGTGTGTTGTTGCATGAAGATCATGTGGTTTCTTTTGCTTCACGACAGCTTAAGAAACATGAGGAGAACTATCTGACACATGATTTGGAGTTGGCAGCGGTGGTCCATGCGCTAAAGATTTGGAGACACTATCTTTATGGGGAAGTGTGTCAGATCTTTACAGATCATAAGAACTTGAAGTATATCTTTTTATAGAATGAGCTGAATATGCGACAATGTCATTGGATGGAGCTAATCAATGATTATGATTGCACCATTGAGTATCATCCTGGTAAGGCAAATGTGGTAGTTGATGCGCTTAGCAAAAAGTCTTCTTCTCTCTCCACAAAGAAGGCACAATTGAGTTCCTTGGTATGCCATAGGCGGGATATGTTTGTCTCCTTGTGGAAGATGAATGTGCAGATGGAAGTTTCCTTGTTGGCAGGACTGTTGGCACAAATGCAAGTCAAGCCTACCCTGAGACAACAGATCAAAGAAGCACAGCAGACAGATGATATAGTGCAGCTGATTAGGTCCGAGCTTGGTAGAGCAAAGTGTGATGGGTTCCAATAGTCTAAGGATGGATTAGTTTGTTATCATGGTAGAATGGTGGTCCCCGATGTTGATAATCTAAGGAAGCTAGTGCTCAAAGAAGCACATGCATCGATGTATGCTATGCATCTAGGAGTCACTAAGATGTATCATAACCTAAAGGACCTGTATTGGTGGTCTGTCTTGAAGAAGGATGTAGCGGAGTTTGTGGCTAAGTGTGCGACTGTCAGCAAGTTAAAGCTGAGCATCAGAAGCCGGAAGGCACGTTGCAACCCATGCCGATACCACAATGGAAATGGGATCATATAACCATCTATTTCGTAATTGGTTTACCAAAGACAGCTAGGAATCATGATTCCATTTGGGTAATAGTAGAATTTCATACCAGTAGAAACAACGTATACAACAGAGAAGCTTGGTCGGATGTATGTGGACGAGATCATGCGTTTGCATGGTGTACCAACAACAATAGTTTCTGATAGAGGTCCTCAGTTCACAAGTTGTTTCTGGGAACGATTGCACAAAGTGTTGGGAACGCAGTTGTGGTTCAGTACCGCTTTCCACCCCCAGACGGATGGACAGTCTGAAAGGACTATTCAGACTTTGGAGGATCTTCTCTGAGCTTGTGTTTTGTAGTTCCTAGGCAGTTGGGACATGCATCTCAGTTTGATAGAGTTCTCTTATAACAATAGTTACCAACGGAGCATTGACATGGCTCCTTATGAGGCTCTATATGGAAGGAAGTGCAGATCCCCTTTATGCTGGGATGAGACTAGTGAAAATCAGCTTTTGGGTCCTGAGTTAGTACAGCAGACAATAGAAAAGATCAGAGTGATACAACAAAAGTTGAAAAGAACACAGGATAGACAGAAGTCTTATGCAGACAATCGTCGATGACCTCTAGAGTTCCAAGTAGGAGACAAAGTGTATCTCAAGGTATCACCTTGGAAAGGCGTGCTAAGGTTTGGCCGGAAGGGTAAACTCGCACCCAGGTATATGGGGCCGTAACCAGTGATAGCATGTGTTGGCAAGGTAGCTTACAAGTTAGAACTACCGCCAGAATTGCACAGGTTGCATCCACTGTTCCATGTCAGTATGATGAAGAAAAGTCATCTAGACACAAGGACAGTTTTACAGCCAGTTGAGGTTGAGCTTGATGAAGACGTGACCTATGAGGAGGGTCCGGTGGCGATCCTTGACAAAAAAGTAAAGAAGCTAAAGAGGAAGGACCTGGCTCTTGCGAAGGTTCTTTGGCATCATCGTGGCGTTGAGGAAGCCACGTGAGAGATTGAGGAAGAGATGAGGAGGAAGTATCCCTTTGTAGAGGTGTATAGCTTGTAAGGACCCTGACCTCCGTTTTGGGCTTATCCTATTTGTTTTGCCTAACCTTGGTGTTTAGATGCTTGCTAATCACCTTTAGTGGTGATTAGGTTTTGCTTGTGCTTGTTGAGTGTTGGAGGTGGTACTTGCAATTTACCCAAGTCTAGGGTTGATGGGCAAGTTATCACCTTGAGAAGTGTTCTTCTCTCTCCTTGCTTCCTCTAGTGTTGAGAGGAAGGGTTGGGCTCATTGCTTGAGTTGCTTTGGGTATGGATGAGCTTTGTTGGGCCTTGTTTTGCTTTGCTTGGGCCTTGCCCTTACCTTGTTGGACCTTGTGTCAGGCTAGAGTGCCTTATATCAGCCATAAGTGTGTCGCATGGGAGGTGTGTCGGGAATGGAGATGGGGTGTATCGGCCATGGACCCCTTTGACCCTTTGACCTCGTTTGTGTCACCACTAGTGGACACTTGGTGCATGATGCTTGCATGTGGCAATGGCCTTATACATGTATATAAGGCAAGATAAGGAGGTGGCATTGCCCATGGACGAGTGTCCCTAGGTGGCCGACACCTTGCCTTGCTTTACCTTGGTTTCTCCTCCACCCTCTCCTATATATGTACCTTCTTTCTCTTGCTAAGGATCTCTTTAGTTCCTTGATTTCTCTCTTCCTTGGTGGATGAAACTCTTCCTTTTCAAATCTTGGTGGCTGATCCTTCTCCTTGGAGTCTTCTTCTTCCTCTAGTGGTGGCCGAACCCTAGAGTGCTTTGTTCTCCTTCTTGTGGTGGTGCTTGAGCTTGGAAGCATGGTGCTAGGAGCTTGGAGCTTGCTTAAGGCGGGTTACATAACTCCTAACCCTAACCATACTACCTTCTTCTACATTCTTGTATGTTTTCATATGATCATAATCGGCCATGTATGTTCTAAGATAAGTTTCTTGCTTACTTGCACCTTTAGCCTTTGTGATCTTGTTGTTATGGTTGAGGTTTTGTACCTTTGTACCCTTGTTGGCCGAATCATAGTTGAGGTTTTATTTGGTAGCAACACTCCTTTCTCTCTTTGGTCTAGAGAAGTGAGTTTGAGCTCTAGTAATGTGGGCAATACCCCTCTCTCGTTTAAGTTGAGAGGTGACCTTATATTCTAGTTGCTTGGGCAATACCCTACTCTCACCATGGATTTGAGAGGTGAGCTTTTGATGACCTAGGTTGAGGTTGGATCCTTGTGGTTGCCCGATTTGTGAAAGAGGTTGTACAACACCCCTCTCTCTTAGTTGTTGATAGGTGAGCCGACCTTCTTGATCAATTAGGGTTTGGTTCCCTTGTACTTGAGGTTGAAGACGACCTTGTTGGGTTGTGTCTTGCACAACATGGCTTTGGGGTTAGTGATGCTCGATAACCTTCTTGTTTTGGGTTGTACCTTTGGCCGATACGCTTGTGTGCTTGGGTGTTATGGGTTGTTGAGTGCCCTGCCCGATACACCCTTGTGAGATAGTTTTTCCTTGGTGCCTGATATCCCTTATCCACCCTAGAGTTAGGGCATCTTGGTCGAGATGAAGCCTCAACCCAAGCTTGGGCATTAGTGCTTCTCTAGGCGACATGAGTTGTCTACCCTTAATGCATGATATGTTCTTGAGGTGTGACCCTTGGTAGATAAGCTTGCTTGGGTGAACCTTGTATCCCTGGCTGATATGCCTAAGTGGAAACTTAGCTGGTGCCCGTCATGGTCCCTTGGACGATACCCTTGGTGGAGTTGTTGGGTAGGCGATGCACCCTTGATGAGATGTTTCCCGATACCCTCCTTAGGGTTAAGTCTTGGACGAAACACCATGTAGAGAAGGTGCTCGATGCACTCCCTTGTATTTAGGTGGCCTTGGCCGTTATCCTTGAAGACCTCTTGGATGATATGAAGAGGTTGGACGTTGGGGCACCTTGGGTGATACCCTTGGGTCGATATGGTCTTTGTTGATGGTTAGCCGATAGTGGAACCTAACCCTAACCCTAGTCTGGTGCACGATAGGTCTTGGGCCGATAGCATTTTTTGATGCACAATACACTCTGCCTGACACCATGAGTTGGTGAGTCCTTGTTGCATGATAGTTGGTGTCGAGGTTGGCCGTTTAATGGTGAGTTGCTTTAGGGTTGGAATCCTAGCTGGTACACCCTTTGGTGAGGGTTGGCGTTGCTCGCCATACCTGTAGTGAGGGTTGCAAGGCGTTTTGGTGAGGTTTCTAATAACCCAGAATGTATATAGTTGATGGTTCTCTTTTAATAATGATAAAAAAAGTGATATGATGTAATCACCTTGCATCCTACAAATATGATGATGAGATATAATGATAAGGTTGTGAACTAGGAAGCTTGGAAGCTTATGATTTTGCTTCACATGTTTATATAACACATGCATATGATCACAAGTATAAGGCATAACATATGCCCATGACTAATAATAATACTATGAATAATAAAGCTTGTGTGATATACTCATGGATGCTTCTTTATACTTGATAGCATGATCATTCTGTTAATCCATGATGGTTTCAGTAATCATTGTGAATGTGTATACTAACCATGCAGGTATTTCATGTGGATTGATAGCCTGGTAAGAGCTATGCGATATATGTGCTTTGACTAGCACAATGTGATGATAATCCTTGTTAATAAAGTAACAAGTTGATAGGTCTAAGGACCTGATATAAGGCTGAGTGCCTAGTTGAGGTGTTATCCTCTGATGATGAGATAAGGGATGTGTTCCTAGAATGCTAATGCATGTTTCTAATGCCTTGAGAGGCAATGGTTGATATCATTAGGGATTGAGGTCCCAAGACAGTATGTTGATGGCAATAATGATGTAATTCTATAAGGCTATGTTTGTACCTTGTTTTGCCTCAACAATTGGCTTAAAATATACTAATAAATTATAGATAAACATATCATGTAGTTTGCCCTGGACATAGACCCATTACCGTCATTAATTGGTGATGGTGAAACAGGTTTATCCTACGGGATTACCTGGAGCACATATTGTTGAATATGCGAGGTTTTTCCTAACCTAAAATAGGAGGGTTGAGTGCAACTGTGGTTGCAGACTCGGGATGTATGGAGAATGGTGAACATACCCATGGCTCAGGATATGTGATGATGAGCATGATGCGTTCATGGCTCGGATGTATGTACTAGTACCTATGATGAGGTGAGCTAGAGATGGGTAGCTTGCGGAGCTAACTTAGAGGCTGAGGCCTATAAGCATAAGACTACGGTCTTGCTTGATGATTCATGTACTGAACACGAGAAGGTGAGGTCAAGGAGTCCGAATCTCCTTAGACCTTGTATGGAACCAGATTGGGCTTCACAGCCAATGGTTGGATTTGAGCAGGGCATGCTCACTTCCTCAGGGCATAATAAAATGTAATCTAGTCGAATAAGTATATCTTGCTTAGAGCAAAACACAGAACATTGATTGAGGCCTTGCTTATATAGCTGATCTAGTTACACCTTGCAGATATGTGTATGATCCGTATATCTTGTGATAAGTTCTTATAAAGCTTATCTTGTCAATCATGTTCCATAAAGAAATACTTGGTTATATGCCTCCCGGATATCTTGGTAAGCTTGATGGTAATAATAGCTTTGCTCAGTATGTTGCTCTTGTTATATGCTTTATCAGTTATTTGTTGTTATCTTCTTTAACCTTTGAGGATTTATAGTTGCGGCGGGGAGTTATGTTTCTTGTTGGGACTGTGTGTCTCATCCCGCTAGTTTATACCCTTTTTAGGTGATCGCTCTAGACGTGGTGGTGGTCATGAGGTTGCGGCCGAGCAGCAAGAAGAGAAGTAGAAGGCAAGAGATGGACATGCTGCTATTTTGGTGGTTTTGTAGTAGAGTCCTAGAGTCATCTATGTACTCTCAGGTCCTCGAAGTTGTTTGACGATGTTTCATGATGTTTAGCTGCTGTAATTTTTGTATATAATGTTGCTAGCTGTACGCGGCATGTTATGTATGTATAAATAGGTGATGAACTAATATGCACTGTTGCGACAGTGGGTGGATTTAAGATGTGAACATATTTGGCAGGTGACCTTGAATATAGCTATATATGACCTGATCTTCTTGCATGGTCTGATTGCAAATGTTCTATATGTATGTTTTCGCAATCGATTTTAATTAACCTGTATTTTCGGTAATATATGGTTCCGCACATTTTCGCATGTCATCTCATTGTCTATGTGATGGCGGGGTGTCACACCTCTAGTCTGGATCATATTAATCTTTAGTTAGGGGTAATAAACTATACTAACATCGAGTTCTTCATGTACCTACTTCCACCTCATGGAAGTGAACCTTTCGGTTATACTCAAGAACATTTAAACTCACCTCATGGTGTAGTTGAACCATATCTCTCATATGTAGTTCAACTCGATCTGTCCCTTGACAGTACTCTTTCTTTCTCATGTCATCTAGGTAAGGAGATCTACCATAACCCACATTGCATCTTTGCCCTTCCTTGGTCTAGGGGAGACTTATCACAACATCCATAGTGATGAACTCCCATTCCCTCTCAGGAACTCTTTATCCTCTATATTAATGCACTGGGTTACCAGTGCTCATCCTTCACCTTCTATCATGCATGGCCACATGCCACATGCAATTCATCTTAGGCATCCAAAGTCCTACTTTCACTTATTATCTTGGTGGTACGGTGTATGGTGATCTTAAAATCATGATCTCCTATATGTCATGATTCCTCAAGATCGATACCTCAGAAACCCTAAACCACTCTAATCAGGGTTTCAACACCTTCCTTTCCAGAGAAGTGCAATTGATGTTCTACAACCATCCTTTTGTTGCACCAAGGCTGACTAACCAAACAACCACTAACTTGTTCAACAAATCTCGTTACATCTGAGTGTTAGCCAAACATATTTTCTTTTTCAAACATAGGGTTATCCTAACAACCTCTCCTAGTCTCTAGCCGTACTAGGCAACTATATCTGTAACACCCCTCCCTAGGGTTTCTTACGTAACCAGCGGAAGCACAGCCTAATCCCCAACATTATCCATAATGTGGGGTACTTGGCATATCGGGGAGGGATTGTCACATGCATGATCTCATATCAAGAAATAAGCAACACTTGGCATTCATAGAAACATTGATTCATACATAAAGTTCTTCTTGGAAAGATAACTACGTCATGATACTAAAGTTATGCTAACATAAACTGGATAATATCTAAATGACAGGATCTCCATAGATGGACGTCCCACCAGGCAACAACTCCTTGGATCTTTGGGTCCTTGGTATTCTCAAGATGATTCCTTCTCCTTAGCTCCAACTCCTGCGGACATCTCATCCCCAGCCATGCAAAGGAAAAACAAACATCGTAAGTAAGCGGCATTGGCATATTATAAGACATAAAAATAACATATAAATTGATTTGACATAAACATGAACATGCATTAACATTAATCGTTTCTTGATGTCTTTTACATAAAGAAATTGACTAGAAGAATATGCTCCTCTCTTAATGCCCCATAAGGAGCCCATAATGCTCGGAAAGCCCATAATTGCTCGGAAAGCCCATAACAAGGTGCATATAAATCTAAATCAATTTCTATTATTCATGATCTTTCTTAAACTTAGCTTATCTTCTTAATATCCTAAACTTGATCTTAATTGGGATTTCTCCCTCTTAAACATGATTGGGATTTCTCCCCATGACCATAATGGGATTTCTCCCTCTTAAGCATGAATGGGAAACTTATTCCCTCTTAATCTTGATTTCTTGTTCCTTAACCATAATTCATAGTATAAATGTGGTTTCTATACTTAGACTTATATCATAGCAAACAATCATTCAATAATCATGTACTTGAAGGAAAACATGCATTTATCAAGACCTTAACATAAAATGCTTAACAATATTCATAAACATTCAATCAACCAAAGGTTATCTATGCCAAGGGCATGGCCCACTTACCTTGAACTAAAACACCTAGGTCAAACCTGGTTTGACCGATTGGATCCTTTTAATCACCTGAAATTAACATATCATCCTTCATCATACCAATCAAACCCTAATTTGTGTCATATAATTATTGAGATGTGAAAGCGGTAAAATCAGTCAATAAAAACTATAAAATCGTATTCCTCATTGAAAATCCTTTCCAAAACATATTTATTTATATTTTTCTGAGGTCGTATGCAAAAGTTATGAATTTTGCACTCTGGACCAATCAGAAATTAGAAAACTCGATTAAAGCTGATATAAATAAAATACGAAATGCCAGTAATGACCAAGGCATGTGTGACACATGAATCAGGCGAGTGGGGGTAAAACTATCATTTGGGCGTGCAAATCACTCACGGCTGATGAAACAAATCAAAAGTCGAAATATCGATAGTACCCTTGGGCGATCAGTTTAACTGATTGTGCTCGTGGGGGCACCATGGTCATTTCTTGACCTGGTTTCTTCCTGGCCTACTCCTTCGCATCAGGTGCGAGTGAGCAACGCTCCAGGGAGCTCAGGTGAGCAACGATCGCGTCATAGGGCTGATCGACAGGGGAAAATGATCACGCTACCTTCGTCGAACTCCGGCGATCAAAACGAACCTGAAATGCGGGTAAAATGGTGGCGAACTCACCCAAAGTCATGGTGTGAACCGGAGAACAAAGGAAGAGGGCTCAGAGGCCAAAACCACGACTTGAAGGAATCTGACATCAACCTGCGATCGGAGAAACAATCTAGGAGGTCGGGCGATTTCGTTCGATGCCTCACGAGAGCAAGACGGGCACTGGAGCGCCATGGCGATGAGTGCCGGCAGGTCCAGGCGGCGGAGTACAGGTCCCGCTAGAAGGGGCGACCGCGAGACAAACTGAGAAAGGGAAAACGAAGGTGAAGCTCTGAGGATGCTCACCGACGCTCGAATTTAGTCCGAGATGACCGGAGGAGGTCGGACAGACTCAAGGTTGCCGGAGAACTGAAACCGAGTAGGTCAGGATGCTTGGGGGTAGGTGAGTTGCAATTGACTGAGGAGGAAGAGAGCTTGCAGTCCGGTGGTGCTCTCGGGGCCTTTAAAAAGGAAGAAGAGGCACGGTCATGCCCTCTACAACTTGGGAGTCCAAGCCCTAGATTGGGCGTTTCATCAACTGAGAGAGAGGGAAGGCGAGTGATGGCTCGTTTGAATCGGGGGAGTCTCACGAATTCAAAGCAAGAGAAATCTCTTGAAACGACCAAGGGATGATCGAGAAACAGATTGGGGAAAGTCAGTCTGCGTAACTACTGTTGTTTTGCAGATTGACTGGGGGTATATGACGATCCTGGTGTCGTTGGATTCAGATCCAACGGTCCCAAACGTGCGCGCAAATAAAACGGACTGATCAACCCGCTTAACAGTAGAAATCGAATAATTGTGACAATTATCACATTGAATGATACTCAATGAACAATATAAAACGTATTATTAACATTTGGAGGGCCATTTGAATTCCAAATGATTTCAAATTGACGTGCACTAAAATATAATTAATCAGTTAATTTCGTCTTTTAACCCACCATCACTCCTAATTAAACAAAACACATTCAAATCTTTCCCAATTTAATTGGGGGGTCAAATATGGTCATAATGGGTTCAAATTTGAACCATAGGTACATTAGAGTGTCTAGAACATTATAATAAGGTTGGATTTTATGCTTGTACTCTTTTTAGGCCTAATAACAAAACCCTTATGTGCACTTAAATGACCATGATAAATGCAAATAAAGCCATTAATTCTTCAAATAAGAATTACAAAATATGAAAATGTGCACTCAACATTATTTCTTTTCAATTAACAAAATGAAGGCCATTAAGCAAATAATTAAACAAGGAAATCACTAATTATCATATGAGAGAGAAAATATGACATAAAACATTTATTTCCATTTTCTAAATAAAAGTATATAAAGAGACATTTTCTTTGAAATAAATCATTGGAAGAGTGTAATTGAACATAATAAAACGAAATTGTAAATCTAACATGGGAAATTTGCATTTAAGTCCTCAACAGTTATCTTATTAGAAAAAAAAGAGCATGCAGAGAATAGAATAATTTGGAAACTTTGCATAAAAAGAGTGGGATGTTACAATACTACCCACCTTAAATAAATTTCGTCCTTGAAATTTTCTAGGGTTTCTACCCACCTTAAGGGTTACACATAAACTTGCAAATCATACAATTTTCATTATAAAGGAAGCATACATAAACAAAGCATTATGATTCAACATAAAATTACGTAACTACCCTTCCTAAGGCTCATACTTACTCCTTAACATTACACCTAACTCATTACACTTAGGGAATCTATCTCTCACTTGCCATGACTACATCTTCATAGTTATCTAACCTTAGGTCATATATCCTTCATCTCTTTATATGTGGTGATCAAGCACATATTTAGAAATGTTGGATCTTTTTATGTTACATCTCACCAACTTATTTGCACATGTGTCCCATACCACACACGCAATTAAGAAGGTAAGACACATAAAAAGTCACATTAAATGACATTTTCCTCAAATCTCAATTGGGTGGCCCTTACCATTGAGACAAGGAGAAACATATCATCATCTAGGGTTTGGTTTCAACTACCTAAGCATGCTAACATGTACTTCTCTACTTAGGTGAGGGCTCTAGTCATCTTTAGGGTTCTCTAGACATACTAGAATACATAAACATGTTCTCTACTTCTATTCCTTCATCCTAGAGTGACTTGCATGAATCCTTATGGTTGCCTTAGTGGCCATCTATTTCTTGCTCTGATACCATTAATGTAACACCCCTCCCTAGGGTTTCTTACATAACCAGCGGAAGCACAGCCTAATCCCCAACATTATCCATAATGTGGGGTACTTGGCATATCGGGGAGGGATTGTCACATGCATGATCTCATATCAAGAAATAAACAACACTTGGCATTCATAGAAACATTGATTCATACATAAAGTTCTTCTTGGAAAGATAACTACGTCATGATACTAAAGCTATGCTAACATAAACTGGATAATATCTAAATGACAGGATCTAAATAGATAGACATCCCACCAGGAAACAACTCCTTGGATCTTTGGGTCCTTGGTATTCTCAAGATGATTCCTTCTCCTTAGCTCCAACTCCTGCGGACATCTCGTCCCCAGCCATGCAAAGGAAAAACAAACATCGTAAGTAAGCGGCATTGGCATATTATAAGACATAAAAATAACATATAAATTGATTTGACATAAACATGAACATGCATTAACTTTAATCGTTTCTTGATGTATTTTACATAAAGAAATTGACTAGAAGAATATGCTCCTCTCTTAATGCCCCATAAGGAGCCCATAATGCTCGGAAAGCCCATAATTGCTCGGAAAGCCCATAATGCTCGGAAAGCCAATAACAAGGTGCATATAAATCTAAATCAATTTCTATTATTCATGATCTTGCTTAAACTTAGCTTATCTTCTTAATATCCTAAACTTGATCTTAATTGGGATTTCTCCCTCTTAAACATGATTGGGATTTCTCCCCATGACCATAACGGGATTTCTCCCTCTTAAGCATGAATGGGAAACTTATTCCCTCTTAATCTTGATTTCTTGTTCCTTAACCATAATTCATAGTATAAATGTGTTTTCTATACTTAGACTTATATCATAGAAAACAATCATTCAATAATCATGTACTTGAAGGAAAACATGCATTTATCAAGACCTTAACATAAAATGCTTAACAATATTCATAAACATTCAATCAACCAAAGGTTATCTATGCCAATGGCATGGCCCACTTACCTTGAACTAAAACACCTAGGTCAAACCTGGTTTGACCGATTGGATCCTTTTAATCACCTGAAATTAACATATCATCCTTCATCATACCAATCAAACCCTAATTTGTGTCATATAATTATTGAGATGTGAAAGCAGTAAAATCAGTCGATAAAAACTAGAAAATCGGATTCCTCATTGAAAATCCTTTCCAAAACATATTTATTTATATTTTTCTGAGGTCGTATGCAAAAGTTATGAATTTTGCACTCTGGACCAATCAGAAATTAGAAAACTCGATTAAAGCTGATATAAATAAAATACGAAATGCCAGTAATGACCAAGGCACGTGTGACACATGAATCAGGCGAGTGGGGGTAAAACTGTCATTTGGGCGTGCAAATCACTCGCGGCTGATGAAACAAATCAAAAGTCGAAATACCGATAGTACCCTTGGGCGATCAGTTTAACTGATTGTGCTCGTGGGGGCACCATGGTCATTTCTTGACCTGGTTCCTTCCTGGCCTGCTCCTTCGCATCAAGTGTGAGTGAGCAATGCTCCAGGGAGCTCAGGTGAGCAACGATCGCGTCATAGGGCTGATCGACAGGGGAAAATGATCGCGCTACCTTCGTCGAACTCCGGCGATCAAAATGAACCTGAAATGCGGGTAAAACGGTGGCAAACTCACCCAAAGTCATGGTGTGAACCGGAGAACAGAGGAAGAGGGCTCAGAGGCCAAAACCACGACTTGAAGGAATCTGACATGAACCTGCGATCGGAGAAACAATCTAGGAGGTCAGGTGATTTCGTTCGATGCCTCACGAGGGCAAGACGGGCACTGGAGCGCCATGGCGATGAGTGCCGGCAGGTCCAGGCGGCGGAGTACAGGTCCCGCTAGAAGGGGCTACCGCGAGACAAACTGAGAAAGGGAAAACGAAGGTGAAGCTCTGAGGATGCTCACCGACGCTCCAATTTAGGCCGAGATGACCGGAGGAGGTCGGACAGACTCAAGGTTTCCGGAGAACTGAAACCGAGTAGGTCAGGATGCTTGGGGGTAGGTGAGTTGCAATTGACTGAGGAGGAAGAGAGCTTGCAGTCCGGTGGTGCTCTCGGGGCCTTTAAAAAGGAAGAAGAGGCACGGTCGTGCCCTTTGCAACTTGGGAGTCCAAGCCCTAGATTGGGCATTTCATCAACTAAGAGATAGGGAAGGGGAGTGATGGCTCGTTTGAATCGGGGGAGTCTCACGAATTCAAAGCAAGAGAAATCTCTTGAAACGACCAAGGGATGATCGAGAAACAGATTGGGGAAAGTCAGTCTGCGTAACTGTTGTTGTTTTGCAGATTGACTGGGGGTAGATGACGATCCTGGTGTCGTTGGATTCAGATCCAACGGTCCCAAACGTGCGCGCAAATAAAATGGACTGATCAACCCGCTTAACAGTAGAAATCGAATAATTGTGACAATTATCACATTGAATGATACTCAATGAACAATATAAAACGTATTATTAACATTTAGAGGGCCATTTGAATTCCAAATGAGTTCAAATTTCACCCATAGGTTAATGACGTGCACTAAAACATAATTAATCAGTTAATTTCGTCTTTTAACCCACCATCACTCCTAATTAAACAAAACACATTCAAATCTTTCCCAATTTAATTGGGGGGTCAAATATGGTCATAATGGGTTCAAATTTGAACCATAGGTACATTACAATGTCTAGAACATTACAATAAGGTTTGATTTTATGCTTGTACTCTTTTTAGGCCTAATAACAAAACCCTTATGTGCACTTAAATGACCATGATAAATGCAAATAAAGCCATCCATTCTTCAAATAAGAATTACAAAATATGAAAATGTGCACTCAACATTATTTCTTTTCAATTAACAAAATGGAGTCCATTAAGCAAATAATTAAACAAGGAAATCACTAATTATCATATGAGAGAGAAAATATGACATAAAACATTTATTTCCTTTTTCTAAATAAAAGTATATAAAGAGACATTTTCTTTGAAATAAATCATGGGAAGAGTGTAATTGAACATAATAAAACGAAATTGTAAATCTAACATGGGAAATTTGCATTTAAGTCCTCAACAGTTATCTTATTAGAAAAAAAAGAGCATGCAGAGAATAGAATAATTTGGAAACTTTGCATAAAAAGAGTGGGATGTTACAATATCTCAACCAGAGCATCTATTACCACTTCACATCCTTACGTATTAGGTAATGTTGATGACATACACCTTCATGTATTCCACTTATTATCGTATCTCAGCTCTAAATCTATCTTCATCGAGAAGACTCTGGGCTCATTCTCATGGTTATCAAGCTCAACCTCACATATCTTGCAAATTCCACGTAGCTCATGATAAAACATTCTCACCAGATGATTACCTTAATACTCTTATCGTTTGTACCTATCCATGTATCATTCACTCCACAAGGGTATGTTATCATCTCTATCTTATATCAATGTTCCAACTCACATCATCTTTATCCTTGGTGTATGGCATGTGTGCTGGCCTATCTCTCACTCCCATAACAAGAGGAAATAAGCATTGGGTTGCGTCCAAATACAGAGTTCTTCCTGTTCCAAGAGTAGAGATGGTACAACCCATCTTTCCAGTACACTTTCAAATCTAAGTTGAAATGTACCACATATGTATCTACAAACATCACGATATCAAAAAAAATTACTTCCATCGAAAACTGATCTGGAACCTACTTGGGTCACCACACAATCCTTGGTCATCTCCTCTAGGTCTATAGGGTGCCGACACTTTTGGGGTCATCCCTTTTCCCTTATGCATCCAGAGAGTGCCCTATTCATCTGTCCTTTGGGTCCCATGAGTTCATGAACGTGATCAATCTCCTAACCCATGGCCCTCAAACAATGATAGTTGTTACCTCCCAACCCCATGGTCATGTGCAACTAGGGAATTAGGCAAATCCTACTTCCATCGGTCTTATCCCTACCTGACCCTAGGATAGACTTAGGATTCTAACATAGTACATGTCCAACCGGGAACCTTACTGAAGCCTTCATCATCTCTCTCTACATTCATGGGCTGACTTTCATTCTTTCATAGGGGTCATGGTAATCTGCCTACCTTGGTCAGGCCCCCTACCATTTACCTTCATGGTAATACATCCACATGCATTTAGAGATGGTTATCTATGGGTGTACAGGTTCATTCCCTTACTATGTACTCTTCACTAGCTTCTCAAGATCCTCTGAAACCTCTTTAGGTTACCTCAAAAACCAACACAACTGGTATACACCCTACAAAACGGTCCTTCTCCCAGGATGGGAGGAAACTACACCTTGATAACAAAGGTCACAAACGTCCTTATGTTTAGGGTCTGCCTCCACATGAGCATGCTTAGCCCTAGCAAGCTACTAAGGCACCATAAGACATCTACAAAACCATGCTAGGTCACACTTGTTCTCATCCTCAACATTAGACCAACTTAGTTGTGTGGGGTTCATCAAACATACCTTTAACTTAAGGGGTTTCTTTTTCCTCTACACATGCTCAAAACTATAGAGACTCAAATATCATCATGAGCATCAGGTACACTGCTTCCCCTCTTAGGCCTAGGTACCCTAGATCCACCTTTAGGTGTCCAACTACATGCTCAATCTCTTAACCACGAATCAAGCATGTCCAAGGTATGTCATGTAGTTCCATGATCCTTTTATATAAGTAGCACCTCAGAGTTGAGTCCTCCTCAAGGACAAACAACTAGGTATAATGCCTCACAACTGGTTACTTAAACCTCCTCAGGGTCTAAGGCACTCTTTGTTTCATCCCAGCAGGTAACCACTTATGACATAGGCACATAGGTACCAGAAGCATCATCCTCTCTCTAGGGTTTGGTTCCTCTAAAGGCAACCAAGATATCATCAGCCTCCAGGGATCATGCATGAGGCAATTGCAACCACCCACTTAAGTTGCATCATCTTCATCTCTCCCCTATCCAATCTTCTTGCTTGAGTCCTACTTTCTCTCTCTTGAGATAACTCTACATTCAACCTTACTACCAGAGGTCCTCTCTCCATGAAGGATCAAGATCATAGGCATACCTTTACGTGGGTGAAGCCTATGCTCAAACTTATGTTTGTTCATGATTATCCATAGCCCCTTATGCTTATCTCATAAGCCATCCATCCTATCCTTCTGGCCTCGGTTTTAACTTACTGCTCGTACTACTGATGTACTCTAGGTTCAATCTATATCCTACTTGAAATAGCCCATAAGGTTTCTATAGGTTCTTCTCTAACCTCATCCATGAAGGAGCTATCCTTCGCTCAAACATGCACGACCCTTCCCAGGGTTGGGTTGCCAAAGGTACTCGGTCATCAACTTCTCATGGCTCATATGGCATCCAAGGCATGTCTATCCAACACCTGGTCTACCATGACATTTAACTCTTCATGTCATCTCTCTCTCTAACCTTCACTTAGGGTTAGGGTTAACATCATCCTCAAAGGATGTGCTAGGTCTCTACTTTTAATGGAGGTCTCTACCTCCAAGATCAAATTTCTCTCTACTCATCCTCCTGACAAGGAGGACTATCCTCAGGTCTCTTTTGAGGGCAATGACAACTCGTGTCATATGACCTAAGCATGTATTTATTCTTTAGTTTGCGCTCAATCTATTAATCTTATATCCATGACATCTTATTTACCTGCTTTTCATTTAATTAGTGGAGGATTCCTTAGACCTTATTAACCTTACCCATACCTCAAGAGGGTGAGGATAAGAAAAACCCTAATCCTTAAGGTCCTTAGTAGAATTTGAGTTGAGAAGGGATGAACAAGATGAGAGAGTCTGAAAGGTATCTTATTTCGAGTCATATCCTAAGACATCGGCCAGGCAGCCACACAATCTGAGAGTCCTCGTATTCTGACTAGAGATGCAGAGGAAAATATTACCAGCCCCCAGACGTGATCTTTTTCTAGACACCTCAGTCTTTCAGACAATCTTCTAATAACTCCCTCGGTTCTATGGAATTTGTAAAATTTAATAATTATTAAAGATTAAGTGAGGAACCTATGCTCTGACACCAATTGTAATGACCCCACATCCCGGTAACCCCCAATTAAGGGAGACCAGAAGGTCAGAGCCATTATCCCAATTAATAGGATCAAATGTTCGACAAATAATCAATAACAATTATTAAATTCTACCAACTATACTGAAATATGGTAAAAATAAAAAATTTGCATACCTTTTGAAAACTGGGATTTCTAAACTTCTATCCACACAGATTCTAATATAACTAATCCTCCTTTGCACTTTAATTATCATTTAATTCCACATATGTCATTTTACTATTTGTTCTTTTCACTTGTACCTAAAATGCCGACAAACAAAACATCGGTCAGCAGAAGCTGGTATGTGGGGGAAACAAATAATGTGCAACTATGTTAACAATGTAATCATGCAATTAATTAGTTAACAACCAAGATTACCTTTTAAGCCATACTACTCAATCCTTACCTATCCCCTAACTTTGTGCTATCCCTACAGTGGACTTGTATGCTACCTCTCTTTTAGGTAGATTCTTACCCCCATGGTTCTACCTTATAGGTAGCCAATACATAGGGTAATAGAGTCGCGGGAACTACCCGAAGGTAGCCCAATATCTAACTCAATGTGACTTGATGGACCTACCCCATTGGTAGCCATGTACTAAGTCATCCAATGACTTGATGGACCTACCCCATAGGTAGCCATCTACTAGGTCAACTATTAAGCCACAGAAGGGACCAGGATCTGAGCTGGTAGGCACATATCTTATGTGATAGTCATAGCCACATTATAGTTTGCATGAACTAAATTCATCCAACAGTTTATTTCAAGTCATCGATGAAAACTTCAGAAAACCTCAGAAAACTAACTCGAGATATTCATAAGCGTAACCACATACCTGTCAGGCTGATTCATAAGTAAGAAATCCAAGCAAGCAAGCACACATATCAGGATCTTGAAATAATCATGTATTTTCCTATTATTACTCATGTCATCAAGATCCATTAAACCTAGCTTGCTTCCTAGGGTTTCTAGTACACTTTTAGGGTTTCCTTTGCAATTAGGGTTCCACTTCACTTTTACTATTTTAAACCCCAATTATACAATTACTCGCAAACCCTAATTATCTCATTTATTCTTCATGAAAGATATTAAGGTTAACATATAACCTAGATTTCAGGAAAAGCATAATTAACCATCAATTAAGTCCATTAAGCCTCTTTTACAGTAAAACTACCATTTTTATCCTTTTTAGTCTATGACAAAGTCATTATGCTCTTATACTTATATGAACATTATTTATCAATAATTCTACCTTTTATCCACTAGGAAACCCTAATTTCCACATTTAAGAGTTTTAACCATAATTAGGAACTTTAATGCTCGAAATAGCTTAGAATCATTATATCTTATCTTTATTCACTACATTGAATAATTAAATCTATTAAGAGTCGAATTTGTCAACATTAGGGTTTCAAGGCCCATTAAAGTATATTCATGCACATGAAACTCTAAATTAACTAATTATATGCAAAGTTCATCCTTTTTGTTTCTAATGTTCCTTTTTATCATTAATAGGCTAATATCAACTTTAATCATCCATTAAACCCTATTAAATATATTAATCAACTCAAAATAGGGTTCTTTAAACATTTAAGTATTAAAGTTGCTATCTTCCATTACCTTTCGAATTATCAGAGGATTTAGCTTCTAACTATATATTTATTAGATTCCCCTCGTTTTTTGAGCAATTTCCATATTTTATGTGTATCCATCCGAGATATGATTAATTAGTTATGAATTTAGCAAAATTCACTTACTCTGGGCCAATCGGAGGGCGCCACGTCACTTCGTCCCATGCAACGCAGCTTGCTACTTTGAAAACATAATGAAAAGACTGAAATGCCCATGGGTAAGCTGGATAGCTCTTTAGCCCATGGAGGGCAAAACTATCTAACGACTTCTCCTTCTTCATCAACCTCACAAACCCTAGGGAGGCCTCTGGTGCAGCTGTTCACGGGGTCTTCTCCCCCCTCTCCATGGCACGAACCTCGCAGGTAGCCATCACCCTACCTTCTCCCATCTCCATCATGCCCAACCCAGTCTTAAAGCACGGCCAAAATGGCCACGTGCAAGGGTGCTATGCCTGCAACTCACAGAAATGATATGGATCTTCCAATAGGTGCTACGCGAAGGTGGGGATACAGAGATGAAGGTTGATCATTCCTAGGCCGTAGTGAGACTATCGTGCATCCATCAAGACTGTCTAACATCTTCTCATTGTACCAGGGTCGTGCTTCCCTTCATGGTTAGGGTATGGACAAAACCTTATAAGAAGAAGAAAGTAGAAGAACGTGGGGTTCTTTCTTCCCTTCGAACCAAGGCTCTAGCCTTTATATAGGGGTGGGAACCGAAGCCATAGATTGTTTATACACGACTCAAAGAGCCCCTTTCCAAAAGGAATAATATTCCTTCAAGAAGAAGTAATCCTTCTCTCTCTTCTTTATCCTTTTGATATTCTCTATTACTTGGGTATTTAGGAATTTGAAAATCCTTCTCATTATTATCTTTATTCTTGGCTTTTAGTCCATTGGCCACGAAATTATATTTCCTTTTTGTAGAACCACATAATTCATTAATTATGTATTCTCATTGTCTTCTTATTTTACTTTATTAGTATTTTCTATTTCCTCTTTCTTCATTGGGACTCCTTGGATCCCAAGACACTCTATTATTTCGAAATCCTTCTTATTGGATACTCATTGTCCTTCTAGACGCATCTAAATGCATTATTTCTTATTAAGATATCTCATTTTGAGGATTTCTCTTTATTTCTCTTTTATTTTCCTCATTGGCATTCCTTTTGTCATTAGGAATCCTTAGGATACGAAATTCCACCAAGGCTAACTCAATTATACCTCTTTCCACTTATTTTCCACATTTTACCATTGTTATCAATTTCTTTCTGAATAAAGAAATACTTAATTGATCTTTTCTTTTCTTTTTGCATTATCTTTGCAACTTTGGACTCCTTGGGTCCCAAGGAACCCATGTGGCACGAAATCCACCTTTAGATTAAGTTCTTTTGCTTTCTAGAGGTTTCCACACCTTTCTTTTCTCAAAAACTCAATTATTCATTTACTAATTGAATTTCCTTATTATTGGGCCCAATAGCCAATAAATCCCACAATACAATCATCAAGGCTACTGTAAACTAAATCCATTTATTCAAAACAAATTACATCATTATTTGTTCAAATATCGTTAATATGAGAAATTACATTTCTCACCAAATGAACCCAAAATCGGGGTTGCAACATGGCATCAATAAGACAGTGCTCGAGTGACCTAAAGACTTAGTGCTATCGAGACAAGTCGATAGTTCAGTCTATGTCAAGAGTCGTAGCTACCCTAGGATCTCAGTACTACTGACTACCTAGTCAGTAATACCGAGTCTACCCGATTTGGCAAATCTGAAGATGGCAATCTAATCTAACGGTTGACATTATTTCATACAATAAGTGACTCCTATGACCTAAGGGGAGATGTAAGAGAGAAGTAGTTTTCCATTGCACGACACTAGAGAGAGAGAAGAGAGGAGAAAGGAACCAAAGAATTCATACAAGATGATCTGAGTACCTCCGAAAGGCAAATCAGTAGCTAAAAGATAGATGATTGCATGCACGGCATATGGGATCATTCTGATCAGCTATAAACCAGAGGTTACTTAGTTTTTCTGTTGTTTCTCACATTTTTCTCATTCTCTACCATGTATTCATCAATGAAAATCATGTAGGGCTAAACCCCTTGATTCCTTAGCACCCAAGAGTAGTCCCGATATGCATTGTAACTTATTTCCATACATTAATATCATCTTTATCCCTATTTTTTGGATATGAATCAATGAAGTTGCATTGTTCTGTTTATGTCTTATCAACATAGATAGATTATTATACTTTTAATCATTTTAGGAGAGAGGTTAAGGGTTGGAAAGCATAGTTTTACTATTTTACCACACCCCTTGGGAAAGGCAGAGGATAAATGGGAGGAGAAACCCATAGTTTAATCATAAAGCCCCTAACTAATCAAGCGATTGCTAATGAGGTTGCCATTAGAGTAGGTAGTGAACTACATTACGGGAGTGGGTACTTCTGACTACAATCTTTTTATCTAGGGATAGGGGTAATAGATAATGGTGTATGGAATGAATTGTAATGTTATCTGTGGTGAAACCATAATCCTAAGGAATTCCTTAAATATGAGTAATTTAAGTGTTAAGTTCATTTCATTCTATTTTTGCTTATGTTCAATCAAACTCATTCAATGTCACCGGCCTAGTTGATTAGGCCATAGTTAGTAGTAGTCTTCTAGAGAACGTTTCCCTGTGTTCGACTCGGGCCTCAAAAGGGCCTATATTACTTCACATGTGTATAACGCACAATTAACATGTGTCAAGTTTTTTGCACTATTGTCGGGGAACGAAAACATATTTTTTAATTATTTTGTTCTCCATTTCACTTAGAGTTGAATCATAAAATCATTATTGCTTCTATCTCTGCTACTATACTCTGATAATCAATTTTCTACTTTCAGGTACTAGTGTATGGTGCATACTCGAGCCCACGATTATGGAGAGCCATTCTTGTTGGGGTTTGGGCAAGTAAACTCCTTTACAGAGAGAGGGAAGTTGGAAGGTTTGTGGATAGATTTAATCGAACTCCACCACTGAAACCTCTGCCTGAGAGACTTGTAACACCAAAAGAACCTAAGTCAGTAGAAATGGGGGATGGAGTAGAAGAATAGATGATATGGGAGAGGATGAGAGCCTTTACCTCAACAGCTAAAAAATGACCAATCAAAAGACAATCCATCAATGTGGGTAGCTATAAGATTGATGATGGGTTGATATATTTAGTCAAATCCCAAGCTTTTCATGGCCACAATTCTAAAGACCCGATGGTGCACATTAGTAACTTTGTGGAGAACTATGATATGGTCAAGATAGATAGAATATCGATGACTGTGATATATTTGAAGTTTTTTCCATCATAATTGGCAGATAGTGCAAAGTCATGGTTTCATAACCTTGATGATGATGCATTGAAACGTGAGATCAAATGATTGACGCCTTCTTTGAGCACTATTTTCCCCCACAGAAGACCAATGACTTGGTAAAGAAGATCCATAATTTCAAACAACAAGCCAATGAATCATATTCTGAAGCTTGGGAGAGGTTCTAGAATATGCTACGGAAAGTACCTCATCATGGTATCGATCTTCTGGTATAGGAAAAGATCTTCTATTACGGTCTGCACAAGGGAGAAAGGACTACACTTGAAATTGTAGGATTCTACCTCAACAATAAACACACCCACTGTCATAAGATATTGAAGAATATGTCCAAGAATCAATCATTGGGCGATGAGAGAGAGCTTCTGACAACTGTCAAAAGCATCAGGGAGTCTAAGGTCATATCTTCATTAAATTAGAAGTTGGACATGATTGCTAAAAAGTTATGTGCCAATGATGGACACCTTCAGAAGAAGAAGATGAAGAGTGTAAGTTTGTGTACGAACAATAGAAAAATAGGAGCAACGACTTTGCATGGAGGAAGGATCCTAAGTTTTCATGGAAGGATCCTAACAATTTCCAACAGGACCCATCACAGGTGCAACAACCCAAACCACAACAGTTTGGTGGCCATGCAGAATATCAATAAGAACAACAGAAGATTGACTGTATTATTGAAATGCTTGGAAAGCTGGTTAGTCAGATTGAAGTGATGATAGGACAAACTCAAATAGAACTCCAGAACCAAGGGGTGAGGATTCGTAGTATAGAAACTCAAATTTCTCAAATAGCAGTGAATGTGGGTACTTTTAAGCAGCCAAACCAACATGGGTTCCCAGTTAATACCAACATGCGTTCTGGAAATCAACACATCAAGGAAGTCCTACTATGTAGTGGTAAGATGTTGTTGAATAAGGCACCAACAACCACAAATGGATGTGAAGCTACAGGAACAAAAACTCAGATTGTAACATCAGAGGCAACTGAACTGGATAATTTGGAACAGGAGAAAACATCTGAAGAGGACATTGATGAGGTGTAGGATACTAGATCAAAAGCATGTGTCTCGCCTCACAAAAGGACATTAGTGACTCCAGTACCCTCTCCAAACATCTTGAAGGCAACCAAAGCACATCGGTAATTCCAGAAATTCTTAGAAGGTTTTAAAAAGTTATCTTTCATTATTCTACTAATTGATGCAATTGTGCAGATACCATCATATGGAAAGTTCATGAAAGACATCATCAATAAGAAGAGATGAATGCCCAAGGCTGATGTGGTAGTGTTAAAGGAGCAAGTTAGTGCATTTATTATGGGAACACTACCTCCTGAAAGACAAGATCCTATTTGTTTCAACATCACGTACTTCATACAAAAGACCAAGTTCGGTGAGGCTCTATATGACACAGGGGCCAGTATCAACCGCATGCCTTTGTCAACTTTCAAGAAGCTAGGTCTTAAGGAGATGAGAAAAAGTTCTATGACTATTTAATTGGCTGACAACTCCATGGTCAGACCATATGGCATTTGTGAAGATACCCTAGTGAATGTGGATAGATTTGTTTTCCCTACGGGTTTTTGGTAATAGAAATGCAGGAGGATAAAGGCAACAAACTCTTGATAGGTAGGCCATTCCAAGCCACAACTGACATGATCCTAGAAATGCGTAGAGGATGTCTGACAATGGGCACTTGTGATGATCTGTATGAAATAAAGATGCATGCACACTTGAAAGGAAGGGATTCAACACAGTCTAACATGCTACAACACATGGAGGGAAAGATTTCTCTGTTTCAGGGGAATCCATTTCTCGACATGGCTCGTGTGATGAACAAGGTGTAAAAATATACTCTTGTAGTTGATATAATTGAAAACACCAAGATGATCTCATTGAAAGAAGTAATATGTTACCCAGATGATTGAGAAGAAGACTATGACCCAGCTACCATAGAGGAGGTCATTGTTGATTCCCTAATGCAACCATATCCACAGTTACCCTTAGAAGCATGTATTGGTAAATATGCCCATAGAGCCATCCCAAGTGATTGCATGAAGTCAAATATTAACTAATCAATTATTACGATTATTTGGTTCATTAATTAATTCCAGAATATCTTAATTAATCCACGAGCATTTTAATTAATGAAGTCTTTCTATATACTGATGGGTTTAGGAAACCCTGCCTCCTTTCATCTCCTATTTAAACGGGCTTGACGATCGATATCTATATAATATATTGAGAGAGGATTTTAGTTTACGCTCACGTAGGTAAACCCTAGCTGTCACAGTCCTCAGGAGAGAAAGGAGAGCACCGCGACGCTAGCACATCGCCGCATAGAGATGAATCCTTCCCGCCAACTTAGGAAGTGTGACGTGGAGTTCTAGTCCATCTGCATGGATGAAGAAGAGACACAGACACTGAGATGCCTGTATTTAGAGGATGTCAATGACCATCCATACGTGCTATGAGCGACGTACATAACTAAACAAAAGGTGCACCGCCGGATTTTCCTGTGACGCACTCAGTGAATGGGAGAGAAGTTCTGTCTATGTAGGCTAGCTACATTGCACACCATTGTGTAGAGGGACATCATCAGACTTGCTCCGTGATAAGGTATATCCCGCAAACCCTCTTTCTAAATATGTTGATGTCAACGAGATCCTATTTTGGGTTGCGTGGAATTTTTTTATTGCTTCCGCCGCACATGTTTTCTCAACAAAACCCAACAACATGTTTGATGAATAGAGTAGATGACAACACACACAACTGCTCTCTAGAGGAGTGTGTATTGATGTTGGAGGTGGTACCCTGCTATTACATAAGATATTTTGAAGATTTGGGACCACCTCCCCCACCACTGGTTCCATCTCTACTGAGCCCTCTTGTGTCGGAATTGAATCTGTTTCCCGCACATCTGAAGTATTCCTTCTTGGAGGCAGAGGAAAATCTCTAAATGATCATATGATCATCCTTGAGTGATGAAGAAGAGGGGAAGTTGGTTGCTGTATTGAAGAACCACCAAGCTGCATTTGGGTTGTCTCTAATGGACATCAAAGGAATCTCCCTGAGTTTATGCCAACACAAGATCCAGCTGGGAGAAATAGATAAAGTAATAGTTCAACCTCAGTGGTGACTCAACCCAATCATGACTAAGGTAGTAAAGAAAGAAGTGGGCAAGCTCCTGTCGGCATGTACCATTTATGCAAATTCTGATACTATGTGGGTTATCCCAACTCAGGTAGTTCCTAAGAAAGGGGAATCATTGTCATGACCAATGCAGCTAATGAGTTGATTTCAACTAGGTTAGTGATGAGGTGGCATGTTTGCATAGATTATTGTCATTTGAATGTCGTCACTTTGAAAGATCATTTGCCACTACCTTTCGTTGATCAAATTTTGAAACAACTCGTTGTTTGTTCACACTTTTGCTTCCAAAATGGGTATTTCTAATATAATCAGATCTCGATTGAGCCAAAGGATTAGGAGAAATTTACTTTCACCTATCCTTATGTCACATTTGCATATAGATGTATGCCATTCGACCTTTGTCACACCCCTTCTACCTTCCAATATTGTATGCTTGCCATCTTCTCTGATATGGTAGAGCGGTTCTTGAAGGTGTTTATGGATGATTTTTTCATGTATGGGGAGTCATTTAGTGATTTCTTATACAATTTGGATAAGGTTTTACAAAGGTGTGAGGACACTCACTTAGTCTTAAATTGGGAGAAATGCCATATGATGGTGAGTGAGGGCATAGTGCTTGGACACAAGGTGTACAACAAGGGTATGGAAGTAGACAAAGTCAAGATAGAAGTTATCTTCAAGCTACCTCCACCGACATCGATGAAAGGAGTAAGGATTTTTCTGGGACATGTGGGGTTTTACCGCCGATTTATCAAAGACTTTTCAAAAATTTCTAAACCCTTGTTAGAACTTTTGCAAAAAGATTCTAAATTTTCCTTTGATGGTCGATGTTTGAATGCTTTTAAAATATTAAAGGAGAAGCTAAGTTCTGTGCCTATTGTGCGGGCTCCTGATTGGAGCCTACCATTTGAGCTAATGTGTGATGCATCAGACTATATTGTAGGATCTATGTTGGGTCAAGAAAAACATAAAGCTCCTACCATCATATAGTATGCGTCCAAAATTTTGAATGATACACAACTTTATTCTACAACCACAGAAAAATAACTCTTAGCGGTTGTATTTGGGTTTGAGAAGTTCCGCCAGTACCTAGTGGGGGCGAGGGTGATTGTTTGGACTGAGCACATTGCCATCAAGTACCTATTACAAAAGAAAGATGCAAAACCTAGATTGATTAAGTGGATTTTATTGTTATATAAATTTGGCATAGAAATTAAAGACAAGACAGGGGTGGAAAATGTGGAGCAGATCACCTATCGAGGCTAGAAAGAGTTAATGAAAAAAATGTAGATATACCCATTGTTGAGGATTTTCCAAATGAAAAACTCTTTGCTATCAAAGCTAAGGATCCATGGTTTGTAGATATTATTAATTATTTAACCTACAAAGAGATGCCCACAGATTGGGGGTATCAATAAAAATAATTTTTTCCACTCATTGAGGTTTTACATTTGGGATGACCCTACTCTTCTTAAACAATGTAGGGATTGACTTTTGAGGAAGTGTGTACCTGAGTGTGAGGTGGAGAAGAGTTTGTCACACTTCCATTCTTTACCTATAGGTGGGCATCACGCTATCTCTAGGACAACTTCCAAAGTGTTAGAAAGTGGATTTAATTGGCCAACATTGTTTAAATATGCATATAATTTCGTTTGTCGTTGTGATGGATGTCAACGTATAGGTAACATTTCTAAGCGACATGAGATTCCATTGAATGTGTTCCAAGAGGTTGAAGTTTTTGTTCTTTGGGGCATTGATTTCATGGGTCCATTTATGTCGTCTAATTCAAACCTTTATATTTTACTTGCGGTTGACTATGTATCTAAGTGGTTGGAAGCAATTCCAAGCCACACCAATGATGCTCAAAAGTGATGGTGGATTGCATTGCACCAATAGGCAAATCAAAGCCTTACTTAGAAAATATCTGGTGAAACATCAAGTGGGTACTCCTTACCACCCACAGATACAAGGCCAAATGGAGGTGTCCAACAAAGAAGTGAAGAAGATCTTCGAAAGGATAGTTTCCACTAATAGGACAAATTGGAGTTTCGTGCTTAATGATGCTCCTATAAATAACCTATAGGGAAGACACCTTTTAGGTTGTTTTATGGTTGTTCTTGTCATTTACCAGTAGAGCTTGAGCATAAGGCAAAATGGGCATTAAGAAAGTTAAACTTTGGATTGGACGAAGCAGGTAGGAAAAGACTGTTAGAGTTGAATGAACTAGATGAGCTTAGGATGGATGCTTATGAAAGATCTAGGATTTATAAGAAGAGGAAAAAGAAGATTCATGATAGGCATATTGTGAACAGGGCGTTTATTCCAAGCAAAAAGGTTCTCCTTTTTAATTCTTGACTTAAGTTATATCTGGGCAAACTGAGGTCCATATGGAGTGGACCATTTGTGATTGAGCAAGTTTTTCCCCATGGTGCAGTGAAGATTTTTTATGGGACTAGGTCATTACTTGTTAATGGCCAAAGATTGAAGAACTACTATGGTGGAGAAGTGGAGCAGAGAATAGAAGAGGTATAACTTATGAACGTCTAGTCTAGAACGTTAATCAATTGCACTTGTTGGGAGGCAACCCAACCTTCATTTCCCTTTATTCTAGTTCATTTTTGCATTGTAGTTGTCTTTGTATTTTTAATTTTTGAAAAAAGGTACCTTGCCTCGTTTGTGGAGTGTGTAGATTTTTCCCAGGATGGTACTACTGAGACACATGGTTGGTAGTACCGAGATTATATCAGTAAGTCACCACACAAGCAAGACATACTCAATACTATCGACTCTCGTAGTCGGTACTACTAAGTCTATGAATATTTTCAAGTGATAACTGATAAGATCTCGGTAGTATCGACACCTGAGTTGGTACTATCGACTTTTTAATGCACCCAGAATCAGAACATCGAGATGAAAAATTCAAAAGCACTGAGCCATCACTGTTAACTCAGTACTACTGACATTCCAGTTGGCAGTACTGATGCATGACGTCAGCAATCCATGGATGCTTATTACAACGGTAGATGTAGTCTTCATCGCACGGTCGGTAGCACCGATCCCTGACTCAAGTTGATACTACTGACTTGATCTTAGTACCACTAAACTCGAGCGATCTGCACTCAGGACATCATCAATCATCAGCTATCGATACATCCGAGCCATAGATTTGTGCTTGCATCTCGGTACTACCAACACAAAAGTCGGTAGTACCGAATCTTCCTGACTCAACTATATAAGGAGGGGGGTGAACCCAATTTCTTCACATCACTTCCTCCACTCCTCCTATAACTCAGAGTAGAGATGTACTGGGTGCCAACAATCTTCACCGAGTCGATGATCTTCAGTGAGATTCGCTTTCCTCATCCTCTTTCTTGCATTAGCATCATGACACCAAGGATAGTCCCTTCTATGTTGGCAGATCAAGGTGAGTTGGTCCCTTGACCAACCCGCATCCAACATCCATCCACAAAGATCAGGAAAGTCTATGAAGAGCTGCATACAAGGCTAATGGTGCCAACACGATATGGAGATTGTGCATTGATCAAGAGGGTGGACTTCACTGAGAACATGCGATGGGTGTGTTAGAAGAATCTCATGGAGGGATACAATCCCTTCTTCAATGATTGGCTAACTTACCTGAAACTCATCCTTGAGTTCTTGGCATCTCTAGATGTTCTTGTTGCCCTCGAGCAGCTGTTAGGAGGTGAATGGTGGGAAGGAAGAGTCAGCTTCTGCCTCTTGAAAAATAACTACTCCATCACACTACGGGCTTTCAACCACATCTTCAACTTGGCTCACATCCCAGAATGCCCGACCCCTTTTGATTTCGAATTTGACTTGGCTTGGAAGCAGCTGACTGAGGTGCCAGAGGGCTTTCACATAAGCTGGCATGTCAACTCTATTACTGACATTGAGCACCCCTTTGCTTGAATCCTTTACTGCCTTTGCACTAACACCATATTTGCTCATTCTAGTCAAGCTCAAGGAAAGGTTCAACAGGCAGACCTCTACTTCCTCTACAGTCTACTGGAAGGAGAGACCACCAAATTTGGAGCTTTACTTCTTCTCCACAGGATCTCTCTTCGACGCAACATGACAAGGAAGGTGCTGATTGTATTTGGGGGTTTCATCACCTCCATTGCACTACACTTTTTCCTTGACCTGTCTACCCTCATGGTAATGGAAAATACAAATAAGGTGGACCTCCTGCACTTCCGTAAGGCTACCATCCTCAACTACCACCACAATGTGTTGTATGCGACTTGCACACGTCGAGGAAAGTTATGGGAGAGGATCCTCCCTGACCCCATCTTCAACCTCTAAGGAGTGAACCATCTTCAGTGGCCACTGGATGAGGAGGAGGTAAAAGATCCACCCAGGGAAGTAGCTCAAGATGACGACAAGGAACAAGGCGATGATGACTCTGACGGTATTGAGCAAGTCGCCATCCCCATCATTCAGAGAGCGGTCCCGCATAAATGGGCATGCACCTATGCTTCCATAACTTCTTCAGCCCCGTCCCATTCCCAGGAGGAGTAAGACCCATACAACATGGAGGGCATGTATACCATGCTGCAAGAGATCCAGACTGGACAACAACAACATCAGGTAACGTTGGCTGGTGTGCAAAACATACAAGTAAGGCTATATCAAAACTAGCAAGCGATATACGAGAATGAACGCCTTCTCTTAGCCAACCAAGAGAATGTTCACATGCGCCAACATCGGATGGAGTAGTACTAGTAGCCCTTCTTCGACAACTATTAGAACTAGGGGTACTTTGGAGGGTACCCACAACCACAACAGATTCCACTACCTGATCTATCTTTTCAGGAGATGTTTTCCCCTCATGACCCCAACATGACTCAGCCACCTCCTGTTACAACCTCAATTTTGCATATGTTTTCATAATTGAAATGTAATGATTTTATGAATATGGACTTAATTGAAAAGGTTGTATGATTTGCTTCAAAGAATGGATTTCTTTGCAAATCTCCCTTTTTATAGGCATTTCGTGGTTCCTATTATTATATTAATCCAATAATGGATATAAAAGAGAAGAAAAGTCCAAATATTAGAAAAAGATACAAGATAATGAAAATTAAGCAAAGTATTTATGAGAATTATATAGAAATCTCTAGAAGGTCACATTAATGGCCACAATTGAGTAAATTTCATTTATATGTGATTTCTAATGAAAGAAATATGAAAAGAGGGAAATGAAATAAAAGATAAAGAGAAATCCTTGAAAAGAAATATTTTAGTAAACAAACAAGTAAGACAATGAGAAATAATGGATGTAGATGATTCTAGAAGGATAATAAGCATCCTTCAAAAAGGATTTCGAAATCTTAGGATTTCTTGGGGTCCAAGGAGTCCCAATGGATAAGAAGAAAGATAAAATTAAAATAATATAAAATAAGAGGATAATGTGATACATAATTAATGACTTTTTGGTGTTATAAAAAAGAAATACTATTTGCTATAAGGAAGTAATTTTTTATGGCCAATGGATTAAAAGTCAAGCACAAAGATGATGAAAGAGATAATTTTTGAATTCCTAATATCTAAGGAATATGTTTTTTTAAGAAGATAATTAAGAGAGAGAGAGATTACTTATTAATTAAGGAAAATAGGTTTCCTTTTGGGAAAGGGTCTTGTTTCCTCATGGATAGACATCCTAGGGCATTGCTATCCTCCCCTATATAAGAGTTGGACCCTTAGCCCCAAGCTCAAGCAGATACCATGCATCCCTCTCTCTTCTCCTTCTTCTTTTCATGCAAACCCTAGCCATGAGAGGGTAGAGCCTTGGAGCAAATGAGGGGCCATGGAGTGGTCTTGATGGAGGCCTGATGTTCCCACAATGACATGAGGTTGATCAACCATCATCCCTATGTTGTCACCTATGTGCTACACCTGCAGGAGGGTTGCACCATGGCTACGAGTTGCAGACCTTCCCAGCCCGATCCCATCCACCTCGGCCACATCTTGGGACCTATGCAGACATGGCGGAGGGTGGAGGAGGTAGGGCGGCAGTCCCTGCTAAGCTCTCGGCCTTGGGGGAGGTGGGAGGAGACCCCACGAGCAGCTGCAATCGGAGACAGCTAGGGCTCACAAGGAGGAAGAAGACCAGATGGGCTTTTGACAGATTTCCCCCTCTGGGTTTTAAAGAGCCAAGCGGCCGCGCGGGGGTAAATGTGTCAATTGGTTATGTTTCCAATCAGCCGAGTCATGTTGCATAGGATTGCTGACGTGTCAGCATCCCATTGGTCCAATTAAATGATTTTTTTGTAAAATTCGTATCTAATTATTAGTAGCTCTGATTGATACAAATAATATATGATTTTTTCTCAGAAAAATGTGAGGAATCCATTAAAATCATATTTAGACCCTAATTAATAGGTGTTGTAGAAAATCATTTAGGTACCTATTGTGTTAAATTTATTTGTTTCATCTGGTCTTTCTTTAGAGTTATTACTTTACTTACTTATTGTGGTAACATCTATTTTAGTTGGAGGAAGAATTTGTTTTCCACATATTATGCCCATTTAGTGAAGTACTATATGTTGTAAATCTTAATTCCAATAAGTAAACAAGGTCCACACACGAGAGTTTACTCATTAAATACATTTTTAATATATGAATCAATACTTAATAGCTGATATAAATCATTGAGAATATGAATAAAATGGGGTACTCACTGCTATCATTATGTGGAAAATACATAAAATAAACTGAGTAAACTCCAAATAAGTATGAGTAATGAGTCCAAAAAGTAAGGCATTTGGTAACACACTATTCTTTGTATGAAGTGTTGCTCTACCCACAAAGTCCTTTTTGGAGATGATAATGTACACATCCAAAAAACTGAAGCATAAGTGTGAAATGGAATGTGTAACCTAGTATCTTGGCCACCTATTAATACATATTTGTCCTTGGGTGGAGTCATCTTTTCTCTTTTCCATATTTTGTCAACTATTTTGAACCCCAACATTCAATTTTCCTTATTTTAACTTTGAAATAAGTAGTGACATCAAAATCCTTATCTACCTTGTTTCAAACTTTCTAGTTATATGCCAACCGCGCGGGATATCTTTCTTATGTGTTGAATAAGGTCACTTCTTTGATCTTGTGCTAGATTCATTGCAAACAATGGAAGGTAACCCAATGTTTGATCCACATGTAGTAATTAAAGCATGCATTCTGATCTTATCTATTTGAATGTCTTAACATGACAAGTATCATAGAGATATTGAAAGGTTGAGGATCCATTCTCATTTCATATCCCTTCCTAGGTGTGTACCTAGGGGCGGCAATCAGGTCCGGGTTGAGCGGGTCCTATTTTGGGTCAATTCAGGTCAGATCAAATACACTCAACCTGAACCCGACCTGAAAATAATATTGGGTCGTTCTTGCTCGACCCAAACCCAAAATTACTATTTGCGGGTAACCTGAAAAACCTAAAAATATAAACTCGTAAAACCCAAAAAATACAAACTCAAAAATAAAAACCCTTAGTATTTTACAAGCAAAGACTTATATAAACATTATATTTTTATGTTTGAATGTGCTTAACTTTTATATGGTTAAAATGTGAAAAATATATATACATATATGAAGACATGATTTTGGTTCGATTGAGTTTTGCGGATCGAGAATTGTAAACCCGGACCCGACCCGTAAATAATTTTGGATTTTTTGGGTTCGGGTCATTTCGAGTCGGGTCAAAAAAATCAAGTCTCAGACCCGCTTTAGTCGGGTCGGGTCGGTTCAAGCGTGTCGGGTTTGATTTTGCCAGCTCTATGTGTACGCATGATACACCACTTGTCAAGACCAGTAATTATACTACATAGAAGCTTATAATCGATAATAAATCAGATTCCATATACTCCATATTTATATTATAGAAATACTTGAAGAATGGATGTGCATTCCGAAGCTTTCTCCTTACTTAGTTTGAATGATACACATAACCATTTTTACTTCCTTATTATAGTTAGTAAACGAGAGCAATGTTCACGAAGGATATGTCCCGATCCTTTTTCTGGCTAGTCCATTTTAGTGAGCTAAACATGGCAAACGTTTGCAAGCTGTCCTTAAGCTTCACAATTCCGAAGGTTTCTCCTTAATTTGATAGAATGATGTGCAATCATCATCCATATTAGATTATTTTCCAACTTAGAATTGATATCTGTACGGTTTGACAATTGTTCCTTGACTCTCACCAATGCACAATGCAACATGAATGCAAGCTGTAGATTTGGCAAACTAATAAAAATTGCAAAAATTATCTTGTATTTATTACTGGTTTGACACGTCTATAATTTACAATCTCCATTTATAGTGGGAGTTTTTCTCGCAACTGCATATATTAAATTATTTTGTTTCTTATCTGTGTCGCTGCATGTTTACATTTATCTTAGGCTAAATATCACATATGTACATGACGTTCACACCTTTTAACGATTTTGTCATAACGTTTTAAAATTTACATAATGATACAAACTTCGCAGTTTCTGTTTTCAATTATATCAAGTCCCAGTCTAGTGGTCGCTGATGGTGGAAAGTATGGTCAGGCCGCGACTTCAGATAACACTTCTCAGACGTCTGAGGATCGAATACCCGACTGTCTTTACAACTGACGACTTTTTCCTTTTGAGAAAAAAATCTCAGTCTAGTGAGAGATTAAGCGAAAAGCGTGTGTTAACAGTTTGGAAACTGTAGCACTTCTCCTACGTAGTCCAGCTATAGTGATCCCGTGGGGATGGGCCCATAGAGTTTGGGACATTCTCAAGTGCGAGTGGGTTAACCTTCTCTTACCAAGGAAATGTTTTCAAAACAAAAGCTTGGGCGTAACGCACCTCGCTCTTGACAACTGGTCGACAGAATTTTTTTTGGAGTTGATCCACCTGCAGCAGTTCCTACCACTGTCGGCAACTCCTTCATCACTATTGTCAAGGTGTTCCACATATGCGCTGATCTCGTCGATCAGTTCATACACTTCCTCGGACTGACATGTGGTTTTTAATTTCCCCTTACACAGTACAGGTTATATATCGGCAGTTAGGCACACCGACTGAGCGTGCAACATCATACGAAAAGTAACATCGTCTACTACATGTTTTGTAATGCATTCTATACCTGCTTCTCGTATTTCTCATGAGCGCTGTGTTAGAAATTTTGAGTGAGATGTTTTTTTTTCTGTAGTTTGTGCTTGATCACGCAGAAAAGACAGGGAGGCATATGCCATTTTGTTTACTGATATGGTTCGTCGTGGTGTGTTACACATTCGTGTTCTTGTGGGACACCTGTTTGTAACCAATTGGATTTTTACTTGGCAGGGGATACAATACACCTTGTAGGTTGCTTGTAAGGGACTAGCTTTGTTGAGCAGAGACAGAACACAATTGTTGATGTGCTATTAGTAAGACAGCTAACCAGAAACTAGGATATGATGACAATGACGAGACTTGCATGTAAAGAAAAGTCACAAGAGCCGCTGCTGTGCTAGGGAAATGTATCGTTAGATTTGGTAAAATTGTTAAACGTTTGCATAAACCTTGCATGCTTATGTAATTTCGAAAACGTCATGATAGAATTGTTAGAAGGAGCAAACATTGTGTATTTGTTTGAAATTCACCCTTTCTCTTATTACCTTTCTACAGAATTAAAGGCAACGGAAATATAAAGCATTTTGACCTTCGGCTTAGATTTTGGCTCCTGGATGAGTTCCATGCAATCCATGGGAATGCCTCCTGAAGGAGAAAGAGTGAACATAAATAAAGTATATATATATATATATATATATATATATATATATATATATATATATATATATATATATATATTGAGGGTGATATAAATAAAGTATATTATCAAGTGAAGAACATATGCAATTGTGTATCCAGTTCGCATTAGTTTCATCGGGTTAGAAATTCAAGTTAATGTATGCACATGGTTCTTTAGTTGTGTAGTGAATGCATCTTGTACACGTATGTACCATCAATTAACAAACATGGGCGGAAGAAGAGAAGATTGTGAATCTTCGGATGAGTGCCCATGAACATAATCAAAAGTTCTATTTTGTTGCCAAAAAGTGAAGGCCCATAAGCCCATGGACCGATGGACAAGATGGACAGGCTTCTAGGCTGGGTACTTGACCTGAATGTGTTTCAGGAGTGGTTGTTGGCAACCACATGTTTGTTTTATTATACTTTGCGAGGCCAACACATTAGTCCATACTCATAAAAAAGGCCCGGAAGGGTCTTGGTCACAATTTTTCCTTTGTTTCTTGGAATGACAAGTTAGTTGTCACTACTAGTACAGATATCACCTTTAGCGTCGGTTAAATATGACTTTAGAAGTCGGTTCCCAAGCGACACTCAAGTGGGTGACACTAAATGTAGGCGCCTTAAGCGTCGGTTTCACAACCGACGGCTTTGTACCGACGCCACAAAGTCGTCCCTCGATTGCAAACTCAAAAACTACGCCAGCAGGGGGACAATATGCGTCGGTTAAAATTGATAACCGACACCAGGTTAGACCATAGGTGTCTGTTAGTAATAAAAAATCGACGCCGGTAGAGGATAAAGACGTCGGTTAATTATTTTTCACCGACGAGTTAAGTTTTTGTTATCGGTTTCAGTTGTTAACCGACGTCTATGTTTTGATTTTTATTTTTTATTAGCTTATAGGCATGGTGCCCTGCTGGTCTGCAAGATGCAGAACATATAGTTCAGTTCTGAACTGTAGGTTTATAACATCCATTGATTAGCCAACAATAGGTCACAAACTTGTAAAATTAACAAGGATGGACAACACATGTATAAGTACATTTCATACGATTTCATCACACACATATAGAAACATGTAGTTTTCATTCACACACATGTATAAGCACATTTCATATGATTTCATCACACACATGTAGAAACTTGTAGTTTTCATTCACACACATGTAGAAACCTACAGTTTTCATTCAGACACATGTAGCAATATGCAGTTCCATTAATTTTCATCTCTTTTCACATTCAGACACGTACATGTAGAATTAAACATTCATGTATTCATCTTTAAATAAGACAATTCAGAAAAATTCATTCAGACATGTATATATAAGTGTGTCTTTTAAAGTTTAACGTGTCATCAAATATAGAAATAATTATGACAACAAAGTTTAGAAATATCATTCGTTATCATTATCATTGTCATCATCGCCATCAGTATTCCAATGATAATAAAAAATTCTCAATACTTGTAAGGATTTTGCCCATTGTTCTATTACATCATTTAATTCTTCCATCGTATAGGAAGTATGTACATCTAATAACTTTTCACCTATAGTGAAGTCATTGGTTTTAAACACCTACAAAGAGAATGATGTATATATAAAATTAATAATATATAATAAGGTTGATATATTTCATATTATCTAGTGAGACTATATATAATATTTGTTGTATGGTATCGATTTCTATTGCAAGATGTTTGATAATTAGGTCCATATATCGCATCACGTAGTATGCACATGCCCAGCCGCTGTCTTGTGTAGCACACTATAAATTGAAACATACAAAATGTTAACAAATACAAACAAGCATAGTTCATATAAATAATATATATATTAGAGTCAGAAAATTACTTTCACATTCTCCTAGAGTAACAGTTTCTTTTTCTTGGCCATGTTTCCTCCAGCATTTTTTAATGCTTTTAAAGCCCTACATGTTAATGTAACACATTAAATTGCATTATTAAATAATAATGTAATAATGGATGTTAACAGATATAAAAAATATGAAAGATTTCTCACGTGAATAATGGCCTTTTCATTATGTGTCCATATAATAAGTCTAATTCCTTCCCCGAAGGATCTAGATAATAAACAATCCACGTGTTGGGGACAATAACCAGTAACTCCCAATGCCTACCACTAGAGGTAAGAAAGTTAAAAATTAACAACTCAAAATTCACAATAAAAATATAATTTTCTTAAGTCCAAATTATAAGCAAAGTAAACTTACTCAACATTGAATGGAGCTATTATCACCATCTTCTTTTTTTACCAAAACATTTAATAGGCAGTAGAGTAGTATGAGGTAACTGATGAAGGGTCTTTATCTATAAGACTAATCAAAGATGGAACTAGAAATCCTATATGGAAAAATAAAAAATCTTTACAGACCATGTGTAAGTGGCTGCAAAACATGTATTACGTATATTAATATATAAGAAACTAGATCACCGCATATAAAATAAGATATATGGATATATAAATAAGATCTCACTATATTCATAGATATATCATAAATGTATTCAGCCAATCATAACGAAAGAACTCCAAAATATCTTGTATAAATATTTGGTTATCATATGATTCACCTACAACATCCACCGGAATAGAAACATTTATAGGAGAATTTGGGTCATGCTTGCCTATCCATACTACCATACCCTTACAATTAGGACCTAACCAGTCGTATAGGTCCCTTGGAAGCCAATTAGGTACTTCAGGAAGAGGTGGAGGTGGAGACGGAGTTGTAGCGGGTTTCTTCCTTTTGACCTGCATATATAATTTTAGATCAATTTACTAGCTCATATATACACGCTAACAAATTAATGTAATGTAAATTTACCATACAATATCAGTATAGACGACATCTTCTTTGGGCCACAATATCACTATGTCTTCTGTTCACCAAGCATTTCAGAATCTAGGTGGGTATATGGCAATGGATGATGCCTCCATGGGTGGAGTACAAGTCTCGAGTTCACACGAACCACACCAACTAGAACTGGAGTGCCATGAAATATGCCCCCTGGAAGGGGTGGGTAAGCTTTGTCCTCTGCAATGATAAATTCTTTGCTTTTTTGATGGAATGGCTTCAACCCCTACAAATTTACGTAAAGTATGTTATATACATATATACATAAACATATAATCTTGAAAAGACTAACTACTATTTCATAAAAATACTTAAAATGGACGTGCTAAGTGGTGGGTCTATAGGATTACTCCCAACCACCTCTACAGTAGGAGAAGAGCGTCACACCACAGGTACTGTCTGAGTGGAAATCTGAGATGCTTGCCACTTTCTCATTGCTTCATGGAGTCTGTTATTAAGTGTTTCCTCGACTCTCCCATCAACTAACTCATCTACCTATACATGGATAAAAGAAACGTTAGATTTTGATTATTGAATTCCCTTTTGCAATAACATTCTAAAAAAAGAATAGGTTACCTCAGCTTTTGAAAATCCTGCTTTTGGGACATGTTTGTGTTGTGATGGCTCAAAGAACACTTTTATGCCCACACCAGTGCCTGCACCCCTAACATGTTTGGGATGCTCTGGGTTACCAAGAGCAACTGTCAATTCATCTCTTGTGCCCTCAGGGATGAACTTGCCTTGCCTCCTCTACTCATGAATCTCCCGCTAATTTCCAATAGAAATTGGTAAGTAAACATAATAATCAATATTGATTGCTCTAAGAGTTGAATTTTACCATTTTTGTAGTTGCCTCAGCAATTGCAAGTTTGGTTATATCTCCTTTATTGTTTTACCTCCCAACTATCCACATAGTATGGCGAGGAAGAGGTGTGGGAGTAGTAGTAGAGGACTGCCCAGTCTCCTGAGTAGCAACAACATGTAGTCTTTAGCAAACGCCTGCATAGCCTTTTGGACCCATCGTGTGGTCATGCACATTCAGTGTATGCATTGCTCTTTAAGCATCGATGATAGCCTTGTTAGTAAGCACATTGATTTGGTTAGTAACACTAAAGGTCAATCTTGAATAGGTATACATAAGAATGTATATTAATTAAATTGGGAGTGGTGCTTAATATCTTGAATTCATCAGTTTTTCTTTTGGCAACAAACTCCTCCCAGTCATTGGGGTCCAGGTAGTTCCATTACTCAGCGGCTGAATTCTTCCTCTTCTCAGCATCTCGTATGTAATCTCGGGTGAGATTTATCCTATAGTTCCTTAGGACCCTCCCACAACACTACATCACGCATTTATGATGCATGCTTTCATCCAGTTCAAATATACTCTACAAAATAGAATTACTTTTAACTAGTATCCTAAAAATTAGTAATAATGCAAAATAGAATTACAAATAATAATAACTTACGCATAGTTCCTTCTATACTAAGTCTTTCTTCCACTTAGGAACTTTACGCCAAGATTCTAAATTAGGATTACAATGGGTATGAGTAAGAACCCCAAGATATGAAATAAACGAGTTGCGGTTCACTCCAACTGGATTTCCTGCATGATCAAAATCCACAGCCAGTTTGGGTCCATTGTCCCTTTGTTGTAGTAACTTGTTCATCATAGTGATGCCCCTCACTTTTTCAATTTTTTTGCTGCTCATCAAGTGCCCCAAGTTCTTCACGGGGTAAATCATCAACCTAAAATTTGATTAAAAAAACACTTGCAGGATATAACTATAAATGGACATATAGACAGAAACATAGGATATATTTTAAAAACTTACATTTCTAGGCACCGCATTCATATCCTCACCCTCACGGTAATCATCATCATGGTCATCATACTTATGTTCAGCCATATGAAAGTGTCATTAAAAAATCAAACATTTAACATTTAACATAACTAGAAGATAATAAAACATTGTAAAGTTCACATTTAGAAAAATAAAACATATAACAAAATAAAAACATGCCTCTAATATTGTGATCTTTTATCAATTAACATTCCTTCGGTGTGATCTTTGTGCACATACAATTCATCATTAGCTTCAATATTTGGTGTTGTCAACCCAACTGAGAATGGACTGGACTCATCATACTTATCATAGTACTCTTCTTCATCTATAGGATCTTCAATGAACTGTCTTTTACCATGAAGAACAACTGACCATTTATCATTTGTAGGATCATCGATATAAAATACTTGTTTTGCCTGTGATGCCAATATGAATGGTTCACCCTTCTCGCCAATCTTTTAAAAGTTCACTAATGTAAAACCCAATTCACCCTCTAGAACTCCTTTGGTGTTATCAACCCAATTACATTTAAAGAGAAGAATTCTAAAATCTACATAGTAAAACTCCCATATGTCTTCAATGACACCGTAATATGACATTTTAGCTTCACGTGGACTCTTATCAATTGCACTTGCAAAAAACAATGAAGACGCTTGAAGGGTGACCCCACTATTTTGGACGATGCTCTTATCATCTTTACGCTTTGTGTAATATGAGAACCCATTATGTCAAACCCTTCATAAGACATAACATTCAATTTTAGTTTAAAGGCGAGGCATTTGATAGTTTCAACAAGATTATTTGGTGTTTGAGATAGTTGATGTAAGACTTTATCTTCAACCCACTTAATAAATGTCTTGTTATGCTCTCTAGAAAGCCACATTGAATTGGCATGAGGATATTGTTTCTTGATGAAATTGGTATGTTCCTCGATATAAACATTCACTTCGTCGATGTTGTGTAAAATATACAAGTGACCTTGTTCCAACTACTCATGGATGATTACTTTCATCTATGATCCCAAAATTCCTTTGCCAGAATACTCCTCAATATTCTTGTCATTAACAAGAGTGTCATTACCACTCAGAAAGTCATTGCAAAAATCCATAACCTCTCTCACCACATAACCCTCAATAATACTCCCTTCAGGTCGATAACAGTTTCAAACATCACCTTTAAAATGCTCATGTATTATTCAAAGGGAGACATCCAATGCAAGAAAGTTGTTCCCAACATGTTCACTTCTCTAGTCAAGTATACAATAAGATGTACCATGATATCAAAGAACGAAGGAGGAAAATACATCTCAAGCTGACATAGGGTAACAACCACTTCTCTTTGCAATTTATCGAGAGTATCAGGTTCAATAACTTTGATGCACTGACTATTGAAAAAGAAATAAAGTATGGTGATTGCAAACCTTACATGCTTCGGAAATATAGATCGAATTGCCATGGGCAATATGTAACACCCCCGACATGGGTTCTGGCCTAACCCTAGATGTTTTGCTTAAGTAAGCTTCTTACACCTTGTTCTTATCTTTTGGGGAAAATAATTAAGGCCTTTGTGGAGTTTATTCTCAAAATTGAGCTTATATGCAAACTATGTGTGCATTATATGCTAATCTAAGTGAAAGGTGCAATTTACCCAAGATAAGGGTTATGTTGCAAATGTTACATGTTGAATATATTCTAAGTGTTCTATATGTCATGAAAGAAAATATGATGCTAAGCGGTGGCTTGTGCAAAGCCTAAACCCTAAGTGAGAACTTGTATAAAATGCTAAGTGCTTGGTGCATCAATTACGGTACAAATTGCAATATGTACAAAATGTAGGGCTAATGTGTAATTGACCACCTCTACATTGTTTTTACTCTTCCTTAGTGTTACCTAGAGGAAAGAGAAATAAGGAGGCAATATGTTTTAATTATCTTGAAGTGTTAGTACTCTTAATAATAAAGAAAACAAGAAAATGCATAAGTTGAAGCTATATGCCTGAGCCATATCGAGTTGTAGACTTGAGAATAGAATTCCCTATTGGCCATAGAGCCACAAGGAGAACTTCCTATTGGTTTGGGGAAGCTTTGGGTTGTCCATGACGGGCAAGGAACTTCAAGAAAGAAATGAGGCATTGATTTTCTCTTGCCTTGGAAATGAGGAAGATTGAAAATAGTAATAAGTAGTAGAAGAAGACTTACCCTTGGACACAACTCAAGAGCCACCCCTTATCTTTTCTTTATCCTTTTTGCATGGAAAGATGATAGTGTCATGCATGCAAGAGCATGTGTCGACCTTGCATGGCTAGGTGGCATGAAGCACCTTAAGTAAGTGACACCTATGACCCTCTTTTCAATGAACCTCAAGTATAAATACCTTAACCTTCATTTGTTAGCAAGATTTTTGGATCTAGAAAGTACCTTTCTCTTGTATCATGCAACACCACTTCTTGTGTTGCCCATGGTGAAGAGGGTTGAGTGGTATCGGCAAAAGAGGAGAGATATCGGCCAAGGAAGGTTGAAGAAACCAATTAAGGTGATATCGCCCAAGATGATGAAGAATATCATGCAAGAGCTTGAAGACCAAGTCTTGAAGCGTGGAGAAGGTTCATCCTCAACCTTAAAGCATGGGGAAGTGAAGCTTGAAGCTTGAAGACTCATAAGAGGTGGGTTATATAACTCAAACCCTTCAATATTATTTATCCTTTCTTTAATGTTACTGAAATTGTTGATTATTTGCAAATTAGGGTTTCCTGTGATCAATTGATGAAATCATGAGTTCCCAAGTGTAATTAAGTCATTAAGTCAAGATGATATGCTTGTACAAGTATAATCAGTTAAGTCGATATGATCCTAACCCTAATAATGAGAGGGATGCACTTTCTTATATCACAGAGAGGTGATGAAGATAATCCTAACTCTAAGCATGAGTAGAATGTACTTCTCACTAAGATTGAACAATGATATTATAAGAAGTCTTTCATCCTAAAGCATACACTATTCCTGAATCATGAAATGATGAATATTGCAAGATATAAGCTAAGACGTTCTATTGTGATAGACTAAAATGAGTTTTGTAAGCTATGTGGAATACTTGTATAACCAGTAGTCTAATGTTTGAAAGGATAATTTGTTGCCTTAAATAAGGTGATGAGATGTTTTATGAACTAGGTGAGCTATGTGAAATGCTTACACAATAAGTGAAGAGAATACCTAGATCCAGTAATTGTGAGGATAATGAAACCTTAAAATATTTAATTGATTAAATATAACCTTAGTTCTTTAGAGAAGATATGTTTCTTAGTATTCTCATAGACATGTGTTTGAAGCAGTTGAGTAAAAGGCATAATAATTATGCATTTTAACTTAAGACAACAAGCATGGCCAAGAAAAATTTATGTTCTATGATACAGATTCAATAAGCTATGTGAATTATGAGAATAAATATTTGAGTCTTAAACCAGAGATGATGATCATCTGCTAAGTGGTGACTAATTGGTGCAAGTACTCAATTATGAGTTAAAGGTTGAATACCCAAGTATGATGATGATAAGAGATTTCTAAGTGATCTATGTGACTCTGTGAATATGGAAGTATCTAATAGAATTATGCTTTTCCTTTGTAGAATTCTTTATATTCCTTTTTAAGTAAGTAGATGTTTTATAATTCTATTCAGTTTTATATTATTTCCTTTGATAATAATATTGTTGGCAAAGAGTTATATCTCTCACTAGAAAAATAGTCTCACCCTGTGGGATCCACAATTTTTAGGTAGGATGCGGAAGAGAGATTAAGAATCAGGCTACAGAAGAAGGAGCACATCATCAAGGATCATACGTTGTATCTCAAGTTGAGTACACTGTCTATAATGTCTTGTAGTTAGAAAGTCTTATGTGTCGTCTCTGTACTCTCAGATTCTTGGGAGATAGTCTTAGTGGTTTTCACAAATGACTTGAGATTTTGGTTTTCTTACCTTGAGGATCTTATGTTGTTGCTATGTGTATCAAAGAAAAATAGCCAATACTTGTTATCTTCAAGAAAGGACAGGATACTTAAATGTATAATGTGAATAATGTGTATAACAGATTTTGGTTCTTTATGTAAGAGCTTTCTGGAAGATGGACTTATGTGCAAAAATGGTTTTAAATTTTCATGATTTTTGGTAACCCGCTGTTATGGTTACCGCTTAATTAATAACGATTTGGTTGCTGGTTTGATGGCGATCGTTTCAAGCTTGGCATCAGAGCTTAAGGTTTGCTGAGTCTATAGAGACATAGGACTAAGGTGTTGAGTCTATGTGAGTGTCCTCTGGTATATTCTATAGTGACTTCTTCTTATGTAGAAGAAAGGGTGGAGTTTAAGAATGACTGGAGAACACGAGGAATACATTTCTTAGAGCAATGTTGTTTGCACCAGGAATGGGTGTAGGGGATCAAGCAAGGGAAGGACGAGTTCCTAAGAATTCCCATCTTGACCCAATCAAGGTAAGATAATGCAGCTTTTATTCTCTTGTTGGGTAGGTTAGGGCAACAGTGATGTGTATAGTAGACTGGATGCTAGCATTACAACCAAGGATATTAGTCCTCATTACAGGAACTTTGGGTTCTGAAAGGGCCCCGGAATGACATAAGTCATGTTAAAATAATGGAAAATATGGAAAGAATTAGCATATGGTAAGAAAATAGACTTTGCCATAAGTATAGATAGATAGTACATATGTGATAGCAGTACCCAAGAAAGGGCAATAAGATGAAAATTTATGAGAAGCCTTTACAATCCTAGAAACTTTTGTCTAGTTGTTTTGAAAGGCCAGAGTCTTTGGTGCCACCAGTGCAATAAATTATTAGTGCGTCAGAGTAGTAATCACTAAGTAAAGGAAAAAAGTCTTAACCTTCCACCTGTAAGATTTTCTGACTTAGCTTTTACATCGGTAATAAGACTGATAAAACCATGGTACGAGGACAAAACATGTTATAGAAACAAACATGTTGAGCATACTAAACCCTTTTTGTTTGAAAGAAAGGAGGAAATGACCCAACAACCGAGGGAAACTCGGCAGGGCATACAAAAGTTACAGTCCCACAGGGTAAAAAGGAAAAAAAACAACATGAAACAATTATACTATATGTGTTAAAACAACCTGAAGCGGTAGGTAACTACTAGGGGTGACAGTCAGATAGAGATTTCTCTTTTTAATATGCCATCTTTTGATAAACATAAGGGGGATTATTGTTATTGACTTCTCTATTGATTTCCCTATGGGAACATAAGGAAGAAATGATGAGAACTTGAATTTATATCATGTTCAGTATTCTTTTTAAATGTTCTATAATTGCTTTTATCTATGTGAAAGAGGATGAGATATAGAAGTGATGCCTGGAGAAAATCTAGGAATATTAAATCATGTATGTGTGATGATAAAAAAAGTAAAGAATATGATAGTACACAAAATGCATACTACCTAATATTAGTACTTGTATACCCTGTCCAGGTATTCAACTATTGAAGATAAGGTAAGTATGGAACTCTTAGATTGTTATCTTTATGATTACTCTGATCAAGTAGTCATTATGAGACAATCTAGTGAGTATAATGAAATTGGAAATATGGTATGGACATTTGTATCACATCCTAAGTGCAATAAAGTGGAATTTGAGATAATCCCAAATCATTCTGTGTGTAAGAGGAAGTAAAAAGTATAATCCTCATGATAAAAGAATGAGAACAAGGGAGATGATTCCTGTTTGATAAAGTCTGTGTGAATAGTAAGAAATGAAAATACATAGGGATTGCTAAGTGAACTTTCCCAAATACATAGGGATTGCTAAGTGAACTTGCTAAGTGAACTTTCCCAAATACATAGGGATTTCTAAGTGGACTGTCCCAACTAAAATGGGATTGCTAAGTGAACTTTTTCGACCAAATAAAGGAATGCTAAGTGGACTTTCCTAGATAGGGATTGCTAAGTGGACTTCCCTGACTATTAAAGGAATGCTAAGTGGACTTCCCTAACTATTAAAGGAATGCTAAGTGAACTTCCCTAACTATTAAAGGAATGCTAAGTGGACTTCCCTAACTATTAGAGGAATGCTAAGTGGACTTCCCTAACTAACAGAGGTTGCTAAGTGGACTTCCTCAACTAAATATATGTTTCCTCTTTGATGAACAACCTTGGGTAATGATAGAGATATGTTCCTTTATGTTCCTTCCTTTCATAAACACGGCAAACAAATGAGTTCTATGACACTTTATGTGCATGAGTTAAAAGCGTTCATTTGATGAGTACTTAGAAAAGTATCAGTTTGTTTGGGATATTGATTCCAAATTAAGATATGTATGATATATATAATGACATAAGACTAAGGAAAGATCCTTTTGAATGTTTAACTCTAACAATAACAATAGGGAGATGGAAATGATTAGGACGTGATTAGTTTTTGACACATGTAAAGAATACCAAGAAGAGGGATTCTGGTGCCCAAATATGTGTCAGATGACATGAGAAATTAAGAATATAACTTCTGATAAAATGAATAATGTTTGGAAACTTAGAAGGGAAAACCTTGAGATAACTATAGTATGGAGATCATATGTTAGGGGTTTATGCTCTACATAAACATAACGTTGATAAGGAGGTACTAATTGAAGGATAAGAGTGTAATTAGTATACATGCATGTCCCTGAGAAGAGTGGAGCATGAGCTAAGATCTAATCTCACTAATGAGATTTTGAAACCCTAAGTGGTGACAATACTCAGTGTTGAGATAAGACGTTGAGATTCTAAGTGTACTATGTGACTCAGGGAATTCCCAAAATAAATCAGGGTGCTCAGTGGACTCCCAAAATAAATCAGGATGCTCAGTGGACTCCCCAAATACATCAGGTTTCTCTGTGTAATTCCTGATAAAAATCAACATAGGATTGCTTATTGGTCATCTTGATAATCTAGGAAATCTTAGTGGTCTTCTCCCGAAGAAAGTACATGCTACGGCAGTAACTCTACAGTGAGGATGTCGCTATACCTGGCAAAGCTGATTATAGCAGACACATGATTTCATGCTAAAACTAAGTGTTCTCATGCTGACCAAGAAAGGAGAGGTCTTGACAGTCAGCTCTTCCATTGACCTTGTATGGTACCGATTTCAACTTACTAGTGGTCGGTTGATGATATGATGCATGAACAATAACTGCCTCCCTTTATCTGGGATTTTGGGGACGAAATCCTTATTAGAGGTTTATAATTGTAACACCCCTAACCTGGGTTCTGACCTAACCCTAGATGTTTTGCTTAGTTAAACTACTTACACCTTGTTCTTATCTCTTGGGGAAAATAATTAAGGCCTTTGTGGAGTTTATTCTCAAAATTGAGCTTATATGCAAACTATGTGTGCATTATATGCTAATCTAAGTGAAAGGTGCAATTTACCCAAGATAAGGGTTATGTTGCAAATGTTACATGTTGAATATATTCTAAGTGTTCTATATGTCATGAAAGAGAATATGATGCTAAGCGGTGTCTTGTGCAAAGTCTAAACCCTGAGTGAGAACTTGTGTAAAATGCTAAGTGCTTGGTGCATCAATTATGGTACAAATTGCAATATGTACAAAATGTAGGGCTAATGTGTAATTTACAACCCCTACATTGTTTTTAATCTTACTTATTGTTACCTAGAGGAAAGGGAAAGAATGAGGCAATATGTTTGAAGTATCTTGAAGTGTTAGTACCCTTAATAATAAAAAAAAACAAGAAAATGCATAAGTTGAAGCTATATACATGAGCCATATCGAGTTGTAGACTTGAGAATAGAATTCCCTATTGGCCATAGAGCTAGAAGGAGAACTTCCTATCGGTTTTGGGAAGCTTTGAGTTGGCCATGACGATTAAGGCACTTCAAGAAAGAAATGAGGCATCGATTTGCTCTTGCCTTGGAAATGAGGAAGATTGAATATAATAATAAGTAGTAGAAGAAGACTTGCCCTATGATACAACTCAAGAGCCACTCCTTATTTTTTCTTTATCATTTTTTCATGGCAAGATGATAGTGGCATGCATGCAAGAGCATGTGTTGACCTTGCATGGCTAGGTGGCATGAAGCACCTTAAGTAAGTGACACCTATGACCCACTTTTCAATGAACCTCAAGTATAAATACCTTAACCTTCATTTTTTGGCAAGATTTTCAGATCTAGCAAGTTCACTTTCTCTTGTATCATGCAACACAACTTCTTGTGTCGCCCATGGTGAAGAGGGTTGAGTGGTATCGGCCAAAGAGGAGAGATATCAACCAAGGAAGGTTGAAGAAACCAATTAAGGTGATATCACCCAAGATGATGAAGAATATCATGCAAGAGCTTGAAGACCAAGTCTTGAAGCGTGGATAAGTTTCATACTCAACATTAGAACATGGGGAAGTGAAGCTTGAAGCTTGATGACTCATAAGATGTGGGTTATATAACTCAAACCCTTCAATATTATTTATCCTTTCTTTAATGTTACTCAAATTGTTGATTATTTGCAAATTAGGGTTTCCTATGATCAATTGATGAAACTATGAGTTCCCAAGTGTAATTAAGATTGTTATCCCTAGCTTCTAATTAAATTACTGATCTTTAGGTTGATGATGATGACATCATAATTGGATCTCATGAACAACCAGATATGATTAGAAGACTTTGCAACCCGATATGGGTTGAATACTTTGGAAAATGATATCAAACCAATATGGTGACTTGCCCATATATAGGTAAGTCATTATAGGTCTTGTGGATGATATGAAGGATCCTTACCTATTGTTTGTACTTAGTACAAAGGTGAAATGATGTCTTGTGCCCGATATGAATCAAACCCTAGAATGAGAACGGGGAACTCGATATGGTCCTCTTGATAGTACCTGATATGGTCCTCTTGATAGTACCCGATATGGTCCTCTTTATAATGCATGATATGGTCTGCTTGATAGTGCACGATATGGTCTTCTTGATGGTACATGATATGGTTTTCTTTATGGTGCACAATATGATCTTCTTGATGGTGCACGATATGGTCTTCTTGATGGTGCATGATATTATCTTCTTGATGGTGCACGATGTGATCCTCTTGATAGTGCACAATATGGTCTTCTTGATGGTGCACGATATGATCCCCTTAATGGTGCAAGATATGGTAATCCTAGGTGGTGCATGATATAATATCCTAAGTGGATACAAGATATGGTAACCCTAGGTTGTAACATCCCTGACCTGGGTTATGAACTAACCCTAGGTGTTTTGCTTAAATATGTGATTAGATGCTTGTGGTTATCTTATGAAATGTAATTAAAGCTTTTGAGGAACCTATACTTCCATTTCAGTCTTTTTTGAACAATGTTGTAATATTGTTTTGTTAAATATGGACTAATGTGCAAATTACCCAAGTAGAGGGGTTAACTTGAAATTGCACATGTTGATATGTTCCTCTGATAATGAGACATTATAAGAATGAATATGATGTAGTGATATGGATTCCACAAGCTTGAGCACCAAGATGTAGCTTGTAGTGCAATCCTTGTGCTTTAAAACCTAGTTTTGGTGTAAAGTGCAATTTACCCAAAACATAGGGTGCAACCTGTAAAATGTACCATCTAGAGTATCTCTCATAACTCTTGGCATCAAGTAGAGTAAGTAAAATGAGTAGGGTGCCTCATTTGAATGATCAAGTAAGAAAGATAATCTTGATATTTAAATAATCAAGACTTAAGCAAATGACCCTTTAATATATATATATATATATATATATATATATATATAACTTAGTAAGATAATTGGTTTCTTTTCCTTTTAAACCTTGGATAAGGGAGGAGTTTGCATGTGATAAGGAAGAAACGTGGCCAAGAAGAGGAGAAGGACTTGGTGGATATGTTTGAGAAACAAAAGAGATAATCTTCTTTTCCTTGAAAATATCCAAAAATATATAAACACCTTTTTACACAAAGCAAGGGATCTTTTCCCTTAGTCTTTTTCTCATCTTCTTTCTTTGGACCGACCAAGAGGAAGCTATGGAACAGAGGAGGACGACCAAGCTGGTTTGGGTAATCTTTGATCATCACCTAGCTCGAATTCATGGTGGAAATCCAAATACAAGGTTGGTTTGTTAGCTTTCCTTACACAACTCTTCTTTCTAGCCATCTTCTCCATCCAAATCTTCAAGAACGGACCTTGGACGACCTTTGGAGCTCAATACACCATTAAAGCTACGAAGCTTGGAGCTCTGAATCAGTCCTAGAGGCGGGTTTTATAACTTTAAACCTTATCTTTGTTTATGCATCTTCATCCCTATGAAAAATCGCTAGTTCTTCTTCTTCCTTTGCTACTTTTGTGTTTTTGTTAGCAATTCCGTGAATAACAGCCCCTATTCTTGAGGTAGAAGATGATGTCGTTATTTTCAAAGTTTATACACAATATTTATATATATATATATATATATATATATATATATATATATATATATATATATATATATAACTTAGTAAGATAATTGGTTTCTTTTCCTTTTAAACCTTGGATAAGGGAGGAGTTTGCATGTGATAAGGAAGAAACGTGGCCAAGAAGAGGAGAAGGACTTGGTGGATATGTTTGAGAAACAAAAGAGATAATCTTCTTTTCCTTGAAAATATCCAAAAATATATAAACACCTTTTTACACAAAGCAAGGGATCTTTTCCCTTAGTCTTTTTCTCATCTTCTTTCTTTGGACCGACCAAGAGGAAGCTATGGAACAGAGGAGGACGACCAAGCTGGTTTGGGTAATCTTTGATCATCACCTAGCTCGAATTCATGGTGGAAATCCAAATACAAGGTTGGTTTGTTAGCTTTCCTTACACAACTCTTCTTTCTAGCCATCTTCTCCATCCAAATCTTCAAGAACGGACCTTGGACGACCTTTGGAGCTCAATACACCATTAAAGCTACGAAGCTTGGAGCTCTGAATCAGTCCTAGAGGCGGGTTTTATAACTCTAAACCTTATCTTTGTTTATGCATCTTCATCCCTATGAAAAATCGTTAGTTCTTCTTCTTCCTTTGCTACTTTTGTGTTTTTGTTAGCAATTCCGTGAATAACAGCCCCTATTCTTGAGGTAGAAGATGATGTCGTTATTTTCAAAGTTTATACACAATATTTCTTTAGCAAACGGTCTCCCAACTCTTGCACAAACGGTTTCCCAAACCGTTTGGGAGCAAACGGTTTCAAACCGTTTGAATGCAAACGATTTCAACCAAGAACGCATGCAGCAAACGGTCCAAGACCATTTGGATGAGTTGACCAGGCGTTGACCATTTGGAGGACTGTTGTATATAATGTGGACTTATCATCTACCAAAAATCATCATCTAATTCCAAGTAAATCACCAATTGAAGGCACATCAACCACCTAAACCCTAATCAGGTTAAGTGCTGATTTCAATAAGTTAATCATGTTGAAGTTTGGGTTGATGGCCCAAACGGTTTCAAAACCATTTGAGGATCACCCAAACGGTCTCAAGACCTTTTGGTGATCACCCAAGACTGTTTGGAGGTCTAGGGTTAAGTGGGGTTGACCAATTGAGGGTCCAATGATATCAAGTTGTTAAGCAATTAAGTGCTGATTTGGTGACCAAACCTAGGGTTCAACCCTTAAGTTATTGACTTGGTTTTTGATGAAATAATAGGAAAACGGTCTCAAGACCGTTTGGAGGATGTCCAAACGATCCGTAGACCATTTGGGGGTCACCCAAGACCGTTTGGAGGTCTAGGGTTGACCATGGTTAAGTAGTTGAAGATTGAAAGGCAACAAGTTGAAGTATAATCGATTAATGACCTAATGATCAAATCTAATGAGCCAAACCTTAAGTGGTTGAGTTAGTTTTTGGTGTGGACTTTAGAAAATGGTCTCAAGACCGTTTGGAGGTCATCCAAACGATCCCAATACCATTTGGGGTCAGGTCATGACCCAATTGAATGATGGTTCAATCGTTTCAAATCTATTAGACTCATGTTGAAACATGTTGAAGGGTGATCGATTCCCAACCCTAAATCAATTGATCCAAGCCCTAATTGGTGATAAATTGAGGGTCAATTGAGTGTCAAATCAGTAGAGGGTTAATCTAATTGACTCAATTGATAAGTGGCTAACAAGTGCATGTTGATTGAGGGGTTCAACATTGGAAACCCTAACTCAATTACAATGGTTGATCACTTTTTGGTCCATGCGGTTTTGAGATGGTTTGGACCAAATGGTCTCAAGACCGTTTGGGTCCAAACAGTCTCAAGACCATTTGGGACCAAAGGATCCCAAACCGTTTGGTGCTCATGCGGTTTCAAAATCGATTTTCCCATGCGGTTTCAAAGTCAAAGTTGGCCAAACGGTCAACAAGACCAAACGGTCTTCACTCAATCTTGGGCAAACGGTTTCGAGTGTACACTTTATCAAATGGTTTGTAAAGTCAAAGGGACCAAACGGTCAACACCACCAAATGGTTTCAAGGTTCATCCAGGACCGTTTGGTGGGTTAGTATGCAAGACCGTTTGAGGTCTAAAAAGGTTAAGATTATTTGATACCTTAGTGGTCAAGAAGGTTTAGTAGTTGATTAACCTAAACCTTAAAGATATTTAAAGTGTTTAAGGGGTCAAGTAATTAGTGGATTAATGCATGATATGATCAATGGTGAACATTACAAAAGTACCCTTTATGGGATAGGGTGACTAATACCCCTTGATCAAGTAAACCCTAATGACCATAATGGTGATGACATAACTTATGTTATCAAGGCTGATTTGACTTAGCCTAATTAAGAGTGATGTAAACATCATCTATTAGTAAGAGGAGAGAGAAGACTCCTAATATGAATGAGAATTAAGTAATAAACTTCCAATATGTATGAATACATCTAACTAGGGTATGATCCTTCATAGTGAGATCATGGAAACCCTAATTATGATGGCTAATGAATATTAATCTAATGAGAGTGCATTCATGGAAGTAATCCTCAAACATGATGATGGTATGATCTTAATTCATTACAAATTGAATAGTAAACCTAATCCAGAGTAATGTGATGAAATGTGAATAGTAAACCCTAATCTAGGGAAATGTGATGATATGAACAATAAACCCTAATTTTTAGGTTATGCTTTTAAGCATGACACTCTATACTTGATTATGGAATGAGTGATCATTATGCCTTTATAAGTTAAAGGGGGTGACTAACCCTAATTAGATTAAAATGTCACCTAACCCTAGAAACCAGCCTTGGTGATATGACACGATCATGGTATTTTGTCTGTGGCACGACCATGTAATGAAGCACGGCCGTGGTGGCTTATTCTTACACGACCGTGCAAGATAGCACGGCCGTGGTATGCTATATTTAATTTGGAAAGAACTTGTAGTGTGCTGATATAGATAAATGTGCATATTATCAATTATGTTAATCATGCAGGTCCTTATAAAGAAGTGAGCATAGCCAGGTAAGGGTTATGATGTTGCATTTATTGAAAAGAACTTTATAAGCTTTTAAAGTAAAGATATGATATGTTGCCTAGTATGAGGTAACATATGAGATTTGATAGGTTGTATGAGCCATGAGAAATATCTGCAGTGCTACAATCAAGGTCATGTTGATAAATGACTTGATGACAACATGTTACTTGGTAACAAGTGTTTTAATGATCTAAGGGTTTGAATACCCATATTCTTGAATCACAATGATGAGAAGGTTAGGGATTGACATCCCAAAGATAACAAGATGTGATATGAACTTGATACAATTAGTACTTTTCTTTATAGCAATTGTCTTATTGATTTATGTTTGAAAACATGTCTGATGATAAAAGAATGCCATAATGTAGTTAAATAATCAAGTATAATGATATCATGTAGAGCCCTGACCATAGATCCAGCATTGTCAGAAGTTTAATGATGGTGAAATAGGTTTTCCTAAGGGAACTCGTGGAGATCATACTTTTGAGTATGTGGGGGTTATGGACGCGAATATCCTTACGTCCTAATGTAGGAATTGATGTGAGATGTACTTTAATATCTCATTCCTTCATTATATGTTTATGCCAGGATGATGTATCACTAATCTCCCGATGATGTTGTAAATGCCGCATCGATGTGAGATAAACAAGAAATCCCTCGATGGCGAAGAGAGTAAAGAAAGCCACTGTAACTCTAATAGCGAAGTTGCCAGAATACCCTGGAAAGCTATTATGGCAGAGACACAAGATGTCCTGCATGTTGATCCTCACACTAACTGAGGAAGATGAGGTCATAGGAATTCGGCTCTTCTGATGACCTATGTATGGTACCGATTGCGATTTCGTAATGGTCGGTTGGAGTATGAGAGGTGTAACTCATCTCCTCAGGGCATAAAAATGTTTGTAACATGTAATTAGCCGTGTAGCATATTTGCTTAGGTTGAACTACGAGAAAAAATGATTGATGTTACATTGTTATAGTGTTCTAGTTAAATAACGGGTATACATGTTCTTCATATTCCTTATTGTTATAAGTCTTGTCATTTAATTAAGTTATAATTGAAATGATTGCTTAAAAGAATGTTGTTTCACTTAGTTTACACGATGCTAACCTACTATTGAATATTTATAGTTCTACTGCTTAATGTTATTCCTTTGTTGCAATAACAATGCTTCTAGCGAAGAGTTATAACTCTTGCTGGGACAATTATTCAATTGTCTCACCCCCGTGGGATTTGACTTTTTAGGTAGACGCCGAGGATGAAGAAATCCATCAGTGGGTGAACAACAACAACAACAGCAACATCAGGGACAGCAGTGATCCTCAGATGGAGACACTGTATGTCAAGTCTTGTAGATAGCATGTCCTATGTGTCGTCTATGTACTCTCAGGTCCTAGGAGTCAGCAGATGTTTAATGTAGATCTGAGATTTTGGCGTAATACCTCGAGATTTTTGTATCTTGCCTTGTACAGTCAACATGGCAATTGATGTTTGTAACCTCGAGATGTGCTTATTACAGAGATGTAATGATTGATTAGTCTGTAAATAACTTATCATGTTTCTTTATGAAAAAGTTTTAATTTTTAGTGATTTTCCGTAATTCCGCTGCTAGTTAATCGCTTCCGCATTCGTTGATCTCGCTTTCTCCAGTCGATCATCACAACTAAAGTGGTATTAGAGTTCTAGGTTCGCTGAGTCTACAGAGACATAGGACTTAGGATGTTGAGTATGTTCTAGTGTCTTCCAGTATATCTGATAGTATCTTCTGCTCCTCAGGAGAAGAAGATAAAACTAAATATGTCTGGACCACATGAAGAACACGTTGCAGAGAGTAATGTTGCTGCACTCAGAAGAGGTGCAAGAGAACCAGAAGGAGAAGAACATGTTCCTGAACCACCCCAGTTCAATCCAAATGACATGGGGAACCCAGCCGTCCAAGCTATGTTTGGGTAGTTTATGACTGCCATGACACACATGACTGATAGGATGCCTATACCTACACCTAGGGCACCTACCCATCCTGAAGGACAAGGAATCGACAAGACGTTTGAACGACTTCACCAAGTTGGAGCCATAGAGTATGCTGGAACAGCTGACCCAACAGATGCTGACTTGTGGTTAACTGAACTAGAGAAGGCCTTTAGAATCCTGAACATCCCAGAAGCTGAGAAGGTTAGACATGCTGTGTATCTTCTCAAGGGGAGTGTTGGTCATTGGTGGACCATGGAAGAACAGAAAAGACCAGGTGTGGAGGTTGCATGGGAAGTCTTCCGATGGGAATTTATCAACAGATATTTCCCTAAGACATTTCTGGACAAGAAAATCTCTCAATTTGAGAGGTTAAGACAAGGTATGATGAACATTAGCGAGTATGAGGCTAAGTTCATGGAGTTGTTGCGGTTCTGTCCACACATGGCGACCACAGATGAAGAAAGGATTAGGCATTTTGAGAAAGGATTAAATGTTGAGTTGACTACTCCAGTGTCTTCTCTCGAGAATAGGGAGAGGTTTGCTACCTTTGTAGAATATGTCAGAAGGGCAGAAAGGAATGTGGCAGAAAAGAGACAGATCCAGAACAAGAACATGTATTCCCAGTTCCAAGGATCTTCATCTAAAGGTTTCAAGAAACCTAGGTTTTCTGCGCCTACACCACCACCTAAATTTAGTACCCAGACGCAGTGGACGTCAAATAGGGGTAGAGGACGAAGCTTACCACTAGAAGGAGCTCGCAGTTCAACATCTATGTCGGTCACATGACCACCCAGACCACAACAACTGAACAAAAGTTGTTATATATGTCGAAAAATGGGACATCTGATGAAGGATTGCAGAGCCAGAGAAGTGAGTGTGACTCAACCTCAAAGGCAGAGTCATCAAGGATCTCAAAGGCGACAGTTTCCAGGAAGTGGTAGAGGATGTGGACAAGTGTCCCAAGCTGGATCATCGACATCTAGTCTTCGAGCACTGAATCAACCATAGGCAATGATGAGATTCTACACGATGAATCCACCTGATGCAGTAATCAACCCTCAGGTTGTGGCAGGTCAGATGGAATTATTATGTTCTGATATGTCTACATCTTGCATTGTATCCATTTTAATTGATTCGGGTGCTACACACTCCTTTATCACTCGAAGAGTGATTCTTGACTGCAACTTGACTACAAGTCATAGGGCAGATAGTTTGTTGCTAGAAACTCCCTTGAGGGGATCTGCTGTGTTGCAGGAGGTATGTTCTCCCTGCATTCTCTTCTTTTCTGAACATCGCATTCAAGTGGATCTTATACCACTTGAGATGCATGGATTTGATATAATCCTTGGGATGGATACCTTAGAAAGGTATAAGGTTGTCTTGGATTGTGAGTCCAAGCAGGCTGTATTCACCGATGATAGTGACACATGGATCTTTCAAGGAGAAAGAAAGATTCTACCCACCTATCTTGTGTCAGCTATGGTTGCTGAGAAGCTGTTGAGGCAAGGATGTTATGCATTATTGGCCCATGTGGTAGATACTACCATGGATAGTCCTAACCCTTCCGAAGTTCATGTAGTCAGGGAATTTGAAGATGTATTTCCTGAAGAACTTCCAGGTGTGCCACCGCCTCGGGAAATTGATTTTGAGATCAATTTAATCCCAGATACGTAACCAATAGCACAAGAACCATATAGGATGGCACCTGCTGAGATGGAAAAACTCAAGAAACAACTGCAAGAGTTGCTCGAGAAGGGTTTCATCCGACTGAGTACTTAACCTTGGGGTGCTCCGGTCCTCTTTGTTAAGAAGAAAGACAGGTCAATGCAGTTGTGCATTGATTATAGACAGTTAAATAAGGTAACGATAAAGAATAAGTATCCTCTGCCGAGGATTGATGATCTCTTTGACTAGTTGCGTGGTGCAACTGTCTTCTCCAAAATAGACTTGAGGTTGGGATATCATCAACTCCATATTAAGGATAGTGACATATCCAAGTCTGCCTTTAGGACAAGGTATGGTCACTATGAGTTCACAGTTATGTCGTTTGGACTAACTAATGCACCAGCTGCATTTATGGAACTCATCAATAGAATCTTCCAACCTTTTCTCGATCAATATGTTGTTGTCTTTATACATGACATCCTAATCTATAGTAGAGATGCTCAGCAGCATGAACATCATCTTCGTCAGGCTCTAACTTTGCTAAGAAAACACAAGCTATATGCTAAGTTTAGCAAGTGTGAATTCTGGTTACCAAAAGTATCTTTCCTTGGACACGTAATATCAGCCTCAGGTATTCGTGTTGACCCTAAAAAGGTAGAATTTGTTCTTCTATGGGAGCAGTCGAAGACACTGATGGAGATCTGAAGTTTCTTAGGATTGGCACGCTATTATCGGTGGTTCATTAAGAACTTCAGTTCTATAGCTTTACCCTTAACTATGTTGACCAGGAAGGATTTTCCTTTTGCCTGGAGTGATAAGTGTCAACAATCGTTTCAGTTGTTGAAGGAAAGGTTGACCAGTGCACCTGTACTTGTGTTACCTGAACAAGGAAACGGATATATAGTTTTCTATGATGCTTCTAAAAATGGACTAGGATGTGTGTTGATGCAGGATAAACAAGTGATTTCTTTTGCTTCCCAACAACTTAAGAATCACGAGGAGAACTATCCGACACACGATCTAGAACTAGCTATTGTAGTTCATGCCTTGAAGATCTGGAGACACTATCTTTATGGAGAGACATTCCAAATTTTCACTGATCATAAGAACCTTAAGTATATCTTTTCTCAGCATGAGCTTAACATGAGGCAATGCTGTTGGATGGAGTTAATCAAGGACTAACCATCCAGGAAAAGCCAATGTGGTTGCTGATGCTTTGAGTAGGAAATCAGCAACACCAACCTTAGATAGAGCACAACTGAATTCTTTAGTGTGCTCAAGGAGAGATATGCTTATCTCCTTAAGGCAATACAATGTACAGTTAAAAGTATCATTGTTAGCCGGGTTGTTAACTGAGATGCATATAAAACCTACTCTAAAACAGCAAATCAAGGAAGCACAACAAGTTGATGTTGCAGTTCAACTGATTAAATCAGAGTATGGAAGTGAGAAAGAGATGGTTTCCATGACTGAGATGACCAAGTAGCTTGTTATCATGGTAGGATGATAGTGCCTGATATGGATAACTTGAGGAAGTTAGTCCTGGAAGAAGCTCATTCTTCGATGTATGCCATGCATCCAGGGAACACCAAGATGTATCAAAACTTGAAAGATATGTATTGGTGGCCTGGAATGAAGAAGGACATTGCTGAGTTTGTGATGCGGTGTCATGTGTGTCAGCAGGTTAAAGCTGAACACTAGAAGCCTGCAGGAACGATGCAACCTTTACCCATACCACAGTGGAAGTAGGATCATGTAACCATGGACTTTGTGGTTGGTCTACCTAGGACAACCAAAGGACATGATTCCATCTGGGTAATAGTTGATAGGTTGACAAAGACAACATATTTCTTACAAATCAAAACAACCTATTCTGCTAAGAATTTAGCACCGTTGTATGTATATGAGATAGTGCGGCTGCATGGAGTTCCAGTTACCATTGTTTCTGATAGAGGTCCCCAGTTTACGAGTCGTTTTTGGGAGCAACTTCATAAAGCTTTAGGTACACAGTTAAGGTTTAGTACAGCCTTTCATCCTCAGAATGATGGACAGTCAGAAAGGACTATACAAACCTTAGAAGACTTGCTTAGAGCATGTGTTCTTCAGTTTATAGGGAGTTGGGATCTGCACCTAAGCCTGATAGAGTTTGCCTACAACAACAGCTATCAACATAGCATTGACATGGCACCTTATGAAGCTTTGTATGGTAGACATTGTAGATCACCCCTATGTTGGTATGAAACTAGTGAATATCAACTTTTAGGTCCTGATCTTGTGCAGTAGACTACCGAGAAGATTAAAATAATACAACAACAGATAAAGATTGCACAGGATAGGCATAAATCTTATGTTGATAAGCGTCGTAGACCTTTAGAATTCCAGGTTGGAAACAGAGTGTACCTCAAAGTCTCACCTTGGAAAGGAGTTCTGAGATTTGGAAGGAAAGGAAAGTTAGCTCCTAGGTTTATGGGGCCTTATCCAATCATTGAACGGATTGGAAAAGTAGCCTATAAGCTAGAGTTACCACCAGAGTTATAGAAGTTACACCCTGTGTTCCACATTTCCATGCTTAGGAAATGTCATCCTGATACAAAATCAGTTCTGCAACCTATGGAAGTAGAATTGAATGATGATATATCTTATGAAGACGGACCTATATCGATCCTTGATAAAAGGATTAAAAAGCTAAAAAAGAAAGACATAAGTCTTGTAAAAGTCCTCTGGAATCATCGTGGTGTTGAAGAAGCCACGTGGGAACTAGAGGAAGAGATGAGAAGGAAATACCCTGCCCTTTTCTCTTAATATGTTTTGTCTTGTTATGTTTGTTGATTTCTAGGACGAAATCATTGTAAGGGGTGGATAATTTGTAACATCCATGACCTAGGTTATGAACTAACCCTAGGTGTTTTGCTTAAATATGTGATTAGATGCTTGTGGTTATCTTATGAAATGTAATTAAAGCTTTTGAGGAACCTATACTTCCATTTCAGTCCTTTTTGAACAATGTTGTAATATTGTTTTGTTTAATATGGACTAATGTGCAAATTACCCAAGTAGAGGGGTTAACTTGCAAATTGCACATGTTGAGATGTTCCTCTGATAATGAGACATCATAAGAATGAATATGATGTAGTGATATGTATTCCACAAGCTTGAGCACTAAGATGTAGCTTGTAGTGCGATCCTTGTGCTTTAAAACCTAGTTTTGGTGTAAAGTGCAATTTACCCAAAGCATAGTGTGCAACCTGTAAAATGTACCATCTAGAGTATCTCTCATAACTCTTGGCATCAAGTAGAGTAAATAAAATGAGGAGGGAGCCTCATTTGAATGATCAAGTAAGAAAGCTAATCTTGATATTTAAATAATCAAGACTTAAGCAAATGGCCCTTTAATATATATATATATATATATATATATATATATATATATATATATAACTTAGTAAGATAATTGGTTTCTTTTCCTTTCAAACCTTGGATAAGGGAGTAGTTTGCATGTGATAAGGAAGAAACGTGGCCAAGAATAGGAGAAGGACTTGGTGGATATGTTTGAGAAACAAAAGAGATAATCTTCTTTTCCTTGAAAATATCCAAAAATATATAAACACTTTTTTCCACAAAGCAAGGGATCGTTTCCCTTAGTCTTTTTCTCATCTTCTTGCTTTGGACCGACCAAGAGGAAGTTCTGGAATAGAGAAGGATGACCAAGCTGGTTTGGGTAAGCTTTGATCATCACCTAGCTCGAATTCATGGTGGAAATCCAAATACAAGGTTGGTTTGTTAGCTTTCCTTACACAACTCTTCTTTCTAGCCATCTTCTCCATCCAAATCTTCAAGAACGTACCTTGGACTACCTTTGGAGCTCAAGACACCATTAAAGCTACGAAGCTTGGAGCTCTGGATCAGTCCTAGAGGTGGGTTTTATAACTCTAAACCTTAGCTATGCTTATGCATCTTCATCCCTATGAAAAATCGTTAGTTCTTCTTCTTCCTTTGCTACTTTTGTGTTTTTGTTAGCCATTCCGTGAAGAATAGACCCTATTCTTGAGGTAGAATATGATGTCGTTTTTTCCAAAGTTTATCCACAATCTTGCTTTAGCAAATGGTCTCCCACCTCTTGCACAAATGGTTTCCCAAACCGTTTGGGAGCAAACGGTTTCAAACCGTTTGAATGCAAATGATTTCAACCAAGAACGCATGGAGCAAACGGTCCAAGACCGTTTGGATGAGTTGACCAGGTGTTGACCATTCAGAGGAATGTTGTATATAATGTGGAATAATCATCTTCCAAAAATCATCATCTAATTCCAAGTAAATCACCAATTGAAGGCACATCAACCACCTAAACCCTAATCGGGTTAAGTGCTGATTTCAATAAGTTAATCATGTTGAAGTTTGGGTTGGGTGGCCCAAACGGTTTGAAAACCGTTTGGGGATCACCCAAACAGTCTCAAGACCGTTTGGTGATCACCCAAGACAGTTTGGAGGTCTAGGGTTAAGTGGGGTTGACCAATTGAGGGTCTAATGATATCAAGTTATTAAGCAATTAAGTGTTGATTTAGTGACCAAACCTAGGGTACAACCCTTAAGTGATTGACTTGGTTTTTGATGAAATAATGGGAAAATTGTCTCAAGACCGTTTGGAGGATGTCCAAATGATCCCAAGACCATTTGGGGGTCACCCAAGACCGTTTGGAGGTCTAGGGTTGACCATGGTTAAGTAGTTGAAGATTGAAAGGCAACAAGTTGAAGTATAATCGATTAATGACCTAATGATCAAATCTAATGAGCCAAACCTTAAGTGGTTGAGTTAGTTTTTGGTGTGGACTTGAGAAAACGGTCTCAAGACCATTTGGAGGTCATCCAAACGATCCCAAGACCGTTTGGGGTCAGGTCATGACCCAATTGAATGATGGTTCAATCGTTTCAAATCTATTAGACTCATGTTGAAACATGTTGAAGGGTGATCGATTCCAAACCCTAAATCAATTGATCCAAGCCCTAATTGGTGATCAATTTAGGGTCAATTGAGTGTCAAATTAGTAGAAGGCTGATCTAATTGACTCAATTGATAAGTGTCTAACAAGTGCATGGTCGATTGAGGGGTTCAACATTGGAAACCCTAACTCAATTACAATGGTTGAGACACTTTTTGGTCCATGCGGTTTTGAGATGGTTTGGACCAAACGATCTCAAGACCTTTTGAGTCCAAACGGTCTCAAGACCTTTTGGGACCAAACGGTCTCAAGACCGTTTGGGACCAAAGGATCCCAAACCGTTTGGTGCTCATGCGGTTTCAAAATCGATTTGCCCATGCAGTTTCAAAGTCAAAGTTGGGTAAACGGTCAACAAGACCAAAGGGTCTTCACTCAATCTTGGGCAAACGGTTTTGAGTGTACACTTTATCAAACAGTTTCTAAAGTCAAAGGGACCAAACAGTCAACACCACCACACGGTTTCAAGGTTCATCCAAGACCGTTTGGTGGGTTAGTATGCAAGACCGTTTGAGGTCTAAAAAGGTTAAGATTATTTGATACCTTAGTGGTCAAGAAGGTTTAGTAGTTGATTAACCTAAACCTTAAAGATATTTAAAGTGTTTAAGGGGTCAAGTAATTAGTGGATTAATGCATGATATGATCAATGGTGAACATTACAAAAGTACCCTTGATGGGATAGGGTGACTAATACCCCTTGATCAAGTAAACCCTAATGACCATAATGGTGATGATATAACTTATGTTATCAAGGCTGATTTGACTTAGCCTAATTAAGAGTGATGTAAACATCATCTATTAGTAAGAGGAGAGAGAAGACTCCTAATATGAATGAGAATTAAGTAATAAACTTCCAATATGTACGAATACATCTAACTAGGGTATGATCCTTCATAGTGAGATCATGGAAACCCTAATTATGATGGCTAATGAATATTAATCTAATGAGAGTGCATTAATGGAAGTAATCCTCATACATGATGATGGTATGATCTTAATTCATTACAAATTGAATAGTACACCTAATCCAGAGTAATGTGATGAAATGTGAACAGTAAACCCTAATCTAGGGAAATGTGATGATATGAACAATAAACCCTAATTTTTAGGTTATGCTTTTAAGCATGACACTCTATACTTGATTATGGAATGAGTGATCATTATGCCTTTATAAGTTAAATGGGGTGAATAACCCTAATTAGATTAAAATGTCACCTAACCTTAGAAACCAGCCATGGTGATATGACACGGTCGTGTTATTCTGTCTGTGGCACGACCGTGTAATGAAGCACGACCGTGGTGGCTTATTCTTGCATGACCATGCAAGATAGCACAGTTGTGGTATGCTATATTTAATTTTGAAAGAACTTGTAGTGTGCTGATATAGATAAATCTGCATATTATCAATTATGTTAATCATGCAAGTCCTTATAAAGAAGTGAGCATATCCAGGTAAAGGTTATGATGCTACATTTATTGAAAAGAACTTTATAAGCTTTTAAAGTAAAGATATGATATGTTGCCTAGTATGAGGTAACATATGAGATTTGATAGGTTGTATGAGCCATGAGAAATATCTGCAGTGCTACAATCAAGGTCATGTTGATAAATGACTTGATGACAATATGTTACTTGGTAACAAGTGTTTTAATGATCTAAGGGTTTGAATACCCATATTCTTGAATCACAATGATGAGAAGGTTAGGGATTGACATCCCAAAGATAACAAGATGTGATATGAATTTGATACAATTAGTACTTTTCTTTATAGCAATTGTCTTATTGATTTATGTTTGAAAACATGTCTGATGATAAAAGAATGCCATAATGTACTTAAATAATCAAGTATAATGATATCATGTAGAGCCCTGACCATAGATCCATCATTGTTAGAAGTTTAATGATGGTGAAACAGGTTTTCCTAAGGGAACTCCTGGAGAGCATACTTTTGAGTATGTGGGGGTTATGGAGGTGAATATCCTTACGTCCTAATGTAGGAATTGATGTGAGATGTACTTTAATCTCTCATTCCTTCATTATATGTTTATGTCGGGATGATGTATCACTAATCTCCCGATGATGTTGTAAATGCCACATCGATGTGAGATAAATAAGAAATCCCTTGATGACGAAGAGAGTACAGAATGCCACTGTAACTCTAATAGCGAAGTTGCCATAATACCCTGGAAAGCTATTATGGCAGAGACACAAGATGTCCTGCATGTTCATCCTCACACTGACTGAGGAAGATGAGGTCATAGGAATCCGACTCTTCTGATGACCTATGTATGGTACCGATTGCGATTTCTTAACGGTTGGTTGGAGTATGAGAGGTGTAACTCATCTCCTCAGGGCATAAAAATGTTTGTAACATGTAATCAGTCGTGTAGCATATTTGCTTAGGTTGAACTATGAGAAACAATGATTGATGTTACATTGTTATAGTGTTCTAGTAAATAACTGGTATACATGTTCTTCATTTTCCTTATTGTTATAAGTCTTGTCATTTAATTAAGTTATAATTGAAATGATTGCTTAAAAGAATGTTGTTTCACTTAGTTTACACGATGTTAACCTGCTGTTGAATATTTATAGTTCTACTGCTTAATGGTATTCATTTGTTGCAATAACAATGCTTCTGGCGGAGAGTTATAACTCTCGCTGGTACAATTATTCAATTGTCTCACCCCCGTGGGATTCAAATTTTTAGGTAGACGCCGAGGACGAAGAAATCCATCAGTGGGTGAACAACAACAACAGCAGCAACATCAGGGACAGCAGTGATCCTCAGATGGAGACAATGTCTGTCAAGTCTTGTAGATAGCATGTCCTATGTGTCGTCTCTGTACTCTCAGGTCCTAGGAGTCAGTAGATGTTTAATGTAGATCTGAGATTTTGGCTTAATGCCTTGAGATTTTTGTATCTTGCCTTGTACAGTCAATAGGGCAATTGATGTTTGTAACTTCAAGATGTGCTTATTACAGAGATGTAATGATGGATCAGTCTGTAAATAACTTATCATGTTTCTTTATGAAAAAGTTTTAATTTTTAGTGATTTTTCCGTAATTCCGCTGCTAGTTAATCACTTCCACATTCGTTGATCTCGCTTTCACCAGTCGATCGTCACATAGGTGGTGCATGATATAATATCCTAAGTGGATACAAGATATTGTATCCCTATGTGGTGCATGATATAATATCCTAAGTGGTGACAAGATATGGTAACCCTAGGTGGTGAATGATATAATATCTTAAGTGGATACAATATATGGTAACCCTATGTGGTGCATGATATAAGATCCTAAGTGGATACAAGATATGGTAACCCTAGGTGGTGCATGATATAATATCCTAAGTGTATACAACATATGGTAACCCTAGGTGGTGCATGATATTATATCCTAAGTGGATACAAGATATGGTAACCCTAGGTGGTGCATGATATAATATCCTAAGTGGATATAAGATATGGTAACCTTAGGTGGTGCATGATATAATATCTTAACTGGATACAAGATATGGTAACCCTAGGTGGTGCATGATATAATATCCTAAGTGGATACAAGATATGGTAACCCTGGATGGTGCATGATATAATAACCTCAGTGGATACAAGATATGGTAACCCTAAGAGGTGCATGATATAGTAACCTAAGTAAGTACATGATATAGTAACCAAGTGGATGTATGATATGGTAATATGATATATGCTTTGCATACCGATATGAGGATGTGGTTATACCACATGATCAAATTATATAATTGACAAGACAATGCATGCATGATGTTATTAATCATACTACTTGATATAGTAGGCATCTCGTGAATTATTAAGATGGACTAAGTGGTAATTATGATTAATGTAATAGTGAAATACAATGAGCTTAACTTATTTGATACTGATAAGGGTGTAGACCTTAAAGGTATGAACTAAGAAAATTGTATCCTAAGTAAGGATAAGAAAGAATCTAAGACTTCAAAGATGAGTATGTATTTAGCATACCTTAACTCAACATGATTGCATGATATGATGATAAGGCCCTAAGTTTGGTATGATGGTGTGATCCATCCACTAAAATGAAATAATTATTTATGATGATATATGCATTATTTTTTTTGGTCGGTCAAAAAGCGTGTTACTATATACCAAAAACTTTGGGCACAAAGTACCCCAATACAAACCAAAAAGCTTTAAAAGCTCAATCAAGGACCAGATACCCCACGCAGGAGGTATATACAAAAAATCTCACGACAAAGAAACCATAAAGAAGAAGGAGACCAGACTAACGCCTCAAGCTAAGCCCGAACAAACCTTCTAGGAGGAATCCAGTTAAGAGCATTAAATACATGCATTAAGCACACCCACAAAAAGTAAAAACAACTCTAACCAAAGCAACCTCTAGGAGGCCTGCTAGGACTTAGCTTGAAAGCATCTGATCTTCACCGACCTCTTTAGCACCAGGTTCCTAGCTGGATGAGCCATCCACTAGGGTACCCCTTGACGAGTCCTAAGACTCCAAAGAACCAAGCAAAATCCAATCACCTATGCATCCTTGCGTCTAAGCTAAACATAACACAGTCATTTCACTGACTCGGTTGAGGAGGTGCTGAATCAGGTTGCCCGACTTTGGATCGTCCTCCACAAGCATTAGACTACCCACAAAGAGTGAAGGAGAGAAGACGAAGACCAAGCAGCCTTCAACAACAACTCGTACCCAGAGCCAGATCAACCAGACCTCGGTAAGCTTGCGGAATGGAGCAGCAATCCACAGTCATTCCGTCGAACACCTTGGATGCAGCATCTGAGAGTAACAGCCAAGCGACTGTAGCTCCCCTTGGGTCTTCTGCTGTGTCATGGATAGAGTCCCAGAGGAGGGACCCGTCGCCAGGGCGCAACTCCTGGTGGAGATGGAAATGACACCAGGCCCGATCGGAGAACGCCCTTGCCGACGCGCCAAGAAGCTCCGCATCGAGGTTGTAGTCGAGGGACCTTCCCTGGGCAAGCCAAAACCCACCCCGGCTGACGGAGAATATGAAGATTCCTATGAGGCGAGGGTGACAACCCCGAGCGACACCAGGCGAAGACGGAGCAGCCGCACAAGCTCCCGATCTGAGAGGGAACGACCCTCTCCCTCCGCCACTCTTGAGAAGAAAGGAGTCAACAGGAACTGCCGAAACTCGAACCCCGATCCCCGATCTTAGAGCCTTGCAGCGCATCACACTCCTTCGAAACCGAACGGCCAAGGAAAAGCCCCTGCGATTTCCCCCCGAGCGCCTGTTCCCTTCACTCCAGAGAATGCCACGGGCTTCCAGCCACCGCCCACTGTAGATGAGGGGCCAGGAGGAGGAGGGCACCGGAGAGCCGCCCCCTCCCCCCAGCGGAAGCCACCGGAGGGGGTAGAGAGAAGCAGGATCCAAACCCTAGTGAGAGAGAGAGCCGAACCCTTTTCCGGGGTGATATATGCATTATTAAGAATAATATAATAGTATTATTGATCATGCTACCCGTTATGGTAGCCATGCTTTGAAAAAAATGTCTAAGTGATGTATGATTTATTGAGTTATAATGAGACTAATATAATTTAATGATGTCAAGGTAACAGACCTTAATAGGTGAATTAAGTAAGATGCAATCAATATCTATAATGACAGTCGCCAAAACAACAAACAAATCATCACTAATTAAGTGGAATAACCATAAACAGCAGATTAATAAAAATCACTAAAAATTAAAACCATTTTGCAAGGAGATCCTTGTACAAAAAACTTTTAAAGAAAGATCCCAAAACTCATACATATCATGATTTAGATTGTTCAACATTGTTTCATATCATCTTGATGAGAACATATAATAGTTGCTCTATCAAAAAACATACTAGAGTAACATAAGACCTCGAGACATTCAAGCCAAAATCAATACCAACACATACTAAATCCAAGGACCTGAGTGTACAGAGATGACACATAGGACTTCTATCTACAAGACACGACAGACAGTACACTCAACCTGAGTTGTCACTGCTTCCTCAACTGTTGTTCCTCCTCTGTAGAAAGATCTTCGCCACCTCGTGCATGTCCACCTAAAAAAAATGTGGATCCCACATGGTGAGACAATTATCCCAGCGAGAGATATAACTCTCTGCCGACCATATTATTATCATAGATTAAGCATTTATGAATTGAGCAGAGGTTCTTTTATATTAACAGAAAGTATTAATCATTGTATGAATAGAATAAGATAATCTCCTTTCTTAAGGAGAACATTGCATCTACCCATGGTAGAGTTATAAATCATCTATCTTCTTTATAAGGAATGTAAAGAAACATAAATGACATCTATCCACTAAGATGTATAACTGTATTGTGCATCAAACGATGTTTCTTGTATTTGATCCTTAAGCAGATATGCTACACGGCTGAACATATTTTACAATCACACTTATTCCCTGAGGAGATGAAACATACCCCAATCATCTCCAACTGACCACAAACTTCTCACAAGTTGGTACCATACAAGGTCAATGGAAGAGCTAGTGGCCATGACCTCACTTGTCTCGGTCAGTACGAGACCACTAGCAGGACTATGTCAACTGCTTAACAAGCTGTGCCAGGGTACGTAGGCATCCACGCTTAGAGCTACAATGTCAACTACAGTCTCTTAGGGGAAAAATATACTAACAATTGTCCCTAGTTTATGAAATTACTTAGTCATGGTAACACAAGTACCATACTCTGAGCCACGAGCCAGTTCATCGTGCTCAACAAAGAGTCTACGACCAAAGTCGCACTTGAGCCAGGATATGGCATATTTCCAAATCCCCATTCATCTCAGGCTCGTAAGGGGATCGGCTCAAACATGGCCATCTGTACTTACGGCCTCACATACTCAAAAGTGTGCACTGTGGGTTATGTCGCGGGGAACCTGTTTCACCATTCAGCAAATCCTGACGCTGATGGATCTATGGTTAGGGCAATGTTTTATAGTTCCTAATGATGTATTACATGTATTACATCATTCTTTTAGCATCAAACAATTTATCATTATTAATCACAACAAATGCTACAAGGAAAAGTGTAATACATCTATCACGTACTTTTCATATCTTTAAAACACATGATACTTGGGATCTCAGTCCCTCATCACATGACTGGGAATTATCATCATGATTACTAGATCTGGGTATTCAAAACCTTGGTTCATCACTGAACACTTGTTATCACTTATCAAGTAACTAATACCTCTAGGTCCTCAGACCAAGGTATACATGATACTTGTTGCACAAGCATCTCACATGGCTCACATGGCCATTACACGTCTTGTCACCTCTCACTAGGCAACAACTTATAAGTATTCATTTAACCTTGTATCGTGCATGGAGTCTATACTTGACTCCCTATTGTACAAGAGGTGTATACTATACCCCCATATTGTGCAAGAAGTTATACAATCATATCCATATCGTTTTAGTGAAGTAGGTGCATCATCATATTGGGTTAGAGGTGCTTGCTTGTGTGCTTGCACCCGATATCACTTTTATAAAGTGATACCATCATCTTCAAGCTCTAGACCTTAGTTCTAACTATTATAGTTCATGCAAAAAGGTCTAAGAACTACTAGAACTCATAATTTCAACAACTATTTCAAGAAATTTTGGAATTAAAAGTACATCATTAAATATAGCAATTTAGGTGATGAATAATAACATGGTTGAATTCAAGTTATATAACACACCTTAAGAACAACTTCAAAGCTCCAAGCTCCAAAGCTCCACGTTACTAAGGTTGAAGATGACTTATAAAAAGTCCAAGGCTCGTTCACAACTCCTTCATATACAAGGAATCACCATGGATAAGCAATTGGTGAAGAAGAAAAGAAAAGAAGATCAAAACCCTAAAATCATACTTCAATCCAAGGTTGAAGATGATCTTGGCCTCACCTTAGGGTTAAATATTGAGCTCCTTCTTGCTCTAGCACCTTTTCACGATACCTCACATCCCTTGCACGATATGCCACCACTTGTGGCTGATATCCTCCTCACTTGGGGCCAAAAACACTTCACTATGACCGATATCACTCTTCTTGGTCGATATCACCCTACTTGGGCGATATAATCTTGCTATGGGCGATACCCAAAGCCCATGCATGATAACACATCACTCCTACACAATACAAGAGATTTATGCACGATATCTTAGGGTAGGAGAGTGGTAATATCGGAAGAATTCCACTAAGGGATGAAACTAGGGGTATATATACTTGTTGTTCATGAAGGAGTGTAAAAATGAGGTGTCATCAATTTGAGCTAGTAGGTGCCACGTGTCCATGAATGGATGACACGTGTACATGCATGCATCAACATTTATCTTGACATGCAAAAAAATTGAGGGTGATCTGGGGATAAAGATTCGTCCATTACATATCCCTTTAATTAATATATATCAATTAATTCATCACTTTATGCACAACTCGTCACAACTTTACTAAGGAAGTTGTAACCTGACACAACTCACCTCCTTGAGGTGCTTTGCATGATATGGCCTTTTCCAATAGTACACAAAACAATATGGGACTCCTACTATGGCTTCTTGGCTGATAGGCACTCATATATAAGCTTTTCAACTTGATACAACTCAAGTTAAGGTTTCATATTCAACCCTTTTCTTGGTCATTTCATCACCAAGATTACAATCATTCATAATTGATTCAAACATGGTGTCTCCTTCTTTATCTATCCTATAAATGATACTAGGAGGGAGTAGGGACACTCTAGAGGTGGTAATTTTCATATCAACCCCACATTTTGGGTAAATTACAACTTGTACCAAAATTAGTGCATAAGGTACCAGCATTGTTCAAACAAGTTCAAACTTGGAATTTGGGCTTTCCACAAGCCACCACCTTGCATCATTCTCTCTATAATGATGATAAAACACATGAGGCAAGTTCAACATATGAAATATTTCAATATAACCCCTCAACTTGGGTAAATTGCACTTTGGTCCAAAACAAAGGAACATTGCTCAAACAACATTCAATCAGGACCAAACTTGGAACATAAGTGTGTCACATGATAAAAAAACACCTTATAGGATTATATTAAAGTTATAAGCAACTTTATTAGACAAAACAAATAGGGTTACCTCATAACCCAGGTCAGGGTCGTTACAAGTTATAAACCCCTAAAAAGGATTTCATCCCCGAAATCCCAGGTAAAGGGAGAAAGATATTATTCATTCATCATATCATCAAGTCTCCACATAACATATTAATGTTATGTAGATACCATATAACTTTGATCAACACAAAGTTCTTCCACACGGGGTTATCATAGAACTTGTCACACAGGACACATACTCCACTGCCCTTTTCATTATTGACTGTAGAGTCAACTTTGTGTCAGGTAATACTTTTCTTAATCAGAGAAACATTATACATACCTCATTTAATTCAGGTGTCAAACCTCACTGATTTGTCACCTTTCTCAACTTATAACTTTATGTGACATGATTCTTGATTCTGGGGAGTCTTCCATATTCCTCATTCAGTTTAGCATTTCACTTCCAAGGAAAGACCATAGTTACGTTTTATCACCCACTTGTGACTACAAGTCTTATCATACATCTTTTGTGCCATCTAATATGTTGACACAACACCAAACTTTGATACTACTTGTACCAACTATCTCATTAATTGTACATACTCTTTTCATAAAGGGAGGTTACTTATCAATTAAGAACTTATCTTAGAGGTATCTTTAGACGTTATGTATAAGTTGCCTTAACATATCTAGATAGGGGTATTCTAAGGAATTATTTTTAGTTTGATAAGCTTTTCCCACAATGATTTTACAATTGTTCCTTCAATTAGTACATCCTTATCGATGTTATGTTTATCCAGAGCATAAACCCCTAACATGTGGTCCATACTATTTTATGTAACTAGACTGATTTCACAGTTGGCCATTCTAGGTAACCAACATTAATCATATAATTAGGAGTTATGTTTTTACTTTGCCATATCACCTGATACTTCTTAGATACCAGAATTTCTTACCTTGGTATCCATCACATGTGTTGGAAATACATCACATCCTCATCATTTCCATCTCTATGTTGTTTTTACCAAAGCCACACATATAATAGGATCTTCCTTTCATCCTGGGACATTATTTATTACGCATATCTTTATCTCGGAACCAAGGTCCAAGACAAATTGATACTTTTATAAGTATCCATCAATTGAACATTTTTAACTCATGCACATCAAGTGTCATAAGACCCACTTGATTGCCATGTCCCTGAAGGAAAGAACACAGAGAAACATATTCCTCTTATCACCCCATCATTACCCAGGGTTGTTTATTAAAGAGAAGAGATTATCATCTCCTCTGATTATAGCATGAACTCTCAACTGTTCATGAGTCATTTACTCTTGTTTCATCCTAGGTTCCTTGCCATCAGCATAGGAATTATAAGGATGATTACATGTCATTACTTGTTTCTTTGTTATTGTCTAACATGTTTATGAACATTTTGTGATTTCATCACATTTCCACATCATGGGAAAAGATCTTTACCATTCACACAGGCTTTATCAGACATGGATCATCTCCCTTGTCCTCATTCTCTTTATCATGAGGATTATACTCTTTACTTCCTCATACACACGGAATGACCTGAGATCATCTTAGATCCCACTTTATTTCACTTAGGATGTGATACAAATGTCCATACCATATTTCCAGTTTCATTATACTCACTATATTGTCTCAGAATGACTGCTTGATCAGAGTAATCAGAAAGATAACAATCTAAGAGTTTCATACTTGCCCTATCTCCAATAATTATATACCTGGCCAGGGTATACAAGTACTGAGATTAGGTAGTATGCACTTTATTTACTATCACGTTCCTTACTTTTCATATCATTATAAACACAGGATTTAACATTCCTGGATTTTCTCTAGGCATCACTTCTATATCTCATCCTCTTTCACACAGATAAGAGCAATTATAGAACATTTAAAAGAATATTGAACAGAATATAAATTCTAGTTCTCATCATTTCTTCCCTATGTCCCCATAGGACAATCAATAGGGAAATTCATAATAGCAATCCTTCTTATGATTATTAGATAACATCAAGATAAGGCATATAAAAATGAAAAAGCTTTATCCGACTGTTACCTCTCGTGGTCATCTACCACTTTAGGTTGACTCAACACATAAAGTCTAGTTGTTTCATGTTGTTGTTCTTGCCTTTTTACACTATTGGGCTGTGACTTTTGTAAGCCCTACCGAGTCTGCCTCGGTTGTTGAGTCATTTCCTCCCTTCTTTTTAGAGAAAAGAGTTTAGTATGCTCAACATGTACACATCTATAACATGTCTTATCCATGTACCATGGTCTTATCGGTCTTATTACTGATGTATAAGATAAGCCATGAGTTCTTACTGGTGGAAAGTTAGGACTTTTGCCTTTACATAGTGATTATTGCCCTGGTGCACTAGGCATTTATTGCACTGGTGGCACCAAAAACCTTGGCTTTTAGAACAACTAGGCAAATTCTCTAGAATTGTAATCACATATATACTATCTGTCTAAACTTATGGCAAAGTCTACCTTCTCGCCATATGTTAATATTTCCCACATTTTCCACTATTCCAACATGACTATGTCTTTTAGGAACCCTTTCAAAGCACAAAGTTTCTGTATTGAGGACTGGTAACCTAGGTTGTAATGCTAGTATCCAGTCTACTATATGTATCACTGTTGTCCTAACCAGCCCAACAAGAGCATAAAAATAGGATTCTCTATCCTGATTGGGTCAAGATGGGAATTCTTAGGCACTTGTTCTTCTCTTTCCTGATCCCTAACACCCTCTCCTGGTGCAACAACATTGCTCTCAGCAATGTGTTCCTTGTATTCCCCAGTCATTTATAAACTTTACCCTTTCTTCTGCATAAGCAGAAGTCACTATAGGGTGTACTGGAGGACACTACAACAAACTCAATACCTTAGTCCTATGTCTCTGTAGACTCAACGAACCTTAAGCTCTAATACTAAACATGTAACGACAGTCGCCAAATCGACAGATAAATTGTCACGAATTAAGCAGAATAACCATAAACAATGGATTAACAAAAATCACTAAAAATTAAAAACATTTTGCAAGGAGATCCATGTATAGAAAACTTTTACTGAAAGATCCCAAAACTCATACATATCATGATTTACATGGTACAACATTGTTTCATCTCATCTTGAGGACAACATATAACAGTTGCTCTATCAAAACACATACTGGAGCAACATAAGACCTCGAGGCATTCAAGCCAAAACCAAAACCAACACGTACTAAATCCAAGGACCTGAGAGTACAGAGACGACACATAGGACTTCTATCTATAAGACACAACAGACAGTACACTCAACCTGAGTTGTCACTGCTACCTCAGCTATTGTTCCTCCTCTACAGAAAGATCTTCGCCACCTCGTGCATGTCCACCTAAAAAAAATGTGGATCCCACGGGGTGAGACAATTGTCCCAGCGAGAGATATAACTCTCCGCCGACCATATTATTATCATAGATTAAGCATTTATGAACTGAGCAGAGGTTCTTTTATATTAATAGGAAGTATTAATCATTGTAGGAATAGAATAAGATAATCTCCTTTCTTAAGGAGAACATTGCATCTACCCATGGTAGAGTTATAAATCATCTATCTCCTTTGCAAGGAATGTAAAGAAACATAAATGACATCTATCCACTAAGATGTATAACTATATTGTGCATCAAACAATGTTTCTCGTATTCGATCCTTAAGTAGATATGCTACACGGCTGAGCATATTTTACAATCACACTTATGCCCTGAGGAGATGAAACATACCCCGGTCATCTCCAACCAACCAAAAACTTCTCACCAGTCGATACCATACAAGGTCAATGGAAGAGCCGGTTTCCATGACCTCACTTGTCTCGGTCAATACGAGACCACTAGCAAGACTATGTCAACTTCTTAACAAGTTGTGCCAGGGTACGTAGGCATCCACGCTTAGAGCTACATCGTCAATCGTACTCTCTTAGGGGAAACAACTACTAACAACTGTCCCCAGTTTATGAAATTACTGAGTCATGGTGACACAAGCACCATAATCCGAGCCACAGGCTAGTTCACCATGCTCAACAAAGAGTCTACGACCGAAGTCGCACTCGAGCCAGGATATGGCATATAGCCAAATCCCCATTCATCTCGGGCTCATAAGGGGATTGGCTCACACACGGTCGTCCGTTCTTACACCCCCACATACTCAAAAGTATGCACTCAGAGTTATGCCACGGGGAATCCATTTCACCATTTAGCAAATCCTGACGTTGATGGATCTATGGTCAGGGCAATGTTTTATAGTTCCTAATGATGTATTACATGTATTACAACATTCTTTTAGCATCAAACAAGTTATCATTATTAAGCACAACAAATTCTACAAAGAAAAGTGTAATACATCTATCACGTACTTTTCATATCTTTAAAACACATGATAGTTGGGATCTTAGTCCCTCATCACATTACTGGGAATTCTCATCCCTTTACATCATCATCATGATTACTAGATCTGGGTATTCAAACCCTTAGTTCATAACTGAACACTTGTTACCACTTATCAGGTAACTAATACCTCTAGGTCCTCAGACTAAGGTATACATGATACTTGTTGCACAAGCATCTCACATGGCTCACAAGGCCATTGCACATCTTGTCACCTCTCACTAGGCAACAACTTATAAGTATTCATTTAACCTTGTATCATGCATGGAGTCTATACTTGACTCCCTATAGTGCAAGAGGTGTATAATACACCCCCATATCATGCAAGAAGGTATACAATCGTATCCATATCGTTTTAGTGAAGTAGGTTCCTGCTTGTGTGCTTGCACCCAATATCACTTTTATAAAGTGATACCATCATCTTCAAGCTCTAGACCTTAGTTCTAACTGTTATAGTTCATGGAAACAGATCTAAGCAACTACTAGAACTCATAATTTCATCAACTATTTCAGGAAATTTTGGAATTAAAAGTTGATCATTAAATATAGCAATTAAGGTGATGAATAATAACATGGTTGAGTTCAAGTTATATAACCCACCTTAAGAACAACTTCAAAGCTCCAAGCTCCAAAGCTCCACATTCCTAAGGTTGAAGATGACTTATAAAAAGTCCAAGGCTCGTTCACAACTCCGTCATATACAAGGAATCACCATGGATAATATGAAACCTTCATATACAAGGAATCACCATGGATAAGCTTTTCAACTTGATACAACTCAAGTTAAGGTTTCATATTCAACCCTTTTCTTGGTCATTTCATCACCAAGATTACCATCACTCATAATTGATTCAAACATGGTGTCTCCTTCTTTCTCTCTCCTATACATGATACTAGGAGGGAGTAGGGACACTCTAGAGGTGTTAATTTGCATATCAACCCCACATTTTGGGTAAACTACAATTGTACCAAAATTGATGCATAAGGTACCAACATTGTTCAAACAAGTTCAAACTTGGAATTTGGGCTTTCCACAAGCCACCACCTTGCATAATTCTCTCTATAATGATGCTAAAAAACATGAGGCATGTTCAACATATTACATATTGTAATATAACCCCTGAACTTGGGTAAATTGCACTTTGGACCAAAATAAAGGAACATTGCTCAAACAACATTCAATCAGGACCAAACTTGGAACATAAGTGTGTCACATGATAACAAAACACCTTAGAGGATTATATTAAACTTCTAAGCAACTTGATTAGCTAAAACAAATAGGGTTACCTCATAACCCAGGTTAGGGTTGTTACAATATCCTACTAAGGATAAGAAAGAAAGACTTTAACATGGGTGGTGAATATGTGGGAAAGCATGTGCTGATCCTCCTATGATGGGTGGAGTATGAATTAGGGTTTGATTCTAGACATTATGATCTTGAATCCCTAATTGGTAATAAAAGAGAAATCCAACCCTAAGGAAGAGTGATGATATTCTTGTACAAGTATAATTGGCTAAGTCGAGATGATCCTAACCCTAATAATGAGAGGGATGCACTTTCTTATATCATAGAGAGGTGATAAAGATAATCCTAACTCTAAGCATGAGTAGAATGTACTTCTCACTAAGATTGAACAATGATATTATAAGAAGTATTTCATCATAAAGCATACACTATTCCTGAATCATGAAATGAGGAATATTGTAAGATATGAGGTAAGGCGCTCTATTGTGATAGACTTAAATGAGTTTTGTAATCTATGTGGAATACTTGTATAACCAGTAGTCTAATGTTTGAAAGGACAATTTGTTGCCTTAAATAAGGTGATGGGATGTTTTATGAACTAGGTGACCTATGTGAAATTCTTACATAATAATTGAAGAGAATACCTAGATCCAGTAATCGTGAGGATAATGAAACCTTGAAATCTTTAATAGATTAAATATAACCTTAGTTCTTTAGAGAAGGTATGTTTATTAGCATTCTCATAGACATGTGTTTGAAGCAGTTGAGTAAAAGGTATAATATTTATGCATTTTAACTTAGGACAACAAGCATGGCCAAGAAAAAGTTGTGTGCTATGTGATACAAATTCAATAAGCTATGTGAATTATGAGAATAAATATTTGAGTCTTAAACTGGAGATGATGATCATCTGCTAAGTGGTGCCAGTACTCAATTATGAGTTAAAGGCTGAATACCCAAGTATGATGATGATAAGAGATTTCTAAGTGATCTATGTAACTCTATAAATATGGAAATACCTAATATAATTATGCTTTTCGTTTGTAGCATTCTTTATATTCCTTTTTAAGTAAGTAGATGTTTTATAATTATGTTCAGTTTTATATTATTTCCTTTGATAATAATATTATTGACAAAGAGTTATATCTCTCCCTGGGACAATAGTCTCACCCTGTGGGATCCACAATTTTTAGGTAGGACGTGGAAGAGAGATTAAGATTCAGGCTGCAGAAGAAGGAGCACATCAACAAGAATCATAAGTTGTATTTCAAGTTGAGTACGATGTCTATAATGTCCTATAGTTAGAAAGTCTTATGTGTCGTCTCTATACTCTCAGATCTTTGGGAGATAGTCTTAGTGATTTTCATGAATGACTTGAGATTTTAATTTTCCAGTACTTGTTATCTTCAAGAAAAGATAGGATACTTAAATGTATAATGTAAATCATGTGTATAAGATATTTTGGTTCATTATGTAAGAGCTTTCTGGAAGATGGACTTATGTGCAAAAATGGTTTTAAATTTTAGTGATTTTTGCTAACCCACTGTTATGGTTATTCTGCTTAATTAATAATGATTTGGTTGTCGGTTTGATGGAGGTTTTGCATTAGAGTGTGACAATCTTGAGATTTAAGACGTATCAACTTCAAATCTTTCATTGATACCAATCTACGGATGTTGGATGAGTAACCCTGTGGCACATTAACATTTACCAAGCAATCGCAAAAAGCTTTCTTGTCTTTTCTAGACAACATTTAACAAGCGAGAGGTAAGTATCTTCTCTGATCGCTACTAACTACTTATGTTAATTTTTTCCTTATTCCCATTTCATGTAGGTCCATTCTGGATTTTATCCCATCTTTAGTCTTACCTGGTATATTCAACGGAGTACCAATGACGCTATCACAAACATTTTTCTCAATGTGCATGACATCGATACAATGCCTGACTGCTAAAGAACTCCAATAAGGAAGATCCCTAAATATTGACCTCTTCTTGAATAAATATTTGTCACTCCATTTGGCCATGGTACATTGTGATCTCTTACCAAATTCATTGACAAAGTCTTTTAATCTTTCATAAAAAACCTCCCCTGGTATAGGTTTAGGTGCACTTTGCTCCTCATTTCGTCCATTGAATGCTTGGCACAATCTATGATACGGATGGAATTTTGGAAGAAACCTTTGATGACCAAGATATACAGTCTTTCCGCCATGTTTTAGTCGTATTGAATCAGTGTTATCTTCACATATAGGACACACTTTAGATCCTTTGACACTATATCCAGACAAATTTCCATATGTTGGAAAGTCATTAACAGTTCAAAACAACATAGTGTGCAAATGAAATGTCTCTCTTCATGAAGCATCATAGGTCATCACACTTTCACCCCAGAGTTTCTTTAAGTCATCAATCAGAGGTTCAAGATAAACGTCGATATCATTTCCAGGTTGTTTGGGTCCCAATATCAACAATGACAACATAACCTACTTATTTTTCATACACAACCAGGGAGGAAGATTATATATAACAAGCATAATTGGAAAAGTGCTATGTTGGCTACTCAATGTCCTATATGGATTCATCCCATCTGTACAAAGCCCAAGTCTTAGATTCTTGACTTCTTCACCAAATTTAGGGTACAATAAATCAATCTTCTTCCATTGTGGGGAATCAGACGCATGTTGTAGGATCCCATCATTATTTTTCTTAACATCTGCATGCCACCTAAAATTCTTTGCATCTATCGGATTGGAAAACAAGTGTTGAAACTGTGATATTATAGGTAGATACCATATCACCTTGGTAGGAGAACCAGTTTTGGACTCCCCCGAAGTCGTCATTTTATACCTTGACACACAACATTTTGGACAATCTTTCAAATCCACACAGTCCTTTTGAAATAATACACAATCATTTGGGCATGCGTGTATCATCTTGGCCTCCATTTCCATTGGGCACAACAATTTCTTTAACTTGTATGTTGAGATTGGCAGCCCGTTTCCTTCAGGAAAAATTTCTTTCAACAAAGACAACAGTGGCGTGAAGCTTCTTTCGCTCCATCTATTGTTAGCTTTCAGCTTATACAATCTCAACACAACGCTAAGCTTCATAAACTTAGTACAACCTGTGTATAATGGTATCTCAGCATCATGCATTATGTTTCTAAACATGGGAAGTGGATCGGTGTGCTCTACCCCACAACTATCTAGCATCGCATCAATGATGTCTATTTGAACTAGTTCATTCACATCTACATCATCAGAGTCAATTTCTTCTTCCACACAAGCACTGCTATCGACATCCACTGATTTTAGGTTTGAAATATCTCCATGCCAGTGCCATTCTGTATAGCCTTGTACAATCCCGTTGCACATGACATGACTTTTGATTTTGTCACCAGTGCTGACTTTCAAGTTGTTACCACAATGCCTTCATGGACAACAGAACCTATCTCCAGGTTATTTTGTATGTTCCTCGGCAAATCTAATAAACTGATCAAGATTAGAAATAAACGCTGGGGTGCAGCGATTTGGAATGGACATCCATGATCTATCCATTCTATGATCAAAGAGAAAACAAGTATATATTAGGGTTGATGGTGTTATATATGATAAATGTGTACCACCTATCCCATTCTTGATCACCTAATCTCACTAGTTAGTGTATAATGTGTATTCAATTTTCAAGAAATTTCGACAACATTTCCCCACAGTTCTCCAAGTACACCGATGTACATTGGCAAATGCCCACCGACATCTGTACTTAGAGAACAAACGGGAAAGTGCTGACGAAACATCATGAAAACTGAATACACATTATACACTTACAGCCTAAGTGAGATTAAGTGTTCAAGAACAGTCCCAAATTGGGGACTATCCAAGATTTACTCCTAATGAGTAAATCTCGGACGGGTTTCTAGGCCAACAAAATACATGTATATATGTTATCATTCATATACCTACAATCATAGTATCATCGTTCATATCCTAGGTTTTGTGTAACATCATTTAATTGAATTCATTATTCCATTTGGATAAGCTCATTCATTCATCATTAACCCAAATCAATCATAATCAACTACACAATTTTGAAGAACAATTATATATTGAAATAACTTAAATCAACAAGAGAGAAAGAAAGAAAGAACAATTTATTAAATTCATTTATTCATCATTAACCCTAGTTAAATAATTGTTATTAATCAACTACACAGTTTTAGAGAAAAAATGATATATTGAACTAAGTTCATTCATTCCTCGTTTAACCCTTATTAATCAATATTAATCAACCCTAATTAATCAATAATAATCTTACAAAAAACTCATCGCACTGGTGGAGCAGGCTGTGGTGGCGGTGGATGGAGGTGGAGGTGGTCGCAGCTGTGGCTGTGTAGGTGGTCGCAGTTGTGGCCGGAGGTGGAGGTAGAGATGACTGAAGCTACGGTGAAGCAGGTGGCGAGTGGTGGCAAGATGGCGGGCTGTGACTATGGTCATTGGCAGAGATTATTGAGAAAATGAGTAGTGGTGGTGACTGAACTGTAGTGGCAATGGTGAGCTCCTCAGTGGAGATTCCTCTCCATAGCGGTGGCAGCGAGCTCCTCTCCACATCGGCGACGGTGAACTCGTCTCCACAGTAGAAGCAGCGGCGGTGACGAGAGAATCGTGAGACCTAGCTTGAGCGGCAATAGAGAGAATCAGGAATGAAACAGAGAAGGTGAAGAGAGTGGCTTGAGCCGTTGCTATTCAATTAAATATCAGTGTGGGTTGTTTCACAAAACTGATACTTAATACCATCTACAAACACTGGGATGGGGAAAAAAGTTATGGTGACAACGCACAAACAAACATCCTCATCGGTTCCCACGCAACACCCGACGCAGAATAAGGTATGAAATTTTTTCCTCGTGATGGGTATTTAGGCGTCCGTTATTTTCTAAATAACCGACGCCATATGGGGGGGGGGGATTTTTGCGGGGCTTGGCGTGGAACATGAGTCGTCAGTGTTTACATAACTGACGTCAAATTGAACATTTTGGAGGCAAACTTTTTCCCTAGAAAATTGTATTTTGCAGGTAATTTTGGATGTCATTTTTTTTTCTACCCGCCAACGTTAAATAAAAAGCGATACCCCTATCTTTTATTAAGCGGCCGGCCTCCAAACATAGGTGGCGGTTGATAGTTTTAACCGACATTGTAGTTTACTAGCGTCGGTGTTTGGTTTATAACCAACACCATCAAATGTGACGTTATACGTCATTTCTGTACTAGTGTGTCCTTTATATTTATTCCATGTGTTTATATGATATATGAATATTGTGTAGATGATGCTATAAATTAGTCATTATATTCTAATACAATGGTATATTTAAGTTTTTCTTTACTTTTTTAATGATAAATTTATTTTTGTGTGTTCCTGTAAGACTACATACAAGCTTGTGCAAGAAATTAGATGAAACTTCTACCATTATTTATAATACTATATACTGCTCATTCAATATTGACTTTGTTTTGGGGAAACATAGAGATCCGATTGTATTCATCCCACTCTCTACTACGGGCCAAATGTTTGCAAAGTTAACATCTAGATTGTTGGTAAGCCACGGGGGTACATCAGTTTGGAAAGAAAAAGCAGTACTAGCATGAATAGAGAAGCGGGCAATACAGTCATCTACATTACTGTGCAATCTAGGAATATGCAAAATGAAGGGCTGGCCAACGTCTTCATGGAGCTTCTGAAGCCAACGCATGTGGGCAAGAACATGGTTGTTGCGGATGCATCCTCGGTGGTAATGGATACCGTTGTGGTAGCATTAGACAGAATGGTGGGAGCACACCATCCTGTGATTTTGCAAAGTTCCAAGGTATAGATAATACCTTGTACCTCTACTTCTAATGCCGAGCTGGCATTGTTGGGCGATCCATGTCCCAGGAGAAAACTTCCATGGCTGTCAACAATATGAATGCCAATCCTGACATGGGAAGAGTTAGCATTGTAAGAAGCATCAACAAACATGACAACATCCCTAAGAACAGGGGGATTCCGGACGTGGTTGCACACTACGACTGGCGTCAAGAGAAGCGTCGGGATCGTCATGATGGCACGAGCTCTGTCCTTGATGAAGGAGACCCGCTTGTAGAGAGGTTGCTACTTTCTATTATGTATAAACTCATTTCTTTGTTATCATATTTCCCATCAAGCAACCACGGGCAGTATAGAGAAAAGATCAGTGCACGTAGAGGAAGTAATATCAGCGATCTAGTCTTCCTCAGGGAGAAGAAAGAAGGAAGGGTTGACTTTCCATGCGACCCAAACTTCCTTGCTAAAGTTGCAGTCATGGAGAAAGTGCACCAGCGTGTCGCATGCGTTAGAGCATACCAGGAAGGTGTCATTAACAGGAATATGGTGTCGGGATTTCTTTACATTGGTGAGCAATGCTCTGTGGTGCAACATCCATTGGAAAAGTATGAATATGAGGAGAAATGGGAAGCTTCCATGTAGTAGCCCATTTTCCAGACAAGGGCAAGGCAATGTCTTTGTGGAGCCATTGGTAGGCAGACTTGGTGGTAAGAAGACCAGAGGGCGACCCGGGCCATTGGTACGTATCATGACCCGATGTTGGGTCAGACGAGTAGATGTGATGAATGTGCGGCCATGAACTGGCTAGAAGATAGTTTTGGATGAAGTCCCAATCCCAGCCATTACCATCCATGCCCATAGCTGAGACTTTGAGATCAGTAATGTCCGGTGGTGGCACAAAGGCGGGAGCAAGCTCTTCAATGGAATGGCCATGAAGCCATCTTTCAGTCCATATGTTTGTAGACTCACCGTTATTGATAGTCACTACTGAGGCTTGTTGAATGGATGGCATGTGCTTTCTAATAAAGGCACACACAGAAGAACAAGGTTTCTTTATAGGGGTGTCGTTGTGCTTATATTTGTCTCACATCACTCGAACCCAAAAGACTTGTCTGTTGTTCATGAAACGCCAGACATTGCCAAGAATAAGAGCTTGATTTTGTGAATGTGCATCCTTGATGCCCAAGCCGCCATCCAATTTTGCCATGGTGACCTTTTTCCACGAGACCAAGGAGAGGTTGTGGTGTGACCGGCTACCAGACCACAGGAAATTCTTAACATGCTTGTTAATGTCATCACATAAGGTAGGGGAGAGCTGCACTGACTGCATAGTATAGTTGGGGATAGCCTGAAGAGTGGATTTTTCAAGGGTGATCCTTGTTGCAAGGGACAACTATTGTGCTGACCAACTCGTCATGCGGTCCTTTAGGGTATCAACAATCACAACATGAGTAGACCTATTAACCCGATGATGTAGGATGGGAACTCCCAGGTAGCGGCCCAAATCACTGGTGTGTTGAATGCCTAGGTGCCTACAGAAGGTGTCCCAGACCTAGCATGAGGTATTAGGCGATAAGTAGAAGTGCGATTTGGACGTAGAGACTCTTTGCCCAGATGCACGTGCAAAGGCTTGGAGAACTTTGTTAATAGTTTTAGCTTGTTTGGTGGAAGCATCAACCAACACGAGAGGATGTCATCAGAAAACAAAACATGTAATAGCAGAAGACCATGCCGTGAGAGGCAAATAGACTTCCAGTCACCTTGACTAATGGAAAATGAGATGGCTTGGCTGAGTCTCTCCATGCACTAAAAAAAGATGTAGGGGCTGATGGGATTGCCTTGGTGGACACCTTGTCAAGTTTTGCAGGATTCTAAGGGACATCCTTCCCTAAGAATCGATGTGCACCCCTTAGTAATGATTTGCATAATCAAGTCAACCAGTAACGCTGCGATATCGGTCCTTTTGATGGTGTCGTGGATAAATGCTCAACTCATTTTATCAAAAGCCTTATCAAGGTCTAACTTAATGCAAGATAACGCCTTACTGTTGTTCTTCATGTGCATGGTGTGAATAAACTCTTGTACCAGAATGATGTTATCAGTGATGCACCGGCCCGGGAGGAAACTAGTCTGAGTTTTAGAAATCTAGCCTTGCAGAAGAGGCTTGATGCGCTCCACAATGATTTTGGATATCATCTTGAAGCACGTGTTGTTAAGTGAGATAGGACGAAGGTTGCTACAGGTTTCGGGCTATCTGGTCTTTAGAATCAGACACATGTATGAACCAGCAATGCGGTCTTCAATGGCACCCATAGAGAAGGTGTCTTGGACAGTACAGATGAAGGATGGGCCAATAGTGTCCCAATGCTTCTAGACAAAGGAGTTGCAGATGTCGTCGGGTCTGGGAGCTTTGTTGGGCGCCATCATGAACATGGTGCACCTAATCTCATTAGTAGAGGGGAGAGAACTAAGAGCACATTGTATGGCGTCGGACGGGTGGTTGAAGGTGCCAATGAAGCCAGCGACAGCAATGTTGGTTCGAGTGTTGGGGTGCGGAGCAGTCATCAGGTCGAGGAAGAAGCTGTGTACATGCAACCACAGCAGTGTTGGGTCCTCCACCCAGTTACCAACATCATCTTTGAGGCGTGTAATCTTGTTGAAGAGGCGGCAGGCTTTGACATAAGTATGGAAGAATTTAGTATTTGCATCGCCAAGGCTGAGCTAGTTTATGTTAGCCTGTTGATGCCAATCTGCCTCTTCTTGTAGGAGAATGTTGTTGTATTCATCTTGCAAACGTTCCATGGTGAGGTCAAAAGTAACATGTGAAAGAGTGTTGGTAGAAACTTGGATGTTGCTAATTTGACGCAACACTTTGTTCTTGTGCTTGCAATTGCAGCAGTGTGGAAGGCAGGGAGGGCATCAAGGAAACTTTTTGTTGAGTCCCAAGATTTGAGAACGGTGTATTTGAAATCAGGGGTCAGTGACCAGCTATCTTTAGTGAGGAAGTACCTGGGGCGATCATGCCGGTGCAAAGACTCATGGATGAGGAGCGGGCTATGGTCACTATAAAGTCTTGGAAGCATGGTAATAGAAGCATCATTGGTCATAGTAAGCCCGTTTTTGTTGGCAATGACTCTATCAAGTCTTTCCAACAACTGAAGCCGCTTGATGGTGAAGAAGGGGTTGTTAGCCTTGATGTCCGCCAGGCCGGTGTGCATGAGAAGAGAGTTGAACTTCCTACTAGAGCGACGATCAAAGGAACGCCTGTTTTGTTTTTCAGAAATGTCTAGCATGGTGTTGAAGTCACCAAGGACTTCCCATGTTCCAGAGATGGAGTTAGAAATGTCCTGTAAATGATTCCAAAGAAGGTCTCACTTATAAGGGTTAGGAGCACCATAGATGAATGTCAGGTACCAAGTATCGTTAATGCAACAGTGGATGAATTGTCGGAGGTTAATAATGATGTTGATGGAGCAGTGAACATCATCCCACAACACCCAGATACCACCAAAAAAGCCAATGGCCTCAGCTCGGTGAGAGGAGGGGAAGCCCAATTTCTTTATGACACTATCATCCTTGGACCCACTAATACGTGGTTTATTCTTTTGAGATCTTTAAGGAGGTGGATCTTCTTCTTGAAATAGGTACCTTGAATGTTCTAGCAGAGGACGTTCAACATTAAAACACAGACAGCGAGAGGGTTGTGGGCAACTTAAGCAATTGCCGCACAAAGGCCGACGGAATGATCATCGTGGACCATATCATCATCTGGAGGTGGCACTAATTCTTGATTGAAGTCAATCACACACTTAGCATCTGAACCTTTGTCTAGGTTGCCGACTAATTGGGCAAGCTTCCCTTTCTTTCTTTCCCTTCCAGGGCTAACAGTCTGGTAAACTACCCTCCTATTTTGGAGTAAGACTCCACTACCTCCTCCTTTATCACCCCATTGAAATAGGCGTTGGGAGTCAACATGGATAGTGTTTGTGGCTCCAAATTGGAACAGAGGTTCAGCCCCCATCTCCTTCTCTCTGCCCATATAGGTGTCATCATTCAACAGTGTGACACTTGTGTTGTTAGTGTCGACACCACCTATCGATGAGGCCTTGGGCAGTGTGGCTTGCCCTACATTGGAATGTGTTTGAAGCTTTGCCTTTGTCTTCCTTTTTCATTTACTAGATTGGACATTCTGCCAATCCTCTTCAGACATTTCTTGAACGTCTGATGTGGGTTGTGGCGGCTATTCGAAAATAGTGTCGTCGTTCCCCAGAGTGGCTGACGTCGCCTGTTCCGTGTTTCCAGTATGTGGTGGTGCCCCCTTCTTGTTGGAAGGTGGGCGTTTCTCCATCTTCTTAGCATGGATTTGGGTTGTGTACTGCACCTCCTTAAGGAGAGGGGGGCCCAACATCGAAGATGGGTCATTGGGGGAGAAGGGCTTGACAAAGGTGCACGTTGTGTCATGATGCCCGACTCTACCGCACTTCATGCAGACGGAGGGAAGGTTCTCATATTCTAGTCGATAGTGTTCCCCATTGAGATAGATGGCCGGTAGGAGAGGTTTGCGGGTATCGACCTTAACTGCTAACCTTGCAAACTTGCCATGATGGCCTGATAGCGTGGTGGTGTCAACTTTGATCGTTTTACCAACGACGTCACCAATGCTTGCTAGAAGATGATATTGGTAGAGATAGATTGGGAGCTCCGGGATGCGTAGCCAAACCACAAGCTTTCTAGGGATGTGATCAACAGGGTGAAAATCAGCTGACCATGATTGGACTGACAAGTAGTTGCCAAATATGGTCCATGGACCCTCAGTCATGGCTCGCTCGAACGCCTCCTTGTTGCTGAGTTGAATGATGAAATACCCCATCTCCAAGTCGATAACACGGAACTGCTCGGTAAGCTTCCATAGGGACATGATTCGATTAACGAGTGTTGTGAAGCCGACATTGATGCCGACTACCTTCACCACCACAGCGAACCTCCAGGGTTCCAGCAGCGGCAGCAACACACTAGGGTCGATTCTAATGTTGGGAAGGAATCCGCTTCTGTCCACATGGATGTCAGAAGCTTTTAGGGCGTCGGGGGCGACCGGCTTTATCACTGGCTGCTTAGCACCACCTGTGATGACATCGCGGAAGAAGACCGGACCGGGGCTACGCCCGTCAACACGATCGCCTTCATCCATGGCGTTATCACCGTCTGGGATATCCGCGCCGTCCAGCGGTGACGACGGATCGTTGACTTCAACGTTGACCCAGCCCTGACCAGCACGATGAACGTTGTGGAAGGATCCACGCCCTACGCCTCGGCCTCCACGGCAGCCGGCGCCACCACCTTTCATGCGCACAGCGAATCGCTCCGTAACCCTAGGGGCGCTTTGATTTTTCAAACACAAATTACAACTTCTATATTCTAATAAAATTGTATATACAATCACAGTGGGAGCTGACTCCCATCATCTATGCATCGCATTGCAATGTCTTTTTACGGCTGTTAGAATTAAGTGTGGAGTCAAAATCGGAGGTGCAACGTCGGAAGGGATCTATGAGGTGATGTTACTTATGTGTAGAAACCAGTGTCGTTCATGTGGGTGAGTTTGAGTCAATTTTGTCTCCCTCTCTCTCTTTATCATTTCTCTTTTACTCATCATCTTCTTTGTCTACTTTAACACTGTTTCAGATTTTGACACAACATTAGTCAAAACATAATCAACATGTCTTCCGTAGTGGCTATCTTACTTGCAAATCCATAGTTTACTTAACTCCAATTTTATCTGCTCGTTTTTTTTTCTAATTGTTCAAATTAATGTAACATCACATTAAAAATCTTTGTAGTAATCTAATACTTCCAAACATGTCCCATAGTTTACTTAACTCCAATTTTATCTGCTCGTTTTTTTTTTTCTAATCGTTCAAATTAATGCAACATCACATTAAAAATCTTTGAAGTAATCTAATACTTCCAAACATGTCCAATGCACGGTTCAAATCTAGTTGTATTTCAAAGTTCATAGGATGTTAGGCTAATAAAAGACCGCATTTGAAAATGAATGAATAAGTAGGTTATGTCATATGCAATATATAAAAAAAATCATGTTATATTCAATTTGCACAAAAACCATCGGCCACTTTCACGTTTCGGTTAAGGTCAACTATAGTGGACCGAAAACGTTTCAGTTGATCAGCAATCTTCCCACGCCTGATAAAAGATGACAACTAACAGCGATACCGCCGTTATTATTAAGAAGTGTAATAAAAGCCGCAAGCTCGCCTCGTTGAGTCCTCCGTTCCCCTTCATAAGTACTATGGATTTTGATTTTATGGATAACAAATCGAAGGAACGGGCTCGGCCCAACCGCAACTAGGGGACCCTTACCCAACAACTAGCCCATCATCATAGCCTACCTATACATTCTCATTTCTCAATATGCCAATACAAGGATAGCAGTCTTCCGACCTATTTGCTACTTGCTACGTGATGCTAGGCGTGATGTTCCTCATAAATCATTATCGGCCCTTAAACCAGCCTATTCCTTTCTAGACCCACCAGAACGTATCCACAACTGTCATCTTGAGCGATATGTGCGACTGTTAACAAATAAAGAAAAAACACAAAGCTCTATATCGAAAAGTCCAAGACAGGGATAAAAGAGGTCATACATATCCAGAGATTTGTTTTTTTAGCTAAATCATCAAAGGGTAATGGGGTTTTCAAACAACAGCTTATATTACAAGCTGAAAGGAAAACGGAGAAGCGATTTTGTTTATCTACTTGGAAAATAAGACCATCAATACTTCAGGTAGCTCAAGATAATCGCTACTGAACTAAAACAGGTTGTACAATTTACTGGCCATTGTAGCTCCAAGCATACAAGTCCAGCGAGGCTATAGACCAAGTAGTACTAGGTCAACATTTGCACTTTTGGTTATTTCCAAAGAAAGTGGATTCAATTGTAATGTGTGTTTTAGATGTGTTGGGTGAACTAGTCAACGATGAAGCCCAACAAAAACATCGCATTTTGGTCATGCAATGAAATTGATGAAAATGAGAGAAGTCACAACCATTTTATGTATGGGGGAAAATAAAGATAAACAGGGAAAAACCTAGGAGTCAATGGGAAAACATGGCAATTGATTCAAAGATTGGATTAAGGGTTTACAGTTGTAATATGGGATGGATTTAGCACCTTTGGTGGTTCATAAGATGATTATATTAGATTTGGAAAAGAGCCAAGAAAAAAATCACTTTCTGGGTATTAATACTAGAGAAAAGGTGATTAAATAGACAATACATATGTTATGTTTTAAGAAATATTTAAATGTGAGAGGATACCACATTACCAAGAACATATTGTTGGGGAATAGGGACAACAAATAAGGTAGCAGAAACAAAACCTTTGTCCCTATTTTTTTCCAGAGAGATCGCATCAACAATGTTGTATCTAGAATAGAAGGTAGAAAGAGGTATACTTGGTCCTGGAGCAAGTTCAGTGACTATTCTTACTAGGTGATGTGAACTCTTCGCAAAACACACACGAACAACTGGCGATAACTTCCTGGTGTAGCACCACAGACAATAATATTTGTTATCCTCTCTACATGGTGGCAACATCCTCCACGCCTCTATGTAGTCTATGTGGACCACTAGAAATTTTCTATTTTGCTACCAAATTCAACGGGAAGGAGTTATTCCTTTGATGTCAACGTGCTAGTGCTAAATTGTTCTCACTTGTTGTCTTTCTCTTTCTCGGCTCTCTAGTTACCACAACTATGAGAGGACATTGTTTGGGTTAGTTATTTCTCTTGAAATCCTTGACTACCCCTCTATTTATAGGAGAGTTAGGGTTAGGGTTTCTAGATCAATTGGGTGTCAAAGAGATGAATTTTCACAAAATGTTGACCGTTGCGAATCACAAAATGATCAGTTCACTTTTGAATCGGTCGATTCATATGTGAAATAGTCGATTCAACACTTGAATCGGGTTGGTACACTTATTTCCTATTTGCAAACACTTTGGTGATCAATGAACAATATGACATCAAAATCAATCCTTGATCCAATCTTGTTGGTCATTGAACTGGGTGATTCACAATATGACACTATCATTTTAGATTCTGAAATGGACGATTTGCTTACCAATGAAGTGATACATATTCTGAATATGGCGGTTCACTTCTTAATAGGTCAATTCAAATTCTAGTTCAGCCAATGTATAATTGATGTTGTTTAAATTGAATACCTAACACTTTAGTAATCAAGTTAAATCATATTCATGAGAAAACTCCTTTTCCAAGTGAATCTTATGCATGTGACCCTATAGGTCCCAAATTATGTTGGTAGTATATGTCCATAACTAATTTATGACATCACAAGAAATGAGAAGAATCTAAAAATACATCGTTGCTACCCATTTAATCGGAAATTTGGAGAACAACTCAGCCTACAATCTGTGATGAGTGTTATAGTGATAGTACAGTTCATTTGTATTTGATTTCCAGATTAAACGTGAAGCATGGAATCATCATCATCTTCAACGTCCAATCCATGTTCCTTGAACTAGAGTAGATTATATGAGATACATGTTAACTCACATATCATATATCAAGTCATGTGAGTATGGCCATACGTTTCTCATTCTCGCTTATCAATGGGCTTGGATATCGTTCTTCTGTATCAGGCACACATCCCATCTACATCACTCACACTCAATCCCCATGTCTCACAACGTACCCGAGCATCATCTTAATGACAACCCTTATTCAAAGTCACATTAGATGATGTCAAAATACATCAAACAACATGTGATGAGTGTCGTGACTTCAGGTCTAAGAACTAAAATCACCACTATCACTATGAGAGCTGATTCTGACTATCATTCCATGGTCTCCACGTATCACTCTCAAGCTGGGTCTGTCAGGTACATTGTTCTCTAACAAGTACCTATGTGTTTAGTTTTATATCACATATCATGACTGGTGACATTTTGTCATAAGCAATCACACACTCTTTTATTTATGATGAGGAACCCCTCCCTAGAAAGGCCACTATTGGACCCAATCCAGCCAAGGGTAAACCCTGGAACTAGTTGTGTATATTGGGGGAATCATAATGTGCTCAATAAAATGGGGCCTTATTGCACCCTGACAGAAACCAGAGTCAAACCCGGGTCTCATCATTAGGGATTGAGGAGATGAACCGTTGGGCTACTCCCTTGCCCTACAACCAACCAAGACACACTCTAGTCTTATGTGTTACTGTTGTCTATTTTTCTTCTATGGTATTATATGACTATGGACATAATAAGAATGTATGTACTCTTATCATACATATGATCTCATTGTCTGGGTCCTAAACCTGAACACATATGTCATCGAGTAACATCATTTTTTAGACATCTACTATGTCTTGTGTCATCATCTCATGATTGAGACAAACATAATAGATGAAATAACCTTTATCATTATCAAATTGGGTGTCTAATGCCTCATTACAATCATAGTATGATTGCCTCTCGGGCATACATACTAACATACTCCCACTTGCTATTAGAGACAATCACCCATGAATCTTATTCCAAGGGACCTTAATATGTTCATAATGTTTATGATGCCCAAGTGCTTTCATAGCAGATTAGAAACATTTTCTTCAGTTGATACTTTGAAAGTGTTCACATCTACTCACTACAGATCTCTTGTATGAGATGGAAATGTTGTAGTATGCAATATGGGTTCCTTTTTCTAACCAGTAGCTTCATCTTTGTCAAAGTATTACTACTTCTGTCATCAATGGTTGGAACCTATGACAAGTTCATATAAATGAACTTTTTGATCCATATAGTATCCTCTGTTGTCACAAAATAACAAAGTACTTGGCTTCTATTTTATCTCATTAAGTCTTGCATGTTGAACCCCTTCACCATCTTTCCAATGTGTGTTCTCTTACTTATGTCAAGAATCTTTCCAGATCTTTCTCTATAGATCTTAATTCCTAAGATATATGATGGTTGACGTAAACCCCTCACAGAGAAGGTACTTCCCAGACGGGTTTTAATATTTGTAGTATAAGGAATTTATTCCCCATCAATATGTGAAATGTAAATATGCTCCCAGTAAATTCTTGTAATCACAGATTCCATCTTCTTTTTTACTAAATTCAATCTCTTTTACTATATTGGCAAATCAAAGACTCTAGATCTTGAGATGCTTGCTTCAATCCATACATTGACCTTTGTACATTACAAACTTTATTTGAAACAATTGGATTTATAAAACCTTTAAGATGTGTCAAGCACACATCTTTTACAGCATTCCTATTAAGGAATTTGGTTTTGACATCCATTTTCCAAATTTCGTAGTCATACTAAGCTACAATGGAAAGCATGATCTTGATGGATTTAACCATGGGAATTGGTAAAATATTTCATCATGTTCATTATCTTGAACTTGTTTGAAACTCTTCACAAACAATCTGTCCTTATGGGTTTGCACATTACCATCCATGTTAGACTTCTTCTTGAAGACCCAATTTCACCCTATAGGTCGTACCCCTTTAGGTGGATCCATTAAGGTCATACCTTGTTGATGTACATGGAATCTATCTTGGATACAATGACTTCAAGCCTGTTACAACCCCAATTTTGGGTTCATTTGCTAAGAAATATAATTTCTCATATTAAGGATTTTTGAATGAATAAATGAAATAATCTGTTTTGAATAAATGGTTTTCATAGCCTTGTTGTTTGATTTGTGGGCTTTATTGGCCATTGGGCCCAATAACAAGAATATTCAATTAATTAATGAAAAACTGAGAATTTGAGATAAGAAAGGTGTGGAAACCTCTAGAAGGAAAATCTAAAGAGGTTTTCGTGCCTCTTAGATTCCTTGGGTTCCAAGGAGCCCAAGGTTGCAAAGAAAGGGCAATAAGAAAATAAAATAGCAATTAAGTATTTCCTTGTTAATAAAGAAATTGAAAATATTGATGAAATAGGGAAAATATGTGAAAGAGGTATAATTGGATAATTCTTAGTGGGATTCGTATCCCAAGGATTCCTGATGATAAAAGGAATACTAATGAGGAAAATAAAAGAGAAATAAGAGAGAGATCCTCAAAAGGGAATTATTTTAAAAAGAAATAGGCAAGATAATGAGAATAATACATATTGATGCATTTAAAAATAATGAGTATTCCTTTAAAAGGAATTTTGAATTCTTAAATTTTCTTGGGTGCCAAGGAGCCCCAATAAAGGAGAAGAAAGAGAAAATACCATAATTATAAAATAAGAGCATAAAGTGATATATTATTGATAAATTTTGTAATATTGAGAAAAGGGAAGTATTCTCTATTAAAAGAAAACATGATTTCGTGATAAATAATTAAAAGGCAAGTAATAAGAAGATAAAGGAGAGGATTTTCAAAATCCTATTATCACAAGGAAAAGGAATATCAAGGGGATGAGAGAGAAAGGGAAGATATGCTTCCTATTTAAGGAAATTGGTTTCCTTTTAGGAAAGGGACTTGTTCCCTCTTATATGAATGCCTTAGGGCTTCATGCTCCATCCTATAAAAGGATAGACCCCTTGGACGAGCCCAAGAATATCCCGTGCATCTCTCTCTCCTCTCCATCTTCTTCTTTGCATGAAAACCCTAGCGGAGAGAGTAGCTTGTATCTTGGTGCTATGAGAGGTCGCGGAGGAGGTGAGAAGTGTGCGTGTGGCTTCCCCGACCACCTGAGATGAATCCGGTTGTACTCCCGCACCTACGCCTTCGAGTAGCTAGGGTCGTAGGGCTGCAAGGCTGCAACAAACGCATCAGCAAAAGTGGGTGTACCCAGCTCGAGAATGGCCGTTTTGGCCACAGTTTGGAGGCACCTCGCGTGCGCCAGGGCAGGGCGGAGACAATGGCACCCTCCATGGTGGTCGGTGAGGTCGATAAAGGGGAAGGGGAGCCGCGCCTTTGGCTGCTAGGGCGGCTGAATCGCGCCCTCCAAAGGTAGAAGATGACCATTGAAGATTGGATGAATCTGCCCCTTCGCATATCAAAGAACCATCTGTTAAGTCGGGGGCATAACCGTAATTCGGTTATGTTTCCTAAAGCAATCACTTTGCATGAGAAGAGTGACGTGGCGCGTAGCCATTGGTCCATCAGGTAAATACTTGCTAAATTCATATCTAAAGATTGGTAGCTCCGATGGAAAGGTGTAAAATATGAAAGTTGACCAGGAGAATGCGTAGAATGCAATAAAAATAATATTGAAGCCTGATTCTTATTGAATTTTGAAAAGTAAGGTAATTTATCAACTTTAACATAATGATGATTAAAGAAACCCTAATTGGGAATGATTAAAGTGATTAGTAGGGTTTAATTGATAATTAAAGTTGATATTAGCCTGTTAATGATAAAAAGGAACATTAGGAAGAAAAAGGATGAACTTTGCATATAATTAGTTAGTTTAGAATTCCATATGCATGAATATACTTTAATGGGCCTTGAAACCCTAATGTTGACTAATTCGACTATTAATGACTTTAATTGAATAATGTCATGAGTAAAATTAGAATATGCTGAATCTAAGCTAATTCAAGCATTTAAGTTCCTAATTTGTGGATAAATGCCCTAAATGTAGTAATTAGGGTTTTCTGATGAATAAAAGATGGAATTAAGAACAAATCAAGTCCATATGTGATTCGGATCGTAATGAACTATGAATTGATGATAAAATGCATAAATGATCTTATCATGGATTAAAAGGATAAAAATAGTAGCTTTAATGTAGAAGAGGCTTAATGGATGTATTTAATGGTTAATTATGCCTTTAATCTGAAATTGAGAATTAGATATTGGAATAATGAGGGTTTGTGATCAAATGCGTTAAATTAGGGTTTAAAACAGTGAAAGCTAAAGGGAAACCCTAATTGTACAAGAAACCCCAAAAATGGACTAGAAACCCTAGGAAGCGAGCTAGATTTAATAGATCTTAATGACACGAGTAATAATAGGAAATTGTATAATTGTTTCAGGATCTTATTGAATGCTTGCTTGCTTGGATTCTTATTTGCATTGATATTTCTATTCCAAATCATCATATCAGGTATGTGGTTAATTATGAATAACCGCCTTAGTTTCCCGCGGATTTTCCAGATGGTTAATCGCATTGAATGCAAATTATCTGTTGGATGTTCATACTTGTAAATCATAAAGTCACTATGATTATCACATTAAAAATAAGAGTATATGGATAGAAGTTTAGAAATCCCATCTTTTAAAAGGTAAACAAAGTTTTATTTTATACCAGTTTTCAGTTTAGTTGGTAAAGTTTATTAATTGTTATTGATTATTTGTCGAACCTTTGATCCTGTTAAGTGAATAACGGCTCTGACCTTTGGGTCTCCCTTAATTGGGGGTTACCAGGAGACGGGGTCGTTACAATTGGTATCAGAGCATAGGTTCCTCATTTAATCTTTAATAATTATTAAATTTTACAAATTCCATAGAACCGAGGGAGTTATTAGAGGATTATCCGAAAGACAGAGGTGTCTAGAAAAGGATCACGACCGGGGGCTGGCAATATTTTCCTCCGCACCGCTAGTCGGAATACGAGGACTCCCAGATCCGTGTGACTGCCTGGCCAAAGTCTTAGGGTATGAATCGAAATAAGATACCTTTTAGGACTCTCTCATCTCGTTCATCCTTTCTCAACTCAAATTTTGTTAATGACCTTAAGGATTAGGGTTTTCTCTCTCTTCCTCACCCTCTTGAGGTATGGGTAAGTTTGATAAGGATTAAGGAATCCTCCACCAAATTAATAAAAAGCATGTAAATAAGATGTCATGGACATAAGCTTAATAGAGTAAGCGTAAAGGAATAGATACATGCTTAGGTCGTATGACACGAGTTGTCATTGCCCTCAGGAGAGACCTAAGGATAGACCTCCTTGGCAGGAGGATGAGTAGAGAGGGTTAGTCTTGGAGGTAAAGACCTCCATCAAAAGTAGATACCTGGCATATCCTTTGAGTATGATGTTAACCTTAACCCTAAGTGAAGGGTAGGGATAGAGATGACATGATGAATTAGACCGAGTGTTTGGTTCGACATGCCTTGGGATCATCATACGAGCCATGAGAGGTTGGATAACCTAGTACCTTTGGCGACCCAACCCTGAAGAGGGTTGTGCATGTTTGAGCGAAGGGTAACTCCTTCCTGGATGAGGGTAGAGAAGAACCTATAGGGCTGTTGCAAGTAGGATATAACTTGCACCCAGAGTGCGTCAGTAATGTTGATAGTTAAACAAAACCCTAGTCAAGGGATCATGATGGAGGGCTTATGAGATAAGCATAAGGGGTTATGGATAACCTTGAGTAAACATAAGTTCGAGTTTAGACTTCACTCAGGTAGGGGTATGCTTATGAGCTTGATCCTTCATAAAGACAGGACCTCTTATATAGAGGTTGGTTGTAGGATTAGCTCTAGAGAGAGGGAGCAGACCTCAGCCAAGGAGGTTGTAAGCCTAAAGCCCCGAAACTTGAGAAACAGTGGGAGTTGAGAATGATGCGACCTAAGTGGATGATAGTGGTTGCCTTATGTTTGATCCCTGAAGGATGATGATGTCTAGGAGTAACCAAACCCTAGAGAGAGGATGATGCTTCTGGTACCTATGGTATAAGTGATTACCTACTAAGATGAGATAAAGAGTTCTTTAGACCCTGAGGGGGTTAAGGCACCAGTTGTGAGGCTTTATACCTAGTAGTTATCCAGGAAGAGGAATCAACTATGAAGTGTTGCTTGAGTAGAAAGATCATGGGAGTACATGACATATCTTGGGCATGTTGGATTCGTGGTTAAGAGAATGAGCATGCAGTTGGACACCCGGAGGCGAACCTAGGGTTCCTAGGCCTAAGAGGGGAAGCGGTGTACCCAATGCTCATGTTGAGATTTGAGTCTCTATAGTTTCGAGCATGGTACTCTTAATGTGTAGAGGTAAAGGAAATCCTCTTCAGGTAAGGGTATGTTTGATGAACCCCTCACAAATAAGTTGATCTGATGATGAGGAAAGAGAACGAGTGTGACCTAGCATGGTTTTGTAGGTACGCTTGTGCCTTAATAGTTGTTGGTTTAAGCATGCTCATAAGGATGTAAACCCTAAGGATGGTTGTGACCTTGCTGTCACAGGTTGTAGTTTCCTCCCATCCTGGGAGAGGACCCTTTGGTAGGGTGCGTACCAGTTCTATCGGTTTTGAGGTGACCTAAAGAGGTCTCATAGGATCTTGAGAAGTCAAGTGAAGAGTACATGGTATGAAAATGAACCTATAGGCCCATAGATAACCATCTCTAAGTGCATGGACGTGTTACCATGGGAGTAACCGGTATGGGGCCTGACCTAGGTAGGCAGGTTGCCATGACCCCTGTGAAGGGATGAAAGTCAGTCATGAATGTAGAAAGAGATGATGAAGGGTTGGGTAAGGTTCTAAGTCAGACATGTACTATAAGAGAATCCCAAGTCTATCCTAGGGTCAGGTAGGGATAAGACCGATGAAAGACGGAGTTGCCTAATTCCCTAGTTGCACATAACCATAGGGTCGGGAGGTAATAGCTATCATTGTCTGAGGGCCATGAGTTAGGAGATTGATCACCTTCATTAACTCATGGGACCTAAAGGGCAGATGAATAGGGCACTCTCTGGATGCATAAGGGAAGAGAGATGACCCCAAAAGTGCCGGCACCCTATAGATCTAGAGGAGATGACCAAGGACTGTGTGGTGACCCAAGTAGGTTTTGGATCAGTTTTCCATGGATGTAATTCTGATATCAGGAGGATATGTGGCACGTTTCAACTTAGATTTGAAGGTGTACTGGCAAGGTGGGATGTACCATCTCTACTCTTGGAACAGGAAGAACTCTGTATTTGGATTGCAGCCAAATACTTATTTCCTTTTGTTATGGGAGTGAGAGATAGGACAGTACGCATGCCTTACACCAAAGAATAAAGATGATGGAAGTTGGAATGTAACTACAAGGTATGAGGATAGAGATGATAACATACCCTGGTGAAGTGAATTATACTTGGATGGTTCACGAACACTAAGAGAGGTAGTGTAGTCAGCTGATGAGGATATTGTGGAATTTGCAGATTAACCAAGGTCGAGTTCGATCACAGTGAATATGAGCTCAGAGCTTCTTAATGAAGATAGACGTAGAGTTTGAGATGAGATGATAAGTATAATACATGAAGGTGTATGTTACCGAACACTTAAGGATGATAGGTGGTAATGAATACTCTGGTTGAGATATAACTGCCTAGTTTAGTTGGAAACTAGAAGAAGTTGAGGTTGTTGGCTAACTCTAAGTTTGGAAAGAAGATGTGTTTTGACTAACACTCGGATATAATAAGATATGTTGAACAAGCTAATGGTTGGTTGGATAGCTAGTTTTGTCCTTGATGTAGTAAAAGGATGGTGATAGAACCTCAGATACACTTCTTTGGATAGGAAGGTAATAAAACCCTTTTGAGAGTGGTTTAGGGTTTCTGAGGCATCAAGCTTGAGGAATCATAACAATACAGGAAGTCGTGAAATACCTTGGTACTGCAAAGATAGTAAGTGATGGTAGCAATCTGGATGCTTAAAACAAAGTTGCGTGTAGCATGTGGCCATGCAAGCCAGGAGGTGAAGGACGAACACCATTAACCCAGTAAAGTAAAGGGAGTTCCCGAGAGGGAATGGGAGTCCATCACTATGTATATTGTGGTAAGTCTCCCTTTGACCAAGGAAGGACAAGATGCAGTGTGGGTTATGGTGGATCGCCTTACCTAAATGACATGAGAAAGAAAGAGTACTGTCAAGGGACATACCAGGTTGAACTACTTATAAGAGAAAGAGATGGTTCAACTACACCATGATGCAAGTTCAAAAGTTCTTGAGTATAACCTAAGGGTTCACTTCCATGAGGTGGAAGTAGATACATGAAGAGCTCAGTGTTTGTACAGTTTATCACCCCATACTAATGGACAGTATGATCCGGACTAGAGGGCCTGATGAGAGCATGCGTGCTCATTTAGGGTGATACATAGAGACAGAGGTAATGTTAACCACCATAGCCTTTATCGGGATGCAAGAAGTTTATAGGGAGGTTGTGTCGGTCACTACTTCATTATGATGATGTTGGTGAAGGAGGCCTCGCGAAGGTCAGAAAAGAACCCCAGGTGTGTGCAGATGAAGTCACTTTGATCGTGCAATGGCTAAGAGAGAGCCCAGTGGTGACATGAGTCACGAGATGATGCAAAGCAGACTGACATGCAGTTCACTATGGAGGAATATAATGTGAAAATCCGACCCCTCTAATCTACAGCTGAGAGAGCTGAATCCCCGATATATGGGTCCATTTGAGATGGATTGGTGGATATGATTGTGTTTAGCCTTGCCCCACAGGATAACGTGATGTGTAATGTGTTACATGAGTCTGATCTAGAGAACTATGTGAGGTACCCAAGCCATGTGTTAAACCATGAACCTATTCAGCTTTTGAGAGGCTGAAATGTCCTGAGTCACCTATGAGGGTAAGATATACCAAGGTAAGAAAGAACTCAGATGGAAGAATATGAGATGATGAAGGTTCTTGGAAAGCACCATGGATAGGGTAAAGCCACATGGTAGCCCTGATGGACATAAAAATAGATTATCCTATTTGTTTGCTTGCTTGTTGGAATTTTGAGGACAAAATTCTTATAAGAGGGGAAGGATGTTACAACCCCAATTTTGGGTTCATTTGCTAAGAAATATAATTTCTCATATTAAAGATTTTTGAATGAATAAATGAAATAATCTATTTTGAATAAATGGATTTCATAGCCTTGTTGTTTGATTTGTGGGCTTTATTGGCCATTGGGCCCAATAACAAGAATATTCAATTAATTAATGAAAAACTGAGAATTTGAGATAAGAAAGGTGTGGAAACCTCTAGAAGGCAAATCTAAAGAGGTTTTCGTGCCTCTTAGATTCCTTGGGTTCCAAGGAGCCCAAGGTTGCAAAGAAAGGGCAATAAGAATAGAAAATAGCAATTAAGTATTTCCTTGTTAATAAAGAAATTGAAAATATTGATGAAATAGGGAAAATATGTGAAAAGAGGTATAATTGGATAATTCTTAGTGGGATTCGTATCCCAAGGATTCCTGATGATAAAAGGAATACTAATGAGGAAAATAAAAGAGAAATAAGAGAGAGATCCTCAAAAAGGAATTATTTTAAAAAGAAATAGGCAAGATAATAAGAATAATACATATTGATGCATTTAAAGATAATGAGTATTCCTTTAAAAGGAATTTCGAATTCTTAAAGTTTCTTGGGTGCCAAGGAGCCCCAATAAAGGAGAAGAAAGAGAAAATACCATAATTATAAAATAAGAGCATAAAGTGATATATTATTGATAAATTTTGTAATATTGAGAAAAGGGAAGTATTCTCTATTAAAAGAAAACATGATTTCGTGATAAATAATTAAAAGGCAAGTAATAAGAAGATAAAGGAGAGGATTTTCGAAATCCTATTATCACAAGGAAAAGGAATATCAAGGGGATGAGAGAGAAAGGGAAGATCTGCTTCCTATTTAAGGAAATTGGTTTCCTTTTAGGAAAGGGACTTGTTCCCTCTTATATGAATGCCTTAGGGATTCATGCTCCATCCTATAAAAGGATAGACCCCTTGGACGAGCCCAAGAAGATCCCGTGCATCTCTCTCTCCTCTCTGTCTTCTTCTTTGCATGAAAACCCTAGCGGAGAGAGTAGCTTGTATCTTGGCGCTATGAGAGGCCGTGGAGGAGGTGAGAAGTGTGTGTGTGGCTTCCACGACCACCTGAGATGAATCCGGTTGTACTCCCGCACCTACTCCTTTGAGTAGCTAGGGCCGTAGGGCTGCAAGGCTGCAGCAAACGCAGCAACAAAAGTGGGCGTACCCAGCTCGAGAACGGCCGTTTTGGCCACATTTTGGAGGCACCTCGCGTGCTCCAGGGCAGGGCGGAGACAACGGCACCCTCCATGGTGGCCGGCGAGGTCGATAAGGGGGAAGGGGAGCCGCGCCTTTGGCTGCTAGGGCGGTTGAATCGCGCCCTCCAAAGGTAGAAGACGACCATTGAAGATTGGACGAATCTGCCCCTTCACATATCAAAGAACCATCTGTTAAGTCGGGGGCATAACCGTAATTCGGTTATGTTTCCTAAAACAATCGCTTTGCATGAGAAGAGTGACGTGGCGTGCAGCCATTGGTCCATCAGGTAAATACTTGCTAAATATATATCTAAAGATTGGTAGCTCCGATGGAAAGGTGCAAAATATGAAAGTTGACCAGGAGAATGCGTAGAATGCAATAAAATAATATTGAAGCCTGATTCTTATTGAATTTTGAAAAGTAAGGTAATTTATCAACTTTAACATAATGATGATTAAAGAAACCCTAATTGGGAATGATTAAAGTGATTAGTAGGGTTTAATAGATAATTAAAGTTGATATTAGCATGTTAATGATAAAAAGGAACATTAGGAAGAAAAAGGATGAACTTTGCATATAATTAGTTAGTTTAGAATTCCATATGCATGAATATACTTTAATGGGCCTTGAAACCCTAATGTTGACTAATTCGACTATTAATGACTTTAATTGAATAATGTCATGAGTAAAATTGGAATATGTTGAATCTAAGCTAATTCGAGCATTTAAGTTCCTAATTTGTGGATAAATGCCCTAAATGTAGTAATTAGGGTTTTCTGATGAATAAAAGATGGAATTAAGAACAAATCAAGTCCATATGTGATTCAGATCGTAATGAACTATGAATTGATGATAAAATGCATAAATGATCTTATCATGGATTAAAAGGATAAAAATAGTAGCTTTAATGTAGAAGAGGCTTAATGGATGTATTTAATGGTTAATTATGCCTTTAATCCAAAATTGAGAATTAGATATTGGAATAATGAGGGTTTGTGATCAAATGTGTTAAATTAGGGTTTAAAACAGTGAAAGGTAAAGGGAAACCCTAATTGTACAAGAAACCCCAAAAATGGACTAGAAACCCTAGGAAGCGAGCTAGATTTAATAGATCTTAATGACATGAGTAATAATAGGAAATTGTATAATTGTTTCAGGATCTTATTGAATGCTTGCTTGCTTGGATTCTTATTTGCATGGATATTTCTATTCCAAATCATCAGATCAGGTATGTGGTTAATTATGAATAACCGCCTTAGTTTCTCACGGATTTTCCAGATGGTTAATCGCATTGAATGCAATATATCTGTTGGATGTTCATACTTGCAAATCATAAAGTCACTATGATTATCACATTAAAAATAAGAGTATGTATTCTTGCACCTACATGCCACCCTGATGGATGATGCCAAAGGTCAGGCCCAGATGGGTAGACCAATTGACACCTTGAGTGGTGACCCCAGGCACCAAGAAGGTGGCCTATGATATTGCATGACTAGTGGGCACCATGAGTGGTGACCCCCAGGCACCAAGCTCGGGATTGAGAAGGTGGCCTTAAGTCATTTGCAAAGGGCACCCTAAGGTGGGTATGCCAGGGTTAGGGCAAAAGCGGTGGAGAATGTCGTACTGGAAAGTGTAAATTGGCTTGTTAATTAATATGATTGTGACTATTAAATTGTTAGCCATATTTGCAAGATTTTGATTGTTCCCACATACCAGTATATTTCGATATACTGACCGACGTTTTGTTTGTCGGTGTTTTAGGTACAAATGAAATGAACAAATAGTAAAGTGGCATATGTGGAATTAAATGAGAATTAACGTGCACAGGAGGATTAGTTAGAGTAGCGTCTCCATGGATAGAAGTTTAGAAATCCCATCTTTTAAAAGGTAAACAAAGTTTTATTTTATACCAGTTTTCAGTTTAGTTGGTAAAGTTTATTAATTATTATTGATTATTTGTCGAACCTTTGATCCTGTTAAGTGAATAACGGCTCTGACCTTTGGGTCTCCCTTAATTGGGGGTTACCAGGAGATGGGGTCGTTACAAAGCCATTTCTCATACTCTGGTCCCTCAATAGCTTCTAGGTAGGTTGTTGGCACATCATGTATGACCAAGTCACCGCCTTCTTGATCTGAAAGATATCCTTATCTTTCAATCTCAAGGCGTGTCCCACTAGATCTAAGAGGTTTTATGTTACATAAGAAATTTGAGATTTCACAACAATTTGTGATTCTACTTTTTCCCACTGTATCTCGTTAGATTTGATGTTTTGTTGTTGGTCTCAAACTTTTCTACTTCTACTTTTCTCCCACAGATTCCTTTGGAGTATAAAAGTAGTATTCAACAATACAATATTTATGCTATTTATGGAGAAAGCTTTTCAAGAAACTATTTTATTACACAATATTTCATTCCTAATCTTTATAAAAGACATGTCGGGACACTTCTCATGCCATATCTCATTTGATGTCTTATGAACCATTTTAGACGGTACATTGTTTAGTGTATAGCATGTCCCAAAAAGGAAATCAGAAGATCAACTAAATTTATTGATGTTCACTCTGTGAATAACATGGTGTGATACCTTGATTTTTATATATCATTATGTTTTAGGTGGAGTTTATCATGATACATTATCACAGTCTCTAGAAGGTCCCCAAACTTTTGGTTTAAAGTATTTTCCATACCGATCATTTCAAAGTATTTAAATAGTTATACCATGTTGGTTATGTACTTCATTCATGATCTCCTTGAACACTTCAAGAGATTTATACTTGTATTTCATTAAATACAAACTACCATATCTACTAAGTCCATAAGTAAATATGATGAGGTACTGGTAACCACCTTTATCATTTGATCTAAAAGGTACATACACATCAATATGTAGTTGGGTTTGTCTTAGTCTAGGTAGTGCATTACGTTGTGAGAGAGGGTAGTGTTGGCTATAGGTCTATAGTTCAGAACAAGGGTGAATAATTATAGATAAAAAGATCTTAAATACAGTGTGTATCATGGTGAAACTAAAAGTCCTAGTAATTTGTTAAATATGGCTTACAATCATCTTAATTTACCCTTTTTGATATTTGTTTGTAGGTAATAACAACAAATCAACTCTTTCTTTAGTCCTAGCAGATTATATTAAGTTGGTAGTAGTTTCTAAAAAACTATTCTTTGAGATCGAGACTCGGTCCTCATTGGCCTTTATTACTTCAGCACACACAATTGGATATCTCACACACGTTGTGCACGTGTTAAGTGTCTTGCAACCCTTCCCAAATGAGTTCCTCATGGTATTAATAATGATATCTTGATTTACTTAAATGATATTGAGTTTCTTTATATCCACACTTTTAGGGTCCTTGATATTCTACAAACTCAAAAATTCTTTCCAAGTTGTCAAAATGTGAGTTTTAGATACATATAGTCATGTTTTTGGACCACATCATTTTGAGTCAAAAAAAAATGTTAACCCCACCAAGGTCTCAACGATTTTTTAGTGGCAAGCTCTTAAGAAATTTTCTAAGATCGAGAGTTTTCTAGTTATTTCCATTTATTATCAACATTTCATATGTAACTTCAATAAACCATCATTTCCCCTTACCAATCTCACAAGGAAAGGAGAACGATTCATATGGTCAAAGGTGTGTGAATCTAGTTTTCAAGAGTTGAAGATGAAGCTGACCACCACACCCATCTTAACACTTCTTTCAGGAAATGATGGATTCATTATATTCACAGGATATGATGGCCTCTCAAATACTGAAACTCAACAGGGTCAATTACCCAACCTATGTCCTCAAATTATCTGCCATCATTTTTTCTTTAAAATTTTGGCGAGACTACCTATATGTCCTACCTTTAACATAATGACTGATTACAAGAGTTTGAAAGATATCCTAACACATAAAGACCTGAACCATAGGCATAGAATGTGGCTAGAATACCTCAAGGACTACAATTTCCTACCACTCTGATAAGGAAAATGTTGTGGATCAATATTCCCTTAGTTGGAAACAAGTTAAATGTGTTGTTGTTTTTGTCTTCAAATGAAAAACTTGAAGGTGCTAACACCATAGAATCAGATTAACCAACATTAATGTGAAAAAGGCCTCCACTTTGAGATCATGACATCACAAAACAGTAGTTAAAACCTTTAGGAAATGACAATGCTACTAGAGAAACTACATATACATCTCTCAGTTGGTGTGCATGGTGAAATCTGATATAAAAAACACATCTGGGTTCTAGAAGATTTGGTATTAACTAAATTTTTTTATAGGAAGCTCATTGGTCAAGGTATATAGTTCACTTCATATCATCTAAAATATATTAGGACCTTCAATGACATTTTTGGTGGAAGAACATGAAAAATGATATAGCTAGTTTCATCTAAAAATGTATGGCTTTCCAACAAATCTAGGCCATAACTAGAGGCCATGCGGTCTTCAACAACCCTTACTAATCCCAAAATGGACATGGGAGAAATCTCTATGGATTTTTTGGTGGGTTTACCTAGGAGTAGGGAATAGAGCAGTGCCATTTGTGTTGTATTCCATTGACTGGCCAAATCACCCACTTCATTCATACAAAGATGATGATTAATGTTCCAAGGATCTTTGTAATAAGGAGATGTTAGGTTATATGAGATTCCCCTGACCATAATATTTGATCGTGATGCCAAGTTCCCTTACCGTTTATGGTGACAAGTCCAAGAAGAATAGGGGAATCCATTAAATTTTAGTTCAAAATATCATTCTCAAACTGATGGGAAGCCATAAAGGAAGGTTTAGGTATTAGAATACTTACTATGATCATGTGTCTTTGATTGGGGTAGTTAGTGGAACAACTACCTCCCTACATTAGATTTCACATTAAAAAATGTCTACAAATCAAGTATTAGTATGCCTCTATATGAATCTTGGTATATAAGTCCATGTAGATCCCCATTTTATTTGAATGAAGTAGGAAAAATAAGGATTTTGAAATCTGATGAGTTGCAAATTTATTCTAATAGTGTCAACCCAGTCAGGAAGAGGTTGAAAGGGCAAAATATCATCAAAATCTTATGTAGATGCATATAGAACAAATGTCCAACTTCTAGTGGATGACCATGTATTCCTAAATATTAGATAGGTTTGTGCAATATATAACGAATAAAATGGATATGAGTCCTAAATATGTGGGTCTAATTAAATTATTAGGTTGTATTGAGGAGTGTGCAGACAAGCTAGTACTACCTCCATAACATACTATGATGCATAATTTTTGATGTCTCAAATATTATGTGACACATCAAGGATATCAGATATGTCATCAACTAAAAGCCTATTGAATTAAAGGGAACCCTTGAGAACCTAGAATAACCAGTGAAGGTACTTGACAAACAAACTAAAGAAAATAAAAATAAGAAGAGAGATAACACAATAGTACTATGAATATACTATGGAAGTGATAAAGCTACCTAAGATCTAAATTTAGATATGAAAGTAAGATTTATGGACCTTTTTAAGGAAGCTTTAATCTTGGGGACAAAATTTCATGTAAGGAGGGGAGGATGTAATGAAGTTAATTGTTCATCATTTACAAATTTAACCTTTACCTTTGTTGAATTTTGACTTGACTTCATCATCCCATTATTACTTGATATTTCATGGCACTTGATTTGATAATATATTGGGTTGACGTTCCTTGAAGTATAAAAACCTAATTTCATTAAGCTTACATCTCATTTTTTTTATAAATTCATGATCTAGAATCATAATATGGACCTTAAATATTTTCTATGTATTTTGGCTATACTCAAAACATTTGGTCCACATTGATCAAGGTCAATGGTCAACCATGGATCAAAAACCATGGTTCCTCTTTTTCTAGAGCTCACAATGTATCTCTTCCCCACTCTAAATTGTTACAACAATACTATACCAAATATTAAATCCTAGAAATTTATACAATTTCCAAATATTTTGAATGTATAATCCATTTTCATTAGGAAATTGAGAAGGATCTGTTGGAATAATTTTAAGATCTAAATCTCTTACCTATTTCACTGTATACATAAAAGATGATTCATGATGGAGTTTTGAAAATCAAATATGAATCTTTTGTCCATACTTGATCATAATAACTTAAATCCTAATTGGTTCATAGTTTAAAATTACCCTTGAAGTCGATATCTCGAAGATTGATGATGGTACCTTTCGGTGAACTTAAAACTTGATTTGGAAATTTCGGTCTATTTGATGTTCCCAACTATTAGCAAGATGTATTATTGATTCAATTGTACATTCTTGATGATTAAATTGATGGTGAACCTTTAAACTTTACAAATTTTTTTATTTGAAGATTAATCATCATAATTATAGTCAAGAAGGAACAAATACCCAACCTTGTTTACCTAAAAACTAATTCTTGAACACCTATCATGACTAAGAGACCTATTCAACCCTCGACTAGGATTTGATCCAAGTCTTTGAATACTCGCTTCTTGGATCTCAGTACTCTGGAATTTAGTAAAGGTATGCTTACACTCCTCTTGACTTGGCCATTGTATTGCACTATATACCTTTATGTACTATTTTATAAATCTTGGCTATTTACTTGAGTGAACTACTCCATTTACTATTGATTAGGGTTTTGATATTCAATACATATTTTGTCGATATACTCAGACATTATTTATGACGATAGTATACTCCTATCATATCTCATAATGTTAAGCACTTACTCTTATCTTTGGATATGTGTCAAGTGAAAATATTGTGTATAGCCTCTCCCCTATGGGTCAAGTGGCATTGTGGCCTTTCCCTTTGGGCTTGGTGGCACTTTTGGTCCCTTCAACTAAACCTTGCGGATGTGAGGTGATTATTGACCCTCATTCAGAGTACAGGTTGCAAATTTGGAATAAAATGTATATTTTCAAAAACATGGAGTTTTGACGTCTATTTTTATTTCCTATATAAGTCATGCCAAATTGTTTCTTTTGCGATATAAAGTGTCTTATACTTTTTTTTAACTGTACTAATTCCCTGCATCGATTCTATGTCTTAGTTTTATTATTTTAGGTAATAAAAACCTTAGGAAACTACCCAAATAAAACCTTAGGAAACTCTATTCATGTTCTGATACTTCTAATACATTATCTTCTTGACTGAAAATCTGCTACACCAAATGAATCTTCATCGGTAACTATATTTGTAAGTGGGTTGCATATCTTAGCTAGATAGTATTTTTTCTTTATATTTTGCTCCTTGTTGCCTTCGGTCCCTCATGAAAAAAATATGGTTCAAATGAATGAAATGAGATGTCATTAATCTAACGCATATGCTAGTGTGTGTTCCTTGTGGTCGCTTAGGGTCATATGATTGAATACCATTTACACTATCAAACCATGTATACGTTCTGATTTTCTACTGCATCATCTTCTTGACTCAAAAAATGTTACACCAAATGAATCTTCATCGGTAACTATACTTGTAATTGGGTTGCATATCTTAGCTAGATAGTCCTCTTTCATTATATTTCATTCCTTGTTGCTTTCGGCCCCTCATGTAAAAAATATGGTTCAAATGAATGAAATGAGATGTCATTAATCTAACACATATGCTAGTGTGTGATCCTTCTGGTCGCTTAGGGACATACGATTGAATACCATTTACACTACCTACCAAAGTAGTGGGGTTGGGATTTGGTTAAAAAGGATCTATATAGTTAGTATCAGAGCATATACATTCCCTATGCTTTAATTAAAGGGAAAAGTCCCTAAAAATACATACATTTGTGCTTCTTTACAAATTTATCATAATATCTAAACAATTATGTAATGGTACACAGTTTTTCTATTATCATTTCATTTATGTCAAACTATAACATTGTGAGGATGTGCTTTGTTTTGGCTTCCTAATTAATATTTTCTCCATCTGAATCCTAGTAAGATACGTATATAGTTATAGCAGAACACATTCCTTATCCTTCCACTCTGATATGACATGTTCAATCTCAACCACCATAATGCAAATTTTGAACCTTTTTATCTGATAAATCCCAATTTCGTGGATAGAAAAACATAGTCCCTATCCTCTCGACTCCAAACTGATGCTCTATGTCATAAGTCGTAATTAAGCCACAATAGTGCAAGCGGATACTATGTCTAACGACTCCCAAGAAGCCACGTCCCCCAAACGGAGTCTGCCACTCTGGATTGACGTGCTACAACTCCTCCGTAGCACGACGGTGATCCCACAAACCTGATGTCCTCGACCCCAATGCGGTGTGCTCAAAGTTGGCATCAGCAGAACAAGCATTGACCCTGTTGTTTGCAGCACCAAAAAGTCATTTCTACGAGCTACATTTCAAATGCCACTCTAGCAATGACCATTGTTAGCATTAAGGAATAACGTGAAAGCAAATTAGCTCCACTCTAACTTGGGCCACCGTGGGTTCTTGTCGTTTGACTTTCGAAGGGGGGTGGGGGCACGTAGGAAAAAAGAATGTAGCTTGCAAAGATGATTTGGAGGCCTCCAAATTGGGTAGATATTTCATGCAATTGTGTAAAAGAATGAAAAGAAGGGGTGTGAATGTCGGATAATATGGTGACTGAGTTAACTTGTGATAGACATTAGAACTAAATTACATGATAATGATATATATGTAATTTTTTAAATGTTATAATAAATTTGTGAAGATTTAGAAACGTTACATTTTTTTAAACTACCCCTTGATTAAATATTATTTCTATTCTCTTGAACCAAGAAAATTGTAGAAGTCGATAATGGTGATATCTAAGGTGTCTACGCTTGAGCACCAAGGGGTTATATAATTAAAAACCTCATATTAGTCATAGAATGGTGGTTGAGGTTCCTCACTCTACCTGACCTTAGTTGATCTAGAAATGAACTAAAGAAATTCCCTTCAACCCTAGAGCATCAATATAACATCTAATCTCTTTTTTAAGGACTACCCCAAGCCACCTATTAAAAAGTAGTAGGATGAGTTCTCATTTTTCATCTCTAGTGCAATGTCTTGGCTTGATCTCACTCATTACCAACTATGCATATCCTAAGGATGGAAAAAATTCAGCATAACTCATAAAATTGGAATGATTTTATATTTGTTCTTATGATCTAAAGTATTTTGACTTGAAACTACATTATGAGGAAGATTACGACATTAACATGTTGCATATGACTCCCAAATCTAGGCACCAGAAGAAGGGAAAAACCAAAGGAGAATATAGTGATAAGGAAAAAAAGAACAAGAGGAATAGAGAATATGAGGAAGAAACGTTGAATAACCTCCTCCAAAGAATACTATTGATGCTGAAAAATAGGTAAACAATGCAAGTTTCTTATCGATTCCATGCATTACCTAGAAATCCAGACATCATTTTTAGTCCCAGGGGCATTCGATCAGAACCCTAAACCTATGGTTATTCAAGATGTGTTGAAATTGAATCTTGCTTTGTTTCATGGGGAAGGCGTTAGAAATGTTAAGAGAAGTAAAACATATGCATAGTGTCCATGGAGAATACCTTCAGAGTCTTTGGTCGTGCTAAGAACAATAAATGGACCTCTTGCACTTATTATCTCAAAGGAGAAGACAAAATATGATAGGAAACCTATAGTCACTCCCAGTATGTCGTTCCCCAAAATTGGGAAGATTTCAATCCCATCTTTACTACTCACATTATGTCTCCCTCTAAGTTAAGAGAGAATAATAGGGAATTCCTTAGTCTCACCCAGGGTAACTCCTATGTCTGAGTACAATAAGAACTTTTCCATTTTGGAACACCATGCCAAAAATATGACCATGGAAGAGAAGTTGGACTATTTCATTGAGGTCTCAAAGTGTCTTTGTGAACTCTATAGTTACCTCTTCCAAGCCTACTAGTTTTAAAGAAGCTTTTGATAATGCCCTAAAGATTTCAAGGACCATGGGGATGGGCCAAGGAAATAAACTGTCTAGAATAGCCTTCTTATGACTAGCAAGTGTTGTTCCCAATAAATCTAAACAAAAAGGGAAGATACATGGCAATCAAAACAACAACTTACACATTATCCCAAGAAATTTCCTACATAGAACAATAAATGTGGCACTAATCAGTAAAATAACCATGTTAAAATTGACAAACATGGGAAGAACAATACAACAACCAGAGTAACAACCATATTTACAATTACGCCGTATAGGTAATTTGAACAGAGGCCAGGCCTAGAGTTTGAATACTTTTATGTTTTCAATTGTATTAACTGCTACTCTAGCCAACTATGCTTTTTCTAGCACTAGTATACCATTTTTGTAAGAAATGGGGACATGTTAGGGGCAACTGTCGCTTTTCTCCTCGTTATTGGTTCAAGTGTGTCGAGGATATGAATGGTAGTGTCTTTTCCATGAGTGTTGATGAGGAAAAGAAAATAAAGATAGAAGGTAAGCTTTTAGTTAAATCTGTCTTAATGCCAAACTATACTCAATTTGTATTACAAAATCCTTACACCAATTATATGTGTACTGTAAAGAGTGGGTCCCGAGAGTGGGCCCACTCAATGGTACAAAAATGAGCAAAGAAATTATTAAACAACAGAAAACATAACTATTTATAAAGTTACACAATGTTTCATGTACATAACATTCTCACACAAAAGGTTTTACATAAAAAGGAAATATTATAACTATGTTTCATAAGAGCCCCAGATACAGAGGGAAACTCGACTATTCCAAGCTATCCTTAGCCAACTTCATGTGTACGACTTGCATGTGTCCACGTACTTCAAAGCATCTATACCTAGGTAGTTTTGGGAACACCCAAAAAATAGGAAAATTAGTTATCAATAAGAAAAAGTTGAGTATGTATATCAGAGAATAAACTAGGAATTATTTGATACATAAGCAAGCGGATGTTCCCATCAAAAGGGGTCTATTAAAATTAGGTAAGCTTCAATGAGAAGTGACAAGAGAAATAATTTTCAAAAGAATGAGGCGGTATAAATAAACAATTATTATCAAAACTCTTGCCATAATCAAGAACCAAATCATATATATATTTTCATGCCGGTATATTTGAAAAAAGTAACCAAGTAGGGACACAACACCACTGAGTCAATGGCCTAAGTAAAATGGGTGGAAGTAGACACACCCTGGGCGGAAGTAGACGCGTCCCTGTATATAAAGAAGTGGAAAGATGCCCCCCCCTGATGTAAGTAGACACGCCCTAATGGTTACATATAAGCGTCTATGATAGTAAAATTACTTCATTATCTAACATGCATAAATAGAGTGGCATGATTCATTTTTCACAAACATATATGGTATAATTTGGGCATAAAAGTTGGTGGGGTCATTGACCCAATTCAACACGATAATAATGATTCAAATAATAACAATAAATCCAACTGAGAGTATATGGTTTTTTCAACAAATGGAACAAGAGCAAGTATTTCAAAATGTGCCTCATTATGGGAAATTTAGTCATTTAATGCCCATTTATAAAATAGAGAAGAGTACATACCTAATCTTGATGAGTAAAGGTCAACTCAATAAGTATATGTGGTCCCCTTAGTCAAGTTGTCACCCTAGGACATATATGTATGTTAGCCGAGCCAACATGATCATATACATTCATATTCTATATTTATATTCTTCTTACCCTATTCCCGATCATCTAATGTCATATTAGGGTTTATGATTTTAATCTTATTAAGTGAACCTATGATTCATTATACATCTAGTTCTAATATTCATCTTTAGTTACACAGATTTATGTATGTATAGATTATATCTGTGTGGGGTAATTATATAAATTCCTCCCATATTCCACTTCATACAACTTAAATCTGGGGTCCAAATATATTCCTAATTACTTTCAAATTCATGGATATACGTCTAGAGTTTAGTATGAAATACATTGATATGTATATTGTTCAAATTGATGCTTAGATCTTTATGTGTAGGTATATTCCATATGAAAATTCATTAGGTTCACATATAGTCCAACTAACATGTCATCTAGGTATATGTTTATAAAAGTACATTATTATACATGCTATTCACTCTTTCACCATTTAATTCATAAATTGGCCAACATATGATACTTTCTCTAGCTTTATTTGTATTAACATCATGTGTATAGATTTGTGTATGTGTATGTAGTAGTATGAATATGCCACCATTAATATCTCTAGTCATCTTAGAGTAAACAATATAATATACTGGGTTGTATTACTATATATGTATACCATGAATCTGATTAGTATCAGTACTAAGTTTATATTTGATAAAACAAAGTCATGTGGTACATGAAATTTCTGACCTACATACTCCTATACATATCAACTATTACACATATGTATAATCCAATACGTAACATAAGAAGTTCAACTCATCCAGAGTACTATTAGGTTATGCCTATGTATAATATATATGTATCCTAATGTCCTAGTGTCTTGGGACCTCAATAACTTCCAAGATTGACTGGGTATACTACTGAATCATTATATCCATTATATTGTCATTCATTCGGTATTGGGATTATGAATGAAGTGTATAACAGGAGGCGAACACTGACATGTTCAGGGTTTAAATTCAACTGATCTGGAATAGATCAGTGTCAGGTTGAACATCAAATTTGGAGGCCAACACAAAAGATGCCAATCAGACCAGGATGTCGACTCTTCCTATCCCAACAAACAAAGCCATGGAACCCAAACACATAACCAAATTATCCTTCGACATCTACAATGGATACCCTACTTGTTTTATCCACATCAGCATGAGATCTGATCGACAATGGCACTATTTGCAGATGTTTGCTCATATCAAGGCATCGCCGGAGTCGTCAGGGGTCAATTGGTGTCTGCTTGTGGCCACCATAGGTTGTTGTGATCTGCTACTGCCTAGACAAATAAGCACAAGGTTGGTTCTACTGGAGGAGGAGTTATGCTGCCATCGAGGACACTAGGTGCTACATCAATGTTGCCTCCCCTAGAGGTGGCCACCACAACTACAGGTGGCAAGCAGAGGCAGCAGATCTGTAGGCCACGAGGGAGGAAGAAGATGGTGGAGAAGCAGGATGAGTGGGAGAGTAAGTGCAATGGTGTCCCAGGTACTAAAGGGGGTGGCAGGTCGATATGAGTTATCGTGAAGATGGGAGACAAGAGGACTGATGATGGCTAAAAGCATCAGATGTGTAGGCTGCTTGGGTTGTCTCTGTGGGTGATGGTTGATGGTGTAGTGGGTTTTTGAGATCGAGGAGGAAGAAGGGAAGGTGAAGGAGAATTATCACTCTAGGACCATCATCTTTTGTGTCTCCCGCTGCAGATAGCAGTGTCAGTCTGTCACTATCACGTTGTTGGGTGTCGAGATGGTAATGGAAGATGGGGTTTTAGGGAAACATCATATAGAGAGGAAGGTAGCACATACGCTAGGGTTTAGGTGTGTGAGGGGGTAGGAGAGGATATGGAGGAGAAAGGAAGGTAAAAGGAAAAGAAATACAGAAGGCAGATTAGGAGGAGAACAGGAAGGATCGTGAATAGAGAAGAAATGGCCCCCAACATGTGTGACTGGGAGAGATGATTGGGGGTATCTACATCAATGTCGTAGAGAGAGATGTGACACAAAGAAAAGAAATGAACTATAGTCATTTGGTTGAATTAACTAGGATTCAATTAATGAATTACTTTTATTTTCTTAGAATAAATTGAGAGAGGAAATATATCTAATTAATATGAAAATGTAAGGGTATTCTAATTAAGTTCTGAATAATTAAATTCTAACACCTATGCCACCTTTTCTAAGGTTTTTTTTGTACATTTCATTATTGTAAGTTGAACACTTAATTAATGTGTTTAATGCCTTTATTTATCAATTCGATACATTAACACATATATTTTTATATATTTTTTCATTATTTAATCGTAGTACGATTCTTGAAATGACCATCATCAAACTGACAAACAAATCATTACTAATTAAGCGGAATAACATAATAAGCAGATTAACAAAAATCACTAAAATTTAAAACCAATTTGCAAGTAGATCATTTTCCAGAAAACTCTTACTAAAAGATCCAAAACTCATACATATCATGATTACATTGTACAACATCTCATTTTGAGGAAAACATATAACAGTTGCAATATCAAAACACATACTGGAGCAACATAAAACCTCGAGGCATTCAAGCCAAAATATCAGATCATTCATGAAACCAGTACGAACCAACTCTAAAGACCTGAGAGTACAGAGACCACACATAGGACTTCTATCTACAAGACATGATAGATAGTACACTCAACCTGAGCTGTCATTGCTGCCTCAGTTGTTGTTCCTCCTCTATAGAAAGATCTTCTCCACCTCATGCACGTCCACCTAAAAAATGTGGATCCCACGGGGTGAGACAATTGTCCCAGCGAGAGATATAAATCTCCACTGACCATATTATTATCATAGATTAAGCATTTATAAACTGAGCAGAAGTTCTTTTTATATTAACATGTAGGATAATTCATTGTATGAACAGAATGAAGTAATCTCCTTTCTTAAGGAGAACATTGCATCTACCCATGGTAGAGTTATAAATTATCTATCTACTTTGCAATAAATGTAAAGAAACATAAATAGCATCTATCAACTAAGATGTATAACTAAATTGTGCATCAAACAATATTTCTCGTATTCGATCCTTAAGCAGATATGCTTCATGGTTGGACATATTTTAACAATCACGCTTATGCCCTGAGGATATAAAACATACCCCGATCATCTCCAACCAACCACAAACTTCTCACAAGTTGGTACCATACAAGGTCAATGGGAGAGCCAGTTGCCATGACCTCACTTGTCTCGGTTAGTACGAGACCACTTAAGATTAGCAAGACATATTGTGTCTACTGCAAATAGTTGTGCCAAGGTACGTAGGCATCCTCTCTTAGAGCTATAACGTCAATTGCACTCTCTTAGGGGAATCATCTACTAACAACCGTCCCTGATTATGAAATTATTGAGTCATGGTGACACAAGCACCATACTCTGAGCCACAGGCTAGTTCACCATGCTCAACATAGAGTCTACGACTGAAGTTGCACTCGATCCAGGATATGACATATAGCCAAATCCCCATTCATTTCAGACTCATAAGGGGATCAGCTCACACATGACCGTCCATATTTAAGCCCCCACATATTCAAAAGTATGCACTCTGGGTTATGTCGCATGGAACCCGTTTCACCATTAAGCAAATCTTGATGCTTATGGATCTATGGTCAGGGCAATGTTTTATAGTTCCTAATGATGTATTACATGTATTACATCATTCTTTTAGCATCAAACAAGTTATTATTATTAATCACAACAAATGCTACAAAGAAAAGTGTAATACATATATCACGTACTTTTTAGATCTTTAAAACACATGATACTTTGGATCTCATTCCCTCATCACATTATATGTGAATTTTCATCCCTTCACATCATTATCATGATTACTGGTTCTGGGTATTCAAACCCTTGGATCATCACACAAGATCATTATCTCTATAACAGATAAACATTACCTCTAGGTCCTCAGACCCAGGTATTCATTTTACTTGTTGTACAAGTATTCCATATGGCTCACAAGGCCATTACACATCTTGTAACCTCTCACTAGGCAATAACTTATTCATATGGCTCACAAGGCCATTACATATCTTGTCACCTCTCACTAGGAAACAACTTATTCATATGGATAGCTCACAAGGCCATTACACATCTTGTCACCTCTCACTAGGCAACAACTTATTCACATGGCTCACAAGGCCATTACACATCTTGTCACCTCTCACTAGGCAACAACTTATTCACATGGCTTACAAGTCCATTAACTATTATACTTGTTACCCGAGTATTTAACATGCCTTACAAGGCTTATGCAATAAGAGAAATATAACCTTCCCATTATTAGGGTTAGGGTTTCCCTTTATAGCCAAATAGGGTTTAAAGTTCATATTATTAATTCAAACCCTAATTCATTGCTCCACACATCTAGGAGCATACATTGATATCAAAAGTATTCAATCATACTTATTTATTCTCATCATTTATCATTAAATGATAATCAACACAAAGTATGAGTTTCTCTCTCATCCTCACTAGGATATTGATTACATCATACTTTATTAACTTGGCTTAACCCTTTTTCTCAAGGCCTGTTAGCCTACACTTATCAAAGTGAGGACAAAGCGCGCAGTTAAGGCTAGCGGTGGTCTGTGGGGACAATCGTCATTCCTGAAACTCTACTAGAGCCTTGAGCAGTGGGGTTGGGTGTTACAAATGGTATCAGAGCCATAACCCCTCTAGTAGGTAGGGCTCGCATGGGCATGTGGCATGCCAGTCTTGAGCCATGCGGTCCAGGCATGTCAGAAAGGGTTGTCCATGGTTGATGTAGCCACCCTTTCGCTGATATTCCGGGATCGGGAGCTGGGTGTCCATGGGCCATTGTGCGTCTGCACTAAAATGGGGTCAGATTATGAGGCCATATAGTTGATACTTGATGAGGACGTCAAGAGTCTAAGTGGGGGAGATTGTAACATCCCATGATTTGAGGCCTCAGATAACATGATCTTAAAAGGAATGATTGGACTACCCATATCACCAAGGTGCACCTCCTTTTTTGGGAGTTCATCATTAAGAACTCCATAGTTAAGTGTGCTCAGCTTGAAGTAGTATTGGGATGGGTGACCTGTCGGGAAGTTGATCCTAGCATGCGCATGAGTGAGGACAAAACGCACAGTTAAGGCTAGTGATGGTTTTGGGGACAATCGTCATTCTCGAAACTCTACTAGAGCCTTAAGCAGTGGGGTCGGGTGTTACAAATCTCATTACATCTCAATGTAACAAGTGACATGATACACTTCATGTGTTACTCATCCATGTATATTAGATTTGAGGTGCATCAAGGTGTATCACCCTTAAGGTGTTGGATGTGATATTTATCATGTCTTGATGTATCACTTCCCTCATCACTTTTAACTTACTTAAGTTCATCAACTTATCTTGTATTAGGGTATTTCCCATCCTAATACTTTATGCACTAACTCATCACATTTATGTTGTAGTTCATTGGTCATAAGTCACACACTTGAATTACCCAACTATCATAAAGTGATATGGTCTCATCTCGAGTTAAGGCATTGTTGATATACCATTATCAACCACTTTAGGTGTTTCACCTATCAAGGTATTAACCACACCATTACTTGGTGTTAGACTCATCACTCCTAAGAGTGTTTTACCCTCACCTTTACAAGGTGCATCAGATTGAATCATGTATGTCAAGTTGAACACATGTATTGCGTTAGGTGTATATTGATATAGGAATCATCATATCCCTCATACCCTTACCCATTAAGGTATCAACCTTACCATTCATATGGTTTATCAACTTCACCCTTCATGGGTGTAACATCCTCACCTCACTTGAAGATATTGGCCACACCCTACTTTAGTGTATTGGCCATCACATGTACTAGGGTACTAACCACCTTGCCACTCTTGTCATGTAGTGTATTGGGTTACCCTCCATCTCATTTTGGAGATAGGTGCTCAACACCATATTGTCCAAAAGGTGTATGCTTAACCCAATATCCATTTAAAGGTGTATACTTACTACCCATATCACCCAGAGGTGTATGTGTGCTTACCATATCAACCTTGAGTTGTATGTATGCTTCCATATCAGGTTTGAGGTGTATGTGTGCTTCCATATTACTTTTGAGGTGTGTGTGTGCTTCACACCATATCGGGCAAAGAGGTGTGTGCTTGCTCGCCATATCACTTTAGAGGTGTATGTGTGCTTCACACCATATCGGGAAAAGAGGTCTGTGTGTGTTTCACACCATATCGGTAAAAGAGGTGTGTGTGTGTGCTTCACACCATATCGAGCAATGAGGTGTATTCTTGCTCACCATATCACTTTAGAGGTGTATGTGTGCTTCACAACATATCGAGAAAAGAGGTGTGTGTGTGCTTCACACCATATCAGGAAAAGAGGTGTGTGTGCTCTTCACACCATATTGGGCAAAGAGGTGTGTGCTTAGCCCAATACCATTTTTGAGGTTTTTTATTGACCTCATATCATGCAAGATGTATATACTACACCACCATATCGTGCAAGAAAGTATTAAATCATATCCATATCGTTTTAGTGAAGTAGGTGCATCACCATATCGGGTTAGAGGTGCTTGCTTGTGTGCTTGAACACGATATCACTTAATAAGGTGATACCATCTTCTTCAAGCTCTAGACCTTCGTTCTAACTGTTATAGTTCATGGAAATAGGTCTAAGAAACTATTAGAACTCATAATGTCATCAACTATTTTAGAAAATTTTGAAATTAAAAGTAGATCATTAAGTATAGCAATTTAGGTGATGAATAATAGCATGATAGAGTTCAAGTTATATAACCCGCCTCAAGAACAACTTCAAAGCTCCACATTCCTAAGGTTGAAGATGACTTATCAAAAGTACAAGGGTCGTTCACAACTCCTTCATATACAAGGAATCACCCAGGATAAGAAATTGGTGAAGAAGAAAAGAAAGGAAGATCATAACCGTAAAATCATGCTCCAATCAAAGGTTGAAGATGATCATGGCCTCACCTTAGGGTTAAGTATTGAGCTCGTTATTTCTCCTTATCACCTTGCACGATAACACACTACTCATGCATGATATGTCATCACTTTTGGCTGATATCCCCCTCACTTGTGGTCAAAACACTCCACTATGGCCGATATCACCTTACTAGGCCGATACCACCTTACTTGGCCGATATGAACTTGCTATGAATGATACCCAAGGCCCTATGCATAATAAGACTTCACTCCTGCACGATACAAGGACCCTATGCACGATAATGTAGGGAAGGAGGGTGGTAAGATTCGAAAATTTTCACTAATGGGTGAAAAGAAGGGGTATATATACTTGTTGTTCATGAAGAAGTGTGAAAATGAGGTGTCATCAATTTGAGCTACTAGGTGCCACGTGTCCATGCATGGGTGACACGTGTACATGCATGAATTAACATTTATCTTGACATGAAAAACTCTTGAGGATAATTTAGGGATGAATTTTCGTCCATTACTTATCCCTTTGATTAAAATATATCAACAAAATCACCACTTTATTCACAACCTGATACAACTTTTCTATGGAAGTTGTTAAATGGATACACTTCACCTCCTTGAGGTGGTTTGCACGTCATGGGCTTTGCCAAGAGTCCACAAAACGATATGAGACTCCTCCTTTGGCTCCTTGGCCGATAGGCACTCATATATAAGGTTTTCAACTTGATACAACCCAAGTTAGGGTTTCATATTGAACCCTTTTCCTTGGTCATTTCACCACCAAGATCACCATCACTCACAATTAATCCAAACATGGTGTATCCTTCTTTCTCACTCCTCTACATGATACTGGGAGGGAGTAGGGACACTCTTGAGGTGGTAATTTGCATATCAACCCTATATTTTGGGTAAATTACAATTTGTATCAAAATTGGTGCACAAGGTACTAACATTATTCAAACTTGGAATTTAGGCTTTCCACAAGCCACCACTTAGCATCATTCTCTATCTTATGATGCTAAAACATATAGGGCACGTTCAACATGTGACATATTGAAATATAACCCCTCAACTTGGGTAAATTGCACTTTGGTCCAAAATAAAGGAACATTGCTCAAACATCATTCAATCAGGACCAAACTTGGAATATAAGTGTGTCACATGATAGAAAAACACCTTAGAGGATTATATTAAAGTTCTAAGAAACTTACAAACATGGTTACCTCATAACCCAGGTCAGGGTCATTACAAGTTATAAACCCCTAACAAGGATTTTGTCCCCGAAATCCCAGGTAAAGGGAGATAGATATTATTCGTTCATCATATCATCAAGTCTGCACATAACATCTTAATGTCATGGAGATACCATAAAACTTTGATCAACACAAAGTTCTTCCACACAAGGTTATCATAGGATCTGTTACACAGGACACATACTCTACTGTCTTTTTCATTATTGACTGTAGAGTCAACTCTATGTCAGGTAACACTTTTCTTAGTCAGAGAAACAGTATACATACCTTATTTAACTCAGGTGTCAAACCTCACTGATTTATCACCTTTCTCAACTTACGACTTTATGTGACCAGATTCTTGATTCTGGGGAGTCTTCCATGCTCCTCATTCAGTTTAGGATTTTACTTTCAAGGAAAGACCAAAGTTACATTCTATCACCCACTTGGGACTACAAGTCTTATCATACATCTGGTGTGCCATCTAATATGCTGACACAACACCAAACTTTCTTACTACTTGTACCAACTATCTCATTAGTTGTACATTCTCTTATCATAGGAGGATGTTACTTATCAATTAAGAGCTTATCTTAGAGGTATCTCTAGATGTTATGTATAAGTTGCCTTAACAGATCTGGATAGGGGTATTCTAAGGAATTATTTTTAGCTTGATAAGCTTTTCCCACAATGATTTTACAATTGTTCCTTCAATTAGTACATTCTTATCGATGTTATGTATATGCAGAGCATAAACCCCTAACATATGATGTCCATACTATTTTATGTAACTAGACTGATTTCACAGTTGGCCATCCCAGGTAACCAACATAAATCATGTGATTAGGAGTTATGTTTTTACTTTCTCATACCACCTGATATTTCTTAAATACTGAAATTCCTTACTTTGGTATCCATCACATGTGTCAAAAACACATCATATCCTCATCATTTCCATATCTCTATTGTTATTACCAAAGCCACACATATAAAAGGATCTTTCTTTCATCTTTGGGACATTATTTATTACACATATCTTTATCTTGGAATCAAAGTCCAAGACGAACTGATACTTTTCTAAGTATCCATCGATTGAACACTTTTAACTCATGCACATCAGGTGTCATAAGACTCGCTTGATTTACTTGTCCCTGAAAGGAAAGAATACAAAGAAACATATTCCTCTTATCACGCCATCATTACCCAGGGTTTTTTTATCAAAGAGAAGAGATTATCATCTCCTCTAATTATTGCATGAACTTTCAACTGTTCATGAGTCACTTACTCTTATTTCATCCTAGGTTCCTTGCCATCAACATAGGAATTATAAGGATGAATGCATGTGATCACTCCTTTCTTTGTTATTGTCTAACATGTTCATGATCATCTCATGATTTTATCACATTTCCCATTTCCACATCATGGGAAAAGATCTTTACTATTCACATAGACTTTATCAAACAAAGATCATCTCCCTTGTTCTCATTCTTTTATCATGAGGATTATATTCTTTTACTTTCTCATGCACACAAATTGATCTGAGATCATCTCAGATTCCATTTACTACACTTAGGATGTGATAAAAATATCAATGCCATATTTCCCATTTCATTATGCTCACTAGATTTCCTCAAAATGAATACTTGATCAGAGTAATCAGAAAGATAACAATCTAAGAGTTCCATACTCACCTTATCTTCAATAGTTGAATACCTGGCCAGGGTATACAAGTACTGAGATAAGGTAGTATGCACTTTGTGTACTATCATATTCCTTACTTTTTGTATCATCACAAACATAGGATTTAACATTCCTAGATTTTCTCCAGGCATCACTTCTATATCTCATCCTCTTTCACATAGATAAGAGAAATTATAGAACATTTAAAATAATAATGAACAGAATATAAATTCTAGTTCTCATCATTTCTTCCCTATGTTCCCATAGGGAAATCAATAAGGAGGTCCATAATAGAAATTCTTTTTATGATTATCAGATAACATCAAGATAAGGCATATCAAAATGAAAAAGCTCTATCTGACTGTTACCCCTCACGGTCATTACCCATTTCACCATTCAGCAAATCATGATGTTGATGGATCTATGGTCAGGGCAATGTTTTATAGTTCCTAATGATGTATTACATGTATTACATCATTCTTTTAGCATCAAACAAGTTATCATTATTAATCACAACAAATGCTACAAAGAAAAGTGTAATACATCTATCAGGTACTTTTCAGATCTTTAAAACACATGATACTTGGGATCTCAGTCCCTCATCACATTACTGGGAATTCTCATCCCTTCACATCATTATCATGATTACTATTTCTGGCTATTCAAACCCTTAGATCATCATACAACATTGTTATCTCTATAATAGATAAACATTACCTCTAGGTCCTCAGACCCAGGTATTCATTTTACTTGTTGTACAAGTATTCCATATGGCTTACAAGGCCATTACACATCTTTTCACCTCTCACTAGGCAACAACTGATTGATATGGCTCACAAGGCCATTACATATCTTGTCACCTCTCACTATGCAACAACTTATTCATATGGCTCACAAGGCCATTACACATCTTGTCACCTCTCACTAGGCAACAACTTATTCACATGGCTCACAAGGACATTACACATATTGTCACCTCTCACTAGGCAACAACTTATTCACATGGATGATAAGGCCATTAATTATTATACTTGTTACACAAGTATTTAACATGCCTTATAAGGCTTATGCAATAAGAGAAATACAACCTTCCCATTATTAGGGTTAGGGTTTCCCTTTATAGCCGAATAGGGTTTCAAGTTCATATTATAAATTCAAACCCTAATTCATTGCTCCACACATCTAGGAGCATACATTGATATCATAAGTATTCAATCATACTTATTTATTCTCATCATTTATCATTAAATGATAATAAACACAAAGTATGAGTCTCTCTCACATCCTCACTAGGATATTGATTACATCATACTTTATTCACTTGGATTAACCCTTTTTCTCAAGGCCTGTTAGCCTACACTTATCAAAGTGCATTAGTCTCATTACATCTCAATGTAACAATTGACATGACACACTTCATGTGTTACTCATCCATGTATATTAGATTTAAGGTGCATCAAGGTGTATCAACCTTAAGGTGTTGGATGTGATATTTATCATGTCTTGATGTATCACTTCCCTCATCACTTTTAACTTGCTTAAGTTCATCAACTTATCTTGTATTAGGGTATTTCCCATCCTAATACTTAATGCACTAACTCATCACATTTATGTTGTAGTTCATTGGCCATAAGTCACACACTTGAATTACCCAACTATCATAAAGTGATATGGTCTCATCTCGAGTTAAGGCATTGTTGATATACCATTACCAACCACTTTAGGTATTTCACCTATCAAGGTATTAACCACACCATTACTTGGTGTTAGACTCATCACTCCTAAGAGTGTTTTACCCTCACCTTTACAAGGTGCATCAGATTGAATCATGTATGTCAGTTTGAACACATGTATTGGGTTAGGTGTATATTGATCTAGGCATCATCATATCCCTCATACCCTTACCCATTAAGGTATCAACCTTACCATTCATACGGTGTATCAACTTCACCCTTTATGGGTGTAACATACTCACCTCACTTGAAGATATTGGCCACACCCTACTTTAGTGTATTGTCCATCACATGTACTAGGGTACTAACCACCTTGCCACTCTTGTCATCTAGTGTATTGGGTTACCCTCCATCTCATTTTAGAGATAGGTGCTCAACACCATATTGTCCAAAAGGTGTATGCTTAACCCAATATCCATTTAAAGGTGTATACTTACTACCCATATCACCTATAGGTGTATGTGTGCTTACCATATCAACCTTGAGGTGTATGTATGCTTCCATATCGAGTTTGAGGTGTATGTGTGCTTCCATATAACTTTTGAGGTTTGTGTGTGCTTCACACCATATCGGGCAAAGAGGTGTGTTCTTGCTCACCATATCACTTTAGAGGTGTATGTGTGCTTCACACCATATCGGGCAAAGAGGTGTGTGTGTGCTTCACACCATATCGGGCAAAGAGGTGTGTGTGTGCTTCACACCATATCAAGCAAAGAGGTGTGTGCTTGCTCACCATATCACTTTAGAGGTGTATGTGTGCTTTTCACCATATTAGGCAAAGAGGTGTGTATGTGCTTCACACCATATCGGGCAAAGAGGTGTGTGTGTGCTTCAGAATTAAAAGTAGATCATTAAGTATAGCAATTTAGGTGATGAATAATAACATGATAGAGTTCAAGTTATATAACCCGCCTCAAGAACAACTCCAAAGCTCCAAGATATAAATATCCACGTTCCTAAGGTTGAAGATGACTTATCAAAAGTCCAAGGCTCGTTCAAAACTCCTTCACATACAAGGAATCACCAAGGATAAGCAATTGGTGAAGAAGAAAAGAAAGGAAGATCATAACCCTAAAATCATGCTTCAATCTAAGGTTGAAAATGATCATGGCCTCACCTTAGGGTTAAGTATTGAGTTCCTTCTTGCTCCTTAGCACCTTGCACGATACCACACTACTCATGCACGATATTCCATCACTTGTGGCCGATATCCCCCTCACTTGTGGTCAAAACACTCCACTATGGCCGATATCACCTTACTAGGTCGATACCACCTTACTTGGCCGATATGAACTTTTTATGGATGATACCCAAGGCCCTATGCATGATACCACTTAACTCCTGCACGATACAAGAACCCTATGCATGATACCTTAGGGAAGGAGGGTGATACGATTCAAAAATTTTCACTAATGGGTGAAAAGAAGGGGTATATATACTTGTTGTTCATGAAGAAGTGTGAAAATGAGATGTCATCAATTTGAGCTACTAGGTGCCACGTGTCCATGCATGGGTGACACGTGTACATGCATGCATTAAAATTTATCTTGATATGCAAAACTCTTGAGGATAATCTAGGGATCAATTTTCGTCCATTACTAATCCCCTTGAATAAAATATATCAACAAAATCACCACTTTATTCACAACCCGATACAACTTTTCTAAGGAAGTTGTAAAACTGATACACTTCACCTCCTTGAGGTTCTTTTCACATCATGGGCTTTTCCAAGAGTCCGAAAAATGATATGAGACTCCTACTTTGGCTCCTTGGCTGATAGGAACTCATATATAAGCTTTTCAACTTGATACAACCCAAGTTAGGGTTTCATATTCAACCCTTTTCCTTGGTCATTTCACCACCAAGATCACCATCACTCACAATAGATTCAAACGTGGTGTCTCCTTCTGTATTTCTCCTCTACATGATACTTGGAGGGAGTAGGGACACTCAATATGTGGTAATTTTCATATCAACCCTATATTTTGGGTAAATTATAATTTGTACCAAAATTGGTGCACAAGGTACTCACATTATTCAAACATGTTCAAACTTGGAATTTAGGCTTTCCACAAGCCACCACTTAACATCATTCTCTCTCTTATGATGCTAAAACATATAAGGCACGTTCAACATGTGACATATTGCAATATAACCCCTCAACTTGTGTAAATTTCACTTTGCTCCAAAATAAAGGAACATTGCTCAAACAACATTCAATCAGGACAAACTTGGAACATAAGTGTGTCACATGATAACAAAACACCTTAGAGGATTATATTAAAGTTCTAAGAAACTTACAAACAGGGTTACCTCATAAATCAGGTCAGGGTCATTACAATTCTAGAGTTATAAATTATGCTCAACAATAATTAAATGAAAAGCTATACAATTAGTCCCCAATTGAATAATTCCTCATTAATATATCATATTTATTGAAACATTATACTTTCATGACTCTGAATAATCCTAGTTAATATAATTTAGGGGAGAAGTGAAATGTTAATACCATAAATAATAAGGGACTTAAGAAAAGAGAAGGTTGAGTAAAATACCCAGATTCGAGTATGTTACAACACTCCACCCCTTAAAGAGGATTTAGTCCCCGAAATCTACTCAATCATGAGTTAAAGCACCATTATGTCTAACATCAACCAATATGGATCCTCTACCTAGAGACTTAGCTAGCATATGAATACAGTGTTTGTATTGATTTATTTTAGGTTAGCCATTTAATTTTCAAGGTATCCATCAAAGTTAGGTTTCATTACCCTAATTAGGAAGAAATCATATGCGTATGACTTTTAGTTGAGGAAATTACCCAAGCATTACATGATACATACAATATTAAGTGCATGTAGTACTTAAGTTAAGTTGCACTCTTTATGAATAAGTGTGCATAAATTTTTCCCTTAAAAGGGTTAGTCTACAATCTAACTAACTATGAGATATAAAAGGGGTAGGTCAACTAAGTCATGCATATCCAAACTTATTTTCTTACTGACTACTTCTTCCTTAAGTTTATGTTACATGATAAACTGAAACCAGTCATAGGGTCTTTGCTAAAGATCTTCTACAATTTTGTTCTAAGATTTAAAATCAACTACAAAACAAAATGGTCACCATTAGGAGTGATCATGGGGGAGAGTTTGAAAACCATATCTTTGAAATTTTGTACATCTAAAGGATATACATATAATTTTTTTAGCTCCATGCACCCCACAACAAAATGGGATAGTTGAGAGGAAAAATCGATCCTTACAAGAAATGGCTAGAACAATGATACTTGAACATAACACACCTAAAACATTTTGGGCTGAAGAAGTAAAGACAACATGCTATGTCTTAACCTCCTTATGAAATCATTATGAAAACTCCTTATGAAATCATCTTTAACATGAAACTTAGATTTGACTACTTTCATACCTTTGGTAGACCCTTCTATATCTTGAACACAAAAGATTATAGATACAAGTTCGACCCTAAGTCACAAAAAGGATTTTTCTTGGGATATTCAACATATAGCAAGGAATTTAGTATTTACAACTCTATTTCTAGAAAAGTTGAGGAATCAATTCATATAAAATTTCTTGAAATTACAACACAAAGTGTTGAAAATGAAAATGAAAACTTGAATGATATTACACACCAAATTGAAGACTTAACCATAAAGAAAAAAGATGATAAAAATTCTAAAATTGAACATAATAATGATCAAAATAATCAACCTAATACTAGGATAATCAAACATCATACACAAGATGTAATCATAACAATCCTTTTGATAGAGTAAAAACTCGATCATCATTAAGGGATGTTGCAAACATGGCCTTTCTATCTATAATTGAACCTAAAAAGGATGATGAAGCTCTAAAATATGATTATTGAATAATTGCTATACAAGAAGAGTTAAATCAGTTCACTAAGAATAATGTATGAGATTTAGTTCTGAGACCTCAAGGAAAAACCATTATTCAAACTAAATGGGTTTTTTTAAGTAAACTTAATGAATATGGGGAAGTGGTTGGAAATAAAGATAGGTTGGTTGGTTAAGGGTAAAATCAATAAGAAGGTATAGGCTTTGATTAAACTTATGCACTCATAACTAGAATTGAGGCCATTCATTTATTAGCTCTAGCTTCGAATAAAGACATCAAACTTTTCCAAATGGATGTAAAAAGTGCTTTCTTAAATGGAATATAGAAGAAGAAGTTTATGTTGCCCAACCACCTAGTTTTGAAATTCAAAACAAGCTTGATCATGTCTGTAAACTTAAGAAAGATCTTTATGATTTAAAACAAGCACCCAAATTTGGTATGAAAGACTTAAGAACTATCTTTTCGATAATGGCTTCTCTATCAGAAAGTCAGAGTCCACACTATTTTTCACATATGAATCTGATTTTCTTTCTGTTCAAATATGTGTTGATGACATTATCTTCGGTGCTTCAAATGACTCCTTATATACTCAATTCAGTGATATCAAACAAAAGGAATTTAAAATGAGTCTTATGGGTGAGTTGACATTTTTCCTTGGTTTTCAAATAAAACAAACGTTGGCTCAAGTTTTTATAAGTCAAGAGAAGTATTCTAAGGAACTATTAAAACATTTTACTTGGAAAATTGCAAACATGCTACCACTCTAATGACTACCTCCACTAAAATTGACAAGGATGAAGATGGTAAACCCATTGATGATTCCTTATATAGATCTATGATTGGTAGCTTTCTATACTTGACTGCATATAGATCAGATATTATTTTCTCTGTTGGACTTTGCACTAGATTTCAATCAAAGCCTATGTATTCTCATTTTGAAGCCGTCAAAAGAATTTTGCGATATCTTGCTAGTACTAGAAATTTTGGGTTATGGTATCCAAAGGGTCAACTGTTGGATTTGAAAGCTTATACTGATGCCGACTATTCTAGTTTCCTCCTTGACCAAAAGAGAACAAATGGTGGTTGTTTCTTTCTAGGAAGAATCTTGGTTACATAGTTTAGTAAGAAACAAAATATGGTTTCTTTATCTACAAATGAAGTTGAATACATGGCTGCAGGATCATTTTTGCTCAAATTCTTTATATGCAACAAGTCTTGAATGATTATGGTTTTTTATTTATTTTCTACAATGATTTTCTGTGATAATACTAATGCAATAAAGTTGGCTCATAATCTAATTCCACACAGCCGTGCCAAGTACATTGAGATTAGACTTCACTTTTTGAGAGATCATGTTGACAAGAATAATATATGTCTTCATCATGTTGATACAGAGGAACAATTGGCTGATATTTTTACCAAACCACTTCCCTAGGATCAATTTAAATATATTAGAAGAGTTACTCATTATTCTTCTAGAAGATATTTTCTTTGGTTTGCTTAAGAATCTTTCTTGTCTTTTAGTGTGCATCATAAAAGTGTGGCTTTCATTAGACATTTTGTACCTTAAAACATGGGTTTTCTATTAAGGTGGGGTATCCCATTCAGGGAGAGTTGTCTTAATTCACATATTTGACTATATTTTTGATATGACAAATGGGGAGAAACAAAATTAAAGCAAAATATTTTTACTCTTGAGCTTCACAACAGTTTCATGACTTTACTCTCTTGGCAAATATAAATGTGATGCAAAAGTGGTTTACAAGATGTATATCATGTTCTATAACTCTCTAAGCATACTATCACACATTTTTATGCCACTCAAAGATTTGTTCTTCTCAGGTATGAAACTCATCTTTATAATATTTTGCTTATATTTTAAGAAATGTTTGCCATCATCAAAAAGGGGGAAATTGTTGGCTAAATTGGACATTAGCTTATCCTCTATTTTGATGATGATAAACTTTTCATTCTTGTAGATCTAATTTGCTAATTAGGTGTTTCAGGGTCTAAGGAGATCACACTAAATGGATGGATGAAATTAACATGTTTGAATGTTTGTATTTACATGTCCATATAATTTGTAATAGATTGTACAAGTGTATAATGTACAAGTACCTAGAAGTCATGTAAAATCAAGTGTTACATTTTCTCTATCCACCCAGAATACTTAATTAGGATCCCCCTTAGAGTGTAGGGTCATTATCCTTTATTATAAAAATCATTTGATAAGTTTTCAAAATTTTGCACAACCATTAATAGAGATATTTTTAGTCGAGAAAATTGTCAGCTGAGAAACTTTTGATTGAGGAAATTGTTGACTGAGACATCCATCAGTTGAAGACTCATTACACTAGAAAAATATTTATAATACACTTGCACCGAGTCATTTCCGATTGAGTAGTTTGTGGACCGAGATACATCTGGTCGAATATTTTTTTAACTGAGATTAGACTGTTAAACTGGTTAACTAATGAAGTGTAAATTATAGCTAGTTGTTAGAGATAACTTGTACACTTGAATCACACCTCGGTCGAAGAAATTGTCAACTGAAAGACTTTCGATCGAACTATTTGTCAACCGAGAAGGGTTTCAGAAGCTTCATATTAATGATTATTTTAGCCATTACAATCCAACTACTTTCTACATAACAACTAGTTAAGTACTAAGAACACTCTAGACACCACCTGCAATGTCTCTAATCACTTGTAAATCATTCCTATAAATAGGAGAGGCCTTAGGATACCTAATACACACTTGCATACTATAATCCATAAGTTACACTTGAACAATCATTCTAGAGAGCAAAAGAGATGAATCACACTTTCCATATTCTTCCTTGAGCTCTTAAGTTAGTGTCCTATAGATACAATCTCCTAACCACCACCTAGCAATGTCCATCCTAAGTGGTTAGTAGGTCTAATGCTTGATATATGATCAAAGCGTTGTACTACATTGGTATCTTCCTTCTTCCTATCTACTTCTCCAAGTTGTTGTAATCGTGCTCCTTGACTACTCCAAGTATAGGAGGTTGTCTGAAGGAGCTTGCTTGGAGCTACTTCTAGATGTGAAGGTTGATCCTAGGCAATTGGGGCTACTTCAAGGCATGAAGGCTGCTCCTAGGTGATTGGAGCTACTTCAAGGTGTGAAGGCTGCTCCAAGGTGATTGACGCTACTTCGAGAAGGTGAAGGTTGTGCCAAGGTAGTTGAGGTGGATCACAATCTTCTCCTTGGGTTCTCTTCCACGTCTAGGTAAAGAAGAGGTCGAGGTGAAGTGATTGTGTTTTATTTTAATTCCTTGAGAGGTAAAAATTTTGATCACTTGCAAATCCCAGTTGGAGACAATTGGGTAGTAGACTGACATCCTTCAATTTGAAGGGTGAAACCACTCTAAATTGTGAGTCTATTCCTTGTGTCCCTCTCCTTCTTACAATTTAAGTTTTAAATTAATTTTGAAATTATCAAAAGCTATATTCACCCCCTATAGATATTGCATACTCAATAAGTTATCATTAATGGATATTGTTGCACCAAATATAGAGTCAAGAAGGTGTTGTGCATGGGGACTGTCACATGTACAAGTTATCCCTTTATGGAAAGATAAGATTGCCTCTTCAATCATAGCACGAGAAGCAATAAAAGGAGAGCAAGAAATATCTGACACATGTTGCACCATAAGAGGGATGTTTTGGGGTGTTTCACTTCAAGATCCAAACGAGTAGTAGGGTTAGATTGGACAACTTTACTAGAGGACTGAACTCAGATGAAAGAAAAAAATTGGCCCTCCTTGCTCTTTATCTTAGAATGAGAAACTCTGGCTTGGATAGATTGTACACGCACAAAAGGATGTTGGCGGGTCAAGATTCAGGCAAGGAGTTGTTGGATAATGTCTGGTGTTGAATTTCATGTTTCCAAGGCCTTAAGGATCATAAGTTGTTGGAGCGAGGTAGTCTTTCATGCTAAGCATTCTTGAGCAAACTCGGGAGAAAAACAATCGAGCACGCATGTAAAGAGCAACAAAAGACAAATCTAAATATTGACGGAATTAGGACAAGAAGCCATTTGGTCTAGGAAAGCACACATTGTATTGACTAATGGTAGACAACAAAGAAGCATGATTCTCTTTATCGTAGGGACGCCCACATAAAAGACTAAATCAATAAGATTCGAGTTGAGATTGAGACGATGCACAGGAGGTGGTGATAGTTCAATAGGATGATAAGACATCAAGGTACAAGGAATAGGAGCTAGAAAGACATGCTTGATGGGGGCAGACAAGCCATCAATCACGTCGATTGGACCTTGTTCAGGATGGCGAAGTAAAGTGGTGGTAGCATCAGATCCCTTAGATGTGTGGCAGGGGCAAGCCTTGGACCAAAGTTGGGTGGCAAAACATAAACCACATTTAATATTTGTGTGGACAGAGAACAATAAGTAAACCTTCTCAAACATCAATGTATTCCAACACTTTACAGATGTCCCCAACTCGATTTGACGCGGAAAATGTATGGATAAAAAATGATTGATGAAACTACTTGGAACAAAGGGCTTACCATGATATGTCAGGAGACTATTGAAGGGACATGTGATATTGACTCATGAGTTGATCGACTTGACAACAACTACAAAACAACATGATGGTGTGGAAGCTTCCTAATACTGTTGTTGTGATTGTTGTCGATGGTGAAAGGATATAGATGAGGAGGATGCAACATAGACCAACGTCATTATCTGTGACTAGAGGCGAAGAGAAGCTGGTATCAATCGTGAAAGGATGTAAAAGAGGACATAGAAGAGAAGATCAAAGGACATAGAAGAGGAGACTAAGTCAAAGGACATGGAAGAGGAGACTCAAAATAAAAATGCTAATTCTAGAATATAGAATAAAAATAGAATTGAAAACGGTGTTAGTCTGTGCAGATCTGTTTTGTACGAAACTCTGGTTATGGAGCTCTAAGAAAGATAGTGAAACAGTCAAACCCTACAAGATGAAAAAATAGAATATATTCCTTTTAGTTGGTAAAAGAACGTAATTTGTAACGCAACGAGATGCTAATTGTTCTGGGACTAGTTACTATACCTGTGTTTTGTATTCAGTTTCCTTAATTGAAGAAGCTTCCTTATCTCCGGTTGGAGCTTGAAAAATGAAAACGAATTGTTTGCACTTAACGGCTAACTTCATATGTGTATTTGAATGACTCCATTACTAACCTTCTCGGGGACTGCCGGAAGCGATCCATGATATCCAGCTGAATCCAAATGGCCCAAATCACCAACAACACAAAAGTGCACATTCCCAATAGAATCGTGGAAAGCTTCACTAAACTCTCATATGAGAAATTCTATACATAACCACTATCCCACCCGGGCGCCTGTCCGGACCTCGGGAATACCTGCTGCGCCCCACTACCATTTAAAGTCATATCTGCAGCCACCTTATTCTGCATGTCTCTACATACAAAAGCCATACAAGAGATGATTATCTCTCCACCAAAAATGAATCTATCACCTGTATTTTCCCTCAAACTTCAATTTCCCTCTAATGATTCCCTCCATTTTATTTCGAATCTCGTATATAGCTGCAAATCACCTCAATCATCCCCCTCCCTCTTCATTTTAGCCCAACACTGAGTAAGTATTGTACGTACCATTTGTTCATATTGAACCAGTTCCGCCCAATTCTGAGTAAGTATTATACGTACTATTTGTTCATGTTGAACCAGTTCCGCCCCTCTGATGTAAATACAGTACATACGAATTAGGTTTGTTACTGATATGAGAATAATAATTAGGTATTGTACTTATTGTTGAATTATGTAAGTGATTAATAGTTTGTTGGGTACTGTACTTTTGGTTCTTACTAAAATAAAAATCATAGTGGGATATTGTACTTCATAATTCAATGTTCTAGTCATGCAAATAGTTTTGGGTAATGTACTTGGAAATGGACCACATGAGTGACTAATGTCTTGTTGAGTAGAATAATTAGGTTTGTTACTGATATGAGAATAATAATTAGGTATTGTACTTATTGTTGAATTGTATAAGTGATTAATGGTTTGTTGGGTACTGTACTTTTGCTTCTTATAAAAATGAAAATCATAATGGGGTACTGTACTTACTGAAATGATTTGGTAGGTATTGTACTATAACTTCGACAAACTTAAATCAAGAGTAAGAAAGTGAGTACTATACTTGGCGGAATTGAACAAGGAGGGGAGTGCGTATTGTACTTGGTGGAAATGTAATAGTCACCAAACTTATGGTTGTTATTGAAATGAAAATAATGATTGGGTATTGTACTTAGTATTTAAATGTAATTATGATTAATGGCTTGTTGATCACCGCACTTATGCTTGGCAAGTACTATACTTGTTAGTCCCTCTTGGTGATATGATTTTGTATAATGTTGTACTATGTTGAATACAATATTATGGTTGATTATGACATGCAAATAGTTTTGGGTACTGTACTTAGAAATGGACCACATGGGTGACTAATGGCTTGTTGAGTAGCGTAATTAGCTTTGTTACTGATATGAGAATAATAATTAGGTACTGTACTTATTGTTGAATTGTGTAAGTGATTAATGGTTTGTTGGGTACTGTACTTTTACTTCTTATAGAAATGAAAATCATAATGGGGTACTGTACTTACTTAAATGATTTGGTAGGTACTGTACTATAACTTTGACAAACTTAAATCAAGAGTAAGAGAGTGAGTATTGTACTTGGCGAAAATGAATAGGGAGGGGGATGTTTGAGAGGATTTGCTGCTATATACGAGATTTGAAAATTTAAATTTGAATGTTTTTTGTAACTTGCGATGGAATTAAATATATGTGGGTGGGTGGATACATTCTCTGCAGTTTGCAAGTGTTTTGCATGGAATGCTGCTGACTATATTTTCCCGAGATCCGAGTGGGCTGCCGGGTGGGCGAGCGGGCATGGGTAGCGTTACTCTTCTCATATCCCCTCATGAGGGCCTCATCTTGCATTTACTTCAGCACGCGTGCTTTTGAGAAAATTATGGTTTACAAGGAGAAAAAGAGTGAGTTAATGCATACTTGGATAGAAAAAGCGGGAAGTTAATGGGCATAAATGTGGCACATTTCCCCATAATGGGCTTAAGAACGCTCAATGACGCACACTCCAATTCGACTCCTAGTTAGTGAATTGTCGCCTAGCGTCACCACTATCTTTCAACAATGCAAAAGGTAATACCAAGTTGCTTTGAATGATCAGTTTATCCTGTCAGCTGAACTTTGGCTCTGTGGCGCTAAGAGATTCAAAACTCCGATGTGTCTTAAGTTCATACACTCGTTGGTTGTTCTCCTCTTGGATCTCTTGGCATTAAGAGAAATAAGTTAAGTACAGATTCATGTGGCATATGTTGTACATCTGATGGACTGTATCCTAAGTCTTCTTTTTTCCTTTACTATTCTTCATTAAATATGTCATCAGATCTCGCAATGCTGTGAAGCTTTTAAACACATCATTCATTTTCGCACAATCTTCATGATTAGAGCGAGCCTTGCAGAAAGAAGAGTTGCATGCGTTGGGTCGTAGCTTTGTATCTACTGATACCCTGGCAAATTCATGACCCCTTCTGAGAGTATCACTGTACACTATCCGGAGTACCCCGGCACTACGATTGCGGTTCCAACTCCCTTCATCATTCTGCTTCACATCTCTAGTCCTAACTTTACCTTTACCCGGCTGTACTGCTGCTGCAGCGGCCTAATCTAGCAGAACCAATTTGATCTGTAGCCAATCATTTGCTGCTCCCAACTTTTGCCTGCTCACAAGTCCACTCCAAGTCGGGTTTACTGTATTTAAAGAGCGCGACTCGGATCAATCAACCTTAATGAATGCCCACATGTTAGCAGACAAAGTCACGTGCAACAGTAATGTAGAGTAGGACTCCGAAATGACTCGAGCAGCGTAGGCTTTTAAAGCGAGTAGTAAATGGGATCGCAATTGCCAGCAAGGCGGGAGTTAATTAGTTGTAATGCCGAGGACGTTTCATCCACTCTCGAGGCGCTCCAAGACAGGGCGTTCAACATGAGGATTGGCAATTTGGGAGACACTAGGGTTCGAGATCACTCCAGTCGTCGGCATCATGTCATCTCTCTTTCGTTGTGCTTCCTTTTATGGCTTGTTTCTAAGCTAGGAAAGAGAAGGGCCGGATGGTAACAGTAAAAAAATTATTTTGTGTAAATTAATTAAATAATGGGGTAAAACGCTTCAGAACTAGGGTGGTGGTTGGTCGATGATAGACTTAGATCGGTTTGAGCTGTGTCAAACCAATGTCGTTGAGTCCGTCGAACGACTCTTATAACAATGTCAAAATTAAGATTCAAAAGAAATTGAGTGCATCTGTTGACTGCCATAGAAGTATTGGTTGAGAGTTAGAAAGTTGGATCGGTTGACTTTAATAAATTATAGTGTTGTGGAATACACATATAAGTGTCATTTCCATTTACACTGATATTGTAAGATAGGGAAGGAAAGAATCACAAACATTCTTATATTGTCCAATCTTTTTCGTGCCCTTCGCTTCCCTCGCCATGTTACCAAAACACATCACAAATAAGCCCATTTCTCCTCCAGTGCACTTCTTCCGACTACTTACATATATTCCCCACATGCGCTTTCGCCTAGTCGAGAATAAATCATCATGCTCCGTTAAGATATTGTGCAAGTGTGGGAATCATGTGTATGCCTGATGCATCTCCTTTGAGACGTGTTAGGTAGGCTACAAAAGAGAGAGAAGGGAGGGCAAGAAAAAAATGGCTCTATTTTGAAGCAAAACAACAACTTCTAAGAGAAACTGAATTGTCTGCATATTAACTTAATTATATTTGAGTATAATTGTAGATATACAAAATTATATTTATTTCCGGAGAATTAATCAACTATTACAGTCTACGTTACTATTAATATTGTTGTCTTCCATAGATTTTCACGGGGTAGGACCATTTGTGGAGCGAAACATTAAGGAGATACATATCTTTGGATTAGGTGGTAGGCAGAGGAGGGTCATCATGACTTGAACTAATAAGTATAGTATAACTTAAACATACTCAAACTTAGATATAGTTATCCATGACATGTTTAATGGACAATAGATAATCCAATATTGTAAAATTGTGTAGTTAGATCCAAAAAATATCATTAGATACCTAGGTGGACGCATATAGTCAAACCTAATGTGGGAATTAATATGTTTCCCTCATATAAATAATGTGACAACTTTAGTATACAAATATGACCCACCTGTCGAATCATCATAATAAATGTAATGGAATATATGACCTAATAAACCTCAATAATGTGCGACAACATTTGCAACTTAATTTCTATCTATATAATATTGATATGACTCTATATATCAGTTACTAGTTAAAAATACCAATGATGTGTGGATCTAGGTAAGCATTTCCTAAATATAAAATAATGAATGAAATAGGTCTAATTCCTCAACATAAACATTAATTTATTGAGTACTTAATCCATGTAGGATAGTTTAACTTGAAATTATCTAAGTGTATTTATAATAAATAGACATAACAACTATTTTAGGGGAGCCAATGTAATCCTTATGTATTCAATAGGTGAAACATAGGTTTCTTCTTACCCTTTTAGGATATCATATGGGACGCCATTTCATAATACACCAATGAATGATGCAAAGACAAGAACACATCAGAATCTTAACAAAATGAATATGTTCTTATTTCCAAATGCAATATGCTCGCTTTTATTAAGGACTTTTGACCAATTAGCCTCTATAACACTTTATTCAAGATTATATCCAACTTCTGACTAATAGACTAAAGTTTGTTATAAATTTTGTGGATTAACTAGTTGAAATGCCTTTCTATTGGGAGGACTACTCAAGCTCAACATTCTTACTTAGTAAATCCTACAATAGAGTGGAGTGAAGATTTCATGTACCAGGTAATGAGTTGTACGGGTTTGGGTTACTTCGAGGCAAAAATTAGGATGTCTTCCTCAGTGTGTTGCAAGTAGGGTTAGTCAAATTGCAAATCTACCTCCATCAAGCTGACCCCCAATCTCCTTACAAATTTATGATTTATGGATATTCTTGTCCAGACAAAGTAGCCTGGCTGATAAGAGCTCGGTAAGTCTCAATGAAGGACCCGGGTTCGAACCACGATCAAAAGACACTCTATAAATGACATTTCACATTGATTGGGCATAGGAGGGGGTGATCGAACCACACTCTCTCAGGCCCCTAGAGTTGACCATGCTGGGGTGGGTCTAGTAGTGGCACTGCCTGTAACATCCCTGACCTGGGTTATAACCTAACCCTGGAAGTTTTGCCTAAATTATGTAATTAAACACCTGTGAGTATTCTCTAGCATGTAACTAAGTTCCTAAAGGAACATATACTTTCAATTTTGCTCCTTTATAAACAAAGTTGTAGCATTGTTTTGTAATGCAGGGACCCATGTGCAAGTTACCCAATTTAAGGGTTTAACTTGCAATTTCACAGGTTAAGATGTTCTTTTGATGTTGAGACATCATATGAGTGAATATGATGAGGCATGATGGATTTTCCAAGCTTGGGCATTCAAATGCAGCTTGTGGAGTGATCCTAATGCTTAAAAACCCTAATTTGGAGTAAAGTGTAATTTACCCAAATTGTGGGTGAAATTTGTGAAGTACACCTTCTAGAGCATCTTATATGACTCTTGGCATCATTTAGAGTAGAAATGATGAAAGAGATACATCAATTAATAATCAGATAAGAAAAGTGATCTTTGTGCATGAAATTCACCATATATGGGTATGGAGATCTTTCATGTATGAACCCTAGTTGAACGTTGACCTTCTTCACCTTTGGACCTTGCGTTTAAGATGAGTTTTGCTTAAGTATGAAAGGGAGAAACGTGGCTTATAATAAGGAGAAGGGACGTGCCTATAAGAAAGGAGGGACCTAATTAAGAAAAGGAGAAACTAGTTGTCCTTATGTTGGAAATGACCCCAAGATATATATACACCCTTCCTTTGTTTGTAAAGGAACGTTTCCTTCACTTCCTTTCTTAGTTACTTGCTTAGACCGAATTAGGACAGAGCTCTGGAGAAGAGGAGGGCGACCAACCTGTTCTAGGTAAGAGAACACCACCTTCTAGCTTGAATTCATGGAGAAAATTCTTGTATAAGGTTGGTTTCATGGCTAATTCACTTAGATTTCTCGTTCTAGCCATCTTTTCCCAACCTTTCCTTGGAGAAGAACCCTTGGCCGACCTGTGGAGCTCAAGACACCATTATAGGCTTGAATCTTGGAAGCTTGGAGCTCAAGGAATGACCTTAAGGCGGTTTTTATAACTTTAAACTCTTTGCTTTATATGCATATTTGTTCTTGCAATTTTAGCATTTAGTTCTCCTTCTACCTCCCTTCTTCCTTGCACTTTTGCAAGCAAAACGGTGGTATAACCGTCCTTGATAGAGGTTGAAGAAGATGGGCGTGATTACCAAAGTTACTTTATCAAACGGTCCTGGTCCCCCCCTTCTGACCAAACCGTTTGAAGGGCAAACAGGTTCACAAGGTCGGTTGGAGCAAACGGGTTCAACCCATTTGAGGGCATTGATCAAGCATTGACCATTTGGGATTCCTGTTCATAATCATGTAGGATAATGACCCACCAAATTTGAGGGGTTAACTCCAAAGGAATCGTAGGTTGAAGGCCAATCAATTAGGCAATCGAATTGAATTAAGTGCTGATTTTTCCAAACTGATTAACTTGAACTTTTTGGGAAAACGGGTTCAAGCCATTTGAATGAGTTGACCAAGCATTGACCGTTTGAGATTCCTGTTCATAATATGTTGAATTTCATTCCTGCAAATAATCAAAGTTAAATTCTTAACCAATTGATAGTTGAAGGCACTTCAACATCCTAACCCTAATTGGGCTGAAATTGCTGTTTTCATATATAGATTTTGTTGAGTTTTGGGTTGAAGGACCCAAACGGTCTCAAGACCGTTTGGGGGTTCCTCCAAACGGTCTCAAGACCGTTTGGGCACAACCCAAGACCGTTTGAAGGTCTAAAGTTGAGGTAATTTGATGGGTTGAGGGTCCAATTGTAATAAGTTGATGAATTGATAAAAATGCTGATTTTAGACCTAATTCAAGTTCAACCCTAATCCAACCAACTTGGTTTTGGTCAAACTTTGGGCAAACGGTCTCAAGACCGTTTGGATGATTTCCAAATGATCTCAAGACCGTTTGGGCCAAGTTTGGGCCCAATTGGAGTTCAATTGATAGGTTCAACCTTAATTTGATTCACATTGTTGAAAATTGATGATTAGTCGATTGGAAACCTTAATTGAGTTAGACTTAACTCTAATTGGCTTTCAATTGAAGGTCAAATTTGGTGTCCAATTGTTTGAGGGTCATCCTAATTGACTCAATTTGTAAATGGGGTCACACACGTTTAAGCTCAAACGGTTCACACTCGTTTAGGCTCAAACGGGTCCACACTCGTTTAGGCTCAAATGGGTTGACACTCGTTTAGGCTCAAACGGGTCCACACTCGTTTAGGCTCAAACGGGTCCACACTCGTTTAAGCCTAAATGGGTTCATACTCATTTAAGGCTCAAATGGGTTCAGGGTCGTTTGAGATTAAACGAGTTCAAGGTCGTTTAAAATTTAAATGGGTTGGAGGTTGAAGGTTGAAACCAATTGGAGACCTTCAAGGTTGTTTATACTTAATCACTTGAAGGTGTAAATGGTTCAATGATGATCTAATCTAAACCCTAATGGTAACTTAAGATATTAAGGGACTAAGTGACTAATGAATTGACCCATAATGATGATCAATGGGTAAATTACCAAAATGCCCTTGAAAGGTTCAATTGAGTGATACCTTATTTTAATCAAACCCTAATCACATGATGGTGATGTGTTGACTTGTGTTAGTCAATGAGGACTTAACCCAACCTAATCTAGAGTGGTGTAATCACCATCTAATAGTTAGAGGAGAGAGAAAGTACCCTCTTATGGTGGAAACTCAAGTAAAGTACCTTCAATACACATGAATGTGCATGATTAGGGTATGATCCACCTATGTGAGATCATGGAAACCCTAATTATGATAAATGATGAATCTTAACCTAAATCTGAGAGCATCAATGATGATGTTCCTCATACATGATGATGTTATGAGTTCAATTCACCATAATGTGAATAGTAAACCCTAATTCTAGGGTGATGACTGTAATGTGAATAGTAAACCCTAATTCTAGGGTGATGACATGTAATGTGAATAGTAAACCCTAATTCTAGGGTGATGACATGTAATGTGAATAGTAAACCCTAATTATAGGGTGATGACATGTAATGTGAATAGTAAACCCTAATTGATGAGAATCAGGGAACTTAGCTCTTATGGCAAGAGTGAAGGTATAATTCTTGAATTGAATTGCTTTTATCAGTTGAATTTACCATGCAGGTTCTTATATGAGGATGATCATATCCAGGTATGGATGATGATGCTACATTCATTGAAAGCATGTTATTAGCTTTATGAATAGGAAAATATCTTGATGCCTTGTCAGTGGCATCTTATGAGATTGATGGGCTGTGAGAGCCATAAATACCATCAAGGTCATGCTTTAGAGATGACTTGTGATGAGAGTATTGAGAAATGATAATTAATGTGAGTTAGGCTTGTTACATTTAGTATTCTCCCTTCATAGCTGCTATGCTAATGTTATTGTTTGAGAACAATGTATGATGTTAAAAGAATACTGAATGTACCTAACTAATCAAGTGTAATCATACCATGTAGAGCCCTAATCATAGATCCATCATTGTCAGAGATCAAATGATGGTGAAACATGTTTTCCTAAGGGAACTCCTGGATCACATACTTTTGAGTATGTGGGGTATATGGATGTGTAGAACCTTACATCCTAGTGTAGGTATTGATTTAGATGTGTAATCTGTCAATCCTTCACTACAAATCCATACCGCATCAGTGGAAGGTAAACACAAAATCTCCTGATGACGAAGAAAGCACCGATACCGTATCAGTGGAAGGTAAACACGGAATCTCCTGATGACGAAGAGAGTACAGAACACCACTGTAACTCTAAAATAGTGAAGGACCAGATTACCCTGGTAAGCTATAATAGCAGAGACACAAGATGTCCTGCAAGTAATCCTCTTACTGATTGAGGAAGGTGAAGGTCATGAGAAATCTGGCTCTTTCAATGACCTAGTATGATACCGAGGCACGTAACAGTGATCGGTTGGAGTATGAGTGGTATACCTCATCTCCGCAGGGCATGATAATAATGTTTGAAAAACATAATCTACAGCGTAGTATACCTGTTAGAGATAACTACGAGTTAATTGATTGATGTTACATTGTATAGTGCATATGTTCTTCATGTTTCATAAATGTTGAACTCTTGCTTACTACCAAAACTACTGTTGAATACTTTGAAAGCTTTTACTGCTTAAGTTATTCTTTGTTTTGCCTTATAAAGCTTCTAGTGGAGAGTTATAACTCCCGCTTGGACAATTATTTAAAATTGTCTCACCCCGTAGACTTCAACTTTTTAGGTGGTCGTCGAAAACGGAGGAACCGGTCTACAGGTGACCAGTCCCAGCAGCAGCAGCACCAGGAGCAATAGTAAATCTCAGATGGAGATTAGGCCTGCTATGTGGTGTAGATAGAGTCAGTCCTATGTGTCCTCTGTACTCTCGGGTCTTGGAGTTGTTGGTCTGAGTTTTGTTACGATGCTTGAGATTTTGAATCATGATGTGTATAATTACTCAAGAAGTAATTTGACAGAGATGTAAACAGTTTATCTCCTTTTATGAATGAAGTTTTATGGTTTCAATGCTTTATCTCAAAAAGTTTTTAATTTCCGCTGATTTTTGGTATTCCACTGCTAATCGAATCGCTTCCGCTAAGTTTAAACTCGAAGTTATGTGTTTATCTCGGGTTTTGGAGATCAGAGCCCACAATTAAGTGGTATCAGAGCTCTAGGTTCGCTGAGTCTACAGAGGCATAGGACTTAGGATGTCGAGTCTATCTTTAGTATTCCTTCCTTATCTAATAGAATCTTCTGCTCCTCAGGAGAAGAAGATACATAAGGATGGCTGAGCCACATGATGAGTATGTGACAGAGAGTAGTGCTAGTGCACCTCAAGGCGGTGCAAGGGTTCCAGAAATAGAATAGCCTGCACCTGAGCCACCCCGGGAGCCACCCCAGTTTGACCCAGCCGATATGGGTAACCCAACAGTTCAGACGATGTTTGGGCAGTTTATGACTGCCATGACACACATAACCGACAGGATTCCCATGCCTGCACCTAGGGCACCTGTCCATCCTGAAGGACAAGGTATCGGGAAGACGTTCGAGCGACTATGTCGTGTCGGAGCTACCAAGTACTTTGGGACTGCCGACCCCACAGATGCTGATCTGTGGTTGACAGAGTTGGAGAAGGCTTTCAGGATTCTCAATATCCCTGAAGCTAAGAAGGTCAGACATGCAGTCTATCTTCTCAAAGGAAGCGCTGGTCATTGGTGGAACATGGAAGAGCAGAAGAGACCTGGAATAGAGATCTCGTGGGAAGAGTTTCACCGGGAATTTATTCATAGATATTTCTCGAAGACCTTCCTGGATAAGAAAATCTCTCAGTTTGAGAGATTGAGGTAGGGCATGATGAACATTAGCGAGTATGAAGCTAAGTTCATGGAGTTGCTGCGGTTCTGTCCGCACATGGCTGCCACAGAAGAGGAAAGAATCAGGAGATTCGAGAAGTGTTTGAATGCTGATATGTCAACCCCTGTGTCTGCCTTAGAAAATCGAGAGAGATTCTCTACCTTCGTTGAGTCAGTCCGAAGGATAGAGAGATCTGTGGTTGAGAAGAGGCAAACCCAAAAAAGAAAGATGGGTCAATGCGGTTGTGCATTGACTACAGACAACTCAATAAAGTAACAATAAAGAACAAGTACCCTTTGCCAAGGATTGATGATCTTTTTGACCAGTTGCGTGGTGCAACAGTCTTCTCAAAGATAGATTTGAGATCTGGATATCATCAACTCCGCATTAAGGACAGTGACATATCCAAGTCTGCCTTTAAGACAAGATATGGTCACTATGAGTTCACAGTTATGTCATTTGGAATAACTAATGCACCAGCTGCATTTATGGAACTCATGAATAGAATCTTCCGACCTTTCCTTGATCAATATGTTGTCATCTTCATAGATGACATTCTGATTTATAGTAAGAATGCTCAGCAGCATGAGCAACATCTTCGTCAAACTTTGACCTTGCTAAGAGAACATAAGCTATACGCTAAGTTTAGCAAGTGCGAGTTCTGGTTACCTGAAGTGTCTTTTCTTGGACATGTGGTATCTGCCTCAGGTATTCGTGTTGACCCTAAAAAGGTAGAATCTGTTCTACAATGGGAACAATTGAAAACACCGACGGAGATTAGAAGTTTCTTGGGGTTAGCTGGTTACTATCAAAGGTTTATTAAGAATTTCAGTTCTATAGCCTTACCTTTGACCAAGTTAACCCGGAAAGATGTTCCTTTTTCTTGGAGTGATAAGTGTCGACAATCTTTCCAACTGTTGAAGGAGAGGTTGACAAGTGCACCTGTGCTTGTGCTACCTGAGCAAGGAAAAGGATATGTAGTCTTCTGTGATGTCTCCAAGAATGGACTTGGATGTGTGTTGATGCAGGATAAACAAGTGATTTCTTTTGCTTCCCAACAGCTTAAGAAGCACGGGGAGAATTATCCGACACACGATCTGGAGTTAGCTGCTGTGGTTCATGCCATGAAAATCTGGAGGCATTATCTCTACGGAGAAACATTCCAGATATTCACAGACCACAAGAATATTCAGTATATCTTCTCTCAGCATGAGCTTAACATGAGGCAACGTCGCTGGATGGAGTTAATCAAGGACTACGACTGTACGATTGATTACCATCCGGGCAAGGCCAATGTGGTTGCAGATGCCTTGAGCAGGAAATCAGCAACATCAACCATGGATAGAGCACAACTAAGTTCTTTAGTATGCTCTAGGAGAGATGTGCTTATCTCTTTAAGGCAAAATAATGTACAGTTGAAGGTGTCATTGTTAGCTAGTTTGTTAGCTGAGATGCATATTAAACATACTCTAAGAGAGTAGATAAAGGAGGCACAGTTAGAGGATGCTGCAGTTCAACAGATCATGTCTGAGTATGGTGATGAAAAACGAGATGGTTTCCATGACTCAAATGACCATGTGGCATGCTATCATGGGAGGATGATAGTGCCAGATGTGGATAACCTGAGGAAGCTAGTCCTGGAAGAAGCTCATTCTTCAATGTATGCTATGCATCCAGGGAGCACCAAGATGTATCAAAATTTGAAAGATATGTATTGGTGGCCCGGGATGAAGAAGGATGTTGCAGAGTTTGTGATGAGGTGTCTAGTGTGTCAGCAGGTTAAGGCTGAATACCAGAAGCCTGCAGGAACAATGCAACCTTTACCCATACCACAGTGGAAGTGGGACCATGCGACCATGGACTTTGTTGTTGGCCTACCCAGGACAAGCAAAGGACATGATTCCATTTGGGTAATTGTTGATAGGTTGACAAAGACAACACATTTCTTACCTGTCAAAACAACATATTATGCAGAAAGGCTAGCTCAGTTATATGTTTATGAGATAGTGCGGTTGCACGGAGTTCCTGTCTCTATAGTTTCTGACAGAGGTCCCCAATTTACAAGTCATTTTTGGGAGCAGTTACACAGAGCTTTAGGCACCAAGTTAAGGTTTAGTACAACCTTTCACCCACAGACTGATGGACAGTCTGAAAGGACTATACAGACCTTGGAAGACCTGTTAAGAGCATGTGTTCTCCAGTTTCCTGGAAGTTGGGATCTACACCTAAGTTTGATAGAGTTTGCCTATAACAATAGCTATCAACATAGTATTGATATGGCACCCGATGAAGCTTTGTATGGTAGACGTTGTAGATCACCCTTGTGTTGGTATGAGACTGGTGAGCACCAGTTGTTAGGTCCTGATCTTGTGCAGCAAACTACAGAGAAGGTTAAAGTTATACAGCAACAACTTAAGACTGCACAGGATAGGCAGAAGTCGTATGTTGATAAACGTCGTAGACCCCTAGAGTTCCAGGTTGGAGACAGAGTGTATCTCAAGGTCTCACCGTGGAAAGGAGTCCTTCGTTTTGGAAGAAAAGGGAAGTTAGCTCCTAGATTTATGGGACCTTATCCAATCGTTGAGCGAATTGGAAAGGTAGCCTATAGACTAGAGTTACCTCAGGAGTTGCAGAAGTTACATCCTGTTTTTCACATTTCCATGCTGAGGAAATGTCACCCCGACACCGAGTCAGTTCTACAACCTATGGAAGTAGAATTGAATGAAGATATAACATATGAGGAGGGACCAGTGTCCATTCTTGATAACATAATTAAAAAGTTAAAGAAGAAAGATATAAGTCTTGTGAAAGTCCTCTGGAACCACTGTGGTGTTGAAGAAGCCACTTGGGAACTAGAGGATGAGATGAGAAGGAAATACCCTACTCTTTTCTCTTAATGCGTTTTATCAATTTTGGGGACGAAATCCTTGTAAGGGGTGGATAGTTTGTAACATACCTGACCTGGGTTATAACCTAACCCTGGAAGTTTTGCCTAAATTATGTAATTAAACACCTGTGAGTATTCTATGGCATGTAACTAAGTTCCTAAAGGAACATATACTTTCAATTTTGCTCCTTTATAAACAAAGTTGTAGCATTGTTTTGTAATGCAGGGACCCATGTGCAAGTTACCCAATTTAAGGGTTTAACTTGCAATTTCACAGGTTAAGATGTTCTTTTGATGTTGAGACATCATATGAGTGAATATGATGAGGCATGATGGATTTTCCAATCTTGGGCATTCAAATGCAGCTTGTGGAGTGATCCTAATGCTTAAAAACCCTAATTTGGAGTAAAGTGTAATTTACCCAAATTGTGGGTGAAATTTGTAAATTACACCTTCTAGAGCATCTTATATGACTCTTGGCATCATTTAGAGTAGAAATGATGAAAGAGATACATCAATTAATAATCAGATAAGAAAAGTGATCTTTGTGCATGAAATTCACCATATATGGGTATGGAGATCTTTCATGTATGAACCCTAGTTGAACGTTGACCTTCTTCACCTTTGGAACTTGGGTTTAAGATGAGTTTTGCTTAATTATGAAAGGGAGAAACGTGGCTTATAATAAGGAGAAGGGATGTGCCTATAAGAAAGGAGGGACCTAATTAAGAAAAGGAGAAACTAGTTGTCCTTATGTTGGAAATGACCCCAAGATATATATACACCCTTCCTTTGTTTGTAAAGGAACGTTTACTTCACTTCCTTTCTTATTTCCTTGCTTAGACCGAATTAGGACAGAGCTCTGGAGAAGAGGAGGGCGACCAACCTGTTCTAGGTAAGAGAACACCACCTTCTAGCTTGAATTCATGGAGAAAATTCTTGTATAAGGTTGGTTTCATGGCTAATTCACTTAGCTTTCTCGTTCTAGCCATCTTTTCCCAACCTTTCCTTGGAGAAGCACCCTTGGCCGACCTGTGGAGCTCAAGACACCATTATAGGCTTGAATCTTGGAAGCTTGGAGCTCAAGGAACGACCTTAAGGCGGGTTTTATAACTTTAAACTCTTTACTTTATATGCATATTTGTTCTTGCAATTTTAGCATTTAGTTCTCCTTCTACCTCCCTTCTTCCTTGCACTTTTGCAAGCAAAACGGCGGTATAACCATCCTTGATAGAGGTTGAAGAATATGTGCGTGATTACTAAAGTTACTTTGTCAAACGGTCCTGGTTCCCCCCCCACCTTCTGACCAAACCGTTTGAAGGGCAAACAGGTTCACAAGGTCGGTTGGAGAAAACGGGTTCAACCCGTTTGAGGGAGTTGACAAAGCGTTGACCGTTTGGGATTCCTGTTCATAATCATGTAGGCTAATGACCCACAAATTTGAGGGGTTAAATCCAAAGGAATCGTAGGTTGAAGGCCAATCAATTAGGCAATCGAATTGAATTAAGTGCTGATTTTTCCAAACTGATTAACTTGAACTTTTTGGGCAAATGGGTTCAACCCGTTTGAATGAGTTGACCAAGCGTTGACCATTTGAGATTCCTGTTCATAATATGTTGAATTTCATTCCTGCAAAGAATCAAAGTTAAATTCTTAACCAATTGAGAGTTGAAGGCAGTTCAACATCCTAACCCTAATTGGGCTGAAATTGCTGTTTTCATATATAGAATTTGTTGAGTTTTGGGTTGAAGGACCCAAACGGTCTCAATACCGTTTGGGGGTTCCTCCAAACGGTCTCAAGACCGTTTGGGCACAACCCAAGACCGTTTGAAGGTCTAAAGTTGAGGTAATTTGATGGGTTGAGGGTCCAATTGTAATAAGTTGATGAATTGATAAAAATACTGATTTTAGACCTAATTCAAGTTCAACCCTAATCCAACCAACTTGGTTTTTGGTCAAACTTTGGGAAAATGGTCTCAAGACCATTTGGATGATGTCCAAACGATCTCAAGACCGTTTTGGCCAAGTTTGAGCCCAATTGGAGTTCAATTTATAGGTTCAACCTTAAATTGATTCACATTGTTGAAAATTGATGATTAGCCGATTGGAAACCTTAATTGAGTTAGACTTAACTCTAATTGGCTTTCAATTGAAGGTCAAATTTGGTGTACAATTGTTTGAGGCTCATCCTAATTGACTCAATTTGTAAATGGGGTCACACACGTTTAAGCTCAAACGGGTTCACACTCGTTTAGGCTCAAACGGGTCCACACTCGTTTAGGCTCAAATGGGTTGACACTCGTTTAGGCTCAAACGGGTCCACACTCATTTAGGCTCAAACGGGTCCACACTCGTTTAAGCCTAAATGGGTGCATACTCGTTTAAGGCTCAAATGGGTTTAGGGTCGTTTCATATTAAACGAGTTCAAGGTCGTTTAAAATTTAAATGGGTTGGAGGTTGAAGGTTGAAACCAATTGGAGACCTTCAAGGTTATTTATACTTAATCACTTGAAGGTGTAAATGGTTCAATGATGATCTAATCTAAACCCTAATGGTAACTTAAGATATTAAGGGACTAAGTGACTAATGAATTGACCCATAATGATGATCAATGGGTAAATTACCAAAATTCCCTTGAAAGGTTCAATTGAGTGATACCTTGTTTTAATCAAACCCTAATCACATGATGGTGATGTGTTGACTTGTGTTAGTCAATGAGGACTTAACCCAACCTAATCTAGAGTGGTGTAATCACCATCTACTAGTTAGAGGAGAGAGAAAGTACCCTCTTATGGTGGAAACTGAAGTAAAGTACCTTTAATACACATGAATGTGCATGATTAGGGTATGATCCACCTATGTGAGATCATGGAAACCCTAATTATGATAAATGATGAATCTTAACCTAAATCTGAGAGCATCAATGATGATGTTCCTCATACATGATGATGTTATGAGTTCAATTCACCATAATGTGAATAGTAAACCCTAATTCTAGGGTGATGACTGTAATGTGAATAGTAAACCCTAATTCTAGGGTGATGACATGTAATGTGAATAGTAAACCCTAATTCTAGGGTGATGACATGTAATGTGAATAGTAAACCCTAATTCTAGGGTGATGACATGTAATGTGAATAGTAAACCCTAATTGATGAGAATCAGGGAACTTAGCTCTTATGGCAAGAGTGAAGGTATAATTCTTGAATTGAATTGCTTTTATAAGTTGAATTAACCATGCAGGTTCTTATATGAGGATGATCATATCCAGGTATGGATGATGATGCTACATTCATTGAAAGCATGTTGTTAGCTTTATGAATAGTAAAATATCTTGATGCCTTGTCAATGGCATCTTATGAGATTGATGGGCTGTGAGAGCCATAAATACCATCAAGGTCATGCTTTAGAGATGACTTGTGATGAGAGTATTGAGAAATGATAATTAATGTGAGTTAGGCTCGTTACATTTAGTATTCTCCCTTCATAGCTGCTATGCTAATGTTATTGTTTGAGAACAATGTATGATTTTAAAAGAATACTGAATGTACCTAACTAATCAAGTTTAATCATACCATGTAGAGCCCTGATCATAGATCCATAATTGTCAGAGATCAAATGATGGTGAAACAGGTTTTCCTAAGGGAACTCCGGGATCACATACGTTTGAGTATGTGGGGTATATGGATGTGTAGAACCTTACATCCTAGTGTAGGTATTGATGTAGATGTGTAATCCATCAATCCTTCACTACAAATCCATACCGCATCAGTGGAAGGTAAACACAAAATCTCCTGATGATGAAGAAAGCACATATACCATATCAGTGGAAGGTAAACACGAAATCTCCTGATGACGAAGAGAGTACAGAATGCCACTGTAACTCTAAAATAGCGAAGGACCAGATTACCCTGGTAAGCTATAATAGCAGAGACACAAGATGTCCTGCAAGTAATCCTCTTACTAATTGAGGAAGGTGAAGGTCATGAGAAATCCGACTCTTTCAATGACCTAGTATGATACCGAGGCACGTAACAGTGATCGGTTGGAGTATGAGTGGTATACCTCATCTCCGCAGGGCATGATAATAATGTTTGAAAAACATAATCTACAGCGTAGTATACCTGTTAGAGATAACTATGAGTTAATTGATTGATGTTACACTGTATAGTGCATATGTTCTTCATGTTTCATAAATGTTGAACTCTTGCTTACTACCAAAACTGCTGTTGAATACTTTGAAAGCTTTTTCTGCTTAAGTTATTCTTTGTTTTGCCTTATAAAGCTTCTAGTGGAGAGTTATAACTCCTGCTGGGACAATTATTTAAAATTGTCTCACCCCGTAGACTTCAACTTTTTAGGTGTTCGTCGAAGACGGAGGAACCGGTCTACAGGTGACCAGTCCCAGCAGTAGCACCAGGAGCAACAGTAAATCTCAGGTGGAGATTAAGCCTTCTATGTGGTGTAGATAGAGTCAGTCCTATGTGTCCTCTGTACTCTCAGGTATTGGAGTTGTTGGTCTGAGTTTTGTTACGATTCTTGAGATTTTGAATCATGATGTGTATAATTACTCAAGAAGTAATTTGACAGAGATGTAAACAGTTTATCTCCTTTTATGAATGAAGTTTTATGGTTTCAATGCTTTATCTGAAAAAGTTTTTAATTTCCGCTGATTTTTGGTATTATGTTGCTAATCGAATCGCTTCCGCTAAGTTTAAACTCGAAGTTATGTGTTTATCTCGGGTTTTGGAGATCAGAGCCCACACTGCCTAGGGTGTATTCTATCATAAATAAAAAAAGATATGTGGATATCCTTAATCAAATTTAATTAACAAAATCATTAATTTTGGTCATCTACCTATGGTAGGGGTTGGCAAAAAAGGACCACATATATCACCACTTCTTTGTATACAAAAATATCATATTTTATAGAGCTAATATACATGACACTTCTAAGGTAGGTGATATTACCACCTACTTGAGTGAGCTTCAAGGAATAAAATAAACCTAGTCAAGTCAAAATTTCTTATAAAATGAATGTGATAGTATAGAGAAGGGATTTAATTAATCTAGGATCCACATGGAGTTGGTTGAGAAGGGTGTAAAGTAAATTGATTTTCTCACAATAATCAGATGGTCCATATCATGGACTTTCATAGCTAATAAAGATAAGATGTAGAATAAGCTTAAAACTTGAAAAGAAAGGTTTCAATGTTAGGAGGGCAAGGCAATCTGTATAAAATGTATTTTCAAGGAACTGTATTGTTGTGAAGGTTTCCAATTGAATGATAACAAAATTTTGCCAATGCAGTTTGGAGGGGAACCAGAAATCAAATTGTATTGTCAAGACAAACTATGTTGACCAATGACTAGGTGTAGTTTTAGGATTCAGGGATCTGAGTACTTCCAACTTTTCTCTTCTAGCAAGCTAAGGTTGACCTATTTTATCACATGAATCATTTCTAGTGGGTCAATCACTTGTTTAAGATACTTCACACATGAGGTTTAATTAAACAATTGCAAAGTCTTTGACTAGCCCATTTAGACTTGGACTGATTGTTGGGGGGTTAGATCTCTTTTTAAAAGAAGTACTAAGAAGAAGATTGACATTTCTTACAAGGTGATGGAAAGAACTTATTCATGATTCTAAAATAGAAAAGGGATGTGCACTGAATTTGTTTTCTTGGGTGAGTTCAATGACGTTGAAGTAGTTGATGTTCTAGTATTGAATCATAGAGTTTAGAATTCTAGCATTTTTTAGGAATTCATTAGTCTGAAGGAAAATTAATTCATTAATCTTATGCTACAGTTCATACATGAGGAGGACTAGATTGACTAGTTTCTTACCTTTCATGGTTGTCTAAATGTCAGTTTAGCCTACTAGTTGAGGTTTGAAGGGTATATGGGTAATTGACTAGGAAATCAATATATAGGGCTGAAATTTTAGCCTCTTCTCTTGGAATATATAAATTCCTTTAAAGTTCTACATATGTTGTGATGTGTGTATGAAAGGCTCATTTACTAACTAAAGGAAATATCTAATTTAGACACATATCTCATGATGCTAGGTGTAATATGTGTGGGGTTGACTATGATACCATGGACCATATTTTGTTTAATGCCATTTTTTTGGGAAATATGTGCAAATGGTTACCTTCATTAATTAATACAAGATAAGTAAAAGAATCCAATAAATTTTTATTAGGTAGGTTCTTAATAACCATGATGAGGATAGCTTACAAAATTTTGGTAGCTTCTAATTATTTGGCATAGAATTACTAAAGGAGAAGATCTTTAGACAATTCATCACACAACCTAAAGTCACATTGTTGGGTCTACAACATTAGTCTTACCATCATATAAAAATCAATGATAGGTTCAAACTGTATGATCACATGCGGTCCTTCTTACATTATTGTGTATGTAAGGATCTTGAAGAGGGTCGTATCCAAACAAACACAAATGAATTCTCCATTGACAAGACAGATTCCATCTAAGGGGTGGTTTTAAGGAGAAAAATGGCAAGACACTAGCAATGTCACACGAAAGATCACATGTATTTTGTCAACCTTCGTGGTTGGGTGAATCACTATTATTTTCTATTTAGAATCAACTTGCTTTCATAGTATGGAGAATATCATTTGGAGACAACATCGTGAGGAAAGAGAAAATTTCAAAAAAAAGGTATAGGTCCCATTATGTAGATAAAAAATGAAATAGATAGATTGAAGTGAGGTTTTCTATCAAAACCCCCAATTTATGAGGGAATAATGTTGTCCACAATCTCGCTAAATTATGGATGGGGGATATATTTGATGTAACATGTTTGTAAGTAATTCTAGGGGTTTATGAATTCACTCTTGTAACATCAAAAGTAACTAATTTGACATTGTTACTTGAAAAAGAATAAAGAAAATAAAATTTGTCTCTAACTTCATTACAAGTCATTATACTGTGGATTAGAGAGAGACTGGAAATCACACCATATATCATGTTTCAAGACTAATGATAGGCATCCATGTTTACATTTACTTCTTGATAAAGCACCTAGTAATATCCCTCTTCTCGATGATGAAGGGATGTCCTTTCTAGTCTAGAGTATATATCTTCATATACTCTAGACTTAGTAAACCAACATAGTAAACCTTTTGTGAATAACGTGATGTACCTAAACTTAAATACCAATAGATGAATTCATATCTGATTGTATATAACATTTTTTGGATGACCCCATTATATAGAAGTGTTCTAGTGATGGACCATGTGAACAGAGGGTTCCTATACATGAAATATTAGACATCTTCGGTGACTCATCACTTAATGGGAGTCGCCATGGATTGAGAGGAACTTGTAGCAAGAATTTCTAGTTTGGATTTTTTAACCATTCCTTTTCAGGATGCCTATCTATATTTGTTTGTCGAGGACATACACCAGAGACAATGTGAAATATGAAGAAATGATGAAATGCTTGTATATCACATATAGGAGTCATATTTCTTCAGGCCTAGGATTTGACCACATAGGGGATTTGACCTCCTTCTAGTGATTACAAGTATATCATTTTTAATTGTAAAGTTACATAAAATGTGGGATAAAACCTTATTTTATCTATCACCATAACCCAAAATTACTTTCTAGCTTTAAAAAAAAACAACCATCTCTAGGTTTCACATCCGAAGAATCACCGTCTCAAATAATGAAACCACTTCATGCACTTACAATTATAATGTTCTTTGAAATATAGTATCAAGACAAATATTCTTATACATGTCACCCAAAATCTATAAATTAGGAATAAGTAACAAATAAAGAGTGGAAATCCATATGACATAAAAGCTCTATCCCAAGGACAAACAAATTGGTCACATAAGCCTAATGATGTTTTTTTGGTATTGCCATTTTTCATAGAACAAATTGATAGGAAGGGATTTTCTACACTCCAACATATGGCAAACATGTCATTTACCAATTTTTTGGAGAAAGTGTGATTAGGTAATAAAATGAATCAGTAAAGAATTACAAGATGAAGTTGAAGAAAGCATTCTCCAATCAAGTGAATAGAAATAACTACATGAAGACTGCCACAAGGAGAACTACATTCATTCACAGTAGAAATATGAAGGTTAAACACTTATATGAATCACTACTAGTTTTTTCTATTCAACTTATAGAGTCTAGTATGAGGATATACATGAATGATATTGTTGGGATCATCAAAAGATAAACAAATTTATCCTTTGGCATAGTGGTGATGGAATTTAAGGACCCATTTTCATTTTATTGGGCAAAAAATGATAAATCTTTTGGGAAATATGGCAACGGAAAGGTAGTAAAACAAAAAAAAATTATCTGCCACATTCCCCTATAACAGAAGATCATGTCAGCAACTATGTAATGGGAAGTATGGTTTATGAGGTCATACCTACTCCTGGAGCAAGTCCATCGACTATTCCCTCAGTTTAGTATACACCTTTCTTCAGGTCACACTCAGACGGTGTTAGCAGAAACTCTTGGTTGATCACTACAGACAACAACTTGACCTTATCCTCCTTGCAGGAAAGACTCCTTGCCTCTGTAGTAGTGTACACGGACCACCAGGAACTCCTTTTATTCTAGAAGATTTGACAAGAAGGAGTCGTCCCTCCTTGTTGGTGTACTATCACCAACTTGATCTCCCAACATTGTTCTCCCTTGCTATCCCTCCCTTTATCGGGTAGGAGTTGCTCTGGTTCTCTTGGTTACCACAACCAGAGAAGACAAACAAATGTCAGAGGCAATTGATATGTATCTAAGAAGCCCCCAAAAACCCTCTATTTATATGAGGATTAGGGTTCCGAGTCTGAGTGGGAATAGAAGGAACCATAATTTAATGAATTTTTGCATCTTGTGAGCAGCAAAATGATCGGTTCATAGGTGAACCGACCGGTTGGCATGTGAGCCAATTGGTTCGACCCTTTAACCGGTTGTTACATCATATTTCCCAATCATAATTGTATCGTCAACGTATATTCAATTAATGCTCAACATGACATCAACACTAATCCCTGATGTAATCAAATTGATCAATCCAAATGGTCAGTTCACAACCTGAGCCGGTCGGTTCACAACCTGAGTTGGTTGGTTCATGGTCCTAAGCCGATTGGTTCACTTCTTGAACTGATCGGCTCATGGTCCAGATTGCCAATGTTGATTCAATTGACCTAACACTCTAAAATGATCGGTTCAACAATTGAACCAATCAATTAACAGTATAGTCAGTCAATATTCAACAAATGTTTTTTAAATTAAATGCCAAACTCTTTAGTAGTCAAGTTGAAGACATATTCATGAATTAACTCTTATTCCAAGTGTCCTATGAGTGTGACCCTATAGGTTTCAAGTTATGTTGGCAGTGAAAGTCCATAACTAACTTATGACATCACAAGAAATGAGTGGTATCTAACAACACATTATTGCTACCCAAGTAATCTGGAAAGTTGGATATCAACTTCAACCTACTATCTGTGATTGGTGTTACAATAATTGTATCATTCCTTTGTCATTGATATCCATATTGAACTTGAGACATGAAATAATCATCCTCTCAATGTTCAATCCATGTTCCTTAAACCAGAGCAGTCTATCTGAGATATATGTGACCTCAATATCATATATTGATTCACATGTGCATGCACAGGCTTTTCTTAGTCTCACTTATCAAGTGGCCTAGATATCAAACTCATGTAAGAGAGACAAATCCCATCTACATCACTCACAATTATCCCCATGTGTCACAATGTACCTGAGTACAACCTTTATGGTAACCCTTATTCAAAGTTATGGTGGACGATGTTAAAGTACATTGAACATCATCTGATGAGTGTAGTGATTTTAGGTCTAAGAACTACAATCACCACCTTCACTATGAGAGATGATTATGACCATAAATTATGGTTTCCATGCATCACTCTCAAGGTGGATATGTCTGATACACTATTCAACAACAAGTATCTATGTGTTTGGTTTCATATCATATATCATGACTGATGAGACTCTGTCATCAACCAACACACACTCTAGTCTTATGTGTTAATGTCATCTATCAACTTTCCACAATAACATCTGACTAGGGACATAACAAGGATGTACATACTCTTAACATCTGTATGGTCTCATTGTTCAGGTCATCAACCAGAAGAAGATATGTCATTGAGTAATGTCATTCTTTTAGACATTTATTATTTTTCAACATTATCTCATAACTAATTGAAATGGACCAAATTGGAAGATTGCCTTTATTATCAATCAAATTGTTTGCAAGATATGTCATCTCAATCATCATATGATTGGTTCTATGGGCATACATACCATCAAACTCCCATGCACACTTAGAGCCAATCACTCACGAATCTTATTCTTAGTGATAATTAACATGTCCACCATGTTTCTGCTATGCAAGTGCTAATCTAGCGGGTTAGCAACATTTTGCCTTTAGTCAGTATATTTTAGGTTTCAACTCGTTACTGTATGACATCTCATATGAGATGGAATTGCTATAGTATGATATTTGATATTCCTTGCATAACCAATATCTCCATTGTTGTCATAGTATTTTTACTATGTCATCAATGGTTGGAACATCTCACAAGTTCATCTATATGAACTTCTAGATCCATAAAATATCAATTCTTGTGTTCATAACACCAAGATACTCAACTTCTAATGTGGAACTTTAAAAAACGGTTTGTAGTTTGGATGTTTTCCATCTTACAGTTCTTAGTTATATGGTCAAACATAAATTTTACATTGTGATCACTCTTTGTCATTTTAGAAGCTTACATCGGTGTATCCCTTTACACCCAACTCTTACTTATGTCATAGTCTAGGTAACTAATCCTCTTACTACTTCTCAAGTACTTATGGTTTCTCTTTACGGCATTCTAATGACCCTCATTGGAATCTAACTAATATTATCTTGTCATGTCTAATACATATAAGATAATGGGTTGAGTACATTATATAGCATACATGATAGATCCAATTGCAAGTGCATATAGCCTCTTACTCATGTATTTTCATTCTTCACAAGAATTGGATACATAGTTCTTGAGAGACTAATCCCATGTACGATGGACAAACTCTCTCTCATTGAATCTTTCATATTGAACCCTTTCAGTACATTGCCAATGTAAGTACTCATATTTAGGTCATGAAACTTTCTAGAAATATCTCTATAGATCTCAATTCCTATCACATAGGATGTTTCACCTAAATCCTTCTTAAAGAAGGTGATTTCGATGCCAGGTTTCTATACTTATAGTATTGAGATTTTATTCCCCATCAATATGTGGAATATTAATATGCTCTCACTAAATATTTTGTAATCACAAATTTCATCTTTTATTTTGACTCAAGTCAAACTCTTTGACTATTTTGTCAAAATAAAGATTCCAGGTCTGATATGCTTCCTTTAATCAGGTTGATTGACCTTTATAAATTATGGATTTCATTTGCATCGCTGGAGTTATAAACCTTTTGGATGTGTCATGTACACATCTTCTCAAATTTTCCTTGTAAGTAATGTGGTTTTAATATCCATATGTCAAATACTATAGTGGTAATGAGCTGCAATGGCAAGTGTGATCTTGATGGGTTTAAACATGATAATTGGCAAAGAGATTTCATCATGTTCAACACCTCAAACTTGTTTGAAACCCTTTACAACCAATCTGCTCATAGGTTATCCATGTTGGTCTTCCTCTTGAAAATTGAATTGCACCCTATGGGTTTTACCCCTTCAGGTGGTATTACCAAGATTGTACCTTGTTAGTATACATGGACTCCATTTGGATAAATCAACCTGAAGCCATTTCTTAGACTATGGTCCCTCAATAGCCTCTAGATTGGTCATTGGCTCATCATCTTATGACCAACTCACCGCCTTTCTGAGTTATAAGATATCATAATCCTTTAAGCTCATGGTGTTTTGTACTAGAACTGCAAATCTTGTATTACAAGGAACTTGAGATCCCACAACAATTTGTGATTCTCCTAGTTCCCATCATACATCCTTAGGTTCAATGTTTTCTTGTTGATCTTAAACTTTTCAGTTCTACTTTACTCCCATCGATTCCTTTGGAATTAGATTCCTCTTCAAGGAATTCAATCATCCAAGTAACAAACAATTTTTTTGTTGGATTGAGATAAGTGGTATTAAACAAACTAACATTTATTATATTTAAGGATAAACCCTTTTAAAGAAACTACTTTCTTGTATAAGTTTTAATCCTTATAAAAGATACATCGGGACATTCCCACACCATATCTCATATGGTACCGTTTAAACCATTTTAGACATTACATTGATTTAGTGTTAAGCATGTGTCCAGAAAGAATTTAGAAGATAAATTAGATTCACTGATAATTGCACCATGACTCATCATGATGTGATTTCTTCTTTTTGATACATCATCATGTTTCTGGTGGATTTAATTATGACACACTATCATAGTTTATCGAGAAGGTCCTCAAATTGTTGATGTAAAATATTTCAATGCTGATCATATCAAAGTATTTTAATACTTTCACCAAGTAAGTTGTGTACTTCATACATGATCTTCTTGAACACTTCAAGAAATTTATACTTGTATAAATTATCATTTTAATTGAAACTTTTAGTAAGTATAATGAGGTACTAGTAACTATCCATAACATTTATTATAAAAGATCTGTGTTACATAAAATGTGTACAAGTCCTAATAGAATGCTTGTTCTCCCACTACATTTAGTGAAAGTACTTTTGTCATGTTTCCCAATAAATAAGACATGCATGTCTCTAATGGTACAATAAACAAAGAGTCTAGATAAATGTTGGTTGTTACACTAATGAGTTTCAATCTTAAGAAAGATCTTTTACTCAACTAACCAATTCCTACAAGTATACGGAAGTAGTCATAGTCAAGATCAAACACAAGGAGCTTTAGCAATCAATTAAACGCAATAGTACTAAGGTTCAACAATCTAGACCATTTTAAAGGTGTGATTTGATAGATTAAGCTAAAATTGCATAATTAAGCAAAATAGTAAATGGATTACTAAAAGAGGTTAAATTTTAGATTATGGAAGTATCTTGGACTTAGGATTTCACCCACATATCATAGCATAAAATAGGAGCACAAAATTTAAACATAATATGCACTTGTTTTAAAGGAGAGTTGTATGTTGCACTCCACCTTTCAGTTCAAGTACAACAACCCTAACTCCAAACAACATTCTCATGTATGAATTTTGTTTTGGATCACAAAACTACTCCTCAACTCCATAAATTCAACTCTCGTGGTAAAGAAGAGGTTTCCAAGAGACTACCTCCTTACTCTCCTACCTATCTACTCCGATCAAGAAAGAAAGCATAAAACATGCATATGAAGTGGCCCGCCATACATGTAAGAAGTAAGAAACTGATACTCACAAGGTGGAAAAACAAGCAAATTAGCATTTAGTATGAAATTATCCTATTCCATACATGCTATGACATGGGAGCTACTCTCCCATGTCCAAGAAAAGCAATCTACTCATCCATAATGATGTACAGTAGAAAATATGCAAAATTTTTAGAGTTCAACATGATTTAGAGAAGGAAAAGCTAAGAGAACCAAAGGTGTAATCCTACAAGAGTAGAATTCCATCTTGGAGATGAATTTCCACTCCTACAACTGCTCCAAACTGGACAAGATTCACTGCTGACAAGTTTTGTCGAGTGAAGAAGCTCTACTGCACCTCTGGAGAAGAAAATGGAGAAGGAAAGAAGAAGAATGGGGGTTCTTTGGCAAGAAAGCACCTTCTTCCACCCCAAAATTGCGCTCCTTGCTCTTGGACGAAAGACTTTCAAATTATGACCAAAGATAACTGCTCCATATGGTTGTCTTGTCTTTAAAAATGAGAGGAGTAGTATTTCAAAATTTCTGAAACTGACAGGCACACAACGTGTCTTCCTTTGGACACGTCGTGTCCTGTCTCTGACAATTGTTCTGGGTGTAAAGCACACAGTGTGTTTAAATTAATACACATCATGTATGTTACCAGAAGGGCAATGATCGGTTCTGAATTCCCAGGTACACGACGTGTCTTTGGCAGACACACCATGTACTTTTCCTCAGCGTCTGAAATAAATGGCCAACTAAAAATGCGCACACCGTATCTTAAATAAGACACGTCGTGTGCATTGCCGTTTTAGTAGAACTAGAAATTTGAACATATGCAAGGCTTGGAGAAGTCCCGATGATGATGAATTTGAGTTGGGCTCTCCAATTTGATCCTTTTGAAGAATATCTGTAGTACACATCATGTGATAAGAAAAATAACAAAAAGGTGGCAAGAGTAATATGAGTATAGGATAAATGAGAAAAAAATGAACTGAATTTGTGTGTGAAATCATGTGAAAAGTTGATGTGGAAAGCACACAAGAAATCCCCCTAAGCTTGAACCATTACTTGTACTCAAGCAAAAAGAGCACGACTACACAAATGAAGGAATATTCAAGCTCGTGTATGGATTAAATGAAAAGAAGATATGCAATAAACTCAACCAGCCATGTACATTTGGTTTATTTTCATAGCCATCATCTCAATTTGAACATCCCAGATAGAGAAGTTTTAGTTCATCAATGGTGGTCACAAATTAAGCGAAACAATCAACTAAACAACTCTAAACATGATTTGGATAATCAAGCCAAATAACTAGTGGATGTACAACACCAAATTTTCAGTTATTATGGATGTAAATGATGAAATCTTAGTTAACTTTGACAATCTCAATTGAGATCTCTTCTAAAAAAGATATGACTATTGATTTTTAGGATTCCGGTACTCGACTGCTAATTTAGGTTTACGTGCACATAGAGTGTCAGTTGGGGTGTTATATTTACCCTCTTTTGATTTCATACCACCTAACCATCATTTCCAGATCGTACTCACACTAGGCTAGCATGATATGTGGGTTGTTTGCCATATTTTATTGGGTAAGCGAGAAAAATGATAAAATAGATTTTTGCACAACACAAGAGAGTCAACTAGAACTTAAAGTCAACAAGATTCCATTCATTGTTTTGCAAAACTTTCACTGAAAAAAAAATCGATTGTATATGCACTAAGGGTTTGGCAAGAGTATCTCGTATTCTAAATAGTGTTGTAGAGTTGATTTATTCACTAAAATTTGAGACTGTTACATGTATTTAGCAATCAAAGATGTGAAAATTGATAGTTCAAGCTACAATTACAAACCAAGATCATGTACATGGGGAATTTCATTTTCCATTTGATTCATGCATGCTCTTTACTAATTCTTTCATATGGCCAAAAGAAATATAAGGGACAAGATAGTTCAAGAATACAAGGTACAAAAGTTCATTCCATCACAATAGCCTCATTTCATATTAAACTTTCCATGAAGGGAAATACATAACATGATACAAGATGATGTAAAAGGATGAAATAAAAGACTGACATGACCAACAAAAGTAAATGACAAAAGAAAATGAAATAGAAACTACATTACGGGTCGGTTGCACCCCCCTAAGCTTGAAATCTGTAGTTTCCTCACTGCATCAATCGAACTCATGGAGGTAACAACTAGATACCTATCATTGGTGAAATCAAAAAGAGGGGCCAACACCCCCATGGTCTGGTGGAAAGAACTGGCTAACAAAATCATCATCAGGAACATCCATCGGCGTGGGCTGTGGGATGGACTCAAGCTGCTGAGGTGGTCGTGGATGATACGGTTGCAGGATGCAGTAGTGGCCCTGTGAAATGTGCCACAAATTCATGTGGTGGACCATTTCATGCATCACAATATACTACATACCCATCTGATCCAGGCGACTATCGATGTGATCAAACCGCTGCTGCACATAGCCATACAGATGCCTGACATCAGGCATCGCCCATGATTACTTCGTCAAGTGCTGGTGGAAGGAGGTGGTGGAGCAGAAGGAGTAGAAGGAGGTGCCTCGATATCATCAGCCGCTCTAGCTACCTCTACCTCTTCATCAGTGTTCAACACAACTTTCCAGTTGTCCTTGTTCTCCAAAGTGATATTCTCAGTATCTGGAATGTCAATGTACTGATCATCATCAAAGAATTGCTGAAACTTGGTGTCACTGTTGGAAACTCTTGAGAGCAACCCTGTAGAGAGAAGGTAATGGATGTCTACTAGGTTTCTACCTAGGGCTGCCTCTAGACCTATCAATTCAACATCAAGCTTCTATGTAATTACTGTAACACCCCTGACCTGGGTTATGAACTAACCCTGGAAGTTTTGCCTAAATATGTAATTAATATACTTGTGAACACTCCCTGGCATGTAATTAAGTTCCTCAGGAACATTTATTTTCAATATTGCTCCTTTTTGTATAAAGTTGTAGCATTGTGTTGTATGCAGGGACCTATGTGCAAATTACCCAGTTTAAGGGTTGAACTTGCAAAATTCACAAGATAAGATGTATCTCTGATGTTTTGAAACATCATGAGGATGGTTATGATGAAGTTTGAGGGATTTCCCAAGCTTGAGCACCAAGGTGCAGCTGAGGAAGCAATCCCCATGCTTAGAAACCCTAATTTGGGGTAAAATGCAATTTACCCAAATATAGGGGTCCAAGTTGTAATTCTTAATATCTAGAACATCTTTTATGACTCTTGTCATCATTTAGAGTAGAAATGATGAAAGGGGCACATCAAAGATTGATCAGATAAGAAAAGATGATCTCTGTGGTGAAAAACACCTAATTTGGGTACAGAAATCATTCATGGATGTACCCTAGTTGTAGGTTGGCTTTCTTTACCCTTAGATCTTGAGATTCCATGAGATTTGCATAAGGATAGATGAGTTTGGACGTGCCTTTGAGCAAGGAGGGACCTAGATGTGATTTCCAATCTTGTAAGGTCCTTAGGATGTAAAAGGGGCTAAAGTATATAAGCCACCTCTTTACAAGATAAGTGAACGATCTTTCCTTTACTTCATTCTCATATCTTCTTGCTCAAACGGCCAAGGGTAGCTCTGGAGCTCAGGGGGACGACCAACCTGTTCTAGGTAAGAGAACCCCACCTTCTAGCTCGAATTCATGGAGGAATTCACTTTCTAAGGTTGGTTTTGTGGTTAGCTTACTTAGTCTTCTTGTTCTAGCCGACCAAAGCAACGTTTCCTTGGAGAATTCACCCCTGACCAAGTTGTGGAAGCTCAAGGACGCCATTAAAGCTTGGAGCTTTAGGATTAACTTTGAGGCGGGTTTTATAACTCTAAACTTATGCTTTATATGTATGCTTAATTCTTGCAATTTACTTGGTAAATTCTCCTTCTACCACCCTTCTTCCTTGCACGTTTGCAAGCAAATCAGTGGAGAAACCGACCTTGCTAGAGGTTGAAGATGAGGGGCATGATTCCCTATGTTACTTTTTCAAACGACCTTGGACCCTTTTGGTCCAAACGGTTGCAAACCGTTTGGGTTCAAACGGTTTCAAACCGTTTGCTCTCAAACGGTCTTACAAGACCGTTTGGATTGAAACGGTCTCAAGACCGTTTGAAAGAGTTGACCAAGGGACGACCGTTTGAGGGTCTGTTCCTAATATATTGAATTTCATCTCTGCAAAGAATCAAAGTCTAATTCTTAACCAATTGAGAGTTGAAGGCACTTCAACATGAAACCCTAATCGGGTGAACAAGTGCTGATTTAACATATAGATCTTGTTGAGTTTTGGGTTGAAGGACCCAAACGGTCTCAAGACCGTTTGGGGATTCCTCCAAACGGTCCCAAGACCGTTTGGGCACAACCCAAGACCGTTTGAAGGTTTAGGGTTGAGTTAATCTAATGGTTTGAAGGTCCAATTGTAGGAAATTGATGAATTGATGAAAATTGCTGATTTTGACCTAATTGGACTTCAACCTTAGTCAAAACGATTTGGATCTTGGTCAAACTTTGGGAAAACGGTATCAAGACCGTTTGGATGATGTCCAAACGACCTCAAGACCGTTTGGGCCAAGTTTGAGCCCAATTGGAGGTCAATTGATAGGTTCAACCTTGAATTGATTCACATTGTTGAACATTGATGACCAATCAACTTGAAACCCTAATTGAGAACGATTGAACCCTAATTGGCTTGCAATTGAGGGTCAATTTGATGTGTAAGTGGCTAAGGCTAACCCTAATTGACTCAATTTATAAGTGGTTAGCATAGCTTTGATCAATTGAGGGCTTCATCACACATATTCATGAACATTGGTGACCTTTGAACCCCTTTGGAGGTCCAAACAGTTTGAGCCCATTTGGACCAAACGGTCTCAAGACCATTTGGATCCAAACGGTCTTAAGACCGTTTGGGGCCAAACGGTCTCAAGACCGTTTGGTCTCAAACGACCTCAAGACCGTTTGGGCTCAAACGACCTCAAGGTCGATTGGTCCAAACGACCTCAAACCGATTGAAGCTCCAAACGGTTTGGAAGTCAACCCTTCCAAACGGTCTTCACCTCCAAACGGTCTCAAGACCATTTGGATCCAAACGGTCTCAAGACCGTTTGGGGTCAAACGGTCTCAAGACCGTTTGGGTGGTTGAAACTGTTTGAAGGTTGAAACCGTTTGGAGATTGGTGATGGTTTGTACTTAACCATTTGATGGTGTAATTAGCTCAATGATGATTCAATCTAAACCCTAATGGTAACCTAGGTCATTAAGGGACTATGTGATTAGTGAGTTAACCCATGATGGTGATCATGTGGCAAATTACCAAAATACCCTTGAGGGGTCCAAAGGGATAAAACCTTGTTCTAATCAAACCCTAATCACATGATGTTGATGTTTTGGCTTATGTTAGTCAATGGAGACTTATCTCAACCTGATCTAGAGTGGTGTTGTCACCATCTACTAGTGAGAAGAGAGAGAAAGTATTTCTAGAGTGAGAAAGTATCCTAAGAGAGAAAGTACCCTTTTTAAGGTGGAAACTTTAGTGAGATACTTCAATTACACATGAATGTGCATGTTTAGGGAATGACCCACCTATGTGAGGTCATGGAAACCCTATTTATAATATCTAATGGATCTTAATCCTAATTAAGAGCCTTATTAATGATGTTTCTCTTACATGATGATGTAATGAGTACAATTCACCATGGAGTGAATAGTAAACCCTAAGTTTAGGGTGAAGACATGAAAGATGAATAGTAAACCCTAATTCAATTGAATAAAACCCTAATTGATGACCAGTTGAGGGTTATTTAAGGGTCAAATCAGTTGAAGGTTGACCTATTTAACTCAATTGAAGTATGAGGGTAGGCCCAATTGAGGACTGGTTCCATGTATCCAATGATTGAAGGAATCAACATTGGAAACCCTAATTCAATTGGATGCTTTATGTAATGGAGGTCCATTATGATTGAATCTCTTGAGAATTAAGATGATGAATGAACCATTGACCCAATGATGATTAGTAATGATAAACAAATAAGGTTCAAAGGTTGAAACCCTAACAGTATCTAAGGGACTAGTACCAATTAAGGAATGAATCCCTAATTGCTTACTGGACCAATGACTTGATACACTACGTTAAGCAGAGTGGTATGCTCTTGATTGAAGGGTTGATATGACCTAATCAATTTGAGATGATGTTAACATGAATTCATACATGAATATGATTCATGTGGTGATTAAGGGTATGATCCTTAAGAAGAGAGATCATGAAACCCTAATCATGAATATAAACCCTAATTGACAGGGCTTTTGGGTTTTAACCCTAGTTGAGGGTAATTCCATGTGAAACCCTAAGTTGAAGGTGATTCCATGTGAAACCCTAGATAAGAGTGATTCCATGTGAATCCCTAGTTGAGGGGGATTCCAAGGGAAACCCTAATTTGAGAATGCATCCTTAATTGTTGAATTGTTTACTATTATCTGTTGAATGTGCCATGCAGGTTGTTATGAGATGATGGGCATATCCAGATATGGAGTGCCATGTTATATTAATGAACCATGCAGGTTGATATGAGATGATGGGCATATCCAGATATGGAGTGCCATGTTATATTAATGAACCATGCAGGTTGATATGAGATGATGGGCATATCCAGGTATGGAATGCCATGTTATATTAATGAACCATGCAGGTTGATATGAGATGATGGGCATATCCAGATATGGAGTGCCATGTTATATTAATGAACCATGCAGGTTGTTATGAGATGATGGGCATATCCAGATATGGAGTGCCATGTTATATTAATGAACCATGCAGGTTGTTATGAGATGATGGGCATATCCAGATATGGAGTGCCATGTTATATTAATGAACCATGCAGGTTGATATGAGATGATGGGCATATCCAGATATGGAGTGCCATGTTATATTAATGAACCATGCAGGTTGATATGAGATGATGGGCATATCCAGGTATGGAATGCCATGTCATATTAATGAACCATGCAGGTTGTTATGAGATGATGGTTATATCCAGGAATGGAATGCCATGTTATATTCATTAAAAGCATGTCTTAAGATTTATGAATAATGAATAATCTTGATGCACTGTTAGGTGACATCTTTTGTGATTTACGGGCTGTAAGAGCCATAAATGTTATCAAGGTTATGCTTTACAGATGACTTGAGATGAAATAACTGATGATTGTGATAAGTTAGGCCTGCTACATTTTAGTATTCTCATATATAGCTGTGTTGTTGTATGATGATAAGAATACTGAATGTACCTAACTAATCAAGTGAAATGTAGAGTCCTGATCATAGATCCATCATTGTCAGAGTCTAAATGATGGTGAAGCAGGTTTTCCCCAGGGAACTCCTGGATCATGTACTTTTGAGAATATGGGGTACATGGATGTGTAGAACCTTACATCCTAGTGTAGGTATTTGATGTAGATTCTTGTAGTCCGTCATACCTTCACTAAAAGAGAAATGGTGAAAGGATTTGATGTAGATTCTTGTAGTCCGTCATACCTTCACTAAAAGAGAAATGGTGAGAGGATTTGATGTAGATTCATGTAGTCCATCATTCCCCACCACACAGTCTAAAAGGTGAGATGCATCCCTATACTCCCTTAAAAACATAATCAACAGCGTAGTATATCTGTTAGAGTTATCTACGAGTTATTTGATTGATGTTACCTTGAATAGCATAGATGTTCTCATATTTCATTATTGGTTGAACTCTTGCTTACCATCAAACTGCTAGTGAATACCTTGAAGGCTTTTATTGCTTTAGTTATTCCCTGCTTTGCTTATAAAGCTTCTAGTGGAGAGTTATAACTCTCGCTGGGGCAATTATGTATAATTGTCTCACCCCGTAGACTTCTACTTTTTAGGTGGTTGTCGAAGACGGAGGGACAAGAACTCAGGTGACCAATCCCAGCAGCATCAAGAGCAGTAGTTATCTCAGGTGGAGATCTAGCCTGCTGCATGGTGTAGTATAGAGTCAGTCTTATGTGTCCTCTGTACTCTCAGGTCCTGGAGTGTTTTGAGTATGAATTCTTGAGAAGTTTTGTATCATGTTGTATATAATTACTCAAGAAGTAATTATCAGTGATGTAAACAGTTAAATCCTTTTTCTATGGAAAAGGTTTGAGGTTTCAAGCTCTTGTCTCAAAAAGTTTTAATTTCCTGTGATTTTTGGTCTTCCGCTGTTTACCGAATGCTTCCGCACATGTTTAAATCGAGATTAATTCGTGGTTTGGAGATCGGAGCCCACAATTAAGTGGTATCAGAGCTCTAGGTTCGCCGAGTCTACAGAGGCATAGGACATAGGAATTCGAGTCTATCTTTAGTATTCCTTCCTTATCTAATAGAGTCTTCTACTCCTCAGGAGAAGAAGATACTTAAGATGTCAGAGCCACATGATGAGTATGTGGGAGAAAGTAGTGTCAGTGCACCTCAAGGCGGTGCAGGAGTACCAGAGGTGGAACAGCCTGTACTAGAACAACTTAGAGAGCCACCCCAGTTTGACCCAGCTGATATGGGTAACCCAGCAGTCCAGACTATGTTTGGGCAGTTTATGACTGCCATGACACATATAACCGACAGGTTGCCTATGCCTGCACCTAGGGCACCTGTCCAACCAGAGGGGCAAGGTATCGGAAATACGTTCGAGCGACTACATCGTGTCGGAGCTACCGAGTACCATGGGACTGCTGACCCCGCAGATGCTGATCTGTGGTTGACAGAGCTGGAGAAGGCTTTCAGGATCCTCAACATCCCTGAAGCTGAGAAGGTTAGACATGTTGTCTATCTTCTCAAAGGAAGTGCTGGTCACTGGTGGACCATGGAAGAGCAGAAGAGACCTGGAATATAAATCTCGTGGGAAGACTTTCGGCGGGAATTTGTCCAAAGATATTTCCCGAAGACCTTCCTAGATGAGAAGATCTCTCAGTTTGAGAGACTGAGACAGGGTATGATGAACATTAGCGAGTACGAAGCTAAGTTCATGGAGCTGTTGCGGTTTTGTCCTCAAATGGCAGTTAATGATGAGGAAAGAATTCAGCGCTTTGAGAAGGGGTTGAACGCTGAACTGACCACTCCTGTGTCTGCTTTAGAGAACAGGGAGAGGTTTGCCATTTTTGTGGAATCAGTAAGGAGGATAGAGAGGTCTGAAATTGAGAAACGACAGACTAGTAGCAAGAAGGTGTACACTCAGACTCAAAAACAAAAGTCTGAAAGTTTTAAGAAGCCGAGATTTTCTGCATCGACAGCATCATCAAGATCCCAAACCCAGACACAATGGATGCCAAGTAGGGATAGGGATCTTAGTTATATTCCAAATAAGGCCTCCAATATAGCATCAACATCGGTGTTTGGACCTCACCGACCTTATACTATACCTAGAATCTGTTATCAATGCAGACAACCGGGACATCTGGTAAAAGATTGTCCAGACGGGAATCCAATGATGACTCAACCTCAGGGGCAGAGTCAGCAAGGATCACAAAGGAGGCAGTTTTCTAGTAACAATAGAGGACGTGGACAGACGTCTCGGGCAGGTCAGAGGAAATAAAGTCATTCTGATATTTCATTTTCATGTTTCTATGTGTTAAAGATATGAAAATAGTTGTTTTTGAAATTATTTTGACTAGTCCTATAAGGACACAAGGGAGATGAGAACTTATATCTCACTCAATGTTCCTTAAAATGTTTTATAATCTCTCTTATCTGTATGTCAAAAGATGAGATTTAGAAATGATGCCTGGAGGAAATATAGGAATGGAAAACCTTGTGTGTATAAGGATATGAAAAGTGAGGAATGAGACAGTATGTAAGTGCATACTACTTGATCTCAGTATTTGTAAACCCTGGCCAGGTATACAGCTATTGATGATAAAGTGAGTATGGAAACTCCTAGATTGATATCTTTTTGATTGCCCTGATCAAGCAATCATTCTGATACAATCTAATGAGTATCATGAAATAAGAAATATGGAACAATTAAAAAGGGGAAAGCTATGTGTCATCCCCAACAAAAAGGGAAGAGCTATGTGTCATTCCCAAACAAATGAAAAGGGAAAGCTATGTGTCATTCTCAAACAAAAAGGGGAAAGCTATGTGTCATCCCCAACAAAAAGGGAAGAGTTATGTGTCATTCCCAATTAAAAAGGGGAAAGCTATGTGTCATCCCCAACAAAAAGGGAAGAGCTATGTGTCATTCCCAATTAAAAAGGGGAAAGCTATGTGTCATCCCCAACAAAAAGGGAAGTGCTATGTGTCATTCCCAATTAAAAAGGGGAAAGCTATGTGTCATCCCCAACAAAAAGGGAAGAGCTATGTGTCATTCCCAAACAAACAAAAAGGGAAGAGCTATGTGTCATTCCCAATTAAAAATGGAAGAGCTATGTGTCATTCCCAATCAAAAAGGGAAAAGCTATGTGGCATTTCCAATTAATAAGAAGAACTATGTGAACTATCCCAATTACATAGAGTTGTAAAGGATTACTGAGTATATTATCCTTGTTAGATATATATGTTGTTCCTTTTGATAAATATTCTTGGGTGATGATAGAAGTATGTTCTTTTATGCCTCTTCTTTCCAATAATATGGACATCATATGTTAGGGGTTTATGCTCTGCATAAACATTGGTAAGGTTGAATTAGTGAAAGGAGCCTTGTGTGGAATTGCAGAATTCATGATACCTCCATGATATTAAGATAATATGTGGAGACTTGAGGGCATGATTAATGAATACTCTGTTTCTCCTTTTGTCTGAGATTTCGGGGACGAAATCCTTGTTAGGGGTTTATGATTTGTAACACCCCTGACCTGGGTTATGAACTAACCCTGGAAGTTTTGCCTAAATATGTAATTAATATACTTGTGAACACTCCCTGGCATGTAATTAAGTTCCTCAGGAACATTTATTTTCAATATTGCTCCTTTTTGTATAAAGTTGTAGCATTGTGTTGTATGCAGGGACCTATGTGCAAATTACCCAGTTTAAGGGTTGAACTTGCAAAATTCACAAGATAATATGTATCTCTGATGTTTTGAAACATCATGAGGATGGTTATGATGAAGTTTGAGGGATTTCCCAAGCTTGAGCACCAAGGTGCAGCTGAGGAAGCAATCCCCATGCTTAGAAACCCTAATTTGGGGTAAAATGCAATTTACCCAAATATAGGGGTCCAAGTTGTAATTCTTAATATCTAGAACATCTTTTATGACTCTTTTCATCATTTAGAGTAGAAATGATGAAAGGGGCACATCAAAGATTGATCAGATAAGAAAAGATGATCTCTGTGGTGAAAAACACCTAATTTGGGTACAGAAATCTTTCATGGATGTACCCTAGTTGTAGGTTGGCTTTCTTTACCCTTAGATCTTGAGATTCCATGAGATTTGCATAAGGATAGATGAGTTTGGACGTGCCTTTGAGCAAGGAGGGACCTAGATGTGATTTCCAATCTTGTAAGGTCCTTAGGATGTAAAAGGGGCTAAAGTATATAAGCCACCTCTTTACAAGATAAGTGAACGATCTTTCCTTTACTTCATTCTCATCTCTTCTTTCTCAAACGGACAAGGGTAGATCTGGAGCTCAGGGGGATGACCAACCTGTTCTAGGTAAGAGAACCCCACCTTCTAGCTCGAATTCATGGAGGAATTCACTTTCTAAGGTTGGTTTTGTGGTTAGCTTACTTAGTCTTCTTGTTCTAGCCGACCAAAGCAACGTTTCCTTGGAGAATTCACCCCTGACCAAGTTGTGGAAGCTCAAGGACGCCATTAAAGCTTGGATCTTGAAGGCTTGGAGCTTTAGGATCAACTTTGAGGCGGGTTTTATAACTCTAAACTTATGCTTTATATGTATGCTTAATTCTTGCAATTTACTTGGTAAATTCTCCTTCTACCACCCTTCTTCCTTGCACGTTTGCAAGCAAATCAGTGGAGAAACCGACCTTGCTAGAGGTTGAAGATGAGGGGCGTGATTCCCTATGTTACTTTTTCAAACGACCTTGGACCCTTTTGGTCCAAACGGTTGCAAACCGTTTGGGTTCAAACGGTTTCAAACCGTTTGCTCTCAAACGGTCTTGCAAGACCGTTTGGATTGAAACGGTCTCAAGACTGTTTGAAAGAGTTGACCAAGGGACGACCGTTTGAGGGTCTGTTCCTAATATATTGAATTTCATCTCTGCAAAGAATCAAAGTCTAATTCTTAACCAATTGAGAGTTGAAGGCATTTCAACATGAAACCCTAATCGGGTGAAAAAGTGCTGATTTAACATATAGATCTTGTTGAGTTTTGGGTTGAAGGACCCAAACGGTCTCAAGACCGTTTGGGGATTCCTCCAAACGGTCCCAAGACCGTTTGGGCACAACCCAAGACCGTTTTAAGGTTTAGGGTTGAGTTAATCTAATGGTTTGAAGGTCCAATTGTAGGAAATTGATGAATTGATGAAAATTGCTGATTTTGACCTAATTGGACTTCAACCTTAGTCAAAACGATTTGGATCTTGGTCAAACTTTGGGCAAACGGTCTCAAGACCGTTTGGATGATGTCCAAACGACCTCAAGACCGTTTGGGCCAAGTTTGAGCCCAATTGGAGGTCAATTGATAGGTTCAACCTTGAATTGATTCACATTGTTGAACATTGATGACCAATCAACTTGAAACCCTAATTGAGAACGATTGAACCCTAATTGGCTTGCAATTGAGGGTCAATTTGATGTCTAAGTGGCTAAGGATAACCCTAATTGACTCAATTTATAAGTGGTTAGCATAGCTTTGATCAATTGAGGGCTTCATCACACATATTCATGAACATTGGTGACCTTTGAACCCCTTTGGAGGTTCAAACGGTTTCAGCCCATTTGGACCAAACGGTCTCAAGACCGTTTGGATCCAAACGGTCTCAAGACCGTTTGGGGCCAAACGGTCTCAAGACCGTTTGGGCTCAAATGACCTCAAGACTGTTTGGGCTCAAACGACCTCAAGGTCAATTGGTCCAAACGACCTCAAACCGATTGAAGCTCCAAACGGTTTGGAAGTCAACCCTTCCAAACGGTCTTCACCTCCAAACGGTCTCAAGACCGTTTGGGGTCAAACGGTCTCAAGACCGTTTGGGTGGTTGAAACCGTTTGAAGGTTGAAACCGTTTGGAGATTGGTGATGGTTTGTACTTAACCATTTGATGGTGTAATTAGCTCAATGATGATTCAATCTAAACCCTAATGGTAACCTAGGTCATTAAGGGACTATGTGATTAGTGAGTTAACCCATGATGGTGATCATGTGGCAAATTACCAAAATACCCTTGAGGGGTCTAAAGGGATAAAACCTTGTTCTAATCAAACCCTAATCACATGATGTTGATGTTTTGGCTTATGTTAGTCAATGGAGACTTATCTCAACCTGATCTAGAGTGGTGTTGTCACCATCTACTAGTGAGAAGAGAGAGAAAGTATTTCTAGAGTGAGAAAGTATCCTAAGAGAGAAAGTACCCTTTTTAAGGTGGAAACTTTAGTGAGATACTTCAATTACACATGAATGTGCATGTTTAGGGAATGACCCACCTATGTGAGGTCATGGAAACCCTATTTATAATATCTAATGGATCTTAATCCTAATTAAGAGCCTTAATAATGATGTTTCTCTTACATGATGATGTAATGAGTACAATTCACCATGGAGTGAATAGTAAACCCTAAGTTTAGGGTGAAGACATGAAAGATGAATAGTAAACCCTAATTCAATTGAATAAAACCCTAATTGATGACCAGTTGAGGGTTATTTAAGGGTCAAATCAGTTGAAGGTTGACCTATTTAACTCAATTGAAGTATGAGGGTAGGCCCAATTGAGGACTGGTTCCATGTATCCAATGATTGAAGGAATCAACATTGGAAACCCTAATTCAATTGGATGCTTTATGTAATGGAGGTCCATTGTGATTGAATCTCTTGAGAATTAAGATGATGAATGAACCATTGACCCAATGATGATTAGTAATGATAAACAAATAAGGTACAAAGGTTGAAACCCTAACAGTATCTAAGGGACTAGTACCAATTAAGGAATGAATCCCTAATTGCTTACTGGACCAATGACTTGATACACTACGTTAAGCAGAGTGGTATGCTCTTGATTGAAGGGTTGATATGACCTAATCAATTTGAGATGATGTTAACATGAATTCATACATGAATATGATTCATGTGGTGATTAAGGGTATGATCCTTAAGAAGAGAGATCATGAAACCCTAATCATGAATATAAACCCTAATTGACAGGGCTTTTGGGTTTTAACCCTAGTTGAGGGTAATTCCATGTGAAACCCTAAGTTGAAGGTGATTCCATGTGAAACCCTAGATAAGAGTGATTCCATGTGAATCCCTAGTTGAGGGGGATTCCAAGGGAAACCCTAATTTGAGAATGCATCCTTAATTGTTGAATTGTTTACTATTATCTGTTGAATGTGCCATGCAGGTTGTTATGAGATGATGGGCATATCCAGATATGGAGTGCCATGTTATATTAATGAACCATGCAGGTTGATATGAGATGATGGGCATATCCAAATATGGAGTGCCATGTTATATTAATGAACCATGCAGGTTGATATGAGATGATGGGCATATCCAGGTATGGAATGCCATGTTATATTAATGAACCATGCATGTTGATATGAGATGATGGGCATATCCAGATATGGAGTGCCATGTTATATTAATGAACCATGCAGGTTGTTATGAGATGATGGGCATATCCAGATATGGAGTGCCATGTTATATTAATGAACCATGCAGGTTGTTATGAGATGATGGGCATATCCAGATATGGAGTGCCATGTTATATTAATGAACCATGCAGGTTGATATGAGATGATGGGCATATCCAGATATGGAGTGCCATGTTATATTAATGAACCACGCAGGTTGATATGAGATGATGGGCATATCCAGGTATGGAATGCCATGTCATATTAATGAACCATGCAGGTTGTTATGAGATGATGGTTATATCCAGGAATGGAATGCCATGTTATATTCATTAAAAGCATGTCTTAAGCTTTATGAATAATGAATCATCTTGATGCACTGTTAGGTGACATCTTTTGTGATTTACGGGCTGTAAGAGCAATAAATGTTATCAAGGTTATGCTTGACAGATGACTTGAGATGAAATAACTGATGATTGTGATAAGTTAGGCCTGCTACATTTTAGTATTCTCATATATAGCTGTGTTGTTGTATGATGATAAGAATACTGAATGTACCTAACTAATCAAGTGAAATGTAGAGTCCTGATCATAGATCCATCATTGTCAGAGTCTAAATGATGGTGAAGCAAGTTTTCCCCAGGGAACTCCTGGATCATGTACTTTTGAGAATATGGGGTACATGGATGTGTAGAACCTTACATCCTAGTGTAGGTATTTGATGTAGATTCTTGTAGTCCGTCATACCTTCACTAAAAGAGAAATGGTGAAAGGATTTGATGTAGATTCTTGTAGTCCGTCATACCTTCACTAAAAGAGAAATGGTGAGAGGATTTGATGTAGATTCATGTAGTCCATCATTCCCCACCACACAGTCTAAAAGGTGAGATGCATCCCTATACTCCCTTAAAAACATAATCAACAACGTAGTATATCTCTTAGAGTTATCTACGAGTTATTTGATTGATGTTACCTTGAATAGCATAGATGTTCTCATATTTCATTATTGGTTGAACTCTTGCTTACCATCAAACTGCTAGTGAATACCTTGAAGGCTTTTATTGCTTTAGTTATTCCCTGCTTTGCTTATAAAGCTTCTAGTGGAGAGTTATAACTCTCGCTGGGGCAATTATGTATAATTGTCTCACCCCGTAGACTTCTACTTTTTAGGTGGTTGTCGAAGACGGAGGGACAAGAACTCAGGTGACCAATCCCAGCAGCATCAAGAGCAGTAGTTATCTCAGGTGGAGATCTAGCCTGCTGCATGGTGTAGTATAGAGTCAGTCTTATGTGTCCTCTGTACTCTCAGGTCCTGGAGTGTTTTGAGTATGAATTCTTGAGAAGTTTTGTATCATGTTGTATATAATTACTCAAGAAGTAATTATCAGTGATGTAAACAGTTAAATCCTTTTTCTATGGAAAAGGTTTGAGGTTTCAAGCTCTTGTCTCAAAAAGTTTTAATTTCCTGTGATTTTTGGTCTTCCGCTGTTTACCGAATGCTTCCGCACATGTTTAAATCGAGATTAATTCGTGGTTTGGAGATCAGAGCCCACAATTACAGTAATCAAACCACCACACATGATTTCGCCAGGGTCCCTCTTCTTCACCTTCTAAATTTCTAGGAAACGTGTAAGAATATAATAAGTGGCATTAATCAGATGCTCATACGTCATTCCCCATAAGAAGAAAAGATCTTGCTTTCCCACAACCCCTTAGGTTTCGTTCTTGGCAAACACTCTGGTACTAAGAAGGTGGTGAATGTACCGGAAGATAGGGTTATAGATAGTGGACGCTCTGGCTTGCTTTGCCTCATGGTGTTCTTCATCATATATCTCAAACCAAAACTCGTCGCTGTGAAAAAACAACGGTTAACTAATCGCACCATCATAATGGCACTCCAACAACTCACAAAAATGCCTAAATGTGAGCTTAAAAGCATGACCCAAAAGCCTGAAACGAATAATACCATAGGGCTCTAGCTTCTTCTGTGGGTCTTTCTTAGTGATAAGTGTCATTAAAAATTCATAGACTAGGTGGGGGTAAGTACTTGATACCGTACGACAGATGTAGCTTAGCCCCAAGTCTTGTAGGCACATGTGAAATTCATCTTTGAATCCCAGAGTCGTTAGTGTCTGGTCACACGTGAATCGAGTCAAAAGTACCCTCCTTGCAATAAGAAACTGGTACGTCAGGACTTCTTCAGGGGTGACCCAAAATTGAGTCGTAGAGACCTACGTTGGTGCTTGGGAGGAACTGGCGCCATGCTTTTGGTTGTTGGTTTGCTTGAAAGGGCCATTTTTCTGCTGACTGATGGTTACACGTCATGTGCTAGGGTGGACATGATGTGTGGCTGAGGCAGAAACTCGAGTGAAACGGCGATGCACATGACGTGTGCAGAATTGAACATGACGTGTGTCTAGAGATCTGTGGCAATCTGCAGATGGGACGACAGTGGTTTTTAGGGAAGATTTGGAGGAGATCTATGGCGGCGCTTGGATGCTTTGCTTGGTGTTAGACAATGCATGGTGGAGGGAGATGGACGGGCCTTCTTCTTGGCATCGATGATGATTCTTGGAGAGGAGGATGGTGAGCCCTTGCTCATGTCTCGGTGGCACAACAAGGTGTGAGTACGAAGAAGATGATAGCGGCAGAGCAGCGGTGTGAGCTAGAGGAAGATGACGGTGACAATTTCTATCTGGTGCTTTGGAGATGGGGATGACAGTTGAAGCTTGACGACATTTCTTGCACACGACCACACTTGAAGAGATCTGCTTGAGGCCGAAGGAGACACGCTGTGAGTAAGGGAACATGGAGGCAACAACTGGAGCTTGAGGAAGACACGCCGTGAGGAAAGGAGCACGATCTTGGCTGCTAGGTGTGCTAGGGCACACGACGGAAAGGAAGTAGAGGGCTAGGGTGCACAACAACTTCTGAAGTCTCACACAGCTCGAATGAAGGCGTGAGTGAGAGAGGAAGTCGTGTGCTGGGTTAAGAACCTGTATTTTTGTCAAAATTCATGATGTGTACAAATGAAGACACACCGTGTATCTTGTTAGAACTCCCTTTCTTCTATAAACGACACGTCGTGCTTCAGATAGTACACTGAGTGTACTTATCCAGAAATTCAAAATGCCCCTTTTCATTGATCACTACACGGCGTGTTCAAATACAGACACGTGTTGTTTTTCGAGATAACTTGATCTTTCCTTTTATGTTGTAGTACACATCATGTATAAATTAGGACACATCATGTTTGTATTCCAGATATCTTATTCCTACCTTTTCTGCTTTGGTACACATTGTGTATAAATTAGGACATGTTGTGTACCTTTCCAGGTCGAGGAAAACTTTATATCTTCTAGACAGTGACACGTCGTGTATTTTTTAGACATGTCATGTACTTGGAGATATAGCTCATCTGTTGTATTTTTGAGAGTAGTGACATGCCATGTCTCAAATAAGACACATCGTGTCTTCTGTAGTTTCTATAGAAAAGAATTTCTCATCAACATAGAAATAATAACAGATATGGCGATAGAATTGTATAAATTATTACATTCATCCATGACAAACTTATTTACAAAACTAAAGAGTGTTCTTGACTCAAATAACTTAAAAAGAAATCTACCCTAATGCGGGTTCAACTCCTACGAGGTCCTCCATTTAGAATCTGGAGTAAGACTCTTCAATTTTTCCATCATGCATCTTGAAGGGAGAAAGAGGCTCCCTTGTGAACTTCATCTCCTGAGGTATAAAGCTTGCAACGTTGCCCGTTTACTTTGAAAACTCCATCCTTGCCTTGTAATTCAACAACTCCATATGGAAATATCTTCAATACGAGAAAGGGGCCGGACAACTTGGACTTCAGTTTTCCAGGAAAGAGCTTGAGTCTTGAGTTGAACATCAATACTTTGTCTCCTTCTATGAAATCTTTCCTCCGGATTCTTTTGTCATGCCAAATCTTTGTTCTTTCTTCATAGAGCCTTGCATTTTCATATGCATCTAGTCAGAGTTCCTCTAGTTATTGCAGCTGCAATAGATGCTTTTCACCAACTTTCTTCATGTCAAAATTTAAGAATTTGATAGCCCAAAGAGCATGGTGTTCTAACTCCAACGGAAGATGACAAGCTTTACCATATATAAGCTTAAATGGAGTTGTGCCTATGATGGTTTTATAAGCTGTCCGGTATTCCCATAATGCATCGTCTTTCTTCAATTCCCAATCCTTTATAGAGCTAGAAACTATCTTTTCTAGAATGCTTTTTAGCTGTTGGTTGGAGACCTCTACTTGCCCAGAAGTTTGAGGATTGTAGGGCATAGAGATTTTATGAGTGACTCCATACTTAGACAGAAGGTTATTGAATTGCTTCTCAATAAAATACATGTCTCCATCAGAGATTACAACTCTAGGAACTCCAAACCAAGGGAAAATGATTTTCTAAAATAGCGTGACTATAGATTTTGCATCTGGTGCTTGGGTTGGGATAGCCTCAAACCACTTGGAGATGTACTCACAAGAAACTAGGATATATTGGTAGCCACAAGAAGATGTGAATGGTACCATGTAATCAACTCTCCATACATTAAATACCTCAATCTCCAGGATAGAGTTAAGAGGAATTTCATCACGTCTAGAGATTCCTTTGGTCCTTTGGCATTTATCACAAGATTTGACAAAAAAATTGAAATCTTTAAATAGTGATGGCCAATAGAAACTGGCCTGGAGAATCTTTGTTGTAGTCTTCTCTCCTCTAAAGTGACCTCCATAAGGAGAGGCATGGCATTCAAAAATAATGGTGGCAATCTCTTCTTAAAAAACACACCTTCAAATAAGTCCATCACTCCCATGTTTGAACAACAAGGGGTCATCCCAATAGTAGAACTTTACATCATGGAAGAACTTCTTCTTTTGCTAGTATGTCAAGTCCGGCAGCAATTGTCCCGTAGTAAGAAAGTTTGCAATTTCTGCAAACTATGGTACTTGTGTGGACGATAATGCATAAAGCTTTTCAATAGGCAAGTGATCCTTAATAGGCAAATAATCTCCAGCATCTGTAGTCAACCTAGAAAGATGATCGACGACATTGTTCTCTGTCCCCTTCTTATCCCGAATTCTAAGATCAAACTCTTGTAGAAGCATTATCCAACGGATGAGATGAGGTTTTGCATCTTTCTAGTTGAGCAAATACTTAATGGCATCATGATCTATATACATGATTACCTTATATCCTACCAAGTACTGTCAGAATTTGTCAAAGGCATACACTATACAAAGCATCTCCTTCTCTGTGGTTGTATAATTGATTTGTGCTTCATCTAGGTTCTTGCTTGCATAGTATATGGCATGAAGCTTCTTACCTTTCCGTTATCCTAGAACTGTCCCTACTGCATAGTCACTTGTGTCACACATCAATTCAGAAGGAGCATTCCAGTCTGGTGGTTGAATGATTGGTGCAGAAATATGAGCTTCCTTGAGCTTGGTAAAAGCTGTACGGAAGTCATCATTTAATATGAATTCAGCATCCTTTGCAAGTAAAGAGCATAATGGCTTTGCAATTTTGGAGAAGTCTTTAATGAATCTTCTATAGAACCCTGCATGACCAAGGAAACTGCGGATGTCCTTGACTGAAGAAGGAGTAGACATCCTCTCAATAGCTTCCACCTTGGCCATGTCAACCTCAATACCCTTGTTAGATACAACATGGCCTAATATTACACCGGATTGTACCATGAAATGGCACTTCTCCCAGTTTAGTACTAGGTTAACCTCTTTGCAGCGGGCTAAGACTAAAGACAAGTTGCATAGGAATTGATCAAATGAATATCCATAGATGCTAAAATCATCCATAAAAATTTCCATTATGTTTTCAATGAAATCAGAAAAAATATCCATCATGCATCGTTGGAACGTGACAGGAGCATTGCAAAGACCAAACGGCATGTGAAGATAAGCATAAGTTCCATATGTGCATGTAAAAGTGGTTTTCTCTTAGTCAGGAGGGTAGATAGGAATCTGGAAAAACCCAGAATACCCATCCAAGTAATAAAAATAAGAATGTTTTGCAAGACGTTCAAGCATCAAGTCGATAAACGACAACGAAAAATGATCATGCGTGTCACTTTGTTCAAACACCGGTAATCAATACACATATGCCAATCCATGACTATACATGTTTGTATCAACTCATCATTATCTCCTTTGATGACAGTTGTGCCCCCTTCTAAGGTACCACATGGATGGCACTAACCCAAGGGCTGTCACTTATAGGATAAATGATACCGACATCAACTAACTTAAAGATTTCCTTTTCAACCACCTCAAGCATATTTTGATTTAAACATCTAGGTGGTTCAATAGTGTGTTTAGCATCATCCTCCATGTTTATTCTATGCATATAAATGGAGGGATGAATGCCTTTCAAATCATCGATAGAGTAACCTATGACATCTTTGTACAAATGTAATTCACCAAGCAATTTATTCTCTGATTCATTAGTTAACTCATTATTGATTATGATAGGAGAAGTAGAGTCAGAATCAAAAAATGCATACCTCAGCCCTGGTGGAAGGGCTTTAAGTTCTACCTTTCTCCCGAGTACATTTTCTTTGGTTTTGTCATCAACAAGCAGAGTGTCTTCTTTAGTATCATCTAAATGAGCAATAGAAAATACCCCAAAATTTTTAGATTCGTTGTTTATACCTTCATCATCATCACAGTAGTTCAATATCAAATTGGCAACATCATGATCTTCTTATACAACAAAATCAATAGAGTCCATAAAGCAGATTTCTTCTAAATGTGAAGGTGCTTTCATGGCATCATATACTCCACGGCTTCTTTGCCAACTCGGAGTGTGAGTTTGCCTTCTCGATCATCAACAAGGCATCCAGTAGTTCTCTAAAAGGGCCTCCCAAAAAGAATGGCATTGGAAGGAACTTCTACCATATCTAACATAACAAAATAATATGAAATATAAACTTTACCAATCTATACAAGCACATCTTCCATGATACCTTAGGGATATTTAATGGAATGATCGGCTAGTTTAATGGCCATCTTTGTAGGCTTTAGATCTCCAAGATCTTGCTCATGCCACAAGGTAGATAGGATAAGACTAATACTAGCTCCAAGGTCTATAAGACCTTTGTCAAATGTGGTGTTGCTAATCTTGCATGGTAGAGTAAAAGCTCCCAAATCATCTAGCTTCTCAGGAAGTCCGTTTTGAATGATAGAACTGATTCTTAGAAAGCATCGCACTTTCCACTTGGTCCACCTTCCTCCTCTTGGTGAGGATGTCTTTTAGAAACTTAGCATATGACATCATCTCTACAATAACTTCAACTACCAGAAGATTGACATTGAGTTTTATTAGAATGTCCATAAACTTCCTAAACTTTGAATCCTCCTTCGTATTTGCAAGTCTTTGCAAAAATGGTGTGTTTGCTTTAGTAGAAGATGGTACCTCAGTTGTGCCTTTTCCTTTGTCACCCATAGGTGTGTCAAGCTTCTCTTCATCGGTGATCTCAACACTCTTCTCCTTGGGTGGAGAAGGTCTATGGATTTTAGCTCCACTCCTCAAAGTAATAACATTTGCTTGTTGTCTTGGATTCACCTCTGGATGGCTTGGAAGATAACCAGATTGAGTGTTCTTTTGATGCGTCAAGGCTTGTTGGGAAATTTGATTTTCCAACATCCTTGTATGAGTGGAAATACCATCCACTTTTGCAGAGAGTTGGGCAATCAAATCCTTCAAGAGCTTGCCATTTCCCCTTAACTCTTCATTTTGATGCATTAGCATGGAGGTAAATTTCTCCATCATGGCCTCCAAGGAAGAACTTTGGGGTTGTTGTTGCTGTTGGTAACCCCTATTGTTGTTGAAGCCCGATAGATTCCCATTATTTTGCCAATTGAAGTGTTGTTGTTGCTGTAGTTGTTGTTGTCCATGTTGGAAGTTCTGAGCATTGGTTGTGTTCTGGTAGGATAAATTAGGATGATCTCTCCATTCCAGATTGTAGGTGTTGGAATAGGGATTGTATTTCTTGTTCCCCTGCATTCCAACGACATTTAGTTGTTCAAGGCTCCCTTCATTTGCATTAGGAGCAAAGCATGAAGAAGAAGTATGCCCAGAATTCCCACAAGCTTCACATATCACTTCAGTTGATTAGATTTGCAATGTAGTCATCTTCTCAAACTTTTGTGTAAGAACATCAAGTTTAGCAGCAATTAGGTTAATGTCATCAATAGTATGCTTCCCTCCTTGCTTTCCGGTTGACGAAATTGGTATAGAGGATGATTGTGCTCTCCTATATGATCCCCATTGGCAATGGTTGAGCGCTATGTCTTCAATGATATCATAAGCCTCTCTATAAGACTTATTCATCAATGCTCCATTTATTGTGACATCCAGTGTCATGCGGGTATTGTAAAACAATCCATTATAAAATGTCTGGAGTAGCAACCAGTTGGTCAATCCATGGTGAGGGCAAAGGCGTTGCAGATCCTTAAACCGCTCCCATGTGTCATACAAAGTTTCTCCATCGGATTGAGAAAAGTTGGTCAGTTGGTTCCTTAGTTGGGTTGTTTTGCTCGGTGGAAAATACTTTGCAAGGAAAACATTTAGAAGTTGATCCCAGCTTTTGATTAACTTCTTAGGAAGAGATAAAAGACATGCCTTGGTTCTATCTCTCAAGGTGAAAGGAAACAATAGTAGACTCACTCCATCAGTGGATACACCATTTATTTTGAAAGAGTTCATATACTCTAAGAATTCAACCACATGAAGATTCAGATCTTCATTGACAGTACCCCTAAAGTAGTTCTGCTAGATCATCTGCATCATAGAGGGAACAATAGAGAAATTGTATGCTTCCATTATAGGAAGATCAATGGCTCCACAAATATTTGTGGCAACCAACATGGCAAAATCCTTCAAAGGACGGTCATCCTCCATGGTTGGATCTTCTTGTGCAACTTCTTCAAAAGACAAAGAAAATGGTGATGGTGATGATGGTGGAACACCTCCTAGCAGTGGTTTCTCTACTCTTCTTGCTCTTCTTAATATTGAAAGAGTATGCTCAATCTCAAGGTATAGCAATGCTGATTTTTGAAGACCTCTTTGCGAGCGACACATACAACTTGAAAAATGGCAAGAGATATTGAGAACACAACTAAAAGATATATGGAAATTCAAAAATGGAAATGATGATCTAGTCTTGATGTAACGACCCTGACCTGGGTTATGAGGTAAACCTATTTGTTTTGTCTAACAAAGTTTCTTTGAACTTTAATATAATCATCTAAGGTTCTTTGTTATCATGTGACACATTTATGTTTCAAGTTCGGTCCCGATTGAATGTTGTTTGAGCAATTTTCCTTAGTTTTGGACTAAAGTGCAATTTACCAAAATTGAGGGGATATAATGAAAAATGTCACATGTTGAACATTCCTCATATATTGTATCATCATTATTGAGAGAATGATTCAAGGAGGTGGCTTGTGGAAAGCCTAAATTCCAAGTTTGAACTTGTTTGAACAATGTTGGTACCTTGTGCACCAATTTTGGTACAAATTGTAATTTACCAAAAATGTGGGGTTGATATGCAAAATACCACCTCTAGAGTATTCCTATTTCCTCTATGTATCATTTATAGGAGATAGAATGAATGATATACCATGTTTGATTCCATTATGAATGATCGTAATCTTGGTGATGAAATGACCAAGAAAAAGGGTTGAATTTGGAAGCTTAACTTGAGTTGTATCAAGTTGAAAAGCTTATATATGAGTGCCTATCGGACATGGAGCCCAAGGAGGTGTCTCATATCATTTTGAGATCTCTTGGAAAAGGTCATATCATGCAAAGAACCTCAAGGAGGTGAGGTGTGATGGCCAACAAGTTTCCTTAGAAAAAGTGTATCGGCTTGACTTAAAATAGTGATTAAACCTAGATGACTTATCCAAATGGATAAGCAATGGACGAATTTGCATATTTAGATGATCCTCAAACTTTTTGAATGTCAATATAAATGCTTATGCATGCATGGACACGTGTCACCCATGCATGACACATGTCACCCACTAGCTCAAAATGTTAACACCTCATTTTTTGCCTTTCTTCATGATCACCAAGTATATATACCCCTAGTTTCACCCCTTGGTGCAATTTGCGACCCTTACCACCCTCCTACCATAAGGTATCGTGCATGGAGCTCCCATATCGTGAAGGGATGATGTGGTATCATGCATGGGCCTTGGGATATCGCCCATGGCAAGAGCATATCGCCCAAGTAGGTGATATTGGCCATATAGGGTGATATCGGCCATAGAGTGAAGTCTTGACTCTAAGTGAGTGCCATATCATGAAAGTGAGTGCCATATCGTGAAATAGGGGTGGCATGTCGTGCAATAGCACAAGGGTATGGTGCATAGGCCTTGGGTATCGGCCATAGCAAGTATATCGGCCATACCATGTTGATATTTCCCATAGCAAGTTGATATCGGCCAATTGAAGTGATTTTGGCCACAAGTGAGGGGGTATCGGCCACAAGAAAAGTTGTGTTGGCCAAGAGGAAGTCCATATCGTCCAAGAGTGGTATGGTGTCGGACAAGTAGCTAAGGAACTCAAAATGTAACCCTAAGGTAAGATATAGTTGTCTTCAAGCTTGAATTGAAGCTTGGAATTAGGGTTATGATCTACCTTTCTTTTCTTCTTCACCAATTGCTTATCCATGGTGATTCCTTGTATATGAAGGAGTTGTGAACGAGCCTTGGACCTTTGATAAAGTCATATTCAACCTTAGGAACATGGAGCTTTGGACCTTGAACCTTTGAAGTGGTTCTTAAGGCGGGTTTTATAACTTGAACTCAACCATGTTATTATTCATCACCTAAATTGTTGTATTTAATGATCTAGTTTTAATTCCAAAATTTTCTGAAATAGTTGATGAAATTATGAGTTCTAGTAGTTGATTAGACCTGTTGAATTGAAATATAATAGTTAGAATAAAGGTCTAGAGCTTGAAGATTGTGATATCACCTTATAAAAGTGATATCGGGTGCAAGCACATAAGCAAGCACCTCTAACCCGATATGATGATGCACCTATTTCACTAAAATGATATGAATAGGTTTGTAAACCCTGTTGCATGATATGGGGGTGTAGTATACACCTCTTGCACGATAGGGAGTCAAATATAGACTCCATACATGATACAATATTGAATGAATACTTATAAGTTGACATGGAACCCTAATTTGGGTAACCCGATATAAGAGAAGAGTAACAAGTATTATTGCATGACATGGATGCACAACATGGATGCATGACATGGATGCACAATAGGGTTGCACGATAGGGTTGAATGACAGGGTTGCACGATAGGGTTGAATGATAGGGTTGCACGATACACAACCCTAGACAATATGATAGCCTGATATGGTGATAAGTTGATACCTCTTGAGTATCATGGGCGACACATGTATATGCCATGTGCCCGACACAATCAACCCTAACCCGACATGGGTGTTGCAACCTAATGTTTGATGATGTAGCCCAATATGGTTTGGTGCCCTACACTCCAATTGATTTGTATATTGGGTTGAGCCCGATATGGCAAACCCCAACCCGTTATGGCTAACCCTAGATGGTGACTAGCCCGATAGGGTGATTGAATGTACTTCTAGCCCGACATGGTGATAGGTTGATACATCGTAAGTATCATGGGTGACACATACATATATATTGTGCCTGATATGAGGTCAAGAAGGTACCTCATGCCTGATATGGAGACAAGTGCAAATCCTAGCCCGATATGGTGAGTGTCTATACACCTACAATATGATATGGTGAACATATGCACATGATTTAACCCTATACACCTTGTAAAGGTAAGGGCAAGACACTCTTAGGAGTGATGAGTGTAACACCAAGTAATGGTGTGGATAATACCTTGATAGGTGAAACACCTAGAGTGGTTGATAATGGTTAATCCTATATCAATAATGCCTTAACCCGAGATGAGTTTATATCATTAATGATGGTTGAATAATTCAATTGTGTGACTTATGACCAATACATTACATGATAAATGTGATGAGATAGTGCATATAGTATTAGGATGGGACATACCCTAATACAAGATAAGTTGATGAACTTAAGTATGTTAAAAGTGATGAGGGAAGTGATACATCAAGACATGATAGATATCACATCCAGCACTTCAAGGTTGATGTACCTTGATGCACCTTAAATCAAATATACTTGGATGAGTAACACATGAAGTGTGTTATGTCAATTGTTACATTGAGTTGTAATAAGTTTAATGCACTTTGATAGGTGCGGGCTAACATACTTTGAGAAAGGGTTAAGCCAAGTTAATAAAGTTTGATGTAATCATACCCTGGTAAGGATGAGAGAGGAATTCATACCTTGTGTTGATGATTCATTTAATGATAAATGATGAGAATGAATAAGTATGATTGAATACTTATGATATCAATGTTTTCTCCTAGATGTGTGGAGCAATGAATTAGGGTTTCATCATTGATAATATGATCTTGAAAACCTAAATGGATAAAAATGGAAAACCCTAACCCTAATGAAGGGTAATGATATGTAAGAGAAACCTTAATCGATAAGAAAGGGAAAACCCTAACCCTAATGATGGGAAGGTTGTATTTCTCTTATCGCATAAGCCTTGTAAGGCATGTTAAATACTTGTATAACAAGTATAATGATTAATGGCCTTGTGAGCCATGTTAATAAGTTGTCTCCTAGTAAGAGGTGACAAGATGTGTGATGGCCTTGTGAGCCATGTGAATAAGCCGTTGCCTAGTGAAAGGTGACAAGATGCGTAATGGCCTTGTGAGCCATGTGAATACTTGCACAACAAGTGAAATGAATACCTTGGTCTGAGGACCTAGAGGTAATGGTTACCTATTATAGAGGTAACAATGTTATGTGATGATCTAAGGGTTGGAATACCCAAATCCAGTAATCATGATATTGATGATGTGAAGGGATGAGAATTCCCAGTAATGTGATAAGGGACTGAGATCCCAAGTATCATGTGTTTTAAAGATTCGAAAGTACTTGATAGATGTAGTACACCTTTCTTTGTAGAATTTTTCATAATATTCCTATCTAAAAACTTGACTGATGCTAAAAGAATATGAGAATGTACTTAATTAATCAAGTGGAATCTTATCATGTAGTGCCCTGGCCATAGATCCATCAGCGTCAGGTTCTTTTGTTGAATGGTGAAATGGGTTGCTCCGCGGCATAACCCGGAGAGCATATTTTTGAATATGTGGGGGTGATGGGCGCGAGTACCTTACACCCTAATGATGGATTAATGGAAGATAAACACGAGATTGAGAATCATTCATTATATGTGCCGGCACGGATGTATCACGAATCTCCCGATGATGATATAAATGCCGGATCAATGTGAGATAAACATTAAATCTCTCGATGCCGAAGGAGTACAGTTGATGCTGTAGCTCTATAGCGAAGTTGCCAGTATACCCTGGAAAGCTATTTTGTAGAGACACGAGATGTCCTGCCGTTTCTCATACTGACTGAGATGGGTGAGGTCATGGAATCCAGCTCTTCCATTGACCTATGTATGGAACCGATTTCGACTTCGTAATGGTCGGTTGGATTATGAGCGGTATACCTCATCTCCTCAGGGCTTAAGTGTGATTGTAAAGTGTAATCAGCCGCCTAGCATGTTTGCTTAAATACGGAAATCATTTGGCCGATGTTACATTTCTTTTATACATCCTTAGTGGATAGATGTTAATCATGTTTCTTTACATTCCTTGCAAAGCATATAGATGAATTATAATCTACCATGGGTAGATGCAATGTTCTCCTTATGAAAGGAGATTACTTCATTCTGTTCATATAGTGAATTATCCTGCTTATTAATATAAAAAGAACCTATGCTCAGTTTATAATTGCTTAATCTGTGATAATAATATGGTCGGCGGAGAGTTATATCTCTCGCTGGGGCAATTTTCAATTGTCTCACCCCCGTGGGGCCCAAATTTTTAGGTGGACGTTCACGAGGAGGTGAAGACCTTTTTGTAGAGGAAGAACAACAGCTGAGGCAGCAGTGACAGCTCAGGTTGAGTGTACTATATGTCATGTCTTGTAGATATGAGTCCTATGTGTCGTATCTGTACTCTCAGGTCCTTGGAGTTGGTTCGTACTGGTTTTATGATCAATAAGAGATTTTGGTTTACGTGCCTCGAGGTTTTATGTTGCTCATGTATAGTTTGGTAAAGCAACTGTTATATGTTATCCTCGAGAAGAGATGGTAAAGTGTATGTACAATGTGAGCAATGATGTATATAAAGTTTTGGTTCTGCCTTAAAGAGTTTTCCTAGAAATGGATCTCTTTGCAAATTGGTTTTATTTTTTAGTGATTTTTGTTAATCCACTGGTAATGTTTTAAATTCCGCTTAATTAGTAACAACTTGTCTATTGGTTTGGAGACTGTCATTACACTTGAATACTAATTATCACTTGTTACTCTAATTAGATTAACCGTAGCTCCCCAAAAATGGTGCCAAAAACTTGTTGGTTATTACACTAACGAGTTTCAATCCTAAGAAAGATCTTTTACTCAACTAACCAATTCCCGCAAGTATACAAAAGTAGTCATAGTCGAGATCAAACACAAGGAGCTTTAGAAATCAATCAAATGCAATAGTTCTACGGTTCAATAATCTAGACCATTTTAAAGGTGTGATTTGATTGATTAAGCTAAAATTTCAGAATTAAGCAAAATAGTAAATGGATTACTAAAAGAGGTTAAATTTCAGATTATGGAAGTATCTTGGACTTAAGATTTCACCCACATATCATAGCATAAAATAGGAGCTTGAAATTTAAACATACTAAGAACTTGTTTTAAAGGAGAGTTGTATGTTGCACTCCACCTCTCGGTGCAAGTACAACGATCCTAACTCAAAACAACATTCTCATGTATGAATTTCATTTTGGATCACAAACCTACTCCTCAACTCCATAAATTCCACTCGCATAGTAAAGAAGAAGTTTCCAAGAGAGTACCTCCTTACTCTCCTACCTATCTTCTCAGATCAAGCAAGAAAGTATAAAACATGCACATAAAGTGGCCAACTATACATGCAAGAAGTAAGAAACTGGTACTCACAAGGTGGTAAAATAAGTAACTTAGAATTTAGTATGAAATTATCATGTTCCCTACATTCTATGACATGGGATCTACTCTCCCATGTCCAAGAAAAGGAATCTACTTGTCCATAAAGATGTACATCAGAAAATATGCAAAATTTTTAGAGTTCGACATGATTTAAAGAAGGAAAAGCTAAGAGAACCAAAGGTGTAACCCAAGAAGAGTAGAATTCTGGCTTGGAGACCAATTTGACTCCTAGAACTACACCAAACCAGACAAGCTTCCCTCCCGGGAAGTTTTGTGGAGTGAAGAAGCTTTGTTGCACCTCTGGAGAAGAAAATGGAGAAGGAAAGAAGAAGAACGGGGGTTCTTTGGCAAGAAACCACCTTCTTCCACCCCAAAATCACCCTCCTTGCTCTAGCCTTGCTCTTGGACGAAAGACTTTCATATTATGACCAAAGATAACTTCTCCATATGGTGGTCTTGTCTTTAAAAATGAGAGGAGTCGTATTTCAAAATTGCTGAAACTGACAAGCACAAGACATGTCTTCCTTTGGACACATCGTGTCCTGTCTCTGATAGTTGTTCTAAGTGTAAAGCAGACGGTGTTTTTGAATTAATACACATCATGTATGTTACCAGAAGGGCAAGGATCAGTTATGAATTCCTAGGTACATGTCGTGTCTTTGGCGGACATGCAATGTACTTTTCCTCAGCGTATGAAGTAAATGGCCAACTTGAAATGTGCACGCCGTGTCTTCAATAAGACATGTCGTGTGCATTGCTGTTTCAGTAGAATTAGAAATATGAATGTCTACAAGGCTTGGAGAAGTCTTGATGATGATGAATTTGAATTGGGCTATCTCTAATTTGATCCTTTTGAAGCATATCTGCAGTACACATCATGTGATAAGAAAAATAACAAAAAGGTGGCAAGAGTAATATGAATAAAGGCTAAATGAGAACAAAATGAACGGAATTTGTGTGTGAAATCATGTGAAAAGTTGATATGGAAAACATGCAACAATAAACATCATCATGGATTCTACAAATGCATTTCTCATTTATGTGCTACAGATGACAATGCTATAGATATTCCTTGATTGAGATATCAAGTTTTAATACTTTTTTGTATCTATGCTATAAATACTTATCTTTGTATCCTTCGAAAAAAGATCAGGAAACATTTTGGGACATTTCCACACAAGATTACATCTTTGAAATAGAACATTAACTTTTCTTTATTCATAATCATCCTTGTCCATACAAGATGCAAAAAGTAAAATGTTTCTATTATTAACATAAATGAAATAGCAATTCATAAACTCTATTACATGACATGTGGGATGAGATAAAATATAAGTTCTGATAGTTGTGGCAGCAACTCTTTCTCTGAATCGTCAGATCTCACCCTTTCATAAATGACTTACTTGTTTTTTTATCATGTACATTCAAATATATGTGAGATCTACATTCGGTATCATATACCCAAAAGGAAAAGTAACTCAAGTTATCTCATAATGTGTATACTTGAAGTGGAGATCTTTATCCCCATCTTATTCTTATTTAGTTCCGCCAAGTAGAGAGGACAATTCCTCTTCCAGTATTTAGGATGGTGATAATGGTGACAATTGCCTCCCTTATTCACCCTCCCTTTACCTTGAGTGCTGAAGACGTGGGCTTCTAGCCAGCTTTAGAACTCTTCTTAGATTTTCCTTTGCCTTTAGACTCCCCCTTTGGTTTGTTTATCATCATCACAAACTCAGGTTTATCTTAATTCATTTGTTCCTTAGCTGCTCTCAACATGCCTAGTAACTCTGTCAATGGCTTGTTAAAGTGATTCATGTTGTACTTCCAACTCTTGACCCAAAGTGAATCTCAGTCTATAAAGGTTCTCCACATACCCAATGAGATTGAGCACATGAGGACCTACTGGATCTCCTTCTGCCATGTTATACTTGAACAACGCCTTAGAGATGACATCATATCTCTCATGTCTTGCCTAATCTTGGAACATGTTCTTAAGATGTGTTACCATCTCAATAACATATATATTCTCATGTTGTCTCTACAAATCATAGTTAATGGATCACATCATTAGGCATTTGACATCAACAACATATTTGGTATGCTTCTTGTAAGCATCCCTTTCAGCCTTTGGTGCAGTGGGAGTAGGTTCATCCCGCTCTGGCGTTTTCAAGACATAGAGCTCGTGCTCTTGTGTGAGAACTATTCTCAGTGTCCTGAATAAGTCTTGAAAGTTATTCCCACTTAACTTGTCCTTCTCAAGGACTGATCACAGAGAAAATATGTTATTTGTTGTCATTTGGTTCTGCAAGAGAAATTAGCAATTTTTTTTCAAAATATTTTTGATTTAATTTGATTTGTTTAAAATTTTATGATATTTTAATTAGGCCTTTAATCAATTATCACTCTCATTATTTTGTTCAAAATAATAATCCTCACTTATCTATTCGAAAGATTACAATGCACAAACTTATAATGAGTCAAGATCCAAAAAATTGAGTTATTACCCAGCCAAATCCAACGTCCATAATCAGTCACTAAGGTAGGTAACATTTGGCAATTGCATCTTATGCAATTCTTGGATAGATGGTATGATCAACTCCTTGCCATAATCATCTGTATGCTTCTAGGTTCTTAATCTCATTAAGGATACCCATTTAAGCCTAACCCAAGATCCAACATGATAGTAATGCACCCCTCTTGGCAAGCCCACATAACTACCATCACACTTCCATGAGATGGATAGTGCACCACGCTTAGTGTGCCTATGCATAATCGATCAATCTTTTAATGTGTGTTTCTAATGGAAAGCATATTAGACATAATATGTTTGATTAAGGGATTTTATATTACTATATATGAATATATACATATACATATACATATCCAGTCACCACATACTTATAGTACACATCATATACATGTTGTAAACTACAAATAAAAACATGTAATTAAAACCTAAGCTATGGTTATGGCCATACTATTGTAATTCCTTGGAGCCACAAGGAATTACTACCACCTTAGGTCTACATCATATGCACAAACCTATTTTTAGTGTAGAGTTGTGCTTGAACCTATCCAGGTTGGTTTAACCCTTATACCGATAGACTTGCCTCTTGGTCGGTCAATTATTCTATCAGACCAATCGGTTGGTCATCATTCCAACATGTTTTAGACATCTCCAGCTGATCGATTTGGCCACCAACCGATCAGTTTGTCTCTTATGTCAATCCTCCTTGGTCCTCCAAATGGTCAGCTCCTCTTCAGGATGGCCCATCTTTGTCATAACAAGAATTTAAAATACCCTAATGCTATTAAACTTGATACATAGTAATTTAGAAACATTGAGTTACATTTGAGGAGAGCATATGAAGGAAAGAATAATACTTTTACATGTTGGAAGAAGAAGGTAGAGGCTCAGTATGCGAACTGAGATATAATCAAGATTAAACAAACCATGCAACCACACATAGATATTTGGGTTATTGTCCATAACCATGCTACACATCTACCATCAAAAACCAATTTTAGGGTGACATGCATAAAATGCATATATATAGTATTGTGTGTGTACACACACACACACACACACACACACACAGATATATATATATATATATATATATATATATATATATATACTAGTTTGGGATTGTATGTGGTATTTAATTGGATATGAATATTTGTCATTTTAAATATTCACAATGTATGTAATCAGTAAAAGTAAAAAAAATTAAAATCCAATCATATCGATTAAATCCCAAAACATAGTAGATTGACGTGACCCTGATACCACTTTTGGAAAATATGGCAACATATAGGCAGAGAATTTTTTTTTATTATACTCCCCTATAATGGATGATCGTACCAACACCATGTAATAGGAAGGATGGTTCACGAGGTTATACCTAGTCATTGATCAAGTCCATTGATTATTCCCTTGTTAAAATATGTATTTCTTCAAGTCGCACTCGGACGACATCAGTGCAACTCCTGGTTGATCACAACAGACAGTAGCTTGATGTTATCCTCCTAGCTAAAAAGAATCCTTGCATCTATAGTAGTCCACATAGACCTCCAGAAACTCTTGTTGTTCTATAAGAACTGACAAGAAGGAGTTGTCCCTCCTCATTGGGGTACTAGCATCAAATTGCTCTCCTATAATTGTTGTCCCTTTCTATCCCTCCCTTTATCAGGTAGGACTTTCTTGGGTTCTCTTAGTTACCATAACCGTAGAATACAACAAATTCTTAGTGGCAATTGATATGTAATTGACAAGCCCCCAGTGCCCCTCTATTTATAGGAGGGTTAGGGTCAGGGTTCCCAGTCTGAGTCGGAGTGAAAGGGACCAAAATTTTATGAATTTTTGAATCCTATGAGCGGCAAGACAATCGGTTCACATGTGAACTGATCACTTGGCATGTGAGCCGATTGGTTCAATCCTTGAACTGGTCGATTCATCGTGTTTCCCAATCACAATTATATTAGAAATTTATATTCAATTAATGCTCAACATGACATCAACACCAATCTTTGATGTAATTGAATTGTTCAATCCAACTGGTTGGTTCACAACCTGAGCCAGCCAGTTCGTGGTTCTAAGCCTATCGATTCATTTGTTGAACTGATCGGTTCATGATCTAGATTGCTAATGTTGGTTCAATTGACCTAACATTGAATGATTAGTTCAATGCTTGAACCGTTAGTTCATCACTTTAATCAATCATAATTTAACCAATGTTGTTTAAATTGAATACCAAACTCTATAGTAATAAAGTTGAAACCATATTCAAGAATGAAATCCTATTAAAAATGTATCATATGTGTGTGACCCCATAGGTTCCAAGTTACATTGGTGGTGAATGTCCATAACTAACTTAGGACATCCCAAGCAATGAGAAGTATCTTACAACACATCATTGCTAATCAAGTAATCTAGAAAGTTAAAGAACAACTTCAACCTACAATATTTGATTGGTGTTACAATGATTATGTATTTCTTTTGTGATGGATATCCATATTAAACTTGATGCATAGAATCATCATCCTCTCAATTCTCAATCTATGTTCTTTAAACAAGAGCAGACTGACTGAGATATATGTGACCTCAATATCATATATTGATTCACATGTGGATGCACATGCTTTTCTCAGTCTCACTTATCAAGTGGCCAGGATATCAAACTCCTGTAGGAGGTACAAATCCCACCTACATCACTCATAGTTAACCCCATGTCTCACAATTTACATGAGCACCACCTTTATGGTAACCTTTATTCAAAGGCACAATGGATGATGTTAAAGTACATTGTATTGACCTAGAGGTTATACATTATCCATATTTTGATAATGACTCAACCAATCCATTCATATGTATCTAATATGTGTATTCAAGATTGATCTCAGGTTTTAGGTACACAAAAAGATTCAATTTACACAAACCCTAGCTTGTCAAAGTTCAAGTCAAATGCAATACAAGTGTGCTAATAAGAAAATCCATTCAACTGACCTTAGAAGAATTTTGTAATCACTTGTACTGATGATATGACTTGTAACTTAGATGAGAAAATTATGTGGGACACTTAGTACCAAGTTTTAATCACTTTTTAACCACATTTGAAAATTGATCACAGACTGCTGATCGGTCGAGTTACAATCTTGACTGATCCCTTGGATCAATTCTCTAATGTGTGCATCAGTTGAGTTGTGCATTCACAGAACTCGACCGAACGGATTGCTGACCAAATGTGATTTTAACTGATCGGTCGAGTTTCCCAGAACAAAATTGACCGATAGTTTAAAAATTGGGTTTGTCTTTTAGCTGATCGATCAAGTTACCTTTCTTGAATTCGACTGAATTTACTGTACGGAAAATGTAGAAAAAGTGATTCTAACCGTTGGTGATTTGTTTGGATGAAAATAGATCTGTTTCCTTGTACAAAAACAACTATAATTTGACCCTAAGTGTTCCCCAACTCAAGGGAGCACCCCCAACTATAAATAGGTCCACTTGGAGTTCATTCCAAGGTTTCTCATTCACTACACACAAGGTCCTTGCTATAGTTGAGTGTGCTACCACCCCTTGATCCCCTTTATCTTCTAGTTTACACTTCATTTCATGATTTGTGAGTGAGTTAGGATTATTGTAATAGAGATCCACCTTTGTTCATGTAAATCTCTATATCTTCCACTACTTCCCTTTCCCCTTCTCTCATGAAGAAAAGTTGAGGCAAGCTTCATTGAGTGAAGAAGGAGTTGTAGCTGGTCCTCTTCAAGGTTGTTCAAGATATGGTGATCTTATCCAGGTGAAGGAGAAGGCAAAGGCTGAAGATCCAAGAGGAGAAGCAAAGTCCTTCAAGGCAGAAGACTTGAGCTTAAATGGGTAAGACCTAGGTGAAGGATGAAGATTCAAGCTAAGTGGGTAAGTTCCTTGTTAAGGTGAAGATCTCCTTGTGGTTGGATGGGTAAGTCCTTTGGTGGTCTATTTTTGTAAATATCTGTGGTGATATAATAGAGAAAAGCACTCATAAAGTCCTAGAGGTTGACCTCTCTAGGTAGTGGACTAACTCACTTCTAGTTTGAAGTGTGGAACCACTCTACATCCCTTTGTCAAGTGCTTGCTATCAGTCTCTCTCATCCTTGCTATGTTTGTTAGATAGGACTTCAAATTTTCATTAAGCTATTTTCTCCTAATTGATATATTTTGAAGGTCTAATCTATTTTGTGAGAAATTGTGTAGCTCTATTCACCCCCCCTATAGAGGCCTTAGATCCAACAAGTGGTATCAGAGCTACGGATATTCTCTAACAATCTCCCATGAGATGAGAAGATGGGGACAACCTACTTGGTTCACTCAACCTAGAGGGAGGCTTCTCCATGCGTCCTCCAGTCTTTGATGGCACCAACTTCCTCTATTGGAAGAGAAGGATACAGTTCTACATTCAAGGGATGAACTTTGATATGTGGAAGGTGATGGTTACACCTTATAAAGAGCCAACAGGAGTTGTTGCAACATGGAGTGAAGCTACTCTCAAGGAGGCTCAACTCATTGCAAAGGTCATTAACATTCTCTACACAACCCTCACTCCCACGGAGTTTAACTGGATCTCATCATGGGACACCACCTATGAGATTTGGGATAAGTTGTGCATCACATATGAAGGCACAAAGCAAGTCAAGGAGGCAAATATCTACATGTTGGGCAGCCTCCTAGAGAACTTCAAGATGAGAAAGAAAGAAGGCATTGTGGAGATGTATTCAAGGCTGAATGAAATCATCAATGGGCTGGTTGTTTTAGGCACTCCTTTGGAAAGTGGCATCATCGACTCAAAGATCTTGAGAACTATTCCAAAGAGATGGGAGTCAAAGGTTACCTCCATTTAAGAAGTGAGGAGCCTTGGTGACATACCAACTGAAGAACTCATTGGAAATCTTCAAGCCCATGAGCCTAGACTTGACAAGCAAGAAGAAGAAGATAAGCAAGAAGAGAAGGAAGCCAAGAAGATTAAAGATAGTGCTTTCAAAGAACAAGTGGAGGTTGTCATCCTTCAACAACAACTTGCTTTCCAGACCTCTTCTCCCTCCTCTAGTGAAAATGACGGCCCTAGAGAACATGAAGCCAACTACACCAAGGGTAATCACTTCAAGGGAAAGAAAGCCTCCTCCTCCTCTACTCCAAGATGGTACAAGTGTGGTCAAAAGGGGCACTACAATAGTGAATTCCCAAAGTCAAGAAGGTCTCACCACAAGAGCAACTCAAGGAAAGAAGAGGATTACAAGAAGGAGAGCAAGCACAAGAGGAAGGACAAGATGGAAAAGAGACACAAGAATGCAGCTAATGTAGCTTGGGAAGCTTCATCTTCAAGAAGCTCTAGCTCCAAACAAGATGGATAGTGTCACCTTGCTCTCATGGCCTCTATAAGTGAAGACATTGGTGAGGTAAGTGAGGTAATCTTGCTTGAACTACCTAAAGAAGCTATTATTCACATGCTTGTTACTACCCGTTCTTCTTTTGCTAAATGTAAATCTTAAAAAAAATGGTTAGGAAAAATCATTGATGATCTTTATGCTAAGCTTGAAGTTTTGGAATTGATTGAGAAAACCAACCTTGAGAGTATTGATAATTTGCAAGGGCAATACCTTGATCTTGAGCTCCACTACAATGGGGTTGAATTTTGAGACTGGTATCTACCTTAAGAACATTGAAAATCTTAAGGAAGAGAACCAAAATTGCCTAAAAGAACTTGAATAGCTTAAAACTGAAAATGTTGAATTTAAATTGCTTATTGATGCTCATAGAGAAGAGAGAGATGTATATCTCAAAGAGATTCAAATGCTAAAATCTAAAAATGCTAGGTTTCTAAGTCAAGTGCATGATTTATCTTCCAGACCTTTATTGCCTAGTGTTAATGTTGCTTCTATCTCTCTTGAAAAGGATTCATATCTTACTAAAGCTTTATGTCTTAAGGTTGATCTTGTGCATGCTAGGGATGACAAATCTAGTTTATCTTCTACTATTATTTCTTTGAATGATGATAACCATAGATTGAGAGCATCCCAGTAGAAATTCCTCAAAGGGCAAAACTCCCTAAATTAAATCCTTGATCATTCTACCCAACAAAGTGGTACAAGTGGTTTGGGATTTGTAGGGGGAGCCTCAAAGGGCAAGAGTAAAGCCAAAGGTAAGAAAAAGAGAAACGAGATCTCTTTCTTTCTAGGAGAATCTTCAGGCACTAAGAATCCTATGGTTTGTTCTTATTGCAAGTGTGATGATCATCATTCTACTTATTGTCCTTACGAAGCTTAAGGGGACCAACCCAAAGATGAAATGGGTACCCAAGATAACTCCGGATCCCAAAGTTAGAGTTGGGAACTGACATTCTCATTTCTTACAGGGAAAAGATAGATGGATTGTTGATAGTGGTTGCACAAAGCACATGACCGGTGATGTAAGACATTTCAACAATTTCACAAAGAAGAAAGGAGGATCCCTCACCTTTGGGGACAAAAAGAAAAGTAAAGTCAAAGGTGAGGGTGATGTAGGTGAATCCTTATGCATAAAAAATGTTCTTTTTGTTGATGGCCTACATCACAATTTAATAAGTGTTAGTCAGCTTTGTGATAATGGTTACCTTGTTCTATTTACTATTTTTGAATGATTTGATTCTAGATTACCTCACCTATCAAGTTATATATAAGGGAACTAGAAGTGGTAATATTTATGTTATTGTTCTTAACTCTATTAATCCTGTGGTTGGTAGATGCCTTGCAGCCAACTTGAATGATATTTCTCTTTGGCACCGCCGGCTTGGTCATGTAAATATGCATCAATTAAAGAAGTTGAGAAAAAGGACTTAGTCAAGGGACTTCCTAAATTGGATTTTGAAAAGGATGAGGAATTCCAACCTTGTACACAAGGAAAGCAGACCAAGTCTTCCTTCAAATCCAAAGGAGTCCTTAGCACTATGAGCTTCTTCATATTGATCTATTTGGACCAATGAGAATGCAATCTCTTTGTGGTTCCAAGTATTACCTTGTTATTGTCGATGATTTCTCTAGATATACTTGGACCTTCTTTATTGTTTCAAAGAGTGACACGCTTGATGTTTTTTCTAGTTTTTGCAAATTATTTGAGAATGAAGCTTCTTTTCCGGATTGTTTCCATCCATAGTGACCATGGGGGAAAACTTGAAAATGACCTTTTTGAGCATTTTTGTCAATAATCGGGTTATGCACACAACTTTTCTTCACCTCAAACACCACAAAAAAATGGGGTTGTAGAGAGGAAGAATATGTCTCTACAGGAGATGGCTAGGACCATGCTTCTTGAGATTGATACTCCTAAGAAGGTTTGGGCTGAAGCTATCAGTACCTCTTGTTATGTGCAAAATCGTGTTTTCACTCATCCATCGCTTAAGAAAACCCCCTATGAACTATGGCGTGGTAGGAAACCTTCTATCGAGTATTTCCATGTTTTCGAATGACTTGTTTTATTTTAAAAATGAAGGATTCTCTTGACAAGTTTTATCTGAAATCATATAAGGGTTTCTTTCTTGTCTATAGCACTACTAGCAAAGCATATAGAGTTTATAATGTTTATATTGCTAAGATAGAAGAATCTATTAATGTAAAGTTTATTGAGACTAATCCCTATATTACCAAAGATATTGTTTCAAATGATGATGTTGCAGATGAAGTAATTCCTATCCTTAAAGAACTCAACATCACCCAAAAGGGAAAAGAGGTGGCTACTCAAGAAGAAAAGGATGATGAAAAGAAGGATCCAACTCCCCAGTTTGCAAAGAATCATCCTAAGGAGATGATCTTAGGTGATCCATTTGAGAGAGTGAAGAGGCAGGCGACATTTAACAAAAAAAAGTGCCTTCATCTCACAACTAGAGCCTAAAGATGTCAAGGAAGCTCTATGGGATGAAGAATGGATCCTAGATATGCAAGAGGAGATGGAACAATTTGAGAAGAAAAATGTTTGGACCCTTGTACCAAGACCAAGTGATAGAAAGATAATTGACACCAAATGGGTCTACTGCAAAAAGCTAGATAAATGCGGCAAAGTGGTAAGAAACAAAGCAAGGTTAGTGGCTCAAGGCTACACTCAATAGGAAGGTATAGACTTTGATGCTTATCCTATCTATTGTGATAATACTTGTGCAATTAACTTATCTTACAATCCTATATTTCATAGTAGAGATGAACATATAGAGGTTTTCTGTCACTTACTTTGTGATCACATTGCCAAAAAGGATATTTATATCACACATGTGGACAAAGAAAATTAGTTGGCAGACATTTTCACTAAACCTCTAGCTAGAGAGCAATTTAAATTTATTAGATCAAAATTGCTTATAACTGCTTTGGATGAATCTGATATGACTTCTAGCTAGTAGTCATCTATCCTAAATGTTTTGCATCTATCTTGATCATCATTGAGTGCTAATATGCTTAAAATTGCTTTTTCATGTTCTTTTTGCCTTGGTTTTGGGTATTTTTTGTAAATGCTTGTTTTATCGCAAAATAATACCCAATGATGAGTGATATGTACCTAAGTATGTTTAATATACAAAATGGACTTGAAAAATTAATTTAATTAGCATTCAAATGGCTAGAAATTAAGTTTGTTGGTTTTAGTTCAGGTTGACCATCGGTCGAGTTTCCCCCAGGAAAAAATCGACCGATCCATGGCCGAGAGCTTTTTAAAAAATGACCGATCGATCGAGTTCCAGACTCAGAGAACTCCACTGATTGGCGGGCTGAAGCCAACTTAAGTTGGATTCGACTGACTATTCTCCCTCTCAACTAGAGAATAGTCGCTCGATTCCCCCTCTTCTAGCCCTAAGCTCTCAACCCCAGACCTTACCTTCCCTATCCTAGACCTAATTTGACCTAGGGAGACCTTTTCCCTTGCTCAACAAAGGTGTGTGAATGTTTTTGGTGGTTTGTTTTGTGCGTTTTATCTCTTCTTCTACTTCTTTTTGCCTCCATGGCTTCTCATAGAAGAAAGAGACCAGCCCCTCACAATGCACCATCCTCTTCTTCATCATCTCGCTTGATTTCGTTCAATGAGACCCTCTTTGTCTCAATAGAGGCTATAAATAGGTATAAGGTCCTTCTTCCTAGGAGTACTTTTCCTTTTAGCGCACTTTTTGAGCCTGGCCCTAGCCGTCAAGCCATCATCGATCAAGTGGTGAGGTTGCTTTCCGTTCATCACCTATCCCCCTGGCTGGCGAGTGTGATTGCTTTCACAATTCCATGTCAAGCACGAAAGCAGTTCACAAATTCTATGCAAATTTGTGTTAGAATTATGACTCCCTTGTACCCCCTCCAAATACTCAAGTGATCCTTACTTCCATGATTGAAGGGAAGAAATTCCAAATCTCTAAGGATATCCTGAATGTTTTCTTTTTAGGAGCCGATGAGAATGACACCTGGCGTAAGGATTTTGGTGAGTATTTTGACCTTTTGGACCCTGAAGGTTTATACAAGTAGAATGAGATCACTCTTCCTGATATCCATCACTATCTGAAGAAACCTAATGTTCCCTATAAGAATAAGAGCACCCTACCCTCCTCCTCCTTAGATCTCAAGAAGTGTATATTAGCCCTAGTGGTCAACTGCAACATCCACCCGAAGAAAAATCAAACGGATATTGCAAAGAACAATGTGGTGATAATGTACTGCGTCTTAGAGAATGTCGAAGTCAAGTGGTCTAGATATATCCTCCACCATATGACTTTCTTTTACTCTGGAAAGAACATTTGTGGCACCCATCCTCCTTATCCTGCTCTAATTTGAGGTCTTTTCCAGTTTTCCACTGAGAAATCACTTTTCTCTGACTTCCACTACAAACTTACCAAGAAGGGAGTGTGTATCAGCGAGACCACCATTCAGAAATCCATGCCTATCCTTTCGTCCACCACACCCAGTGCTTCACCCTATACCTCTGCCTCAGTTGCACCTTCCTCTACCTCTACCTGAGCTCCACCTCCTTAGCCACCCCGACCTTGACGTGCCTCATTCCGTGTGTCCAATGAAGCCCTCATGGGTTACAAGATGCACCAAAAGGCATACAACCTCCAGGTCCAGGAGCATCTGCACCAAGTTTTTGTTCAATAATGTCAAATAGGAACTTATCCTGTGTACACTCATACCCCACCTACCCACCTTACCCTGGTAGTGATTATGCATCCTATGCATACAATCACTTCTACCCCACTCCTGAGCCTTTCACTGCTGCTCACACACCCTCTACTACTAGTGGCCCTTCTCCTGTCTTCCTACTGTTACCTGTTGGCCCCTTGACCACCTTACTTGCCGGTCTGGATGATTCTACTCCCTCCTTCCCTCAGGCCAATGAGCTTTATGCTCTTGGTATGACTTGATATGAGCAGAATGCTCATTGGCCCAGTCATGGCTTCGATCCCTCTATGGATGAGGAGATTCCTTACCAGGATGATGTTGAGACAACTGATGCTGATGAGGATGTTGTTGATGGTGAGGAGGATGCAAATAATGATGGTGATGGCTCTGGTGGTGATTCAATGATGAAGGAACTATTGTTGCACCTTCAGACGGAGACGATGACTACAAGCCTGATGTCGAGGATGATGATGATGTTGTGGATATAGATAGCTTAGATGTCTAGTTGTTTCTTAGTTTTTAGTCTAGTTCTGATCATATATATCTTTCTAGGCTATTTTATATTAAAACATCTGGGCACATGATCTGAGATGTACTATTTCATATGTAGCTTTCATTGATTATCGCTTGTAGTTGCTTTTATGAGAACATGCTTCATGAGTTGTAATCTATCTTTTGTGCACTCTTACTCTTTGATCAGTTATATCTTATGAGTTGGTGCTATATTTCACCATATTTTGATTATGACCTAGCTTGTGTGTTTCTCTCGTCTCTGTTTGATAAATGTTATGAGGTTGCATGTTTGAATATCTGCTTGGTTGTGTTTGAGAAGTCCTTTTTTTTGCTCCTCTAACCCCTTCATTTTTGATAATATCAAAAGGGGGAGAGAAAATTTCAATGTCTTAAAACTCAATCATATTGCTATTATTGCTTGTGTGGTCCTTTCCTTGTTCTTTATATGCTCTATCATCTGAATTGCTAAAGGATCATGCAGTACATGCATGTTATATTGCTTTGTGTAGAAAGAGTAACTATGCATGTTAAAGTAAGCATAGATTGAGGGGGAGCAATTCACATTGTTCAAATCTTGAATCCCTCTAATTTATAAGGCAAAGGTATACTTTCAATACTCTTTTCAATATGTTTGAGGAATGGTTTGTCATTGTCAAAAAGGGGAGAATGTTAACCTAGAGGTTATACATTGTCCATATTTTGATAATGACTCAACCATTCCATTCGTATGTATCTAATATGTGTATTCAAGATTGATCTCAGGTTTTAGGTACATGAAAAGAATCAATTTACACAAGCCCTAGCTTGTCAAAGTTCAAGTGAAATGCAATGCAAGTGTGCTAATAAGGAAATCCATTCAAACAACCTTAGAAGAATTTTGTAATTGCTTGTATTGATGATATGACTTATAACTTAGATGAAAAAAATATGTGGGACACTTAGTACCAAGTTTTAATCACTTTTTAACCACATTTGAAAATTGATCACAGACTGTTGTCAGTCGAGTTACAATCTCGACTGATCCCTTGGATCAATTCTCTAATGTGTGCATCCGTTGAGTTGTACATTCATAGAACTCGATCGAACAACTTACTGACCAAGTGTGGTTTTAACTGATCGGTCAAGTTTCCCAGGACAAACTCGAATGATAGTTTGAAAATTGGGTTTGTCTTTTAGCCGATCGGTTGAGTTACCTCTACTGAAACTTGACCGAAAGTATTGTATGGAAAATGCAGAAAAAGTGATTTTAACCGTTGGTGACTTGTTTGGACAAAAATAGATCCATTGCCTTGTGCAAAAAGGGGTATAATTCAACCCTAAGTGTTCCCCAACTCAAGGGAGCACCCCTATCTATAAATAGGACCACTTGGAGTTCATTCCAAGGTTGCTCATTCACTACACACAAGGTCCTTGCTATAGTTGAGTGTGCTACCACCCCTTGATCCCCTTTCTCTCTCTAGTTTACACTTCATTCCTGATTTGTGAGTGAGTTAGGATTATTGTAAGAGAGATCCACCTTTGTTCATGTAAATCTCTCAATCCTCCACTACTTCCATATACCCTTCTCTCATGAAGAAAAGATGAAGCAACCTGCATATAGTGAAGAAGGAGCCGTAGCTGATCCTCTTCAAGGTTGACGAAAAGGTGGTGATCTTCTCCAAGTGAAGGAGAAGTCAAAGGCTGAAGAATCAAGAGGAGAAGCAAAGTCCTTTAAGGCAAAAGACTTGAGCTTGAATGGGTAAGACCTAGGTGAAGGCTGAAGATTCAAGCTAAGTGGGTAAGTTCCTTGTTAAGGTCGAGATCTCCTTGTGGTTGGATGGGTAAGTCCTTTGGTGCTCTATTGTTGTAAATCTCTATGGTGATATCATAGATAAAAACACTTGCAAAGTCCTAGAGGTTGATCTCTCTAGGCAGTGGACTGACTCACTTCTAGTTTGAAGTGTGGAACCACTCTACATCCTTTTGTCAAGTGCTTTCTATCAATCTCTCTCATTCTTTCTATTATTTTTAGATAGGACTTCAAATTTCCATTAAGCTATTTGCTCCTAATTGATATAATTTGAAGGTCTAATTTGTTTTGTGAGAAATTTGTAACTCTATTCACCCCCTAGATCCCTTAGATCTACCACATTGAATAAAATGTGATGAGTGCAGTGATTTCAGGTCTAAGAACTACAATCACCATCTTCACTATGAGAGATATGACCACCAAGTGTGGTATCCATGTGTCACTCTCAAGGTGGTATGTCTGATACACTATTCTCCAACAAGTATCTATGTGTTTGGTTTTGATATCATATATCATGATGAGACTCTATGATCAACCAACACACACTCTAGTCTTATGTATTACTCTTGTCTATTAGCCTTCCACTATAATATTTGAATAGGGACATAACAAGAATGTGCATAATCTTAACATCTGTGTGATCTCATTGTTTAGGTCATCATTTTAAAGACATACGTCATTGAGTAATGTCATTCTTTAAGACATTTATTATGTTTCATCATTATCTCATAACTGGTTGAAACAAAATAAATTGGAAGATTTCCTTTATTACTAATCAAATTGTTTACAAGATATGCCAGGTGAATCGTCATATTGGTTCGTTGGGCATACATACCAACAAATCATTAAAAACAACTAGTAATATTAATCGTAAATGATTATTCTCAATGATTTTCTGGAGTTAGAACTTATGACCATAAGAAATAATCAGGAAGTGTGGGATGAGGTTGATCAACAAAGGTTTCTTCTAGAACAAACAATTGATGTTTTCATTCCTATCACATTTCACACTATGTTTGAATTAAGAAAATGACATTGGAGACAATATTGAGTTTTAAATTGGAGGAGTTCCATCTGAATACATATGTTTTATTCTATTTTACTCTATTTTTGAAAACTTACAAACATGCCTTGGTAGTTTGCGCATGTTTATAGTTCTTGTTCGACATAATATACTATATAAATTTGACAGATTATAGTTAGATGGAACTGATTTTCATACAAACCCAAAGGTATCTAGAAAATAGTCAAATTTAGTTGTTGTCTTACAATAGTTACCAAACTATCCCCTCCCCTCATAATAATAAATATTCCAAGTTAACAAGAAGGTTTCATGTTTCTCTCACCTATTCTCTCTCTATGAGATAGATCCCTCTTTACGTCTTATTAGTTATGAGACAAGAAGAAACACTTACATAATCAGGGATCTAGAACACCATTATCCACAAAGCTCACTCAAACAATATGGTACACACTACCTTTTTTGTATAATATTTAGCTAGTGAAAAATTCATAAGAAATAATAATCGATCCTCTAGTAAGAGAATTGTAGTATAAAATACCACTGGAAGGTTACTTGTACCAAGCACAAAAATTTATGTTATATATATATGTTCTCACCAAATAATATAATATCTCAAGAGAATGTTCATAATAGGGACACATTTAAAAATATCTATAATTCTTTATGCTATCTTCATTACTAGATATACATTTTTATTACTCTTTGATGAATACTAATGAATGATTTGAAATCTCTTCTAAAAAAGGTATGTTGGATATATCGTCTTTAAATCAATGGATATTACATGAAGGGAGACCATGCATCTTTCATACTAGCTATTTTACTTTGATGTAACAAGCATGGATGCACAAATAACAATCATGTCTTTGTGACTCAACCAAATAAGAAAATTCCACATAGAACAAAATGTAGTAGTATGACTATAGAATTACAACCAAGACCTCATTTTTTAGAATTACCTCAAATTTTAAATGGGGGTTAATTTATGAAGGTGACACAATCTTATTTTTCCTATATTTATCTAATAATGAATTTAAGTTTTGTGAACATATGTTTCATCTGCATAAATGTGTGTATGTAGGATATTGGAAAAAAATTTGCTTACAAATGACTCTTTCCTTAGATTCCATTAACCTTTTGGAATAGATACAAACATCTAATCTCACAAAAATTTATGTAACACATTTATTTAGTATTCATGCTACCAAATAATTACCAATTAATTGTATGAATAAATAACCTTTGGGAAACATTATGCTACAATTTAATTAAATAATAATTCTTTGTTTTGAATTCCTTATGTGATGTTTGATAGACAATTTTTCCTCCCTTGTAGAAATTTAATTTTCCAGAGGAACCACCATCACACACACTATCAAACAAATATCAAGCCCTCCCAAGGGTCACGACTCACATCCATGGGACTCATCAAGCTTCAAATACTATCTCTATGGCCTTAGCAATTTTTTTACTAAGAGAAGAGTTCACACCACCAACAAATTAAGTACAATGTCGAGGAAATCCATAATAAGTACTTAATATATATACACACACATATATATATTATTAAAATTCTCATCATAATAAGTTCCTCTAACCTTATCCCAACCACCATTAGATGAATATTTCATGACCAGAAAACCTCCCATGTCAACCTTGTCATCTCGAATTAGTTGTTAAATAGAATAGATTCAATTAGGACTTTTCCTATTTAATAAGATCTCATCATACTATTAATGGGCATTTGTGTGCCATAATTTAAGGTGGAAAGTTTGATAGAGAGAATCCATGTCACTACACATCTACCCACTCTCTTATATCATCCACGAAAAGACTCTTCCCTTTAATAAATATTCATTATATATTGTAGATTCACTTGTATTTTAATTTTTTGTAGATAAATTGACAGGAGAATTTCACTTTCAGTGATTCTGCACCATTGTCCTTTTTCCATATCTTGCATGGTTTGTTGATATCTTTCTTCTATGATTCTTGAGTGAAGAACTTAAACATCAGTATCAACATGAAGGATGCACTACAAGGTGAACCTAGTTCCATACCCAAGCATGCAAACACTAGGTCTACACTCTGGGAGAATAATTTTTGAATGGGGGAACTATCTATTACGTTAGTCAGTGATTATGAGTCTCACTATAGATGCAAGAGATAAGCTATGCAATACCAAAATCCCTCCAAAAAAACCAAAGGAAACCAAGCCTCATCCGGATGTAGGTGGTGATGCTCATGGATCTAACAAAGTGATGGGAAGAAGGTGACATTTTCTTGATTAATGGATGCATGGTTTTTTCTAGTCTTATCCTTCTTTAGACCCAACCACCTTCCACCATTTGGTTACCACTTTAAGCATTTTATCATTATAAGAAAAGGTTTCTACATCCCTTCAATAATTTTCTTTGGATTGGATAACCTAAGATGAATCATTTTTGGTGTTTCTTCCCATTATTTTATGAGAAAATCGCACATTATTTACTATACAATTCTACCACAATCTTCCAATTTGGAAGTGTCTATTTTGTTTTTTTTTCTAAAGTTCATTGAGTGCCCATATATACTCTTGAAACAAATTTGGCATCTCCCTTTATGTATGTGTACACAGATGTATGGTCCAGTAGTGTTGAGTAGATAGAAATATATGATATATTATCCTCTTCCAATGGGTCAATTTTGGGTATTTTAGGACGGAAATACAAGTAACTTAGGTCTAGTGAGATTTGAGAAAATGTGCATAAATATTCTTTTCTAAAATTATATGTTTAGTATGTCAAGTGTTGTTTAACAATTTCTATTAATATATATGTACTATAATTATTCTTGTACCATAAATTTCACAAAGGTAAAATTTCTAGGTTAATCTGTACATAAGGTTTTACATCATATATAAAAGATAGTGTATTGACAGCAGTACTCATTTATGGAGTATAAACTACTTGAAATCATGTTGTCATCATATATATAACTATTAAATGAGCATAACTAGGAAACTTATACAAAATATAGAGGTAATATAGAGTTAGACCAACTATAAAGATTTGGATATCCCTGACAATATGGATATAATATATTTATCTTCTACTATATTTCTTAGAAGGATATTATCTAGTGGGTTTATGTTATTAGACAAATAGATATATCTATAACTAATCTGTAGATAGATATCTCAAAGCCTATATTTATCTATAACTACAAACATTAAGTAGTAAAATTTCCATAGATGAAAAGTTTAGTAGAGAGAAATTCTAGTCAATTATTCTAAATACAATATCAATTTTCTATTAGCTATTCCATACTATATATTTCAACCATAAGTCATAAAAATAAATCAAATTCATATACAAAAGGTCCTAGAGCTAGCCTAAAAGGGGTTTCACAAAGTATACACACGATATGTGATGCCTAACATACACATAGGAGGGGGTGGGATATCAAAACAACAACCCACAACCATCAACCAAGAATGAGGGCGACCAAGTTTGCAAAATGGGGGTGGGACACCCATAGTAAATCCCACAACATACAAATTAAAGTAGAATATTGTCTTAAAAGATAATCAATGTGAGTAGGAGTTATACAAATCACATTAACATAAATACTGACCTAGGGTATCATTAACATCCCCATCATCACAAACAAAAGTAATGAGTCATGTCAGACAAAGGCCCTCATAATTAGTAGACATGGTGAGGCCTTGGATGACCCTTCTAATTAAAATATGAAGAAGTCTCACCTATCCATGCAAGAAATAAAATGGATCAATAGCATAGATATTTGAAATAATATTAGTCACATGAGTTAATCAAATTGTAAGTAAATAAATGATCGACTTTTCAGTTAGATATGGCAAATGATCCCAACCACAAGGGTTCTCCCATTACCACATATGAGTTGATCAATGTTATTATATGCAAGGAGTCTTAAATTTATAATGACTTGACTCACAGTATAGATGAACAAAGTAGTTGAGGTAGCATAAAAGCAATCTATGATTGTTAGGCACAATAATTGATCATTTTTAAAAATTTAGTTTAGTTATAAAAAAAATATTTGGTTGCATAAAATTAAAATATTGAATCTAGATAATTAATTAAAAGTTGAATTACAACTCAATTTAGTTGAATAGTTTTACATATTTGACAAGAAAATTCCCTGAATTAGGGTTTCAACACACAAACATCTCACATAAAAGAACAATTTTAAAAATGATTGCAAGTGTTCTTATAGGTAAGTATGTAGTAAAAGTGTTTCTCTCACCCCATAAATGGACCAAATAAGCTCTATACCTTGAACTCGCAAGGTCTACCTCTATTGGTATCCCTCACTCAAGCTATCCACTTCCATTGATTAACCCAAAATGTTGAACTAGATTGTTCCTATTCCCTTAGCACCCTCTCAGCATTCATAGAAGAGCATGGAGCATAATAAGGATGATCTGTCATTAATATATGCAAATAAACACCCATCCATCGTGAAATAAAAATAAAACATGTATTTAATTCATATAAATATATAATTTGACATGAAATGATGTGGGGGATACTCCCCTACATCTAAAATGAGGAGATTACTCATTCATGACATGGATTTATATGCAAGATATAGACACATCATTATAATCTATAATTTGATTGATAAAAACTATCCTAGATATAAGGCAAAGATAGGGAATTGATAGTGAGGCGAAAGGGAACCAAATGCCTACTAGATAACATCAAGAAGAAATCCTCATGTCCCCTCCTAGGACCTAGAATGAGTGGGTAGTGATAGAGTTATGGAAAGGAGATAGATAATACTCCTTGGTAATGAAGATCCTCTCCCTCTTATCTTACAGTACTCCAAAATTAGATCTTTTATCTTCCCATATGTAATTTGTCATGAAATCAATGTACCTAAAATCAACCATATGGAAAACTCAAGTTCAATAATAATACATAGCTTGGCAATTATCTACTTCAAATTGCAATAAAGTATGAATATAATTGGACAATTCAGCCAACAAAATGTGATATAAAAGGTGATTATCAAAATATCTCTAAGCTTGATTTGTTCGATCTTAAGAATAAAAATATACAATAAAAAGATTATCATTTATGAACAACTTATGCATTAATATCCAAGTATTTAATTTGGTTGATTCACATAATGTAAAAGTTCCAAAGTGTCAGAAATCCTAACTAATTTTTTTATGATTTTGAAATTAGTTATCAGATGTTGTTGATCTAGTGAATTCACTATCCATGTCAGATTAATAGAAGACAAAAAGTGTAATCAACTCAAATATAATTGTGAATTAGAATCATGAAATTTGGAGCAGCTTAAAAAATCATGTACTTCATTAATGCATAAAAAATGATTTAGTATTAAAAGTAAAGGTTTAAATGCTTTGATGCTAATTTAGACTTATGCCAACCAGATCAGTAATCCAATGTAGGTCGACATACTATGCATTCATCTTAGTCTTTTTCTTTGGTGTCATGTATAATATATATAAAAACTTACCTAATTTCCCAAATTTTTAGATTCTGGTTCCTATTTGGTACCATGCCAACCTAATCTAAAATGACCCCCTAGAAGGATACATGAATCATATGAATTGAAAGGAACAAATAGATTCTCATTTTGGACCAGATAAAATCCAAATTAAACATTCTTAGACACCAAATTCACATCAACATGCAAATCACTTGTTAAACATAGATAAGATTGTTAAGTACATTAGGTCAATCAAGAAAAATATTTCTTGTTCACAATAGCTTTTATTCAAGAGTATCGAAATTTGGAGGTTTGGTAGAATGGATAGATTTTAACAATAACCAGTGCACAACTGATACATAGTGACACAATTTTCTATTGATTTTTTAAAAATGACCAAAAAGCGTAGTGAAGATGATGTGGGTCATAATAAAAAATAAACACCAATCATGCTTGGCCATGTCAAAAAGTAAGAAGAAATTACTAAAAAGTTGGAAATGATGAAGTAACTGATGAAAACCAAAAGCTAAATAGAACTATATGACAACCAATTTCTCCTCCACATGTTGAATTCTATGCTCTTCTCACTATGGGTCCAAATCTTGGAAATGGAACTAGGTACCTCAACATGGTGAAAACTACTACAATTTAGCATAGAGAAATGTAAGACAACCTTCTTCTACAAGTAACATGATGTGTAATATGATTTTTTTGTCGTATGACTCTCTTTTAGTCTTAGCCCTTGACAGGTAACATACCCTGCCTTGGATTTTTACAATGTACTCGTAAATCTTGGATGATTTCATAAACATTTTAAACATGTTTTTCCCTGACAATTACTTTGTGTGATAAAAAACGAAAGTCCTTTGATTTTTTTGGAAAAATCAGTGTGTGCGAAGTGATACCATGATGTGTTGAAAAATATCTCGTGTCTTATGGAATTAACTAATATGTCATGCATTCCATGTAAATTGAGAATGTAGGGTGTGATCAAAATGTTTTTGAACATTATATTCTACAAAAATATAAGTCATATGATGTGTTGATGTTTTTCTACTTATACTACATGAATCATAGGGACATTCCATTATAACATGTTTTGCTATGAGACGGCATGCAAGTAGATATGATGAGGGTCACACCATGTAATATAAAACCATATAATGTTTTTATTAGGCAGGCTCAATCTGGAATTATCCTTCATCTTTGAAATTTCTTACTAACATCCTTGTAATTCCAACCCATAAATGATATAACAATAAACTCATAATAGTTCTTAAGAATAGTGAACATAGTGTATTCATTGAAAGAATGAATAATTGAATAATACAATCTAAACTATCAATGATGGTTTGATCCTAATGTGTGGGCAAAATTTCCACAAAGGAACTTTATTTGTAGTCTAAAGGTGGACTCTGTGTATCCATAAAGTAATTTTAGTAATGGATATTGTGAATCCCTCTTCTATTGGGTCCCCTAGTAGGTATTACTTGAGTGTTTGGCCATTTTCCTTGAAGGGTGAATATTTCCATATATCTCCATGATGTACATCATTGACACAACAAATTCACTACATATATCATCCCTAGAGTTTAACCTTTTAGTGTCAAATATCACACTTATAAACAAGTAAGTAAATTCTTAGAATACAAAGGTACCAGTCCCAAGGAACAATATTTTAATATATTAAACTAAACCTTTCTACAATAAACAATATTAAAATTCTATTCTATTGAGACTGGTTCAAACTAACAAAAGAAATAAATATGTAGAAATAAAACTAGTTAAGTTGGATTTTAGTTCAAATATTAAGAGGTACATGGGGTCTGGGAGATTACCACCATAGACCATATTCTGACTTTAACCAATTCAATTCCTTGATTTTATTGATTAAATCAGGACCATGTCGATTTGTGTCCTTAAGGTGGACAAATCTCATAAGGGTTAGACTTCTTTCAAACTTGAGATCTCTATGTTTGAGGACCCTCGTTTCACAGTCCGACAAGTTCTATCATGTGATATCATCAAGAATTTGTGATTTTCAATCTGGTTTTCAAACTCATGGATCATTTCATCTCATCACCATAAGTTATAAAAGACAATATAATATGGGTAAAAAGATAATAAACTCCATCAACGAATCTTTTCATGAGATTATTGATTCATTCTTGTTGGTATCAGGTGATATTGTCACCTCATAAGGAATATAACCTATCTAGTAGAGAACTGGTGCATGATCAAGTGGAAAACATCTACTCAATGAAATATCAGAGTTAAATATAATCAAGTAAAGAACGGACTATGGGGCCACTCCCCATGTCATGGTATAGAAACTACTTAGACATCATAGAAATAGATCCAAAAAGTACAGATAGGGATAGAAGGAGTCATGTTGCCAAGATGCAACAATGAAGAAATCTTCATGAGGATGACGACAACTCCTTTTCTCCCATACTTTCTCCATGCACCCAGGGGGTAAGACAGCTGAGAATGAAGCATAAAGGGATGGAGTCAAAAAGATCCTTTGTTCATGGACTCCCCCTCCTTTTATAGGAGGGAAATGGGGGTTGGAACACAAAAAAATGTTGTTATCAGAGGATGGATTGACTTGGTCTATGGCATTGGCCATTTGACTGGATTAACTGCAAGCTTTGACATGAAGGAAGGTTTGATTACTATAATGAACCTTCTCAATTTGGAGTTTGACTCAGTTTTATTGGTGAGTCAAACAACTGGAGTTCCAGTCATGTGGTTGGTTTGTATTAATGAGCCTTCCTGGTTCTGAGTTTGACTGGGCTTTGTTGATGAGTCAATAAATGGGAATGCTAATAAAGGCTTGAATTAATGTTTGCTTTGACCCAAAGGCAGGTCAGTAGACCAACTAGTGATTAATCCTTCATTTTGTTTGTAAAAGCAAGCCTTCTCAATTCTAACTTTAAGTGGGTCTTTGGTGATAATGTCAGTCAATCAAATAAAGTTTCTGGACTTGACCAATTCTCACATGCGAGCCGACAGACTGAGATGTTAGTTGAATGATTGGAAAATCTAGGAGGCTAAATGTGAAAGTGAAGCCTCTAGTTCTTAGGTCTTTTTGGGCTTTGAAGTGATTGGGTCATTTTCTTATGAAATTTAAGAAATTCTTATAAAAACTCTAATTGAAAGAGAGAAAAGAAAAATTAAGACAATTAACTCTAAAACTAGGATATAATCAACAAAATTCTTCTATCTAATGAACTACTAAGTGCAAATAAAATGGATAAATATGCATCCACCCTAGTACTCCATGTGGAATGACCTTAAAAATGTAAATGGTCATGACCATCTAACATGTAACTTTCCTAGAAACATTTTCAACCTTGAGTTTAATAGTAGTACATGACCCCCCTCTACAAATTCCTTCTAAATTATTTTATTATGCCATGGATTTTCTATATTTTTCATACAAATTTGAATTTTCATAAGCATCCTCCTCATTTGTTAAAGCTCTTGAATGCACAACAATCTCTTTTCACTGGCTCTCTTTAGATTAAAATCAAGAAATTCTAAGGCCTATTATGGTCCATTCTCCAACTCAATTATAAGATGAAATGTATTTTCATAAACCAACTGGAATGGAGTGGTATCAATATGCATCTTTAAAGTCATATGATATGCCCATAAGGAATCATCAAACTTCTATGCCCAATCGTTTCACATTGTAGTCTCTATCTTTTAGACAACAACTTTGATTTGCAAGAAAGAGACTTCAACTTGGCCTAAAGTTTGTAGGCGATATTGATTTGAAATTTTATGGGTAACCCTATACTTATAGAGCAAACCATTGAACTTATTTTCATTAAAATGAGCTCCACCATCGTTTAAGATTGACATGAGAAGACCAAATCTAGGAAAGTTAACATTCTCCAACAGACACACAACAATACTTGAGTCTCAATATTGGATTTGAATTTCCTCCACCCATTTTGACTCATAATCACATGCCATCAGGATGTATTTGTTTTGAAATGAGATTGGTAAAGGTACCATATAATCAATTCCCTAAACGTCTAACACTTAAACCTCTAGAATGTTTGTAAATGGCATTTTGTTTCATTTTGTCAGTCCATCTATCTATTATCATTGATCGCAATATCTATTAAACTAATTCAGATCCTTGAATATTTAAGACAAATGAGGGCCATTTTGCACTATCTTTGTTGTCATCATGTATATGGAAAATTCCAACCATAAGTAAAATAATGGATGTATAAAATGACATCCTTGACTTCTTCTTATGGAATTCATCTTCTCAACAATCAATGGAACATTTTTAATAAAAAAAGGATCATGTCATTTGTAAACATTCATGTCATGATAAACTTCTTTCGGTGTTCATATGTAAGATCTAGATGCATCACTCGTGAAATAATGTATTTTTAAAAATTAACATATTAGGTAGTTGAAATCACAACAACTTTAGAATGTTCTTAATATGAAAATCATCACTGATTAGTACCCCATCATCATCTAAGAATCTAAGTTATAATTAATGGTTAAAAAAAGTTCTTTCATCCTTTTTTATCCTTAGTCTTCATGTTCAATCCCTGTAAGAGGAGAATGAATCTAATAAAATATCACTTAAAATCTTTGCTAGTCCTCAAATATTGAAAATATACATGTGTAGTGAATATGAACCCTTTTGAGTCTACCACGTATTGTCATAACTTATCAAAGGCAAATACACTGCCAAGATTCCTTTAGTTGTTTCATGGTTGATCTGAGCATTATATAGAGTTTTTATAGTGTAGCAAATAACATGCAACAATCCATCCCGTCTTTGTCCTAAGACAACTCTAATCACAAAATCACTTATAGTGCACATTATTTCAAATGGCTTTTTCCAGTCCAGTGGTTGAACAACGGGTCCTAAAATTTATACCTCCTTGTGAGAATTGAATAATTGACATAGATCTCATAAAATAAAATTTCACATCCTTTCCTAAGAGATTTAATTTCTATATTTTATAAACACTTGAGCCTTATGTAAAACCATGCATCGCATGAGAAGCTTCTGACATCCTTCATGTTGTTTGGATTGGCATCTTCTCAATCATTCCAATCATGTGATTATCAACTTGTATCCATTTATTAAAAATCCCAAGACAAAGAACAACTCCCACTTTACCATGAAATGAAACCTTCCCCAATTCATCAAGAAGTTCACATAGGATCATATATTTAAAACTTTTGATAAATTGAACAAGCAATCACTAAATGGGTTTCCATGGGTGGAAAACAGTCCATGGAAGCATGCACAATGTATTCAATAAGGTCATTGAAAGTTGGCATCATACAACATTGGGAAGTTTTAGTGGCATTGCACAAGTCTAATGACATTCACTTATATCCATAGGTGTTGTAGGGGATGAATGTGGCTTTCTCTTGGTCTAGAGGGTAGATTAGTAATCCGAAGAAATAAGGATATCCATCTAGATAACAAAAACAGGAATCGTCGGTTAACTTTTTGTCACAAAACTAGAATACAAATCCCATGAACCAAACGAATACCAAAGACAACATGCGGAAGCGTGAAATGCTTAGCATACAAGAACAGATAACAAGATAAAGGAACAAACATACTCTCAACATTCAACAACATTATTAAGAAACATTCTTTTATAACAACATTTTAGTTACATGTTCAAGAGTACAATTTTACAAGTCTGCTCATGTATACTAGGGAACTTACAACAAGAACACCTGACATAGTTCACCCAGCCCAACAAATTTCTAGCCATCTCTAAACCTATAAAATATGTGAAACAAGGTGGGTCAAGCAGACGAGGTGCCAAGTATAGGACTAAAAGATACATATATATAAGTATTGCATAATTTCAAAAAGATTTACAAAAATAACAAACAAGAATGAATAAGTTAAGTATTTAGAAAACCGAGAGCATGTGTTTTATGTCATTTTACTCCAATTATACTATGATTTCATGCATTTATCAATATCATGTATTTGTAAGGCCTTTTATGGACAACTTCTCACTGGAAGAGTCTATGATGGTGCTCAAGATTAGTTAACCCTTTATCAATGATCTTCCCTATCTTAATAACTCAAGTAGGACACCCATCCTCATGTCCCTACCTCAAAATATTAGGTAGGTGTATGAGGTTTGTATAATGGAGTTTCTATATTATGTTTGCAAGTTGTAAAGAAACAATACAAGACAAACATCGAGTACATACTAGAGTACTACATGGCAATATTTGAGCAAATAAATAAACATACTTATGTATCACATGTCAAGCAAGAAAGCCATAGTCATATAATTATTAAAGCTCGTACCTAATTAAGAGATTCTTAACTTAACTCATCCATTACCATCTAGATCATAACCAGACTTGATTAACAACAAGATTGCATACATGTATTAGATTCTCATCATTAAACCTAACTAGATCCATTTTAGGGTTTTGGCCAAATTAGGTTCAAGGTTGCTTATTGGTACATTAGATAGTCTTTTAATGATTTAGAAGAGGTCATAATGAAGATGTGGTCTGAGTTTCATATCATTATGAGGTTCCATGTATATTATAGGATTATTACAAGATTCATGTTCCTCATGTACCTTTTAAGGTGCAAAGACTCATAATAGGGCAAGAAGGCTCATGATCAGCAATACAAGAGAACCAAGAGTAAAATATGGTTCAAGTCAGTAATAAAAAGACATATGAATCACATTCAAGACTAGGTGGACAACCCTAAGGTCTAGGCATCATGATCCAACTTGGTTTCAACATAACAACTACATTTAAGATCCAACATACAAGGTGTGACGCCTCGTGCCACACAAAGTGAGATTACTCAGAACGAAACTATGGAAGAGAGATTAGCAAACTTATTAGCAAAAGAACTAAAATATAAAACCTTTTTCATAAAACAACCGTATTGAAAGAACCTTTACACATGATTCCTTTCATGCCTCAAAGCATTCACAAGGCATGATGTCAACCTATAATGAAAACACTATTCCAAAACATATATACATGATTCCATCATATCTGATATACAAAGAACAAATAAAGGTCGCATGTCCGCAAAACATTAACAAAATGTTCCCAAAGACCTGAGTGTACATGGATGACTCTAGGTCTCTATCAACAAAAGACATCCAGTAGCACATCCAACCTTATTAGCTACGGTCCCTCTGGCTGCTGCTCAACTTTCTCTACACGATCTCTACCTCCTTGTGCTCGTCCACCCAAAAAGGGTGTGGGAAACCCATGGGGTGAGATTCCAAATATCAGGGGGAAATATAACTCACCACCAACTCTATTATTATCATTAATAAGATAAACTGAGCAGCAATATAAATACAACTAAGATGAAGCAGGTAATGATTATTAATAGGAAGGGAAATTACTATTGTAGTGTGAAACATATTAATAATTTAGAAGGAATATGAAGAACATGTATATTTTCTATCAAGAGAATTATATAAAGATCATACAAGGCCTCAACCAATATTTTTGTAATTGATCCTATATGATTATACTACATGGTTGATTATACATTTCATTATGCCCCAAGGATTTGAGTCCTACCACCCAAATCAAACCAACCACTTGATAAGTACAAATTGGTGACATACATGGTCTAATGGAAGAGCCAAAATCCATAACCTCACCACACTTCTTGGTCAGCACAAGAGAAAAACACCGTAGAGGCATATCATTCAACTAAAAAAATGACATATTGTCAAGATTTGGAATTGTCTCACGCATGGCCATCCACATATATAATCATAACTAGCCCACCTTGGTACATGTACGGTGCTAGAAGAACAGGCTCAAGCATGGCAATTCTAATAAAAGGAGTGGCTCATGCATGGCCATCCATATCACAATGCGATTGGCTCACACGTGGCCGTCTCACATATCATGTATTTAAGGATACAATAAATTACTCGACTTGTACCCCACATATTCAAAAATATGCACTTTGAGTTAAACTCGTTTCATCATCCAGCAATAAAGCTGACACTGGAATGTATCTATGGAAAAGGGCAACTACACTATTGGATTTCACTTGATTAATTAGATCAATTTAAACATCCTTAATCATCAATCAAGTTACAATGTATAACCTCTAAACACGATCTACATAAATAGGGCATAACTCATCACCAAAAAAAACTAAAACATAGTAGGTGGGATCTCATCACATCATCATTTTATGCATGCTATTTCATTATATGTCCATCTCAAGGACTAATGTCCATCACAAAGACCAATCTCCATCACAAGGACCAATGTCCATCATAAGGATCAATCTCCATCACATCATAACCTCCATAGCTCATACCTGGCAATGTACATCAATCAATATCACCTGCATGGTTAGAAGTTGATAACAAGAAGGCAAAGCATCATCATATCATAGAACTCATGCTATACATTTACATCATACATATTACATTATAGCAATTAGGTTTTCACTTCTCCCAATTAGGGTTTAAAAGGTTAGATCACCAACCACCCTTAGGCTATCACTTTATCATTATTATGAGATGTGTTATGAGACATAGAAGCATTCTTCTCACTCTCATTATAAAACATGTTATGGGGTATAGGAACATAACCCTCCATCATACATACAACTACTCCATAGGATATCATTTCATCACTATGAGACCCTAACATCAACATGGTATGTCTCAACTACCATCACAAGATGTCAATTATGGTTTACACCTATGGCATCAGTTAACCCTAAATGTATTGGGAAACCACACTAAGATTGGGTATCAGACACCATATTAAGGTAGGATTTTAGTTTATCATCACTAGGTATTGGGCATAAAAAATGATATTGATTTATAGGTACTTGAGAAAGTGTATCGGCCATACAATCTCATAGGGTTCAGCCTAAGTATCTCTTTAGATATCGACCACCTTCATCAAGGTATATCAGCCACTAGGGATTGGAGAAGTATCGGTTGAACCTCAAGGGAGATGTTCCCCTCCTCAACTCTAGGTGTATCAGGCTGCATGTGTGTCAGATTATATGTATATCGGATTAGGGTTACCCATGTTGACTTCCATACTCAACTAAAAGCATGGAGATTCAACACTCTTCCTCACTAGTCATCACTAGATCATAATAATCCACATCATAATAGGTATATTGGTTTAACAAGAACCATATCAATTTAACATGTCAAATTGCATTGCATATCGGTTTGGCATATCATATCGGTTTACTCATCTTCTACCTAAAGATGACAATACTAACAAGGTAAAAAAAGGTGCATCTCATGGAAGCAACTTGGAAAGGTTCTATTCTAAAAAAAAGAATGTAAGGATACCAATAATATCTACTAACAAGCAAGGAAAAACGAGCTAAGGACAACTAGCAAGATAACAAGTAGAAAGGTGATAATAACAGAGTAGATTTAGAGTTATATAACCCACCTCAAGATCAACCACCATGCTCCAAGCTCCAATGTCAAGCTCCAAGCTCACGAACTCAAGGTAGAGAAAGAAGATCCTCCAAGCACAACACCTCCAAGAAGGAAGATAGAACTGAGGTTAAGAGAGAGCATATGATAGGAAAGAAGATACCAAGATCCATCACCGAGAAGAAGAAAGAAGGTGAGAAAGATAGCTAGAAAACCATGGCTTACCAGGGAAGGTGATTAAAGAGAGATCCACAAGCTTTTGGCTCACCCACCAAGCTCCAAGGGAGAGTGCTCTTCAAGCTCAAGGTTTCCCACCAAGGAGAGAAAGCAAGGATCACTAAACATGTTCTCTTGCATGGGAAGAGAGGGGTATATATACATGGCCAATGAGAGAGAGACCAAGGGGAAGGTGTCACCACCTTAGAACCCTAGAAGACACATGTCTAACAAGAAATGACACATGTAACACCATGCAACAATGTGATAAGATCTATGTCTCACCCACTTGTGCACTAAGGAATGCCAATGTTGATACACTCATCCATCCCCTTCACAAACCAATAGGGATGAAACCCTAGGTCACAAATCGATGTGGCACATCTCCAGAGTCACCAAAAAACGATATGTTGATCCTCAAGGTACCACCAAACTGATAGTATGTCCCTCAAGACACCCTCAACCGATATCAAGCCTCCTCAAGGAAACCACCACCTGATATAGTGTCTGACCAAGGCTCTTGAGCCCAAGACAACACTCTTATGAGCAAGGCACACCTCAAACATGTGCCCAAAACATCATAAAGGATGTCACCACTCAACCAAGGCCAAAAAAGGATCCCAACGCTTTCTCTATTTCCTCTAGATGATGCCAAGAGAGAGAAGAAACACTCTAGAGGTGGCCAACTTGCACATCAACCCCTATTCTAGGTGAATTGCGTGTTTGCACCAAACCTCTCCACAAAATACTAGCATCAAGCAACAAGCTCAAATAAGGATCACAAACCTCCAACATGCCCTAATTACATCTTATATGATTAGAGAAAGGATCTAAGCATCACACTTAAGAAAAACAAACAAGGTTATCCTAAAATGTAGGTCAGGGTCCTTACAAGCCATAAACCCCTAACATGGATTTTCCCCCCAAAATCCTAAGAGAAAAGATAAGGGTACTTACTCCTCGTCTCTTTTTTGAGCTCCCATGTGGCTTCCTCAACACTACGTTGATACCAAAGAACCTTCACAAGCACAAGGTCCTTCCTCTTCAACTTCTTCACCCTTCGATCAAGGATCAACACTGGGCCCTCCACATAGGTCATATCCTCATCAAGCTCCACCTCCATAGGCTATAACACTGACTCTGTATCCAGATGGCACTTCCTCAGTATACTAACATGGAAAACTTGATGTAACTTTTGAAACTCAGGTGGCAAGTCCTACTTGTAGGCCACCTTCCCAATTCGTGCCACAACTAGGTAAGGTCCCATAAACCTGGGAGCCATCTTACCCTTCTTCTCAAACCTCAAAACACCTTTCCAAGGAGAGACCTTCAGATATATGTTGTCTCCCACTTAAAACTCCAAGGGTCTATGAAAATTGTCAGCATACAACTTTTGTCTATCCTGTGCTACTTTCAACCATTGTTGTATCACTTTGATCTTCTCTGTCGTCTGCTGCACAAGCTCATGACCTAGAAGCTGATACTCCCCTATCTCATGCCAACACAACGGAGACCTAAAATGTCTCCCATACAATGCCTCATATGGTGACATGTCAATACTTCTCTGATAGCTATTATTGTAGGAAAACTCCATCAGATTGAGGTGTATATCCAAACTTCCTGATATCTGAAGAACACAAGCCCTCAATAGATCTTCTAAGATTTGGATGGTCCTTTTAGTCTGACCATCTGTCTGTGGGTGGAAAGCAGTGTTGAACTTAAACTGCGTACCCAATGTTGTAATCAGTCTCTCCCAAAAGAGACTTGTAAACTGAGGACCTCTATTAGATACGATAGCAACTAGAACACAGTGCAAACACACTATCTTGTCAAAATAAACTTGAGCACGTTTCTTTGATGTGAACATTTTCTTCACGGGGAATGGTCAGCCTGTGGCATCCAACTCACAAAAACAAGATTAACTTAAGCAGAAGCGAATTATTTACAGCGGATTACTAAAAATTACTAAAAATTAAAACTTTTTGCAAAGAGATCCACACATAGGAAATCTTTCTCATCAAGAACAATTGTATAACATTTACATTCTACTTCAAACGTACATAACTTGTACCATCTCTTTTCAGAGACTACATCATTAACTTCCTTATAAACATTATATACAGGTATTATACAAATCTCGAGGCATCAAGCCAAAACCTCAGATCGATTTATCAAGAACACTGACGAAAAACTCTGAGGACCTGAGAGTACAGAGACGACACATAGGACTTTCTAACTACATAACTTGACAGGCAGTATCTCCACCTGAGATATTACTATTGTCCTTGCTGTTACTACTGCTGTCCATTCCCTACAATAGGATTCCTGCTTCTTTGTCCACGTTCACCTAAAAAAGTTGGATCCCACGGGGGTGAGACAATTGTAAATTGCCCCAGCGGGAGATATAACTCTCTGCCAAAACATTGTTATAGCAGTTTATTAAAATAAATTGAGTAGAAGGATTATATATAATCAACAACAGGTGAGTCATTGTATGAACAGAGTGAAGTAATCTCCTTTTTCAAGGATAACATTGCATCTACTCATGGTAGACTCATAGTTCATCCATCTACTTGTAATGAATACAAATAGATATGAATAACATCAATGAACTACAAATATATAATCGAAATGTAACATCAGCCAATGAATTTCCGTATTCAATCCTCAGGAAAACATGTTATATGGCTGATTTCATTTTACAAACACACTTATGCCCTAAGGAGATGAGGTATACCGCTCATTCTCCAACCGACCACTGCAAAGTCGAAATCGGTACCATACATAGGTCAATAGGAGAGTCGGATTCCCATGAACTCTCACATCCCGGTCAGTGTGGGACAACAAGTAGGACTATGTTAACTGCTCAAGATAGCTTTCCAGGGTATACTGGAACTTCTCTATAGAGTTACAACATCAACTGCACTCTCATCGGCCATCGAGAGATTTAATGTTTATCTCCTCGACCTGACATATCATTGGGAGATTAATGATACATCCATTCCAACCATCGGGAGATTTGTGATACATCCATCCTGACACGTGAAGGATTGAGAGGTTTGATGTTTACCTTCCCTCAAATCTCTTCACCGGACGTAAGGATATTTTTCTCCCATTTACCCCCACATATTCAAAATATGTGTTCCGGGTTTTGCCGCGGAGCACCCGTTTCACCATCATCTATTCCTGATGATGATGGATCTATGGTCAGGGCTCTACATGAAAAGATTTCATTTGATTAATTAAGTACATTTTCATATTCTTTTAGCATCAGTCAAGTTCACAAACAAGACTTATTACAACAATGCTATAAAGAGACATGTACTACTTTCATCAGATACTTGTCAGTCTTTCAAAGACCTTGGGAACTCAGTCCCTCATTTCAATACTAGGAATTCTCATCCCTTCACATTCTCACCACCATAATCATATGGTTCTGGGTATTCAAACCCTTAACTCATCATTGAGGATCATTATCATATATTAAGTAACTATCACCTTCATGTCATCTGACCAAGGCATTCATGATACTTGTTACACAAGTGTTACACATGGCTCACAAGGCTACATAATATCTTGTCACCTCTTTCTAGGCAACAACTTACTCTTATGACTCATAAAATCCATGCACATTGTTACTTTTATTAAGCAACAACAACATCAAGGCACAAAAGGCCAATCAACATTCATTATATAAATGTCACATCCCAAACCTGGCTATATTCATCATCTCATAACATCTGCATGGTTATTAGACATGATGACAGTCATACAAGATATTCATCACATCATGTGATACAATAGTAACACCATTATTCCTTTCCCAGGAATTAGGGTTTACTATCAAATAGGGCTTTTCATTCCCTTTACCCAAATTAGGGTCAGGGTTCCGCATTTCTCATTAATTAGGGTTTCATGATTATATTATCTTTCCAACCCTCAATTCATTATTCCATACCTCTGGGGAATTCAAAGATATCATAAATAATTTATTCAAGATCATTACTCTCATCATATAGCATTAATGATCATCAATTCAAGGTATGAGTTCATTTCTCATCCTCATCATGGTATGACTACCTCATACTCATCAATTGGCTTAACCCCATTCTCAGGGTACATTAATTAACACTCATCAAAGTGAAACAACTCATTACATAATATTGTAATAGTTGCATAACACAATTCATATGTTTCTTACCCAATTATATTGGATTTGAAGTGTATCAAGGTATATAAACCTTGAAGTGCTGAATGTGATAACTATCATATCTTGATGTATCACTTTCTCATCATTTCAGACTCTCCTGAGTTAACCAACTTATCTTGTATTAAGGTATTTCCCCTCTTAATACATTACATCACTAAACTCTCAACTTTAGCATATAATGCATAGGCCACACATTACAATTGTCCAATTATCTTTAATGATACGGACTTGTCTAATGCTAAAGACATTGCTTACAATAAGGTTGCTTATAATCAACCACATGAAATGTTTCACCTTTATAAGGCCATTCCTTCTATCTCATCATTAGGGTTTCTTTATACCCTTACTTAAAATTAGGATTATGATTCATTGTCATATTGCCCAGGATTAGGGCTTTATGCATTATGACATCACATTAAAGTCTCATATACCTTCACCCTACTTGGGGCCTCTCATCACAACATAGCATTAGAACATCATGTGGTGTTAGTTCTTAATTAGGGTTTCTCATGGAATCACCCTCAACTAGGGTTTCTCATGGAATCACCCTCAACTAGGGTTTCACATGGAATCACCCTCAACTAGGGTTTCTCATGTCGTTACATGACATCACCCTAAGTTTGATTCTCACATCACATCACCACATCAATGTTCCATATACATCATTCTAACTTAGGGTTTCTCATGACATAACCCTGGATTAGGATTTCACATGGAGTCATCCTTAATTAGGATTTCCACCATAGTCACCCACAATTTTGGTCTACTATTCATCTCCATTAGGATTTCATTCAATTATCCATAATTAGAGATTCACTATTCATCTCAATTAGGGTTTTACATCTCATTTCCCTAAATTAGAGTTTCACATATCATTCCCTAGATTAGGGCTACATCCTCACCCTGGATTAGGGTTTTATTTAGAATTACACTCAATTAGGGTTAGAATTCAATAACCCTTTCGATTAGGGTTTATGTTCATGATTAGGGTTTCATGATATCTTTGCTTAAGGATCATACCCTTAATCACCACCTGAATCATACTCCTGTATGAATTTCATGCTATCATCCTCTCAACTTGATTAGGTCATATCAACCCTTCAATCAAGTACATACAACTATGATTAACATAGTGTACCAAGTCATTGGTCCTATAAGCAATTAGGGTTCATCCCTTAATTGGCACTAATCACTTAGGTACTATTAGGGTTTTAACCTTTGTACCTTCATTGATTATCATTACTAATCATCATTGGATCAATGGATCATTCATGATCTTAATTCTCAAGAGATTCAATCACATTGGACCTCCATTACATAAGGTATCCAATCGAATTGACCAATTGAATCTTCAATTACAATAGGTTTCCAAGTGGATTAACCAATTGAATCCTTAATAAACTTTCACTATTTGAGCCCCAAACGGTCTTGGTCTTTCAAAGTTCAAACGGTTTGAAACCGTTTGGTAAAGGTGGTGCTTGAGACCGTTTGCTAAAGCAACTTTTTTGAAACCGTGTGGGCTCAACTAGTTTGGGATCATTTGGTCCCAAACAGTCTTGAGATCATTTGGCCCCAAACGGTCTTGAGACCATTTGGACTCAAACGGTCTTGAGATTGTTTGGTCCAAACCTTCTCAAAACTGCATGGACCAAATATGGTCTCAACCAATCAAATTGAATTAGGGTTTCCAATGTTGATTCCTTCGATCATTGAATTCATGGAACCAATCATCAATTGGACCTATCCTCATACTTCAATTGAGTTAAATAGGTCAACCTTCAACTGATTTGACCCTCAATTGGTCATCAATTAGGGTTTTAATCAATTGGATTAGGGTTTGAAATCGATGATCCTTCAACACTAATCAATGCAAGATTAGTTACTTTGAAACCATTGAACCATCATACAAATTGAACATGACCTGACCCCAAACGGTCTTGAGGTCATTTGGATGACCACCAAACAGTCTTGTGACCGTTTTCCCATCACATCATCAAAATTGAAGTCAACCAATTAGGGTTTGGATCATTGGATTGATCACCAAATCAGCAATTGATTACACTTCAACTTAGTATCTATGGATCATCAATTGCTTAACCATACTCAACCCTAGACCTCCAAATGGTCTTGGGTGATCCCCAAATGGTCTTGAAACCATTTGGGTCAATCAACCCAAATTTCAAACTCAATCAACTTGGAAATCAACACTTAACCCGATTAGGGTTTTGGTGATTGATTGACCTTCAACTCATGAACCAATTGGAACTAACCAATCAAAATTGATGGGTCATTAACCTAGATCATTTTCAACATATATCCAAACGGTCAACCCTAGTAAACACCACCAAACGGCCTAAAACCGTTTGGTCTCATGCGGTTTGGTGAAACCGTTTGCTTCTAAACGGTTTGAAACTGTTTGCTCCCAAACGGTTTGGGAAACCGTTTGAGCAACTCAATCAAGACCGTTTGCCTTTGATATTTGGAGAGGTGTGTGCTTATCATATTCAACCTCTAAACTCACAAAACCTTCTATGGTTTCCATGGTGATTGCATCCATCAACCAAATCAATTATTGTAAATGTAGAAATGATCATTATTTGATAAGGAATTGAATGCAATAACAAAATCAAGGGTTCAAGTTATAAAAACCGCCTCCAATTGAGCTCCAAAGTTCCATGTTCACAGAAACAATGGTGGATGCAACTCCTTTCACCATTCCAAGGCTCGTCCTCAAGGTTTGAGTGAAAAGGAATGGTCAGAATTAAAGAGGAGATCGAAATAGGAAGAAATCATGCATTGATTTGTGATTTCCACCATGAAATCGTGGTGAACCAAGGTCAAGAAGCTTACCAACAGGTAGGGGGTCGTCCTCCTGCTCCTACCAAGCTACCTTGGTCGTTTCCCAAGCAAGGAGAATAAGTGGGGTCGAAAAATCCTATCATTTGGCTTGTAAAAGGTCCTTTTATAAAAATTCAATGGGAGAGAATATACTTCGTAAAAATCCATTTAATCCAAATATGGCCGCCTCTTCCCCCTCATCTTCCTTAGGGACGAGGGTATCTTGTTTTCCTAATATTCCTCTCAATTATCCATGATTTAAAAAAAAGCAAACCAAACACCTTAAATCATATTATATTAATATCCATATGTGAGTGGATATTTCTTTTTCTTATAAAATTGAGAGTGAGTTATCCATTCCCTAGGACATTTTCGAGGTCCTTGCAAGGATCAAGGATGTCCACACACATCGAAATCCAACCATTTTAGTTTTGGTTGAAGCCCCTTTAATTAATACATTTATTGTTTCCCTAAATCGAATTAGGGTTTCAATTAGGATTAAATCTTGATTATTTTAATATCAAGTTTCTCTCTCCTCCAACTTAATTCAAATGAGGCGCCCCTCTCATTTTATTTGCTTTACATGGTGCCAAGAAACATTAGGGACCTTATAGAAGTGGTAATTTACATATTTCACCCTAGGTTTTGGGTAAATTGCACATTACACCAAAACTAGGTTTTCATGAACAAACATTGCTTTATCAACCCTTTCTTGGTATTCAGGCTTCCATAAGCCATACCTCAGCATCATTTTCACTCTCATGATGCTTCAACACACGAGGAACATATTTTCATGCACAATTTGCACTTAAACCCCTCAACTTGGGTAATTTGCACTTTAGTCCAAAGCAAACAAAACATTGATTCCAACAATGTTCAAAAAGGACTAGAATTGCAACATAAGTTCCTCTTGAGGCCTAATTAATTTTCACAAGATAAGATTAAGCATTTAATCACCTTTCTTAATCAAAACACCTAGGGTTAAAGTATAACCCATTTCAGGGGTGTTACACAACCTGTCAATGATTACCCAAATGGAATCATAACCTTTGACTATCCTAGGCAGACCAACCACAAAGTCCTTAGTCCCATGATCCCATTACCACTGAGGTATAGGCAACGATTGCAACATTCTTGTAGGCTTCTGATGCTCAACTTTGATTTGTTGACATACTGCACACAATGCGATGAGCTCAGCTACATCTTTCTTCAAGCTTGGCCACCAATACATATCATTCAGATTGTAGTACGTCTTGGTACTACCTGGGTGCATAGCATAGATAGATGTATGAGACTCTTCCAACGCCATCTTCCTCAGGTTATTTGCATCAGGAATTACTATCCTATGATGATAACATACTATCATGTCTTCCATCTCGTGAAAACCATCACGCTTCTCTCAAGGCATGGGTTAACTTGCCCTTGATCTTCATCATTAACTTCTTCACCGTCCAAAGCAAAAACTCTTCCAGCTCTTCTTTCCACAGGTCTTCCTCTATTATTGTTACCATTATTGTTTCCCTGATTCTGAGGAGGTGCTTGTTGTTGTTGTACTGGAGCCTGACCATTATGACACTTGGGACAATCAGGTCGGATGTGACCAGGTTCATTGCAAAAGTGACATACCATTGGTGTGCCTTGATTTATAACATGAGGGCACTTCCCTGGAGGATGGGGTCTATTGCACTTTACACAACTGTCTCTTTTCTACTCATCACCTGAGGACTTCCTTTTCTTGTCGAACTCCCTTGGTTGAAACCCTGGGTAAGACTCCACAGCCAAAGCTTTATCAACCATATGCTGAAAGGTCAATGGCAATTGTGGGATTAGAGCACGTCCCACATTATAGTTGAGCCCTTGGAGGAAAAGGTCAACCCTATTTTCCTCACCCAAGCCAACTGCATGACGCTCCAACAGCAGAAACCTTTGCACGTAATCAGAAACGGATAATGAACCTTGCTTCAAACTGTAGAACTCTGCTTCTTTCTTCTTTAGGGTAGCAGTGCATATATACTTACCACAGAAGAGAGTCAAAAACGCTGTCCAAGACATGGTCGAGACGTCTCTAGTCCTTGCAATCCCATTCCACCAAACTCTTGCAGGTCCATCCAAAATATATGAAGCAAACCTAACCTTTTGGTGTGGAGGACAGGCCATACCATCAAATGTTCTCTCTAAGGCTAACACCCAATCATCTGCTTTGTCGACCATCTCTATCTCACCTTCACCCTTGAAGGAAGGTGGTTGCATCTTCATGAACTCCATGATCGAGAACTCCTTAGTCTTTTCAGGTACAGATGGGTCTTTCATCTTCCCCACCATGGAAGATGCAAAGAGTTGTCAATACATGGCCAACTCTTGCTCTGGAGTCATAGCTCCTCCTGAACCAACAATATCAGAGGTTCTATGACCAAACCTAGCATTTTGAGGCATCTCATAACCATACTGGTTGTCAACTGTTGAGTTATCTCCAGCCATTAGGGATTTTCCTGCACAAGGCAAGGACACTAGGTATAAGCAACCTAAGATAAAGGTAAACATCCTAAGGGAGATGAGTTTAAAATAGTTAGATAACCGACTGCTAGTGGCTCTGAGACCATGTTGTAAAGAAGTGAAACCACTTCTCTACTAGAAAGAAAAGACCACATCCCTTGAACCAAACACCACGTAAATGTTTTCACCAAAGGGATGGAGACTAATTCATTCAACATGTATGTATCATTACACAATGAGTAGCAGCAGAAAATATCATTATCTAACAATTTACAAAGCTTGATAACAAGATACAACACTTCACCACATATAGGTATCTAAAGGAAAACTAAACATAAAAGCCAAAGACCAAGTTGAGGGTCATCTAACCACCTCTTCAAGTCTCCCCAAAGATCATATACAAGGTTGATGTTGAAGTTCACTCTCCTCGATCTAACCTGGGGTTGGAAGCATACCCCACAAAAGAGAGGAAGAAAAGAAATACATCAGCAAAAAGTTGGTATGTGTATGCTAAAGGAAACTTTGAGCAATTTAAGCAATAAGGACATCAAAAGTAAAATGCTTCCCATACAAGAGATAAGGACTACCGACATGGGAATTAAAGAAAAGAAACATCATAACTTGATAAAAGAGGATACTTGCCATGAACAACAAAATTTGTGCAACAAAAGCACATAGATAGATAGTAGGGCACACACCCCACAATCATCATCAACATGCATGCATGTGAGATAAACATAGCCCTAGAACAACATAAACACAATTAGCGGCCAAGCACAAACTTGAACCTGATAGAGAAAGGAATACTTCCAATCTCCCAAATATATAAAATTGAGTATGGATTACTTCCACACTCGGGTATAGAGAAGTGGTATACTACCACCCTCCTTAATAAACAATAGGGGATTACTGCCCCAAAACCAAAGTAATTTCCACTAGTCTAGTGCTACTGAATCACATTGCATGTAAATATAGTGGCAAGTAAAAATATAGTCAGAAGATGATACAAAGTTTGCCATCACACAATGGAAAACTCAACATATAAACAAATCCACTTCAAAGTGGGCATATATCACCAAGTAAACTTCGAAATCATAGTGGGCATATAATATCAAAAGTCCAACTTGCACCAAGGCAACAAGATAAGATTCCAAGAGAATATCCATGATCACAAGATCAATAATAAAATAAGGTACTTCACATGAACCATGATATCAAAAGGAGAGAAAATGTGTAAAGGCTATTGTCCATAGGACCAAAAGTAAGACAAAAATAGGATAATTGCTCAAGAAGAATAATCGGAGATGCAAACATACATAAGAGAGAAGAATTACTCAATAAAGAATAATCAGGGATACAAACATACCTCAAATTAGAGTATAAACTGCAAAGCACTCCTAGATCCAAGTTTAGGTCACCAAAGTCCTATTAAACACATATACAGAATGTATGTCAATTTCATACACATTAGCCAAACCCTAAAATCTACCTTTTTATATATGTATGAATTAGGTTATAAAAACTATTCCATATTTTAGGTTATGTTATTACGAGTCTAAAACATATTTTATTGTATTTTCCTGACTTATATATAATTAGTTATGATTTTTACAAGTTAATTTATCCTTAATTAGATCCACTAAAACACCTATTATTAAACTTTAGACTCAGTTATCAAAACATATACCATTAGTTAGATCTTATTTTTCTGATTCCAATGAATATTTTTCCATAATTTTCTTATCAACAAGTAATTAGTTATGAAATTTTTAAACGCGACCAATCAGATAATTCCACATAAAAAATTTGCATCGAAAGTGGATAACAGGAGAGGGGCCCGCGTGACTTGGCCCAATCACAACCGGCTAAGTCACCGGTCAAACCCTTGCAAGACCATGACTAAAGGAGGCAGATGGAACCCGTGAAAGGATGAAAATACCCCTCAAATGAAAAACAAATAAGAAGGGGAAACGAGAAGGATGAAACGACAAAACACATGGTACATTGTTCTTCGTTGAACCATCTGAAGCAGATGAAATGGAGCACATAGCCTCTATAAAAACCTGAACACTGAAGATCGATTTGAGTAAATAGAAGTGTTGTTGAGTTCTTGGGACCAAGACGAACCCAATGAGCCCTGACAAGGACCAAACGTCGTCTGAAGGAGGCAGAACCCAGGTTCTGTCATAGCTTGAAAGCACAGAAACAGCGGGAGAGAAATCGGGAGCAAGAGCGGTGAAACGAGGCTAATAAGAAGAAGAACTCGCTTGGTCGAAGCTATAAAAGCAAAAAATTGACCAAAAATAGAAGGAGAGCGAACATGTAACCTCGCCGGAGATGAAAAAAGTGAAGCTAATGGCACTCTTGTCAACAGAGAGGTAGGGCGAACCACAGACCAAAGTGCAAAAAGGAAAAGGTCGAAGGAGGTCCAGGGATGATCACCGGAGAACTAATTGAATTGAGAGTGGATGAGATGGTCGGGGCATCGCCGAGGTTTTCGGAGGAGAAACCAAGTAGGCCCGGCTGCACCAAGCGCTTTCTGGTCCAATTGAGGCCAGAGGAGAAGAGGTGGATGGTTGTAGATCCTTTATGGGTGATTTCACGAGTAGGATGGGCACGAAGAGCACGGCTGTGAAATTTGCTGGAGATCAAGGAATTGGGGATTCCATATTTATAGGGTTTTTGGGGTCAAATTATGGATCAATGTGATCAGAATGGAGAAATAAATCATTTGGGAAAGAAATCAGAAACTTTCGTCGAGAAACTGGAGAAAACAGAAACGGGAAACTTCACAGCTACTGTCCATCGACGAGAAGACTCCTACCCAAGGTAGAAGATGACCCCCAACCATCAGATCGCGCATATGACGGTCAAAAATCGCCAGGAAAAATTCAAATGGCGTGTGACAATGACTTATGCGAGAAAATTGGAAAATAAATCGAATTAAACAAAGTGAAATCCAATTATGCATACCTTTTCTCATTCCTCATTTAGGGGTTCTAAAAATATCCAAATTAAACCAAATCTTGCACATAAATTAAGTTAAATGTGTAGATTCCGAATATACTCTTAGTTTTGCCTTTTGGAAACCTTTAATGGGTTAAATAAGTCAAATATTATTTTCTCTTTCCTTCTTCAATTATGGCTTTAGGATTATCCAAATTTGATGAAACTTGACCCACAAGTTAACTTAAGTGTGTTGAATATGAATTTGCATTTATTTCCAACTTTTGGTGTCATGAATTTTATTTATTTATTAATTACACCTTTTAGGCATTTTCTCTCTCCTATATATACCTATTAATCAAACATTATCCAAATTAGTTGCAAATTTTCCCAAAGGCTTATTTTTATATTTAGATTATGAATTTGGAGTTATTTTTCCAATTTGAGGGCATTAAGTATTTTATATCACTTTATTGGCCTTATTCCTATTTTCGTTTGATAAGGACATTAATATATACAATTATCTTCCAAATTAAATGATACTTGGCCCTTAAGTTACTTTTTGGTCAAGAAAACGAATTTGAGTATCAAATTATCTTTGTGGGTTTCCAATTAAATTTTTGGTGCAAAATATTTCTCATTATCCTCTTTTATTCTTATTTCCTCTAATTATTGTATTTATCATTTCCTTTATATATATAATTTGGATTTTCTCTTCTATTCCTATTCTACAAAGAACTAGAAAGTTCTAGAATGAAATATTTTAGTATTTTTATTACTTAGTGTATAATTTGAACTTTATGCCCATTATTAAAAATCTATTGAGGTATTGTGCATACAACCCTATATTAAGAATATATGGGAAATATTTATACAATTAAGTTATTTAATTTCTTATTATCATCCAAATGAGTCATTATTAAGTACAAAGTATTTTAGATTCTCTTAATTACAGGTATTAGCTTATCCTTATTTGGCTAAGTCAAAAGGGTAAAACTATTAGGGTAGAATTCTATTTCTGGTATGTTACAACACACCACCCCTTTAAGGGATTTCGTCCTCGAAATCAAAACATCCATAGGAAACTTATTCACCACCCCTTAAAGGGTTCATCTCATAAAATCAAACTTAACTTTAGTTATAAAAGTTTCAACTATACTTCTTACATCCACTACATAAGCAACATGCAAAAGGAAACATAACTTGTAAAGACTAATCTAAGGAACTATGGGTTAACTTGCCCTTGATCTTCATCATTAACTTCTTCACCGTCCAAAGAAAAAACTCTTCCAGCTCTTCTTTCCACAGGTCTTCCTCTATTATTGTTACCATTATTGTTGCCCTGATTCTGAGGAGGTGCTTGTTGTTATTGTGATGGAGCCTGAACATTACGATGCTTGGGACAATCAGGTCGGATGTCACCAGGTTCATTGCAAAAGTGGCATACCACTGGTGCGCCTTGATTTCTGACATGAGGGCACTTCCCTGGAGGATGGGGTCTATTGCACTTTACACAACTGTCTCTTTTCTGCTCATCACCTGAGGACTTCCTTTTCTTGTCGAACTCCCTTGGTTGAAACCCTGGGTAAGACTCCACAGCCAAAGCTTTATCAACCATCTACTGAAAGGTAAAGGGCAATTGTGGGATTAGAGCGTGTCCCACATTGTAGTGGAGCCCTTGGAGGAAAAGGTCAGCTCTACGTTCCTCACCCAAGCCAACTACATAATGCTCCAACAGTAGAAACCTTTGCATGTAAGCAGAAACGGATAATGAACCTTGCTTCAAACTGTAGAACTCTGCTTCTTTCTTCTTTAGGGCAGTAGTGCAGATATACTTACCACAGAAGAGAGTCAAAAACTCTGTCCAAGACATGGTCGAGACGTCTCTAGTCCTTACCATCCCATTCCACCAAACTCTTGCAGGTCCATCCAAAACATATGAAGCAAACCTAACCTTTTGGTATGGAGGATAGGCCATACCATCAAAAGTTCTCTCTAAGGCTAACACCCAATCATCTGCTTTGTCGACCATCTCTATCTCACCTTCACCCTTAAAGGAAGGTGGTTGCATCTTCATGAACTCCATGATTGAGAACTCCTTAGTCTTTTCAGGTACAGACGGGTCTTTCATATTCCCCACCATGGAAGACGCAAAGAGCTGTCAAAACATGGCCAACTCTTGCTCTGGAGTCATAGCTCCTCCCGAACCAACAGTATCAGAGGTTCCCTGACCAAACCTATCATTTTGAGGCATCTCATAACCATAATGGTTGTCAACTATTGAGTTATCTCCAACCATTAGGGTTTTGCCTGCACAAGGCAAGGACACTAGGTATAAGCAACCTAAGATAAAGGTAAACATCCTAAGGGAGATGAGTTTAAAATAGTTAGATAACTGACTGCTAGTGGCTCTGATACCATGTTGTAAAGAAGTGAAACCACTTCTCTACTAGAAAGAAAAGACCACATCCCTTGAACCAAACACCACGTAAATTTTTTCGCCAAAGGGATGGAGACCAATTCATTCAACATGTATGTATTATTACACAATGAGTAGCAACAGAAAATATCATTATCTAACAATTTACGAAGCTTGATCACATGATACAACACTTCACCACATATAGGTATCTAAAGGAAAACTAAACATAAAAGCCAAAGACCAAGCCGAGGGTCATCTAACCACCTCTTCAAGTCTCCCCAAAGATCATCTACAAGGTTGATGTTGAAGTTCACTCTCCTCGATCTAACCTGGGGTTGGAAGCATACCCCACAAATGAGAGGAAGAAAAGAAATACATCAGCAAAAAGCTGGTATGTGTATGCTAAAGGAAACTTTGAGCAATTTAAGCAATAAGGACATCAAAAGTAAAATGCTTCCCATACAAGAGATAAGGACTACCCACATGGGCATAAAAGAAAAGAAACATCATAACTTGATAAAAGAGGATACTTTCCATGAACAACAAAATTTGTGCAACAAAAGCACATAGATAGATAGTAGGGCACACATCCCACAATCATCATCAACCTGCATGCATGTGAGATAAACATAGCCCTAGAACAATATAAACACAATTGGCGTTTAAGCACAAACTTGAACCTGATAGAGAAAGGAATACTGCCAGTCTTCCAAATATATAAAATTGAGTATGGATTACTGCCACACTCGGGTATAGAGAAGTGGTATACTGCCACCCTCCTTAATAAACAATAGGGGATTACTGCCCCAAAACCAAAGTAATTTACACTACTCTAGTGCTACTAAATCACATTGCATGTAAATATAGAGGCAAGTAAAAGTATAGTCAGAAGATGATACAAAGGTTGCCATCACACAATGGACAACTCAACATATAAACAAATCCACTTCAAAGTGGGCATATATCACCAAGTAAACTTCCACATCATAGTGGGCATATAATATCAAAAGTCCAACTTGCACCAAGGCAACAAGATAAGATTCCAAGAGAATATCCATGATCACAAGATCAATAATAAAATAAGGTACTTCACATGAACCATGATATCAAAAGGAAAGATAATGTGTAAAGGCTATTGTCCATAGGACTAAAAGTAAGACAAAAATAGGATAAGTTCTCAAGAAGAATAATCGGGGATGCAAACATACATAAGAGAGAAGAATTTCTCAATAAAGAATAATCGGGGATACAAACATACCTCAAATTAGAGTCCAAACTGCAAAGCACTCCTAGATCCAAGTCTAGGTCACCAAAGGCCTATTAAACACATATACAAATTGTATGTCAATTTCATAAACATTAGCCAAACCTTAAAAGATACCTTTTTATATATGTGTGAATTAGGTTATGAAAACTATTCCATATTTTAGGTTATGTTATTACGAGTCTAAAACATATTTTATTATATTTTCCTGACTTATATATAATTAGTTATGATTTTTACAATTTAATTTATCCTTAATTAGATCCACTGAAACACCTAATATTATACTTTAGATTCAGTTATCAAAACATATACCATTAGTTATATCTTATTTTTCGGATTCCAATGAATATTTTCCATAATTTTCTAATCAACAAGTAATTAGTTATGAAATTTTTAAATGCGACCAATCAGATAATTTGACAATAAAAAATTTGCATCGAAAGTGGATAACAGGAGAGGGCCCCACGTGACTTGGCCCAATCATAGCCGGCCAAGTCATCGGTCAAACCCTCACAAGAACACGACTAAAGGAGGGAGACGGTACCCGTGAAAGGATGAAAATATCCCTCAAACGAAAAACAAATAATAAGGGGAAACGAGAGGGTAGAAACGACAGAACACATGGTACATTGTTCTTCGTTAAACCATTCGAAGTAGATGAACTGGAGCACATAGCCTCGATCAAAACCTAAACACTGAAGATCGATTTGAGTAAATAGTAGTGTCGTTGAGTTCTTGGGACCAAGGCGAACCCAACGAGCCCTGACAAGGACCAAACGTCGTCTGAAGGAGGCAGAACCTAGGTTTCGTCATAGCCTGAAAGCACAGAAATAGTGAGAGAGAAATCGGGAGCAACAACGGTGAAATGAGGCTAAGCAGAAGAAGAACTCGCTTGGTCGAAGCTATAAAAGCAAAAACTCGACCAAAAACAGAAGGAGAGCGAACAGGGAACCTCGCCGGAGATGCCAAAAGTGAAGCTAATGGCACTCTTGTCGACAGAGAGGTAGGGCGAACCACATACCAAAATGCAAAAAGGAAAAGGTCGAAGGAGGTCTAGGGATGCTCACCGGTGAACAAATTGAATTGAGAGTGGTCGAGATGGTCAGGGCGTCATCGAGGTCGTCGGAGGAGAAACCAAGTAGGCCCGACTGCACCAAGCGCTTTCTGGTCCAATTGAGGCCAGAGGAGAAGAGGTGGATGGTTGTAGATCCTTTATGGGTGATTTCACGAGTAGGATGGGCATGAAGAGCACAGCTGTGAAATTCGCTGGAGAACAAGGAATTGGGGATTCCATATTTATAGGGTTTTAGGGGTCAAATTCTGGATCAATGGAATCAAAATGGAGAAATAAATCGTTTGGGAAAGAAATCAGAAACTTTCATCGAGAAACGGGAGAAAACGGAAACGGGAAACTTCGCAGCTACTATCCATCGATGGGCAGACTCCTACCCAAGGTAGGATATGACCCCCAACCATCAAATCGTGCATCTGACGGTCAGAAATCGCCAGGAAATTTCAAAGGGCGCGTGACAATGACTTAGGCGAGAAAATTGGAAAATAAATCGAATTAAACAAAGTGAAATCCAATTATGCATGGCTTTTCTCATTCCTCATTTAGGGGTTCTAAAAATATCCAAATTAAACCAAATATTGCACAAAAATTAAGTTAAATGTGTAGATTCCGAATATACTCTTAGTTTTGCCTTTTGGAAACCTTTAATGGGTTAAATAAGTCAAATATCATTTTCTCTTTCCTTCTTCAATTATGGCTTTAGGATTATCCAAATTTGATGAAACTTGACCCACAAGTTAACTTAAGTGTGTTGAATATGAATTTGCATTTATTTCTAACTTTTGGTGTCATGAATTTTATTTATTTATTAATTACACCTTTTAGGCATTTTCTCTCTCCTATATATACCTATTAATCAAACATTATCCAAATTAGTTGCAAATTTTCCCAAAGGCTTATTTTTATATTTCGATTACGAATTTGGAGTTATTTTTCCAATTTGAGGGCATTAAGTATTTATATCACTTTATTGGCCTTATTCCTATTTTCTTTTGATAAGGGCATTAATATATACAATTATCTTCCAAATTAGATGATACTTGGCCCTTAAGTTACTTTTTGGTCAAGAAAATGAATTTGAGTGTCAAATTATCTGTGTGGGTTTCCAATTAAATTTTTGCTGCAAAATATTTCTCATTATCCTCTTTTATTCATATTTCCTCTAATTATTGTATTTATCATTTCCTTTATATATATAATTTGGATTTTCTCTTCTTTTCCTATTCTACAAAGAACTAGAAAGTTCTAGGATGAAATATTTTAGTATTTTTATTACTTAGTTTATAATTTGCACTTTATGCCCATTATTAAAAATGTAACTGAGGTATTTTTCATACAACCCTATATTAAGAATATATAGGAAATATTTATCCAATTAAGTTCTTTAATTTCTTATTATCATCCAAATGAGTCATTATTAAGTACAAAGTATTTTAGATTCTCTTAATTACAGGTATTAGCTAATCCTTGTTTGGCTAAGTCAAAAGGGTAAAACTATTAGGGTAGAATTCTATTTCTGGTATGTTACAAGTAGTGCCTCCAAATCTTCAAAGCATGTTCTACTGCAACTAACTCTAATTAATGGGTTGGATAATTCTCCTCGTGTTTCTTAAGTTGTCTAAAAGAAAAGGAAACTACTTGCTTGTCCTGCATCAACACACATCCCAAACCATTTTTGGATGCATCACAAAAGACAATGTATCCTTCTCCTTAGTCGGGAAAAACCAAAAATTGTGCACTTGTCAGATTCTCCTTCAACATATAAAAAGCACGTTGACATCTGTCATCCAAATTAATTAGGGGTAGGGCGTTAGTGTTGAAGCCCTTAATGAACCTCCTGTAGTAGCCTGCCCAACTTAGAAAAATGTGCGCTTTTGTCGGCGTCTTTGGTTGCTCCCATTCTGCCATAGACTCTACCTTCTTAGGGTCCACACATACTCCTTCTGTAGATATAACATTCCCCAAGAAAGCTACCTCCCTCAACCATAACTCACACTTGCTGAACTTAACATAGAGTTGATGCTGTCTCAACATTGTCAATGCCTGACACAGATGATGTTCATGCTACTGACTGTCCTAACTATATATCAAAATGTCATCTATGAAGACAACCATAAACTGATCAAGGAATGGTTAGAACACCCTGTTCATCAAATCCATGAACATTGCTAGTGCATTGGTCAACCCAAATGGCATAACCACGAACGCGTAGTGACCATACATCATCTTAAAATCTAACTTTGGTATGTCATCCTCCTTGATCCTCAATTGACGATAGCCTGACTACATATATATCTTCAAGAACACTGTCGTGCCACTCAGTTGTTCAAATAGATCATCTATCCTTGGCAAAGGATACTTATTCTTTATCGTCACATTATTCAACTGTCTGTAATGTATGCACAAACTCAAAGACCCATCCTTCTTCTTCACAAACAACACTGTGACACCCCACGGTGATGTACTCGGCCTGATGAAACCTTTGTCAAGAAGTTCTTACAACTATCTCTTCAACTCTACCATCTATGTCGGTGCCATCCTATATGGTGTCTGAGCTATGGGTTGCGTACCAAGAACTAGATTGATCTCAAAATCAATCTCACTGGGTGGGGGAACACCTGGAAGCTCTTCAAGAAACACCTCCTCGAACTCCCTAACCATCATCACTTCTTGGATACTAAGACTCCTCACCTCTGTTGTGACGTCCCCAGATTTTCTAAAACTTAATCTGATGTGTGAAGTCCAAATTGAAACCCTCACCTCAGTGAGAATCTCAATTTAAACATCCCACACTAGGCTAAGAAGAAGAAAATCAGAGGAAGTCAGAAGGAAACAATCAGTAGCACATGTATATGAACAATAATAAAACCATACACACATGTTCACCATTCAACATATAGTTACAACATGAATTGTTACATCACTTGATATTACATATTGAACAGCAAACTATACATATACATGTACTACAACTAAACTACATGATCTTAAGACAACAGGTCCACCTGTACATCAGTTCGCCACACAACTCTCACTATCCTGGATCTTCAAGATCACAAGCCACAACCTAAACAAAAGATTACATGCGGTACACGTCATCACAATATTCAAGAATATTGTACTGAGTACGCCTACGTGTCTTTTATTTATCTCTCATCATATCTTGGCAATAAGATAAAACTAATATACTTGGCAGTAACAAAAGAATATAAGAAAAGTGTATACTTGCCCAAAGATATTCATTAACAAAAGAAAACACATATATTAAGCTTATTTTCCATTATATCTCAAGGCCTTTATGATCACTACCAAAGAGTTGGATCATATGTACAATGTGACCACTACCAAAGAGTTGGGTCCAAGAACACTACCAAAGAGTTGGTGCTTCCATATGTACAATGTGACCACTACCAAAGAGTTCGGTCACTTCCAAGCACACTGCCAAAGAGTTGGTGCTTTCATATAATGGAACATATATGTTATGTTTGATGTGTTCATAGCAGTAAGTATAGAAAACCAACCAACATATCATACAAGAACAATCATTTCAATCAATACCATATGCCAAGTCTTTTCTACCATATAACACAAGCATAAAGTATAATAACCCAAGTAAGAGGTAATGGCGTACCTTGATCAAGAAAGAGAAACCTAATCACACATTCCTCATGTCATCTATATCTAGGTCAACCCATGATTAAGACAAGATCATATACGATCATCAGGTTCTCATCATCATTAACCCTATTTATATCCATTTTAGGGTTTGCCTATCTTATTATGATATCCTCATGATTACTTGTATTCTTATCTTAAGTTTATATCAGTGATGTCATATTCTAGATTATAGTTCATCAACTGGATATACTCATGTGTCACATTATTACGTGAACATATTTAACATTATGTCACTTTCATTAACCATATTAGGGTTATATCACATGTATTCATATAACATGAATTATATGCATAATTATGAACACATAATTAATTCTGAGGTTCCAAATAATGATATGAGCTTACTCTGTAAATTTCATCATTTATTGAGCATGTGTGCATTTATTGCATATTAATTAGGGTTATAAGCCCTAATTAGACATATTAAGCAAATTACATGATTTCATGCATCAACATCATGATTACTGACCTTATATGGACTAAAAACATGATTTATGATTTATAAACAAGTTCTCATAATTTTAGGCCATCATTTACTATTTATAACAAACGGTATAAGCATTATACAACTTACACGATATTCCTAACATTAGTGCATCAAAACACTGATTTTATGGTACCATGTTATTCTACTCATTTTTATGATAATTTGGATACTTTGTTTGCATTTTTTTGATATTCCAACGAATTACTATGAATTATCTAAGAACTGGATATTTATTGAATTATATACCTTTGTGAGCCAATCGCATGAGGCCACGTGGCCTACGAGAGGCGCTGCTTGAGGACTCGCATGGTTCAGCTATGAGCCGGTCGGTCTGATTTAAGTTAGCTAGTTTATTTCCACTGGACCCGGTCTCTCCTTCTATCTCAGACTCTGTCTTTCTCTCTCGCGTAGAACGCGATCTCGATCCCGCAACTACGTGCGTGAGCGCCGCCGCCCGCCAAAACGAGCGCCGCCGCCGCACAGCCTCAGTCCCAACGTTTTTCTCCGCAAGCCTCTTCTCCGACGGGCTAGCAACCCCATCAAGGTGTTGCTCCACCCTCTCAGCCTCACATCTAGGCTTGCCGACGCCGGTTTACTGCCTCCGTCTGGTGCAGCTTCTCGGGTTGAGGGTTTAGAGCTGCAGCTCCTCTCTGCTAGGTTGCCATCGCCTGGAGATCATTGGAAAGTTATCATGATGATGGACTCACTGTCCGCGGCCGCCTCCGTGGTAACCTCCTCTAGTGTGCGATCATGCTGCAAAGTGGCCTATATTCCATCCATCGGCCTCACCATATCCTCCGGTGAAGATTGAGGAGTCTAGGTAGCACAGGCTTCGTAGTTGATTGGCCTCAAAACTCAGCCAGTCTCCTATGACAACGGGACCCCAGGGAAGGATAGATTCCTCTATCCTTGCTATGGTCCTTCTTCCTCCAGAACCTCTTTTCTTGAAACAGATAGAACTCGCGGTGGAGAGGCAGTGGAGACAGATCTCTCATGGCACTTAGCTTCATATTACATGAGGGAGGGGTCAGGGTCGTAGGTTATCTCTTCTACACGGAATACAAATATCCCATCTCTCCCTCCTTCCACCCCACGATTGCTGATCATTGATGCATGAAAGTCATCCAGTTCCCTGCTCCGTGATCTCCAAACGGTTCCAAGGAAGGGTCAGTTGAGTGTCGTGTGATCGTTCCTATCCAAGGATCAAACACTAACCCTCCATACAAGCCTATCCGTGGCACCTTAGCTCACTGAGTGTGCTGCCACTAGGCCTAGGATCCACGGTAGCAGATGAGCCACACATCCCGGTCATAGATCGAGGGGTTCGTGCAATAGATTAAAGATCACGAACTTAGGTCCAAAACACATCAATATGCACATTATTTCACAGTATTCAATCCTTAATAACTCTTTCTAGGATGCTCCAATTGCCACCAAATTTTAACCATAGCTTCCCTACAAATCAAGCTACCTTCTACTCAACTTTTGTGACAAAACTCATCTATTTGATCATTCTATTAAATCCCTCAAGAATGTATTGAAAGGGATACCTTAATCATGATATCAACATCACATCAACACACCTACTTTGTCAAAATATTGGAACTCTTAATATAACTCAACCATATGATTTCACTTATGTCATTGGACACTTAAGGAATCCAAAAGTCCTCTCCATCACATCCTACACACCTGAAAAGATATTTTGTCCTCGAAATAAAGCTAGAAAACCCACTTTGTCACATCATATACATCTTAAAAGAACTTTCATCCTCGAAAGTAAACCATACTCATACTTTTAGGAAAAACCTTATCTTGCTCTCATCCACATGTAGGCACCATTCTTTGTATAACATATCTGTAAAGGTTACCTAGAACCATGTATCCAAAACACTAATAGGGGGGTTTACAATCGTCTTGGTGCACAAACACTCCATTCCAGGTTAAACTCAGGGTTTAGAATCTTAAATTATGTAATGACATATCTCATATATCAGGTTTCTCCCTTATCTTTAGCCATGCATTAGGATTTCCACATCATATTATCATGGTATAAAGGAGTTAACTAAAGTTAACCCATACATCAAAGTTTCATCAACATATTATTGAGCTCATTGTTTAAACATGTTCAACATTAACATATGCCTTTTATGAGGGAGTTAACTATAATTAACCCACGTTATCCATCTAAATCATATCATTGTGTTATAATCATAATGATGTGCTAACTTTCAAACTATATATTTCATCTTTATTAAAAACTAAGATTAACACCTCATGTAACATGTGTCATTCATATGATCTTATTTCATTGCTCATCATTAAATTGCAACATTTATTAGTGATTTCATCACAAGATTAACCAAGAATATCACATTATCATCTTTATTCATGTACATGGTTAACCATTTATGCATTGAGATTTATCAAAGTATAATCGTTGTTCCATCATGTCATCTCTACTTATATCACATCTCAAGATTAGATCACATCCCTACATATATTATATCATGGTTGTGCTAAACAAACTTATGTGAGTGGCTAAACAAACACATATCAAAAACTTATCTAGTCCAACTAAGGTTCTCTTAACCCGTATCATGAGGGTAATGCCATGCTCAGTCTTTCTGAGCTGACTGAACTCTATGAGTATCTCATATGCATAAACTTTATCTTCCCTCTCCTGATCTAGGGTTATCAGATTACCTCATTGGCACTAGCGGATAGCTTTACAAGCTCTAGCCACATAAGCACAAACCAAAACATACTACAACATACTCTTCATAGGTCTCTACCCATGAAACATCTTACCCAAAGCTCTCTTATATACACCACTAGATTCCTATGTGGGAAACCACCAACCCAAGCATGAGGCTTCACAGAAACTGACATAGCTACCTCCTCCAGGGTCTTGGGCTCTCTCTCCCTCACCCAGATGGTAGGTACACATTACCATGTCCGCATGCACATATATCCAACCTCTCTCTGTCTCTAGGGTTTGGTCCTCCCAAGGACATCTAGGGTTCAACAAGACTATATGAATCATGCATCAAACAACTCAACTCGATCACTCAGGAGTAGTCTAGTTTAGGACATATCATATCACATATCTCAGAATTCTCATATCTTGGAGTTTAGGTTCTTCTCACCTTCTCCCCATGGGTCTCACTCTCTCTGGAGTTTACCCTAAAACTGGTCCTAACACTAGAGGTCCTCCTTCGTAAAAGAGATTGAGGCTCGTGTTGACTCACAACCTTGTCTTAACTTAACATATCTTATCTCATAAAAGTCTATTTACTTGCATCATCAAAACTTATCTCAAAACCTCAAAACTGAACTTAATTCCTCGAAGACAAGCACATATCATCATAACCATATTATATCATCTATATAAGACTTACATCATATCATCAAAACTTATATCATCTATTCCATCTATCATAATATACCAAACAAGGCTCTAGACATCTAATCCAGTACTCTCTCTTCTAGACTGATGTCATTCACTTTCACTTAGATTGCATGACCACCTCCTACTCATACATGTGTGGGGACACATTTTTGTAGTACATATACATAATAAAATATCGTATAGTTTTTCTCCGATAAAACAAGCGTCAGATAAAACTATAGAGGTTTGATCTGTTTGGAATCCAAAACCAAATCTAGAAAACGAGTGCCCCACACATAGTAGAGAGTATAGTGCCATGAAAACTAGTGAAAAAGGTGAGAACAAAGTGTAGACTAGTGTAGATACTCTAGACAACGAGCGCCATATGTCTAGTGTTTCTCTTCCCTTGATGTACGTCATTTCAAAATAATGCAACGTCCCATACCGCTACACTATAAGGAAAGAACGACATCTAAGTACCAGTTATATCACAAGCACTAGTCTAGACGTAGTTCTCAGACATATAGGTGCTAACCTAGAGGCTAGGTCAGATCTAGTCTCTAAAAGACGACTAATCTAACCCTAAAATATTATTAAGTTCAAGGTTTTTTTTGGTTTTGAGTTGCATAATGAGCAAATGTCAGGCTTTGCTATTGTTCATGCTTTGATGCCACCTATGATGTCCCCATATTTTCTAAAACTTAATCTGATGTGTGAAGTCCAAATTGAAACCCTCACCTCAGTGAGAATCCCAATTTAAACATCCCACACTAGGCTAAGAAGAAGAAAATCAGAGGAAGTCAGAAGGAAGCAATCAGTAGCACATGTAAATGAACAATAATAAAACCATACACACATGTTCACCATTCAACATATAGTTACAACATGAATTTTTACATCACTTGATATTACATATTGAACAGCAAACTATACATATACATGTACTACAACTAAACTACAGGATCTTAAGACAACAGGTCCACCTGTACATCAGCTCGCCACACAACTCTCACTATCCTAGATCTTCAAGATCACAAGCCACAACCTAAACAAAAGATTACATGCGGTACACGTCAGCACAATATTCAAGAATATTGTACTGAGTACGTCTACTTGTCTTTTATTTACCTCTCATCATATCTTGGCAATAAGATAAAACTAATATACTTGGCAGTAACATAATAATATAAGAAAAGTGTATACTTGCCCAAAGATATTCATTAACAAAAGAGAACACATATATTAAGCTTAATTTCCATTATATCTCAAGGCCTTTATGATCACTACCAAATAGTTGGATCATATGTACAATGTGACCACTACCAAAGAGTTGGGTCCAAGCACACCACCAATGAGTTGGTTCTTCCATATGTACAATGTGACTACTACCAAAGAGTTTGGTCACTTCCAAGCACATTGCGAAAGAGTTGGTGTTTTCATATAATCGAATAGATATGTTATGTTTGATGTGTTCATAGCAGTAAGTATAGAAAACCAACCAAAATATCATACAAGAACAATCATTTCAATCAATATCATATGCCAAGTCTTTACTACCATATAACACAAGCATAAAGTATAATAAGCCAATTAAGAGGTAATGGCTTACCTTGATCAAGAAAGAGAAACCTAATCATACATTCCTCATGTCATCTATATCTTGGTCGACCCCTGATTAAGACAAGATCATATACGATCATCAGGTTCTCATCATCATTAACCCTATTTATATCCATTTTAGGGTTTGCCTATCTCATTATGATATCCCCATGATTACTTGTATTCTTATCTTAGGTTTATCTTAGTGATGTCATATTCTAGATTATAGTTCATCAACTGGATATACTCATGTGTCACATTATTATGTGAACATATTTAACATTATGTCACTTTCATTAACCATATTAGGGTTATATCACATGTATTCATATAACATGAATTATATGCATCATTATGAACACATAATTAATTATGAGGTTCCAAATAATGATATGAGCTTACTCTATAAATTTCATCATTTATTGAGCATGTGTGCATTTATTGCATATTAATTAGGGTTATAAGCCCTAATTAGACATATTAAGCAAATTACATGATTTCATGCATCAACATCATGATTAATGATCTTATATGGACTAAAAACATGATTTATGATTTATAAACAAGTTCTCATAATTTTAGGCCATCATTTACTATTTATAACAAACGGTATAAGCATTATACAACTTACATGATATTCCTAACATTAATGCATCAAAACACTGATTTTATGGTACCATGTTATTCTACTCATTTTTATGAGAATTTGGATACTTTGTTTGCATTTTTTTGATATTCCAGCGAATTACTATGAATTATCTAAGAACTGGATATTTAATGAATTATATACCTTTGTGAGCCAATCGCATGAGGCCACATGGCCTGTGAGAGGCGCTGCTCGAGGACTCGCCTAGTTCATCTGTGAGTCGGTCGGTCTAATTTAAGTTAGCTGGTTTATTTCCACTGGACCCGATCTCTCCTTCTATCTCAGACTCCATCTTTCTCTCTCATGTAGAACGAGATCTCGATCCCGTAACCGCATGCGTGAGCACCGCCGCCCACCAAAACGAGTGCCGCCGCTGCACAGCCTCAGTCCCAGCGTGCGTCACCGCAAGCCTCTTCTTCGGCGGGCAAGCAACCCCATCAAGGTGCTGCTCCGCCCTCTCAGCCTCGCATCTAGGATTGCCGACGCCGGTTTAATGCCTCCGTCTGGTGCGGCTTCTCCGATTGAGGGTTTAGAGATGCAGCTCCTCTCTGCCAGGTTGCCATCGCCTGGAGATAATTGGAAAGTTATCATGACAATGGACTCACTGTCCATGACCGCCTCCGTGGTAACCTCCTCTAGTGTGTGATCATGCTGCAATGTGGCTTATCTGCCATCCATCGGCCTCGCCATATCCTCCGGTGAAGATTGAGGAGTCCAGGTAGCACAAGATTCGTAGTTGATTGGCCTCAAAACTCAGCCAGTCTCCTATGACAACGGGACCCCAGGGAAGGATAGCTTCCTCTATCCTTGCTATGGTTCTTCTTCCTCCAGAACCTCTTTTCTGGAAACAGATAGAACTCGCGGTGGGGAGGCAGTGGAGACAGAGCTCTCATGGCACTTAGCTTCATATTACATGAGGGAGGGGTCAGGGTCGTAGGTTATCTCTTCTACACAGAATACAACTGTCCCATCTCTCCCTCCTTCCACCCCACGATTGTTGATGGTAGATGCATGAAAGTCGTCCAGTTCTCTACTCCGTGATCTCCAAGCAGTTCCAAGGAAGGGTCAGTTGTGTGCCGTGTGATCGTTCCCATCCAAGGATCAAACACTAACCCTCCATATAAGCATATATGTGGCACCTCAGCTTACTGAGTGTGCTGCCACTAGGCCGAGGATTCACAGTAGTAGATGAGGCACACATCCTGGTCATAGATCGAGGGGTTCGTGACACAGATTAAAGATCACCAACTTAGGTCCAAAACACATCAATATGCACATTATTTCACAGTATTCAAGCCTTAATAACTCTTTCTGGGATGCTCCAATTGCCACCAAATTTTAACCATAGCTTCCCTACCACTCAAGCTACCTTCTACTCAAATTTGGTGATAAAACTCATCTATTTTATCATTCTATTAAATCCCTCAAGAATGTATTAAAAGGGATATCTTAATCATGATATCAACCTCACATCAACACACCTACTTTGTCAAAAGCTTGGAACTCTTAATATAACTCAACCATATGATTTCACTTATGTCATTGGACGCTTAAGGAATTTAAAAGTCCTCTCCATCACATCCTACACACCTTAAAAGATATTTCATCCTCAAAATAAAGCCAGAAAAACCACTTTGTCACATCATATACATCTTAAAAGAACTTTCATCCTCAAAAGTAAACCATACTCATACTTTTAGGGAAAACCTTATATTGATCTCATCCACATGTAGGCACCATTCTATGTGTAACATATCCGTAAAGGTTACCTAGAACCATGTATCCAAAGCACTAATAGGGGGTTTTACAACCGTCTTGGTGCACAAACACTCCATTCCAAGTTAAACTCAGGGTTTAGAAATTTAGATTATGTAATGACATATCTCATATATCAGGTTGCTCCCTTATCTTTAGCCATGCATTAGGATTTCCACATCATATTATCATGGTATAAAGGAGTTAACTAAAGTTAACCCATACATCAAAGTTTCATCAACATATTATTGAGCTCATTGTTTAAACATGTTCAACATTAACATATGCCTTTTATGAGGGAGTTAACTATAATTAACCCACGTTATCCATCTAAATCATATCAATGTGTTATAATCATAATGATGTGCTAACTTTCAAACTATATATTTCATCTTTATTAAACACTAAGATTAACACCTCATGTAACATGTGTCATTCATATGATCTTATTTCATTTCTCATCATTAAATTGCAACATTTATTAGTGATTTCATCACAAGATTAACCAAGAATATCACATTATCATCTTTATTCATGTACATGGTTAACCATTTTTGCATTGAGATTTATCAAAGTATAATTGTTGTTCCATCATGTCATATCTACTTATATCACATATCAAGATTAGATCACATCCCTACATATATTATATCATGGTTGTGCTAAACAAACTTATGTGAGTGGCTAAACAAACACATATCAAAACTTTATCTAGTCCAACTGAGGTTCTCTTGACCCGTATCATGAGGGTAATGCCATGCTCAGTCTTTCTGAGCTGACTCAACTCTATGAGTATCTCATATGCATAAACTTTATCTTCCCTCTCCTGATCTAAGGTTATCTGATTACCTCATTGGCACTAGCGGATAGCTTTACAAGCTCTAGCCACATAAGCACAAACCAAAACATACTACAACATACTCTTCATAGGTCTCTACCCATGAAACATCTTACCCAAAGCTCTCTTATATACACCACTAGATTCCTATGTGGGAAACCACCAACCCGAGCATGAGGCTTCACAGAAACTGACATAGGTACCTCCTCTAGGGTCTTGGGCTCTCTCTCCCTCACCCAGATGGTAGGTACACATTACCATGTTCACATGCACATATATCCAACCTCTCTCTGTCTCTAGGGTTTGGTCCTCCTAAGGACATCTAGGGTTCAACAAGACTATATGAATCATGCATCAAACAACTCAACTCAATCACTCAGGAGTAGTCTAGTTTAGGACATATCATATCACATATCTCAGAATTCTCATATCTTGGAGTTTAGGTTCTTCTAAAGTTCTCCCCATGGGTCTCACTCTCTTTGGAGTTTACCCTAAAACTGGTCCTAACACTAGAGGTCCTCCTTCGTAAAAGAGATTGAGGCTCGTGTTGACTCACAACCTTGTCTTAACTTAACATATCTTATCTCATAAAAGTCTATTTACTTGCATCATCAAAACTTATCTCAAAACCTCAAAACTGAACTTAATTCCTCGAAGACAAGCACATATCATCATAACCATATTATATCATCTATATAAGACTTACATCATATCATCAAAACTTATATCATCTATTCCATCTATCATAATATACCAAACAAGGCTCTAGACATCTAATCTAGAACTACTCTCTCTTCTAGACTGATGTCATTCACTTTCACTTAGATTGCATGACCACCTCCTACTCGAACATGTGTGGGGACACATTTTTGTAGTACATATACATAATAAAATATCATATAGTTTTTCTCTGATAAAACAAGGGTCAAAGAAAACTATCGAGGTTCGATCCGTTTGGAATCCAAAACCAAATCTAGAAAATGAGTGCCCCACACATAGTAGAGAGTACAGTGCCATGAAAACTAGTGAAAAAGGTGAGAACAAAGTGTAGACTAGTGTAGCTACTCTAGACAATGAGTGCCATATGTCTAGGGTTTCTCTTCCCTTGATGTACATCATTTCAAAATAATGCAACGTCCCATACCACGACACTATAAGGAAAGAATGACATCTAAGGACCTGCTATACCACAAGCACTAGTCTAGACCTAGTTCTCAGACATCTAGGTGCTAACCTAGAGGCTAGGTTAGATCTAGTCTCTAAAAGATGACTAATCTAACCCTAAAAGATTATTAAGTTCAAGGTTTTTTTTGGTTTTAAGTTGCATAATGAGAAAATGTCAGGCTTTGCTATTGTTCATGCTCTGATACCACCTGTGACATCCTCGGATTTTCTAAAACTTAATCTGATGTGTGAAGTCCAAATTGAAACCCTCACCTCAGTGAGAATCCCAATTTAAACATCCCACACTAGGCTAAGAAGAAGAAAATCAGAGGAAGTCAGAAGGAAACAATCAGTAGCACATGTATATGAACAATAATAAAACCATACACACATGTTCACCATTCAACATATAGTTACAACAAGAATTGTTACATCACTTGATATTACATATTGAACAACAAACTATACATATACATGTACTGCAACTAAACTATAGGATCTTAAGACAACAAGTCCACCTCTACATCAGCTCGCCACACAACTCTCACTATCCTGGATCTTCAAGATCACAAGCCACAACCTAAACAAAAGATTACATGCGGTACACGTCAGCACAATATTCAAGAATATTGTATTGAGTACGCCTACATGTCTTTTATTTACCTCTCATCATATCTTGGCAATAAGATAAAACTAATATACTTGGCAGTAACAGAAGAATATAAGAAAAGTGTATACTTGCCCAAAAATATTCATTAACAAAAGAGAACACATATATTAAGCTTATTGTCCATTATATCTCAAGGCCTTTATGATCACTACCAAAGAGTTGGATCATATGTACAATGTGACCACTACCAAAGAGTTGGGTCCAAGCACACTACCAAAGAGTTGGTGCTTCCAAATGTACAATGTGACCACTACCAAAGAGTTCGGTCACTTCCAAGCACACTGCCAAAGAGTTGGTGCTTTCATATAATGGAACAGATATGTTATGTTTGATGTGTTCATAGCAGTAAGTATAGAAAACCAACCAACATATCATACACGAATAATCATTTCAATCAATACCATATGCCAAGTCTTTACTACCATATAACACAAGAATAAAGTATAATAAGCCAAGTAAGAGGTAATGGCGTACCTTAATCAAGAAAGAGAAACCTAATCACACATTCCTCATGTCATCTCTTTCTTGGTCAACCCCTGATTAAGACAAGATCAAATACGATCATCAGGTTCTCATCATCATTAACCCCATTTATATCCATTTTAGGCTTTGCCTATCTCATTATGATATCCTCATGATTACTTGTATTCTTATCTTAGGTTTATCTTAGTGATTTCATATTCCAGATTATAGTTCATCAACTAGATATACTCATGTGTCAGATTATTATGTGAACATATTTAACATTATGTCACTTTCATTAACCATATTAGGGTTATATCACATAGATTCATATAACATGAATTATATGCATCATTATGAACGCATAATTAATTCTGAGGTTCCAAATAATGATATGAGCTTACTCTGTAAATTTCATCATTTATTGAGCATGTGTGCATTTATTGCATATTAATTAGGGTTATAAGCCCTAATTAGACATATTAAGCAAATTACATGATTTCGTGCATCAACATCAAGATTACTGACCTTATATGGACTAAAAACATGATTTATGATTTATAAACAAGTTCTCATAATTTTAGGCCATCATTTACTATTTATAACAAATGGTATAAGCATTATACAACTTACACGATATTCCTAACATTAGTGCATCAAAACACTAATTTTATGGTACCAAGTTATTCTACTCATTTTAATGAGAATTTGGATACTTGGTTTGCATTTTTCTGATATTCCAGCGAATTACTATGAATTATCTAACAACTGGATATTTACTGAATTATATACCTTTGTGAGCCAATCGCATGAGGCCACGTGGCCTGTGAGAGGTGCTGCTCGAGGACTCGCCTGGTTCAGCTATGAGCCGGTCGGTCTAATTGAAGTTAGCTGGTTTATTTCCAATGGACCCGGTCTCTCCTTCTATCTCAGACTCCGTCTTTCTCTCTCGCGTAGAACACGATCTCGATCCTGCAACCGCATGCGTGAGCACCGCCACCCGCCAAAACGAGTGCCGCCGCCACACAACCTCAGTCCCAGCGTGCGTCGCCGCAAGCCTCTTCTCTTGCGGGCTAGCAACCCCATCAAGGTGCTACTCCGCCCTCTCAGCCTCGCATCTAGGCTTGCCGACGCCGGTTTACTGCCTCCGTCTAGTGCGGCTTCTCCAGTTGAGGGTTTAGAGTTGTATCTCCTCTTTGCTAGGTTGCCATCGCCTGGAGATCATTGGAAAGTTATCATGATGATGGACTCACTGTCCGTGGCCGCCTCCGTGGTAACCTCCTCTAGTATGCGATCTTGCTACAAAGTGGCCTATCTGCCATCCATCAGCCTCGCCATATCCTCCGGTGAAGATTGAGGAGTCCACGTAGCACGGGCTTCGTAGTTGATTGGCCTCAAAACTCAGCCAGTCTCCTATGACAATGGGACACCAGGGAAGGATAGCTTCCTCTATCCTTGCTATGGTCCTTCTTCCTCCAGAACCTCTTTTCTTGAAACAGATAGAACTCGTGGTGGAGAGGCAGTGGATACAGAGCTCTCATGGCACTTAGCTTCATATTACATGAGGGAGGGGTCAGGGTCGTAGGTTATCTATTCTACAAGGAATACAACTTTCCCATCTCTCCCTCCTTCCACCCCATGATTGTTGATCGTGGAAGCATGAAAGTCATCCAATTCTCTGCTCCGTGATCTCGAAGTGGTTCCAAGGAAGGGTCATTTGTGTGCTGTGGGATCATTCCCATCCAAGGATCAAACACTAACCCTCCATACAAGCCTATCCGTGGCACCTCAGCTCACTAAGTGTGCTGCCACTAGGCCTAGGATCCATGGTAGTAGATGATCCACACATCCCGGTCATAGATTGAGGGGTTCGTGACACAGATTAAAGATCACCAACTTAGGTCCAAAACACATCAATATGCACATTATTTCACAGTATTCAAGCCTTAATAACTCTTTCTAGGATGCTCCAATTGCCACCAAATTTTAACCATAGCTACCCTACCACTCAAGATACCTTTTACTCAAATTTGGTGACAAAAATCATCTATTTGATCATTCTATTAAATCCCTCAAGAATGTATTAAAAGGGATATATTAATCATGATATCAACCTCACATCAACACACCTACTTTGTCAAAAGCTTGGAACTCTTAATATAACTCAACCATATGATTTCACTTATGTCATTGGACACTTAAGGAATCCAAAAGTCCTCTCCATCACATCTGTATCCACCACGTGTGCCAAAAATTCCTTGCAACCTTATCTCCAAAGCTTCCTCTCTACCATTGCCAATACAAGACACGTCAGGAGAATCTTCCTATCTCCTTAGAAGATCCACGTCTCACTACCAACTACAAACATCGCTTGCTTGAAACTACAATCCAAGACCACTCTATACTTGTTGAGGGTATCCATTCCAAGGATTACATCGAATCCAAGCATGTCAAGTGGTATGAGATGCACTTGAATGGTGTGTCCTGAAAAAGAGAAAACACAAGAAGAACACACACCTGCAACACTATAGAACCAACCAACAATGTCTCTAGCAACAAGCTACTCTTCATATGACTAACAGGAAAGGATCAACTATTCAACACTTCACGTGCGATACAAGAGTGTGTAGCACCTAGTTCAACCAAAATAGATATAAAGAAAGAAGAAGACAAATCATAATGAAATAACTCCATCTAACATGTCACCACTCACGGGTTGACCACCTCCTCCGAATGACTCATGGCATAGAGTCTAGCCATTACATGTTGTCGCCCCCATCTTCTGCTTCCTTGAGAAAAAAATTCAGCTTGTGATTCTTGGCGACGTCCTCATCCTCTTATGCCACTATTATACTATCTCTGTGAACTTTGCTGACTCTGCCTTGGTTGCTGAGTCACTTCATCCTCTTTCACTAGATAGAACTGCCAGGTATGACCAACTTGTCCACGCTTGTAACACATTTTTTTGTCATACCAAGGCTTAGGTGGTCCTGTTATCGATGTTGATGCAACACTATGGTCAACTTGTCCACACTTTTAACACATTTTTTTTCATACAAAGGCCTAGGTGGTCCTGTTACCGATGTTGATGCAACACTCTAGGCTCTTGAGGGCGGAAAACTATGGCCTCTTCCCTTGCTTGGTGACCATTGTGTCGCAACACTAAGCCTCTACAGAACTAGCAGTGTAAAAAACCTCGACTTCTTGATTCCACTTGATGACTGCCCTTGAAACTATGCAGACTACTTCTTAGCACTCGACTCTCTCTTCTCCTTCATAGATTGTTCTATCCTTTGAATGGACTCCACAAATGCAACAAACCTCTCTCAATTCTCCAATGCAATTTCTGGGGTAGATAGCTTAGCATTGAACCCCTTCTCAAAATGATGAATCCTATCATCTTCCATCGTAGCCATGTAAGGATAGAACCTCAACAACTCCATAAACCTTCCCTCATACTCGTTGATCGTCATGGACCCCTATCTTATCCTCTCAAATTGACTGATTTTCTCGTCAAGATACGTACAAGGAAAATACCGACTTACAAACTTTTGACGGAACTCCTCCCAACCAACCACAACACTGAGTCTCTTCTCTTCCTCTATGGCCCACCGATGGCCAACACTCCCCCTCAATAGATACACCTCATGCTTCACCTTATCCTCTTTAGGGATACTCAGGATCTTGAAAGCCTTCTCAGGCTCAGTTAGACACAGATCTGCATTTGCCGGGTTAACAGTTCCAACATACTCTACTGCCCTAGCATAGCGAAGATTCTCAAAAGTCTTCCCAGTACTCGAAGATTCAATATGGGGAACTGGTGCCCTAGGCTGAGGTGTAGGCATCTTGTCCTCCATATGAGTGCATCTTGTCCTCCATATGAGTCATCATTGCCTTAAACTACCCAAAAAGTGATTCAAAGGTGGGGTTTTCTATCATGGCAGGGTCAACCTCGAGGACTTCAGGCACCCGATCTTCTCATGCCTGGTTTCTTGCACCACTGCTTGGTGATGCAACACTGCTCTCGGCATGTTCTTCATGTTCTACAAACATCTTTTAGCTTTATTTCTTCTTCTTCACAAGTAGAAGTGACTATAAGATAGACCAGAGGACACTAGAATAGACACAAACACTAGTCCTAGGTCCCTGTAGACTCAGTGAACCTAAATCTATGACACAAACCAAACTTGTGATGCTTTTCTCCACTACTAGAGACATTACTCAAAACAAAACCGCAGAAGAGAGATTAGCAAACTTATTAGTAGAAAACACTAAAAATAAAAACCTTTTTCATAAAATAGTAATATAGAAAGTACCTTGACACATGAGTCCTTTCATGCCTCAAAGCATTCACAATGCATCCTGTCAACCTGTAATGAAAGCATTGTTCCAGAACATATATACATGATTCCATCATATCTGATATACAAAGGGAACATAAAGATAACATGTCCGCAAAACATTTACAAGATGTTCCCACAAACCCGAGCGTATAGGGAAGACTCTAGGACTCTATCAACAAAAGACATCCAGCAACACCTCTAACCTTATTAGCTACTGCTCCTCTGGCTGCTGCTCAACTTCCTCTGCATGATCTCTACGTCCTCATGCTCGTCCACCTAAAAAGGGTGTGCGAAACCCATGGGGTGAGATTCCAAATCTCAGTGGGAGATATAACTCAACACCAACTCTATTATTATCATTGAAAAGATAAACTAAGCAACAATATAAACACAACTAAGATGAAGCAGGTAATGATTATTAATAGGAAGGGAAATTACTATTGCATTGTGAAACATAATAATAATTAAAAAGGAATATGAAGAAAATGTATATTTTCTATCAAGAAAATTGTGTAAAGATCAATGAAGGCCTCAACCAATATTTTCATATTTGATCATATACTATTATACTACATGGCTGATTACGTATTTCATTATTCCCCAAGGATTTGAGTCGTACCACCCAAATCCAACCGACCACTTGATAAGTCGAAATTGGTACCATACAAGGTCTAATGAAAGAGCCGAAATCCATGACCTCGCCACACCTCTTGGTCAGCACAAGAGAAAAACACCGCAGAGACATATCAGTCAACTGCAAAAATGACATATAGTCAAGATTTGGGACTATCTGACGCAAGGCCATCCACATATATAATCATAACTAGCCCACCTTGGTACATGTACGACGCTAGAATAATAGGCTCACACATGGTGTTCTAATAAAAGGAGTGGATCACACATGGCCATCCATATCACAACGAGATCGGTTCGCACATGGCTGTCTCACATATCATGTATTTAAGGATACAGGGAATTACTTGACTTGTACCCCACATATTAAAAAATATGCGCTCCAAGTTAAACTCATTTCACCATCCAGCAATAAAGCTGACACTAAAATGGATCTATGGCACATGGCAACTACACTATTGGATTTCACTTGATTAATTAGATCAATTTACACATCCTTAAGCATCAATCAAGTTACAAAATATAACCTCTAAACAAGATCTACATTAATATGGCATATATCAACACCAAAAAAAACTAAAACATAGTAAGTGGGATCTCATCACATCATCACTTTATGCATGCTATTAATTTGATGTTTATCTCAAGGACCAATGTCCATCACAAGGACCAATGTCCATCACATCATAACCTCCATAGCTCATACCTGGCTATGTGCATCAATCAGTATCGCCTGCATGATTAGAAGTTGATAACAAGAAGGAAAGGCATCATCATCTCATATAACTCATGCTATACATTTACATCATGCATCTTGCATCATAGCAATCAGGTTTCACGTCTCCCGATTAGGGTTTACAAGGTTGGATCACCAACCACCCTTAGCTTATCACTTTTCTCATTATTATGAGATGTGTTATGAGACATAAAAGCATGTTTCTCATTATCATTATTAAACATTTTATGGGTTATAGGAACATAACCCTAACATCATACGTACAACTACTCCATAGGATATCATATCATCACTATGAGACCCTAACATTAACATGATATGTCTCAACTACCATCACAAGATCCCGATTAGGGTTTACACCTATGGTATCATTGAACCCTGTCAACCATACTAAGATTGGGTATTGGACACCATACTAAGGTAGGATATGTTGGTATGTATGCCCTGAGAGCCAATCATGGGATGATTGGAGGGATACATTAAGATTGATTTGATAAACATCAAAGGCAAGCTTCCAATTCTTTCTAGTTCAGTCATATGAGATAATGATAGAATTGATTGAATGTCTAGATAATGACAGTATTCAATGATGTATGCTTTCAGGTTAAGGACCTGAACGATGAGATCATACAAATGCTAAGAGTTTGTACATTCTTATTATGTCCCCAGTCGGATGTCATTGTGGAAGGTAGATAGACAACAATGACACACAAGACTAGATTGTGGTGTTGGTTGATGATAGAATCTCATTAGTTATGATATGGAGATATCAAACCAAACACATAGGTACTTGTTAGAGAACAAGTGTACCGGACAGACCCACCGTGAGTTTGACACATGGAATCATGACATGGTAGTCACAGTCAGTTCTCACAGTGATGGTGGTGAGTGTGATTCTTTGACCTGAAATCACTACACTCAATACATGTCGTTGGGTACACTTTGACATCATCAAATGCAATCCTGAAACATGGGTTGTTATAGAGGTGATGATTGGGTGGCTTTGACACATGGGGCTTTTGAGGGGTGAGTGATAGATACAGGATTTGTCTCTCCTGAGGGGGTTTGATATCCATGGCCACTTGATGAGTAGGATTGAGATAGGTGTGTGCACGCATGTGTGAATTAGTATGTGATATTAATGTCATAACATATCTCCTCCAATCTACTCTGAGATCAAGAAAGTGAATAAACACTGACAGGATGACTGTTCCATGCCTTGAGTTCATTCGGGATATTAGTGACAAAGGAATTATACATTCATTATAACACCATTCACAGATTGTAGGATTGAAGTTGTTCTCCAACTTTCCTTTTCACTTGGGTAGCACTGATGTGCGACTAGGCACCACTCCTTGCTTGTGAAGTCATAAGTGTTATGGAGTTTCACTGCCAACGTGAAATGGGCCTGTAGGGTCACACACATAGGATTTAACCTGGAAGAGGAGTTTATCCACAAATGATGTTTAGATTCATTACTAAAGGAGTTTAGTAGTTCAATTAAACACTTAATCAATTGATATCTCAAAATCATAGTGTTCAAGGTGTTGGACCATATGATTAAGAGTATCAGATTGATTGGAACTGCAATTGACTGATTTGCATAGTCTCCTGCCCCAACCGATCGACTCACAGGGTTGAACCGATCGGCTCAAGTTGATGAACCAATCGGCTCAAGTGGTGAGTCAATCAGCTCATGTGTCAATGAAATGATCGACTCAACTATTGAACCGGTCGATTCGTGTGACCAACTAAGATCATTTGGAAAGTCAAAAGACTCTTTTTGCAAATACATATTTGTTTCACTTGTAAAAATTTGATTTGGACAAGGACTAATATTTGATTAGTTGGAAACAAACATGAAAGTCAACACTAACCCATGGGATACATAAACTTGATGCATGATCCCAACCGTAATGCATTTATACTTTTAGATTTTACAAATTCCTTGATTCATGGGTTTAATTTTCTTTGGCCTTTAATGAATGTTTTGTTGATTTCTTTCAAGGGAATCTTATGTAAACAAATGAAAGGGTTTAGGACTTGAAGATCATCAATTGCATATCCTATTACTTTCATAGGCATTTTTCATTTATTTAAAAATGTCAATTCTTGATCAAGTGTTGGATATGAACTATTATCACATGGTAAGTTGAATGAGATGCAAGAAAAACATACCTCAACCTAGGTGGAAAGGGTTTTGTTTCAACCTTTTGAGGAATAAGTCCCTTCTCTTCTTGAATTTCTGATGTTTCTAAATCAATATATGCAATAACTGATAGATTAAAATTGTAAAATTCTTACTCCATTATTGGATTATTCATAAAGCTCGTTACTTAATCTTTTAAATAGATGAACTCATAATTTATTATTCTTGTAGCATCACATATGCATAGTCTACAAGGTAGGTTGGTTTAGCTGTGCTAGGAGCATTCAAGGCATCATGGATATTGAAATATAATGAGGCTCCAACCCACCATTGTCATTTTTTTCTTTAAAAGTATCAATAAGATAACCTTCTATAAGAAAGGATGGGCATCCTGGGATGATATGGGTGGCTCCATCCTCCCTCGTCCCAATAATCACAAAGTCTCTAATGTCCATAATTTGATAAATTTATCTTTCAATGGTGAAAAAATTGCTTATTTTTAGTTGGAACATCTTCAATAGCCTCTTTAGGATATTTCATGGATATATCATCTAGATAAATGAAGATAGTAGTGGTATTTAAATCTCCAATTTCATACATTTGAGAAATTGAGAAAATAATTATGTTGAAATTGGAAATGAGATCAACAAGAACCTTATTAACAAATGCCCCATTTGTTTTGAATGGTTGTGTGAATGCTCCACATACTCATTTCTTCTTGGTAACACAATCTTAAATGAGGAAGCTTGTTTCCTAAAAAACCGTAATTGTTTCAACATGTTTCTTGTAATTATTTTTGGAAAAAAATTCCTTCAAAACCTTTATTAAGAAGGTATTTTCAACAATCACATCAACAAGAGGCAAGTTCACATAGGCTCTTGTCAAAATTTCAGGGAACTTTTTAAAATACTAGTTAGATTTTTGCATTGGATATATATAAGAAGCAGAAATGTGTTACTTTGGATCCTTTCCTTAAGCCACATATTCATTTGAATTTTTAACTCCATATTCTTTTTTTGACGATCCATTGCTAACGATCTTAGAATTCTCTTTCTACGGTGGACCTAGGTTCACAGTAGTAGTCCCAGTCCTCAATGTGAATGTCCTTGTAACTCGCCATCAAAATTATTTTTGATTGGTTAGGGGTATAACCTAAAGGTACCATAGACATGGATTATGATTCTTGTTGTGTAATATGACTCTCAATAATCATCATGTGATTAGCAATCTCATCCACCAAACTAGACAGTTGATATAATGTATCCTTAAGATCCTATTATTGTAGCATCAAATCTTCATTTCACTTAATTTGTGGGGGAAAAAAGGCTTCAAGATGAGATTATAAGTCTCTTTGTAAAGACTATTGTTGCTAGTTGTTAAAATTACCAATCCTATATAATTAAGAGGGTTGTACTTCATTGTTTCCATAATATGACAAATTTAGGTTGTTCCTCCATCCTATGTTGAAAGCATTTAAATAAGCACTATCGAGATACCTATTCCCATTATTTTCTACTTCCTTGCATTTTTCAAAGATTGAAACTAAAATATGATCCTACAAATCCCATTGGCACGATGAAATTTAGTGTCCTATCTCTCTATAAATTTCATAGTACCCTCTACATCATTAACTGTTCGATTATAGCTTTTATCCAATATTTGAGTGATCAGTCCATCTTGGTAGTTAGAATGCCTATCGCTTCATCTTAGTATTTTCCTTCTAATTTTTGTTGGGAGGATAGAGAAGGAACTAAATCTCTTTATGTGTCCCATTAACTATTATTCAATACCATATGTTCTATCAAATTTTGTGATTACTTAGGTGTTTGTCCATGATGGATCCATTCACGATAGAGTTGACATTTTTACTAAGGTGTATGAAATCCTATCATATTGTAGGTCCTTGTACCATTCCAATGAATCATACAACAACTACCCTACCTTTTATGAGAATTATAATTTTCTCCTCAATTGAGTAATCTTGTTGGATGGAAAGAATATGAAAAGGAATGTCTTCAAGAAGTTGTCCATGTATGATTGGAAACTTTTGGCAGTGAGAGAAGCCACATATTTTCTCTACCCCTTAGGATATAAAGAATAAACAACTTCAAACCTTCATCCAGTACCCCATTGAACTTAAATATGCACATTCACTAATAAAACTCTACCATGTGGAGGTTTGGATCCTCCGAGAATGTGACTCCATAATGGGTTTGAAACACCATCTATTTAAATTGGGGCCTGATAGAGAAGTTATATACCTCAATATATGGGTAATTAATTTCATTATTTAGATTAATAGTAGATAGTATCTGCAATTTTGGATATATTTATTTGCTGCAAAGAGAAAGAAAAAGTTATTGGTAACAAATATTTGATGGAATGAGAAAATACTAGATTAATACATAATTAAAATAAATAAATGATATACTTAAAATAATGGTTTAATACATGGATGAATTTAGTTATGTAAATTAATGTAGGCTTGCTTACTCACTAGTGTTCTCAGTCTCACAAGATCATAGGTTTCCTAGAAATGGTTTTAATAGTTGTTGGTTTAACTTGCAACGACTCTTTAAGTTTAAAATTATCCCATTCACTCACCCCACAAATATACATGATCCAAGAAGTGGAGGTCATTGTATAAGTAACCTATCATTTTTAGGTATAAGTTTGGTCATTTGCAACAATATAAGTTGGTTTGAAAAAGATCTTTTTTGAGGGAAGGATGGAGGAACCTATGATTGGGCTCCCTCATCATCAATTAACTAGCTAAATCATCACTTACAAGGTCTACAAAGTTCGAAGGGAAAGCTTTTGAAAAAGAAAATCTATCTACTTACCCCCTACGGGACATCGTGGCAGCCACATGGGCAACCGTATTACATTTATGATGTGCTCATCCTGATAACTCGTATGTGGGACATGATGAGTGGATGTTTGTCTAGTTCCAGTAAGGGTTACTAGAATACCATAAGAACTTGATAAGTACTTGAGAAGTACTAGTTCTATGGAAATAAGGAAGGGTTCACTGTAAAGAGTTACACTGATGCGAACTTCCGAAAAAGGATAGAAAAATAATCGAAAAATATATATGAGATATATAAAAGGTGAATGTTTGTTGATGGAAACGTTCCAAGAAATCCGTTTAAAAGGAAAAAGTCGAGTATCTGTGTGTTAGAGAACATTAGTGGATACTATATGGATCTGGAAGTTCATGAGATGAACTTATAGATATTCCAATCTTTGATGATAAGTAAGGAGTACTTGGTCATGCAATGTGGCTAAAGGTTATCAAAGGAATACTAGATCGCATATTACAGAAACTCAATCTTATATGTGAGACGTATAGTGAAGAGATGAGAGACATGCAGTTAATACCGACTCTGGTAAGGTGTTTCCATAACTCACTGCATAAGCACTAGAGCATAGTAACATGTGGGACATGTTTGAAGATCACTATGAATATGATTCAAGGGTGATTGGCTCACAGTGCAAGTGGGAGTCTATTGGTATGTATGCCCTGAGAGCCAATCATGGGATGATTGGTGGGATACATTAAGATTGATTTGATAAACATCAGAAGGAAAGCTTCCAATTCTTTTTGGTTTAGTCATATGAGATAATGATAGAACACATTGAATGTCTAGAGAATGATAGTACTCAATGACGTATGCTTTCAGGTTAAGGACCTGAACGATGAGATCATACAGATGCTAAGAGTTTATAAATTCTTATTAAGTCCCTAGTCAGATGTCATTGTGGAAGGTAGATAGACAACAATGACACACAAGACTAGATTGTGGTGTTGGTTGATAACAGAATCTCATTAGTCATGATATGGAGATATCAAACCAAACACATAGGTACTTGTTAGAGAACAAGTGTACCGGACAGACCCACCGTGAGTTTGACACATGGAACCATGACATGGTAGTCACAGTTAGTTCTCACAGTGATGGTGGTGAGTGTAATTCTTTGACCGGAAATCACTACACTCAACACATGTCGTTGGGTACACTTTGACATCATCAAACGTAGTCCCGAAACATGGGTTGTTATAAAGGTGATGATCGGGTGGCTTTGACACATGGGGCTTTTGAGGGGTGAGTGATAGATATGGGATTTGTCCCTCGTGAGGGAGTTTGATACCCATGGCCACTTGATGAGTAGGATTGAGATAGGCATACACACGCATGTGTGAATCAATATGTGATATTGATGTCATAACATATCTCCTCCAATCTACTCTAAGATCAAGAAAGTGAATGAACGTTGACAGGATGACTACTCCATGCCTTGAGTTCATTCGGGATCTCAGTGACAAAGGAATTATACATTCATTGTAACACCATTCATGGATTGTAGGATTGAAATTTGTTCTCCAACTTTCCTTTTCACTTGGGTAGCACTGATGTGCGACTAGGCACCGCTCTTTGCTTGTGAAGTCATAAGTGTTATGGACTTTCACTGCCAACGTGAAATGGGCTTGCAGGGTCACACACATAGGATTTAACCTGGAAGAGGAGTTTATCCACAAATAATGTTTAGATTGATTACTAAAGGAGTTTAGTAGTTCAATTAAACACTTAATCAATTGATAGCTCAAAATCATAGTGTTCAAGGTTTTGGACCATATGATTAAGAGTATCGGATTGATTGGAACAACAATTGACTGATTTGCTAAGTCTGTTGCCCCAACCAATCGACTCACAGGGTTGAACCGATCGGCTCAGGTTGATGAACCAATCGGCTCAAGTGGTGAGTCGATTAACTCATGTGTCAATGAAACGATTGGCTCAACTATTGAACAGGTCGATTCGTGTGACCAACCGAGATTGCTTGGAAAGTTAGAAGACTCTTTTGCAAATACATATTTGTTTCACTTCTACAAATTTGATTTGGACAAGAACTAATATTTGATGAGTTGGAAACAAACATGAAAGTCAATTTGAGTTGGACCAAGACCGGGAACCGATCGGCTCATGCTTGAACCGATCAGCTCAATTGTCCCAACCGACCGGTTCAGGTGTGAACCAATCGGCTCAGGTCCCCAACTGATCGGTTCATGCTTGAAACGATCGGTTCAGCTGGCACTGTTGGTTGTTTTTTTGTGGAAAATCTCGAACCCTTCTACTCCTACTTTAATCCCACATTGCCCGGGGTAGAGAACCCTGTCCAATGACCCTACTATATATATAGGGGTATTGGGGGATTCTCAAAGTACAACAATTCAGAACACCAATTGCTCTACAAAGTTGTCATTCTCCCTGGTTGTGGTAACCAGGAGAGAGCTCAAGCAAGTGCTACCCGATAAGGGAGGCACATCGAGAGAAAGACAACTACAGAAAGGCAACTAGTTACAGGAGAGTGTGTTGGTGACTAGTACATCGACAAGAGGGTACGACTCTTTCTGGTTCCTTGTGCGACAAGGCGATCGGAGTTCCAGGTGGTCCGTGTGGACTACTACTGAGGCAGGAGACTTCTGCCGCTCAGAGGACTATTGTCAATCCTGACAGTCCTAGTGAGACCAGGAGCTGCACAGACACCGTCCAAGACCAGAGGTGAAGACCGCGCAAGCCGTAAGGTAACGTCGCTGAGAAAGCCTCAGGACAAGGTATGTCTCTACAAACCATCCTTCCTATTGTATAGACGTTGACGCGATTTCTTTATACTGGGTTCAGGTAGAATTTTTTTTTTCTTCCACTGCCTTCTCTGTCTCCCCTAAAACCTAACATGATATTAGTTTATCATCGCTAGGTATCGGGCACCACAATTGATATCAGTATATACTTACAAGAGAAAGTGTATCAACCATACAATCTCATAGGGTATCGACCTAAGTATCTCTTTAGATATCAGACACCTTCACCATCAATGGATATCATCCACTAGGGTTTAGAGTAATATCGGTTGAACCTCAAGGGAGATGTTTCCCTCTCCAACTCTAGGTGTATCGGGTTGCATGTGTGTCAGATTATATGTATATCAGATTAGGGTTATCCATGTCAACTTCCATACTCAACTAAAAGCATGGATATTCAACACCCTTCCTCACTAGTCATCACTAGATCATAAAAAGCCACATCATAATAGGTATATTAGTTTAACAATAAGCATATCAGTTTAGCATGTCGGATTTCACTACATATCGCTTTGGCATATCATATCAGTTTAGTCATCTTCTACCTCAAGATGACGATACTAACAAGGCAAAAGAAAGGTGCATCTCATGGAAACAACTTAGCAAGGTTCTATTCTAAAAAACAGAATGTCAGGCTACCAAGAATAACTACTAACAATCAAGGAATACTGTGCTAAGGACAACTAGCAAGATAACAAGTAGAAAGGTGATAATAACAAAGTAGGTTTAGAGTTATATGACCCACCTCAAGATCAACCACCAAGCTCCAAGATCCAAGGTCAAACTCGAAGCTCACAAACTCAAGGTAGAGAAAGAAGATCCTACAAGCACAACACCTCCAAGAAGGAAGATAGAACCACGATTAAGAGAGAGCAAACGAGAGGAAAGAAGATACCAAGATCCATCACCGAGAAGAAGAAAGAAGGAGAGAAAGAAAGCTAGAAAACCATGGCTTACCAGGGAAGGAGATTAAAGAGCGCACTTCAAGTTTTTCGCTCACCCACCAAGGTTTAAGAGAGAGTGCTCTTCAAGATCAAGGTTGCCAACAAAGGAGAGAAAGCAATGATCACTAAATGGGTTCTCTTGCATGGGAAGATAGGGGTATATATACATGGCCAACGAGAGAGAGACCAAGGGGAAGGTGTCTCCACCTTAGAACCCTATAAGAGAGATATCCAAGAAGAAAGTACACATGTAACACCATGCAACAAGGTGATACGATCTATGTCTCACCCACTTGGGCACTAAGGAATGCCAATGTCGATACTCTCATCCATCCCCTTCAAAAACCGATAGGGATGAAACCCTAGGTCACAAATCGATATGGCACATCTCCAGAGTCACCAAAAAATGATATGTTGATCCTCAAGGTACCACCAAACTGATAGGATGTCCCTCAAGACACCCTCAACTGATATCAAGCCTCCTCAAGGCAACCACCAACCGATACAGTGTCTCACCAAGGCTCTCGAGCCCAAGACAACACTCTTATGAGCAAGGCAAATGTTACGACCCCACCTTCCGGTAACCCCCAATTAAGGAAGACTGAGAAGTAGAAGCCGCACCCATATTTTCCAGATCAAAGGTTCAACATTAACCAAGAACAATTATTAAATTTTAACAGACTAAATTGAAAAGTTGTAAGAAAATAAACTTTCACATACCTTTTTGAAAACTTGGCTTCGCTGAATTTGGTCGGAGCTGTCGGGAAGGTGTACCTCTTCTCCGGTGCGAAGCTGCTCCACTTCGATGGTGAAGGACTCACCTATCCTCACAATTGAAGTCGTACCCTTGTTGTTCCCTCTCGTCCGAACTCGGAGGGTTGCTCTGGCTTTTGTAGAGGAGCGCAACCATATATATATATATATATATATATATATATATTTATATATATATAGGGATCTTATGGCACTCTTTCCTAGTTTGGGGAAAATTGACACACACCATATCAGGTCCCAAAACCTGGTATGGTTGGGATCCTCGGGACTTCTTGAAACCAAAGGAGCAAATCCCAACCTCGCACATGCATTGTGCAAAGAGGAAATTGATCGGGAAACCTCCCCTTACAGTTCCCTTTCCTAATTGGAATCGAAGAGCAGACAGTGTTGGATCCTTGATCCAATGGCTATCAAGCCTTGTATTAGAACACAAAAGGTGACATTTAATGTTATCCTTTACACTTTAGGATACTTACAAAATTCATATCTCCCAAAGTGTTTATCCAATTGATCCCAAATTTTGAGGGAAAGTCCGTAATGACTTAAAATATTTGTGTACCAAGTTTGGGACTCAAAATTGTAAGTATGAGAGGCTTTCCTTCATATGAAAATTAAATCCTAATAAGGCATATTTTATACATATTTTCTCTCCTTTATTCTTTTATATCACTTATTTGGATTCCTTTTACCATTAGAACCATTGTGGATTCGAAATCTCATCCATTATGATTCCATTGTCCATTTTCCACATGTTTCTTGTATTTCATTATTATCTCATATTTTCTTCTTACTAAATCAATATTTAATTGATCTTTTCTCTTTCTTCACATATTATCTTTGCAACTTGGATTCCTTGGAACCTAAGGAACATTAAGATTTTGAAATCCTTTTTAAGGATAAATATTACCCTTCTAGATGCATCTACATCCTTTATTTTGCATTATCTTTCTTATTTTCTTTATTAGAATATTCTTTTGCAAGGATTTCTCATTATCTTTCATCCCCTTTTCCTCTTTTCATATTTCTTTTATTAGAAATCATATGAAAATGAATTTTACTCAATTGTGGCCATTAATGCCACTTTCTAGATATTTCTGAGTATTTCTCATAAATACGTTTGCTTAATATCCATTATCATGTATCTTTTTCCATTAATTGGACTTTTCTTCTTTTCTTCTCTTTTATATCCATTATTAGATTAATATAATAATAGGAACCACAAAATTCCTATCAAACGGGAGATTTGCAAAGAAATCCACCTTTTGAAACAAAGCATATCACCTTTTCAAATAAGTCCATATTCATAAAATCATTACATTTGAATTATGAAAACACATGCAAATTTGAGGTTGTAACATCCTTCCCCTCTTATAGGAATTTTGCCCTCAAAATTCCATCAAGCAAACAAATAATTCAGGATAAGAATTTTCCATGTCCATCATTGGCCCTTATGTGTCTTTACCTTATCCATGGCGCTTCCAAAGAACCTTCATCATCACATATTATTTTTTCTGAGTTCTTTCACCTTGGCATCTATAAATCTCCCTGGTGACTCAGGTCATTTCAGCCTCCCTTGGGCTCAGTAGGTTCATTGCTCTGCACATGGTCTGGGTATCTCACATAGTGCTCTAAATTGGACACATGGAACTCATCACACATTACTTTATCTCGAGGGGTAAGGGAAAACTTAACCTTCTCCACCAAACCATGTCAAAAGAACCCATGCATCGGGGACTCATCTCTCTTAGCTATAACTTAGAGGGGTCGGGTTTTCATGTCACATATTCTCCCATAGTGAACTGCATGTTATCCTACTTTGAATCAGCTTACAACTCATGTTGTCTCTGGGATCCTTTCAGCCATTGCACGATTAAAGTGACTTCACCTGCATATACTATGGTCCTTTCTTGACCTTCGCAAGGTCCCTTCACCAACATCATCTTAATGAAGTGATGACCGACACTACCTCCCTTGTAGAGATTCTTTTCATCTCGATACTGGCTATGGTGGTTATCATCACATCTTACAAAAGACCAGAATTGTCTCAATGTATCACCCTGAACGAGCACACATGCTCTCGTCAGACCCTCTAGTCTGGATCATACTAACCATTAGTTACGGGTGACGTACTGACATCGAGTTCTTCATGTATCCATTCCCACTTTATGGAAGTGTACCATTAGGCTATACACAAGAACCTTTGAACTCGCTTCATAGTGTATTTGAACCATCTATCTCATATGTAGTTCAACCGGATCTGTCCCTTGACAGTACTCTTTCTTTCTCATGTCATCTAGCTAAGGCGATCTACCATAACCCATATTGCATCTTGACCTTACCACAACATCCATAGTGGTGAACTCCCATTCCCTCTCAGGGACTCTTTTATCCTCTATGTCAATACATTAGGTTACTGGTGTTCGTCCTTCACCTCCTATCATGCATGGCAACATACCACATGCAACTTCATCTTAATCATCCAAAGTACTACTGTCACTTACTATCTTCGTATTATGGTGTATGGTGATCATAAAATCATGATCTCATGTATTGTCATGATTCCTCAAGATTGATTCCTCAGAAACCCTAAACCACTTTAGTTGGGTTTCATCACCTTCTTTTCCAAAGATGTGTATCTGAGGTTTTACCACCATCCTTTCATTGCCTCAAGGCCTAGGCTTGCTAACCAAGCCACCACTAACTTGATCAACTGTTATCGTTACATCTAAGTGTTAGCCAAAATTATCTCTTTTTAAAACTTAGGGCTAACCTAACCGCCTCATCTAGCCTCTAGCTATACTAGGAAGCTACATCTCAACCGGAGCATCCATTACCACTTCACATCCTTAGGTGTTAGGTAATGTTGAAGACATACACCTCTGTGTAATCCACTTGTCGTCTCATCTCAAACTCTAAATATATCATCATCAAGACAACTCTGAGCTTATTCTCTTAGTTTTCAAACTCAACCTTGTATAACTCATAGCTCATGATAAAAACATCCTCAGAAGATGACTACTTTGTTTCTCTTAATGTTTGTAAACCATCCATGTATCATTCACTCCACTAGGGTATATTATCATCTCTATCCTCATACCTCGTAGCATCGTTCCAACTCACATCATCTTTATCCTTAGTGTATGGCATGCGTACTATCCTATCTCTTAGTCCCATAACAAGAGGAAATAAGCATTTGGCTGCAGTCCAAATACATAGTTCTTCCTGTTCTAAGAGTAGAGATGGTACATCCCACCTTTCCAGTACAGCTTTAAATCTAAGTTGAAACGTGCATCTTATGTCTCAACATCTCGATATCAAAGTTACTTCCATGGAGAACTGGTTCTGAACCTACCTAGGTCACCACACAATCCTTGGTCATTTCCTCTAGGTCTATAGGGTGCCGGAACTTTTGGGATCATCCCTCTTCCCTTATGCATTCATAGAGTGCCCTACTCATCTGCCCTTTGGGTCCCATGAGTTCATGAAGGTGATCAATCTCCTAACCCATGGCCCTTAGACAACGATAGTTGTTACCTCTCGACCCTATGGTCATGTGCAACTACGGAATTAGGCAACTCCTACTTCCATTGGTCTTATCCCTACCTGACCCTAGGATAGACTGAGGATTCTATTATAGTACATGCCCAACCTAGAACCCTACCGCAGCCTTCATCATCTCTCTTTCTGCATTTGAGGGTTGTCTTTCCCCTTCTCATAGGGGTCATGGTGACCTGCATACCTTGGTCAGGCCCCATACCAGTTACTTCCATGGTAACACATCCTCATGCACTTAGAGATGGATATCTATGGGTCTACAGGTTCATTCTCATACCATGTACTTTTCACTTAGCTTCTCAAGATCCTATGAACCCTCTTTAGGTTAACTCAAAAACTGGTGTACCCCCTTCAAAAGGGTCCCTCTCCCAGGATGGGAGGAAACTATCTCTTGACAACAAGGTCAGAACCGCCCTTAGGACTAGGGTTTACATCCATATGCTTAACCCCAGTAAACTATTAAGGCACAAGCAGACCACTAAACTAGGCTAGGTCATTTGGGTTCTCATTCCTCAACATTAGATCAGGGTCATACCTTCCCACGTCATCAACTTAGCTGGGAGGGGTTTGCCAAACATACCCTAAACGTAAGGGGTTTTCCTTTCCTCCCAACATAGGAAGTTCCATGCTTGCATCTATAGAAACTCAACTCTCATTAAGAGCATTAGGTACACCACTTCCCCTCTTAGGCATAGGAACCCTAGGTTCACTTTTAGGTGTCCATCTGCACACTCTATCTCTTAACCACGAATCAGGCATGCAAAAGGCATGACATGCACTTCATGTCATCCTTCTATTCGAGAAACACTTCAGAGTTGAGTCCTCCTCAAGGACAACCAACAAGGTACAAGGTCTCACAACCTGTTACTAAACCTTCCCAGGGTATACAAAACTTCTTCTTCCTTTCTCAGGAGGCAAACACTTATACCATAGGCTCATGGGTGCCAGAGGCCTCATCCTCTCTCTAGGGTTTGGTCCCTCCCATGGCAACCAATACATCATCAACCTCTAGGGATCAAGCATGTGGCGACCACTATCATCCACTTAGGTCGCATCATCCTCAACTCCTATCTTCTCTTCATATCTCAGAGTCTAGTATTCCAACCTTCTTGTGGGGTTTCCTGCTCTCTCTCTAGAGCTAACCCTACAACTAAACTCACCATTAGAGGTCCCCTCTTTGTGAAGGGGTCAACCTCAAAAGCATGCCCCTACCCGGATGAAGCCTACATTCAACTCATGTTCGCTCAAGGTTATCCATGGACCTTATGCTTATCACATAAGCTATCCACCAAACTCTCCCAGCCAGGGTTTGACCTATTACTCGCACTACTGACACATTCTGGGTGCCTATTATGCCCATATAAGCTCATGGGGTTTCTATAGGTTCTTCTCTAACCTCATCCATGAAGGATCTATCCTTCGCTCAAACATGCACAACCTGTCCCAGGTTCGGGTCGCCCGAGGTACTAGGTCATCCAACCTCTCATGGCTCATACGTCATCCAAGGCATGTCTTGGTCTAGCTCATCATTCCATCTCTCTCTAACCTTCACTTAGGGTTAGGGTTAACATCATCCTCAGAGGATGTGTCAGGTCTTTAATGGAGATCTCTGCCTCCAAGACGAACTCTCTTTACTTATCCTACTGACAAGGAGGTCTATTCTCTGGTCTCTCCTGAGGGCATGACAACTTATGTCATACGACCTAAGCACGTATTCTTTAATTTACACTTAATCTATTAAGCTTATGTCCATGACATCTTATTTACATGTTTTTCATTAATTTGGTGGAGGATTCTTTAAACCTTATCAACCTTACCCATACCTCAAGAGGGTGAGGAGAAGAGAGAAAACCCTAATCCTTAAGGTCCTTAATAGAATTTGTGATGATAAGGGATGAATAAGATGAGAAAGTCTTAAATGTATCTTATTTTGATTCATACCCTAAGACTTTGGCCAGACAGTCACACAGATCTGGGAGTCCTCGTATTCCGACTAGCAGTGCAGAGGAAAAATATTTCCAGCCCCCAGTCGTGATCCTTTTCTAGACACCTCCATCTTTCAGATACTCCTCTAATAACTCCCTTGGGTTCTATGGAGTTTGCAAATTTTAATAATTATTAATGGTTAAGTGAGGAACCTAGGCTCTGATACCAAATGTTATGACCCCACCTTCCGGTAACCCCCAATGAAGGGAGACCGAGAAGTAGAAGCCGCACCCATAATTTCTGGATCAAAGGTTCGACACTTAACCAAGAACAATTATTAAATTTTAACAGACTAAACTGATAATCTGTAAGAAAATAAACTTTCACATACCTTTTTGAAAACTTGGATCTCTAAACTTATATCCACTTATGGATTCTACTCTAAATAATCCTCCTTGTATTTTACTTCATGTATTTCACAATATGACGATTTACCGTTTGTCCTTTTGGCTTGTACCTAAAACACTGACAAACAAAACGTCGGTCAGCCGAAGCTAGTATGTGGGGGAAACAATAATCATGTAAATATGTTAACAATGTAATCATTCAATTAATCATTTAACAACCAAGATTACATTTTAGATATAACTCCGCGATCTAAGAGTACCCTATCCTCTATGTTGTCCCCATTAAACCCCTCATGATCCACCTATCAAGTGAACCAGTTTCTAGGGTTGAGTCACATGGAACTACTCATAGGTAGACCACTCCTTAACTCAGGGTATGCTAAAGAGTCTCATGGTACTACACGTAGGTAGCCCAATTTCTAACTCACGGTAACCTAGACCTTACTCTAGGATTACCCCTTTTTTAGCCTTTTCAAAGCAACAGAGGTGGACCCAGATCTAGCCAGTTATATATGCACATTTATAGTGATAATCATAGTCACTTTATAGTTGCATGAAACAAATAGACATCCAACAGTTATTTTCAAGCAACCGATAAAACTTCGGGAATCGCCATGAAACTAGAGCGATTATTCATAAGCATAACCACATACCTGTGATTGCAGATTTTGAGATAGAATCAATCAAGTAGAGAAAACCCAACCAATTAGCAAGTATGCACAGAAATCCTAAAATAAACATACAAATTTCCTTTTATCAAGAATTATCCAAATTCGTCTTGTTTCTTAGGATTTCTACTCCAATTTTAGGGTTTCCTTTGCAATTAGGGTTTTGCCTCCACTTTTAGTATTATAAATCCTAATTCCACAAAACTATATAAAAACTTTAACTTTCTCATCATAACACTCCTAATAGGCTTAGGATCATCATTTAACAACATTTTTCACATATTTCAAATTAAATATGTTCTCTTCCTCTTTTTCCCTAAATTAGGGTTTCTTGATGCATTATCATGTAATCTTGGTTTAAAACCCTAAAACATACATTTTCTCATCTAGATCAGGTTCGAATCTAATATTATCATTCAACAGGTTATTAACACTTAAATTAACCCATTAAGCATACTAGGTTCAACCTTTAATCACAATTAGGGTTTTTAACCTAACTTTAATGTACTTTTCATCAACTTAATGTACTTTTACAATTACGAATAGAATCAATCTTTAATATCATTTTTATTGGATTCCTATCATTCTCCTGATAAATTTTCAAATATAAGTCAGCCTAATCAGATTTACCAATATTAAATTACGAATTTCCAAAGAACTAACCTTTTGGGCCAATCACTGAATGCCGCACGCCCTTTTTATTCCATTTTCTAGAAAAAAGCTTCCCTGGCTCGCGGACCCGCCTTTGGATCTGGTTACCCATTTACCTGGGGTCTTCATCTTCTTCGTAGGTTGCGCGGAACGGGGGCCGATTCCCCTATTTCCTCTGTGAAACAGAGGACCTGCAGCGCGGCCCTCAGCCTCGTCCCCACGTGGCGCACGAAGAGCCAGACCACTACTGGGAGTTCAACTCCCTTCTGCTAGACCCGCCGGTGGTACACGGCACCTGGTTCTCACCTTCATCCCTCCCTTCAGATGGCTCCCCTATTCGTAAGCCAGCGCTTGCCATGGTCAACTCCATGGTTGACCCCGACCATCTAGCCTCCCCAACAGCCCATGAAAGTCCCATCTGATGTGCCCAGACCCACTGGATTCATCTCTGCCCATGGCTTTGTTGGATAAATTGGACATCATGATAAAATCCCTTTGTTTCGATGATGACAAACATTTCATTCATGTTAATCTAACGTGCTACTTAAGTGTGCAGGAACAAGGTGATGACAAAGTTCTAGGGAATCCATACGCTTGAATGTTTGTAAAAGTCATGAAATGTAATCATTTGTAAACTTGTACAAATATATAATGTACAAGTACTTAGACTTCATGTAAATCAAGCGTTAGATCTCCCTAGCTAAACACCACACTTAGTTAGGTCATCTCCTTCTAATAGGATCACAATATGCACACTCACACATATAATTAGTGCCTAAATTGAAACCTTGAAACAGGGTCATCCTCGGTCGACAAACTCCTCGACCGAGACACTCTCGGTCGACAAACTCCTCGACCGAAAATGACCCAAGTAGCCGTTAGAGGTAGTTGGCAGTTGGAGCTAAAACGTTACTAACACTTGATCCAGAGTTCCTGTCGGTCGACAAATCCTCGACCGACTAGGAATCTCGGTCGACAAGTCCTCGACCGAGATGGACTCTGACAGCAACTGCAGAATTAATTAACTAGCCGTTGCTAATGCGCCTAACTTGTACCTAACGTCTAGTTAAGCACTTAGAACCCCCTAGAATGTGTCTAGAACGTCCTTAAGCACTTGTAGGCCATTCCTATAAATAGGAAATGCCTTAGGACACCAAAATACACCTAAGAAATACTTGTGCTATACTTGAGCTTGAATACACACTTGCAATCTGTTTTAGAGCAATAGAGCAATTCCTACACTTGCCATTCATTCCTATTGCTCCCATTTCGTGCCCTATAGGCTAGTATCTCCTATCCACTACAATCACATTGTCATACACATTGGTTAGGAGATTTATACGCTTGATATAGGCAAATCAAGCCTTGTGCTTAAAAGGATAAGTTGTAATTTCTGTTTTCCTTCTTGTTCCTTGTTATCTTTTATACTCTCCTTGCTACTCCTAGGGTTGGAGGCTGCGGATTGGAGAGGGTTGACTTCTCAGGTGGAGAAGGGGACTTCAAGCTACTTCAAGAAGACTATCGCACGGGAAGCTACTTCAGAAGGCTGGTGCAACGGGAGTTGGTGCATCTACTTCAAGGGAAGGCTGCTTCAAGGTTGGGCGATTACTTCTAGGTGAAGGCTGCTTGAAGGGTTTGGGAAAAGAAATTGTATTTTATGTAAAGTCCTTGCGAGGTAATAAAATAAATTTCTTTTCAAATCCCGGTTGGGTAAGCAACCGGGTAGTGGACTGACGGCTATAGTACTTGCTATAGTTGGAACCACTCTAAACCTTGTGTCTCCTTGTCCAATATTTTTATTGTGGTTGTTTGAGTTTAAATTATTATTAAAATCTTTATAAAACTCTATTCACCCCCCCTCTAGTAGTTTTTAGGCTTCTCTAGATTTGGTCAGACCTTTCGGGACGGTGTACCTCTTCTCCGGTGCGAAGCTGCTCCACTTCGATGGTGAAGGACTCGCCTAACCTCGCAATTGAACCCGTACCCTTGCTATTCCCTCTCATCCAAACTCAAAGTGTAGCTCTAGCTTTTGCAGAGGGGCGCAACCACATATATATATAGGTAGGGATCTTATGGTGCTCTTTCCTAGTTTGGGGAAAACTGACACACACCATATCAGGTCCCAAAACCTGGTATGGTTGGGATCCTCGGGACTTCTTGAAACCAAAGGAGCAAATCCCAACCTCGCACATGCATTGTGCAAAGAGGAAATTGATCGGGAAACCTCCCTTTCCTAATCAGAATCGAAGAGAAGACACCGTTGGATCTTTGATCCAACGGCTATCAAGCCTTGTATTAGAACACAAAAGGTGACATTTAATGTTATCCTTTACACTTTAGGATACTTAAAAAATTCATATCTCCCAAACTGTTTATCCAATTGATCCCAAAATTTGAGGGAAAGTCCATAATGACTTAACATATGTGTGTGACAAGTTTGGGACTCAAACTCGAAAGTATGAGAGGATTTCCTTCATATGCAAGTTATATCTTAATAAGGCATATTTTATACATATTTTCTCTCTCTTATTGTTTTATATCACTTATTTGGATTCCTTTTACCATTAGAACCATTTTGGATTCGAAATCTCATCCATTGTGATTTCATTATCCATATTTCCACATGTTTCTTGTATTTCATTATTATCTCATATTTTCTTCTTACTAAATCAATATTTAATTGATCTTTTCTATTCCTTCACCTATTATCTTTGCAACTTGGATTCCTTGGAACCCAAGGAACCTTAAGATTTCGAAATCCTTTTTAAGGATAATTATTACCCTTCCAGATGCATCTACATCCTTTATTTTGCATTATCTTTCTTATTTTCTTTATTAGAATATTCTTTTGCAAAGATTTCTCATTATCTTTCATCCCCTTTTTCCTCTTTTCATATTTCTTTTATTAGAAATCATATGTAAATGAATTTTACTCAATTGTGGCCATTAATGCCACTTTCTAGATATTTCTGAGTATTTCTCATAAATATGTTTGCTTAATATCCATTATCATGTATCTTTTTCCATTAATTGGACTTTTCTTCTTTTCTTCTCTTTTATATCCATTATCAGATTAATATAATAATAGGAACCACATAATTCCTATCAAAAGGGATATTTGCAAAGAAATCCACCTTTTGAAACAAAGCATATCACCTTTTCAAATAAGTCCATATTCATACAATCATTACATTTCAATTATGAAAACACATGCAAATTTGAGGTTGTAACAACACACCTCAAACATGTGCCCAAAACATCACCAAGGATGTCACCACTCAACCAAGGCCAAAACAAGGATCCCTACACTTTCTCTGTCTCCTCTAGATGATGCCAAGAGAGCGAAGAAGCACTCTAGAGGTGGCAAACTTGCACATCAACCCCTATTCTAGGTGAATTGCGTGTTTGCACCAAACCTCTCCACAAAACACTAGCATCAAGCAACAAGCTCAAACAAGGAACACAAACCTCCAACATGCCCTAATTACATCTTAGATGACTAGAGAAAGGAGCTAAGCATCATACCTAAACAAAACAACTAGGGTTAGTCCAAAACATGGGTCAGGGTCCTTGCACAAGGCTTATATCACTAGGGTCCACACTAGGGTCCAACACCTGACCTAAGTGGGACATTCACTTCAGAGTGTTCATGACCAATATGTACATTAATGATATAAGAGGTGAGAGTAAAATTAAGATTCATAAAGAAATTAGGGAGCAAGCAAAACAACCCATTCATATATGTTACACTAGGTCACCATTAGTGGATAAGAGTCACATGTAACTCATAATGTAAAGAGCGAGTCATGAACATTAATATCTTCAAGAGTCATCAGGCTACTGATATCAAGAATATAGAAGAGTTTGATGTATTAGAATACCAAGGTCCCACATGAATAAAGGCAAAATCATGCATCACCAAAAAGGGGTAAAAAATAGGGGAGTAAATGGTTGAACTAGTGTCTGCAACCCATTCCATTGAGTAGGTCTTCTTGAGGGGATCGTGGCCTTTCACCACTAATCCGCGGTTAGTGCATAGGCTGATCCAAATGCCAGTTTATGATGACCCTAGGCTTACCACCGCTCCTAACCACACTTAGTCCCTCATAACCACTCCCCCTTCAGTGAGTGGCTTCTAGGATGGATGGACCATCGGTCCTCGCGGTCCACAGCTCCTGCCTCACGATCCCCTTTTTACGAGATCTCTATTTGAAATAGATTTGTAACAGGGGAAGGGGAAGGTGGTCTACCACCCCCTTTCATCTGGTGCCTTAAGCACCAAAACCCAAGGAATAGAGAAGGACCGAAACACCCGATCCACTGTGGCTTGCCCTTCCTAGCCGCAAGGAGGCGTGAGTTGAATTGGAGGTTCCACGCGTCAAAGCCACTGACCACCGGCCATCTCCTCTAGTGTCTATCATCAGCGAGAAATCCTTGCAACCAGTCCTTAAGGTTGATGAGGTTGGAGGGGAAAGGGGGGCACTCCAGTAGAGGTGCTACACTGACTGCAACCTCCAAGGAGTCTACGACAGCAATGCCGCTCAGGATAGGGAGGCAGGAGCTACGGCTCCAAGGCACAGGTCAGGTAAGAGTGAAGAAATGAGAGAGAACCATAAATGAACCAAAGTAAAGCCAAAAACCTTAAGTGGAGCAACTCTTAGGGTTTTGGGAAATTTGGGGAGTTCCATTTCATTGTGGGATCTTAGTTCCCCATTTCCTAATTTGGGTATTGATAGTAAAGGAAGAAGAAAAGATGATTGTTCCTTCCCCAAAGAGGAAGGGAAGGAAGGGAGAGCCAGGCATGTCTCCACTGGGCCTTGCCTATTAGTGGGCCTTAGGAGGCTATCCCACAACATGGTAAAAACAAGATTAAAAGGATTAAAATTAGATCAAGCAAGCAAATTTCAAATGCTCACAACTTGAGCTATGTAGGTCTGATTGAGATCAATTTTGCACCATTGGAAAGAAAATTGATACATATACAACTTGATACCCCATGAGAGTCAAAATAGTATAATAATGAGGTTCACTTTCACAAGAAAGATAGGAACATGTTATGGCATACTACAAATTATGTCACATTTAGTAAAATTGATCATGCATGTGACCAAATTGAAGTGTTATCACACTCAAAATATGAAAATAATATCAAATTGAGTAATAAGCTCACTTGAACAGAGACAAAGAATAAGATAGGAGAGAGAAAACATTGTGTTGTCACACTCTTGTAGCATATGATCAATTAATGGGATGGGTAAGTGGCTCTTTATGGGAGGCATTATTCAATTTTACATAATCTATGTGCAATATTCAACCAATAATTTTTCAAATTTGATCATTATTCATGGTCACTAACCTCTTTCAGGAACCACATGTACAACACTAACCCATGGGATACAAAAACGTGATGCATGATCCCAGCCTTAATGCATTTTATACTTTCAGATTTTACAAATTCCTTGATTCATGGGTTTAATTTTCTTTGGCCTTTAATGGAGGTTTTGTTGATTTCTTTCAAGGGAATCTTATGTAAATAAATGAAAGGGTTTAGGACTTGAAGATCATCAATTGCATATCCTATTACTTTCATAGGCATTTTTCATTTATTTAAAAACTTTAATTCTTGATCATGTGTTGGATATGAACTATTATCACATGGCAAGTGGAATGAGATGCAAGAAAAACATACCTCAACCTAGGTGGAATGGGTTTTGTTTCAACCTTTTGAGGAATAAGTCCCTTCTCTTCTTGAATTTTTTATGTTTCCAAATCAATATATGCAATAACTGATAGATTAAAATTGTAAAATTCTTACTCCATTATTGGATTATTCATAAAGCTCGTTACTTAATCTTTTGAATAGACGAACTCATAATTTATTATTCTTGCAACATCACATCTTCATAGTCTACAAGGTAGGTTGGTTTAGTTGTGCTAGGAGCATTCAAGGCATCATGGATATTGAAATATAATGAGGCTCCAACCCACCACTATCATTTTTTTCTTTAAAAGCATCAACAATATAACCTTCTATAGGAAAGGATGGGCATCCTGGGAGGATATGGGTGGCTCCATCCTCCCTCATCCCAATAATCACAAAGTCTCTAATGTCCATAATTTGATAAAGTGGTCTTTCAATGGTGAAAAAATTGCTTATTTGTAGTTGGAACATCTTTAATAACCTCCTTAGGATATTTCATGGATATATCATCTAGATAAATGAAGATAGTAGTGGTATTTAAATCTTCAATTTCATACATTTGAGAAATTGAGAAAATAATTATGTTGAAATTGGAAACGAGATCAAAAAGAACCTTATTAACAAATGCCCTATTTATTTTGAATGGTTGTGTGAATGCTTCACAGATTCATTTCTTCTTGGTAACACAATCTTAAATGAGGAAGCTTGTTTCCTCAAAAACCATAATTGTTTCAACATGTTTCTGGTAATTATTTTTGGAAAAAAATTCCATCAAAAACTTTATTAAGGAGGTATTGTCAACAATCACATCAACAAGAGGTAAGTTCGCATAGACGCTTGTCAAATTTTCAGGGAACTTTTTAAAATACTTGTTAGATTTTTGCATTGGATATATATAAGAAGCAGGAATGTGTTTCTTTGGATTCTTTTCTTGGGCTGCATCTTCATTTGAATTTTTAACTCCATATTCTTTTTTTGACGATCCATTGCTAATGATCTTAGAATTCTATTTCTAAGGTGGACCTAGGTTCACAGTAGTAGTCCCAATCCTCAATGTGAATGTCCTTGTAACTCTTCATCGAAATTATTTTTGATTGGTTAGGGGTATAACCTAAAGGTACCATAGACATGGATGATGATTCTTGTTGTGTAATCTGACTTTCAATAATCATCATGTGTTTAGCAATCTCATCTACCAAACTAGACAGTTGATATAATGTTTCCTTAAGATCCTATTTTTGTTGCATAAAATCTTCATTTCACTTAATTTGTCGGGGAAAAAAGGCTTCAAGATGAGATTATAAGTCTCTTTGTATATGACTATTATTTCTACTTGTTAAAATTCCCAATCCTATATAATTAAGAGGGTTGTACTCCATTGTTTCCATAATATGACAAGTTTAGGTTGTTCCTCCATCCTATGTTGAAAGCATTTAAATAAGGACTATCGAGATACCTATTCCCATTATTTTCTACTTCCTTGCATTTTTCAAAGATTGAACCTAAAATATGATCCTACAAATCCCATTGGCACTATGAAGTTTAGTGTCCTATCTCTATATAAATTTCATAGTACCCTCTACATCATTAACTGGTCGATTATAGCTTTTATCCAATATCTGAGTGATCAATTCATCTTGGTAGTTAGAATGCCTATCACTTCATCTTAGTATTTTCCTTCTAATTTTTGTTTAGAGGACAGAGAAGGAACTAAATCTCTTTATGTGTCCCATTAACTATTATTCAATACCATATGTTCTATCAAATTTTTTGATTTCTTAGGTGTTTGTTCATGATGGACCCATTCGTGATTGAGTTGACATTTTTCACTATCATGTATGAAATCCTATCATATTGTAGGTCCTTGAACCATTCCAATGAATCATACAACAACTACCCTACCTTTTATGAGAATTATAATTTTCTCCTCAATTGAGTAATATTGTTGGATGGAAAGAATCTGGAAAGGAATGCCTTCAAGAAGTTGTCCATGTATGATTGGAAACTTTTGGCAGTGAGAGAAGCCACATATTTTCTCTACCGCTTAGGATATAAAGAATAAACAACTTCAAACCTTCATCCAGTACCCCATTGATCTTAAATATGCACATTCACTGATAAAACTCTACCATGTGGCAGTTTGGATCCTCCATGAATGTGACTCCATAATGGGTTTAAAACACCATCTATTTAAATTGGGGCCTGATGGAGAAGTTATATACCTCAATATATGGGTAATTAATTTCATTATTTAGATTAATAGTAGATCATATCTGCAATTTTGTATATATTTATTTGCTGCAGAGAGAAAGAAAAGTTATTGGTAACAAATATTTGATGGAATGAAAAAATACTAGATGAATACATAATTAAAATAAATAAATGATATACTTAAAATAATGGTTTAATACATGGATGAATTTAGTTATGTGAATTAATGTAGTCTCGCTTAGTCACTAGAGTTCTCAGTCTCACAAGACCATAGGTTTCCTAGAAATGGTTCTAATAGTTGTTGGTTTAATTTTCAATGACTCTTTAAGTTTAAAACTATCCCATTCACTCGTCCCACAAATATACATGATCAAAGAAGTGGAGGTCATTTTATAAGTAACCTATCATTTTTAGGTACAAGTTTGGTCATTTGCAATAATATATGTTGGTTTGAAATATATTTTTTTTAGGGAAGGACGGAGGAACCTATGATTGGGCTCCCCCGTCATCAATTAACTAGCTAAATCATCACTTACAAGGTCTACAAAGTTTAAAGGGAAAACTTGTGAAAAAGAAAATCTATCTACTTGCCCCCTACGAGACATCATGGCAGCCACATGGGCAGCCGTATTACATTTATGACTAACATAGCTAATACTACAGAAAGCGAAAAGTTGTTTTAAAAAGTTGATATCTTCTGCAATGGCACCTAGGTAATCCCTTCTCGAACCGACATTTTTGCATGCTTGGACAACTTCCATTGAATCAGACTCCACCTCCACCTTTGTGACACCCACCTTGCTCGGCCAGATCATGCCCGCCTACACCACTAAGGCCTCCGTCAGTGCTACCTATGTCCCTATGGTTGTCCGCTCCCCCATGACCCCCTTCAGCTCTCTGTCCCAATTCCGCAGAACCATCCCAATGGCTGAGCTCCCATCCTCCCCGCACGAGTCGTCCACATTCATCTTGTGTCATCCATGTGCCGGTTTGGCCCATCTGGCCCTGCCGCGACCTACTCCCTGCCCGCCATTACCGGCTATGGCCTTATGCTGGTCTCAAGTGCTCCTGATGGTGGCCAATGAGCAGCGGAATAGATACTCGTTGTGTATGTCACCTCTCTTGAACACCCTCATGTTATACCCTCTCTACACCGACCACATAGAAGCAATGATAGTCTTAGTTTCTTAGTTGGATGGTCTCCCTAGTACAGCCCTCATGGTAGTATCGATCTCTGCATCTTTGATGTCCTCCACCCACTCTTGAATCCCTTTCTTCATTTGTTCCCATACCTCAGTCGCATTTGGACACTAAAAAAGCATATGGGGGATTGTCTCCCTCTCAGACATACATAGCATGCAAGTGTCGTCCTCAATGCAATGTCTATCAAAGAGTCTTCCCTTTGTTGCTAGTCCTCCCGTGCAAGTCCTCCATAAGAAATGGGACATTTTGGGACTCCACCTTTTTTGCCATATGCTCTTCGATATCTTGTCTCCTTGCTCTATATTATATCTTTGGGCTTCCTCTTTACCTAGCATCCCCAACCAGTACACAGAACGAATAGAGAACCCCCCTCTATTCGAGGGCCACCACATCAACATGTCTTTTGGGCTTCTACAACTCAAGGTAATGGCACATATCCGCTTGGCATAGCTGTCCGGAAAACACTCCCTCACCTTCCCCTCATCCCAACTCTTCCCATCCCCTTTCATGAGCTCTCACACTGTGCTATAGTTTGCCGCTTCCCCTGATCTGAAACATGCAAGGTTGTTGTCTTCCTTGGGCGGCCACATATCCTCCCATATATTCACCTCTTCCCCATTGCCAATTCTCCATTCCACACCTTCTTTCTGCAAAACCTTTGCTCCCCATAGGGTTCTCCATGTGTAGCTAGGATTATGTCCCCTTCTAGACTCCCCAATGGATGTTCTAGGGAAATATCTAGCTTTTAGAACTCTACTCACAAGGGACTCTTAGTGCATTGCTAGTCTCTACAGCTGTCTCTCCAGTAGTGGTTAATTAAAAGTATTGAAATCTCTAAACCCAAGTCCTCCTTGTCTTTTTGGTCTGCACATATTACTCCAACTCATCCAAGCTATCTTCCTTTCTTTGTCCTTCACCCCCACCAAAATCTGGATATGATTCTTTGGATCTCCTCTAATGTGCTGGCTGGAAGTTGAAACATACTCATAACATATGTTGGGATCACCTGTGCTACCGCCTTGATAAGAACTTCTTTCCCCGACTTAGACAAAAGTTTTTCTGACCATCCTTGCAGTTTTTTCCAGATTCTCTCCTTTATGAAACTGAATACCTACTTCTTGGACCTACCCATGGCTGTAGCGAAGCCGAGATATCTGGCATGGCAGTCCACCTCCCGCACATCCAAGAGTCTCTTCAGCTCATCTCTTTTCTGGGCCTCTACCCCCTTGCTGAAAACGACCTCTGTCTTGGAAGTTGATTTTCTGTCCGGATGCTTGTTCGTATTGGCTGACAATTTCATCTATCTTTAGGCATTCTGCAGTAGTTGCTCTAGAAAAAAGGATACTATCATCTGCAAAGAAGAGATGTGAGATACGTGGAGTACCTCTACTCAAATTTATGCCGTGTATGAGGTTGTCACGTAGAGCAGTGCCTAGCAAGGTAGAAAAAGCTTCAGCGCACAAAATAAAAAGATAAGGGGAAAGAGGTTCATCCTGGAGAAGTCCTCGTGTTAGCTTGGTGCTTCTGGTCCGGTCCCCGCTGATAGAAAAAGTGTGTTGGACTGATGTGATGTAGTCTTGGATTTTTCCCCTCCATTTCATCCCGAACCCCATCCTCTCCATGACAAAGTTGAGAAAACTCCACTCCACCCTATCATAGGCTTTGGATATGTCCAACTTCAGTGCAATACTTCCTTTCTTACTTCCTTTATCCCTCTTCATAGCATGGAATAATTCATAAGCAATAAGGGCGTTATCAGTGATCATTCTTCTCGGGACAAAGGCACTCTGGTTTTCAGAAACAATGTTGTTCATGAGCGGCTTCAGTCTGTTCATCATCACCTTGGAGGCAATCTTATATAGCATATTAAAAAGACTGATAGGTCTGAATTCCCCTATAGTTGAAGGGTTTTTCATCTTTGGGATCAACACCACCACTGTCTCATTTACATTTCCCAAGCTCCTCTCTCCTTTCTACCACCCCTTTATGCAGTTTGCTACATCCTTCCTCACAATACTCTAGTATTTTTGGTAGAACTTGATCTTCATTCCGGCTGGTCCCAAAGCCTTGTTAGGATGCATCTGCTTCAAGGTAGCCCATATTTCCTCATCAACAATGTCCCTCTCCAGCTCTTCCTTTTGTATTTCAGATAGCATCTCCCTTAACCATTTCGCTGCCTCTTCAAAGCCCGTTGGGTTGCTAGATTGGAACAACTGTGAAAAATAGTTCATAATGATCTCCGTAATCTCACCTTCATTTGTTCTAAGCACCCCTTGCTGGTCTTCCAGACCATCAATCCAATTCCTTCGTCTCCTATTCATAGCCTTCTGGTGGAAATAGACAGTGTTGTGGTCCCCCTCTTGTAGTTCTTTCACACATGCATGGGCAGCCCAGTACTCCTCATTCTTCTGTAGCCAATATTGCAACTCCTTTGACTTCTCCTCCGCCTTCTATAGAGTGTCTTGGTCCGGGGGAAGAGCATGGATTTTGTTTAAATCATTTTCCAGTTATTTAACCTTCCTCCTTCTCTCCCCAAACTTTACCACAACCCAACTTTTGAGATGTTCTTTACAGACCAACAATTTTTCATTCAAGTCCCCTCCACCTGTAGTGCCCCATGCCTCTCTAATAATTCTTTTGCAATCTTCCTCCCCTGCCCATATTGGCTCAAAAGTAAAGCATCCTTTCCTCTTTCTTTTTTGACTGCCTTTGTTGTCCACCTTCAGTACAATAGGTGCATGCTCTGACTCAAAGATGGGTAGGTAGAAAACCTTACTGTATCTGAAAATGTTCTTCCATTCTATCTCAAGCAAAAATCTATCAAGCATCTCATGCACCAGTGTTCTTTTCATCATCCCTCTCCTCCACGTGTAGATGTTTCCTTCGTAACCCATATCCATTAGCTCACAGTCATCTATCACATCACGGAAATTTTGCATAAACTTTTCTTCCTTTGGCGGCCCCCCTTTCTTTTTAGTGTTGGAAATGATCTCATTGAAATCCCCAAAGAAAATAACCTGCTCTTCTGCCTCGTTTTTTAGCCTACTCATAAGATCCCATGTCTTTGTCTTGCTTGGCTGATCCGCCCATCCATATATTCCAATTGCTCTCCATCTGCCTCTATTAGTGTTATCTTTGACAAGACTGGTCACGTGTCTGCTAGAAAAGTTGAGAATCTTGACCTTAGAATCCTTCCACCAAAACCCGATCCCCCCGCCCTCCCGTTACTAGAAATGCACATACCATCTTTGAATCCGCAGCTCCTTTGTACTTCTTCCAACTTCCTTCCTGCAATCATAGTCTCCATGATGAAAACTATATTTGGGCATTCTCTCCAAATCCATGATCGGAGAGCCCTGCACGTGTCAGGGTCGCTCAATCCCCGACAGTTCCAACTTAAGATTTTCATTGTCCTTTGCGGGATTGGTCCCAGCTAATCACCGCTACTTGAGTCATAACGACCCTTTAAAGTCATATCCACCTTCTCTGTCTCTCTTTGATTTCTTTTCTCCTGTGCCCTGTAATGGCTGATCATCTAGGTCGATAACACATGAGCCAGAAGCTCTGCCCCTCTTCCCTGTTGCATGTTCCCATACTACTTCATCTTCTAGAATACCCATACGTGCACCCCTACTCATCTTGTACACCCATGGCTGATGTTTCTTCTTTCCCTGATTCGATTTCAAACTGTTCTTTGCCTTTGTCCTACATCTTTTTTCCTATGTAGGCGTGTGATCGCCCTTGTTCCTTCTCAGTTAGTATCAACTTCTTGCCCCCCTTTCACCTGCATTCCCCTCTGCGTTGGCCTTATCTGGGTATTTTGCCTTTCCTGGTTATGGAGGACCTGCTCCCCTACTTCCCTTTCCTGTCCCCACTTAGCATAAGCATCTCCCCATTTTTGTTCTCGCTGTTTTGGCCGGGCCTCCTGCCTGACATGCTATTCCGGGCTATAAGCCCATCCTTCCTGTCGGAGCCCCGGGTGTTCTTCCATGCTCACACCCTCCTCCTCCCTCTCCTCCTCTGGTGCCTCCTCATCGATACGACTGGCTTATTGAAATCGATAAAAGCTCGGACTTTGTGAATTGTATTGCCTCTCATGTCGACCCCCTTGCTACTTATATCTCATTTCCCATGTCACTATTGTGGTTTGTACCTAAAAATATAAATTGCTTGTGATTGTGTGCTTGAAGACACCTAAGTCTACAAGAAAATAACATATGTGGAGCTATCTTGGGATTTACTTCTAGTTCCAATTAGTGGATCCCTAGCTAGCACCCCATCTCCCCCTACATATAGTCCTTCTCCTACTCCTAGGTGTGTGATATAAGTAGCTAGTATTGGGTTGATTGGTGCAATTGTCTAAGAGTTTGATAAAAGCTAGGTGGTGAGTAATGAGGGGTGAAATACCCTCACCTCTACTCCTAAATTCTACCTTTATCTCCCAATTACACTAACCAACCCTATTCTAGAAACCTATATTAGTCAAATACTAGTGAAATCTCACCAATACCTTAGGCTAACTAATAGTGTAGGGTGATTTCTTAGCATTTGACTAGTTGTTTAGTTTAAGTAATCTAGAATGAATGATCAAGCTTTCTTGTTCTATATTTCCCTCAACTGAAACCTTAGGCTAACTAATAATGTTGTTTGGTTAAAGTAATCTATAATGAAGGATTAAGATTGCCTTAATCCTAGTTCTTGTAAAAAACTCTAACTTGAGAAGAAGAGGGAAGTATCTTTTATGGTTTATTAAGCAAAGGAATAGAAGTGGATGAAATTTGAGATGAGAAGACTTAGAGGAAATATTACTTTAGGAAAATCCTAGGTTCTATCCAGGCCGATATCACATTGGCTAAGGAAGTCCTAGTATACCAACGTAATGGTGCGGGAGAATATATTGACAGCCCTCAAAACCATGATTCATTCTAGACACCATTACCGTCAGGTCATGCCTTAATAATTCTCCTTTTATTTCTAAAGATTACTTGAAATTATAAACTATTAAATATTATTTGAAAATTTAGGGGTCTTATACCAAATGTAACGACCTCACTTTTAGCATTAATCTAAATATCCAAGCATTCAAAAAAATTAACCAACATTATCTGGATATATGTATACTCTAAATTGTCACCAATCATATTCAAAATATTAATCATGATTTAGTCCAGGGTTTAGGTTTCCTAAGTATCCTAATTCCCATGTACATTGATCTAATGACTTAAGAATCCTAATCCATATTAAGTGTAATCACTCTCATCAAATCTACCATGTCATTACATCATGAACACTTATATCAAATTATGTGCATTAAGGTCATAAAAAGTTACATCATTGGTGTTCAAAATCCTAATAACACATGTTGATGATTATTAGTCTAGAAATCCTAATTATTCATTATCTTTTTCATCGTCATCTTACTCTCATTATAGTCAACTATATTAGTTTATATGGCAAAGTAAATGTTTTTAATATACTCAACATAATAATTATCAGATCAAAAATTTCCATGTGTTAATCATTAGAAAATCATGAATTAGCCCTATTTTTGGAATTATGATCAAATCCAGGTCATGATACTATTTTATTTGTATTCTAGTTGTTTTCATGATCAATTTGATATATAGTTCCGCTATATTTGGGTAATCCTAGAAATTACCATGATTTAAACAATATAAACATATATACCTCGAGCAAGGGGTGATGTGGTGGCTCCTTACATGGAGACTCAAAAGGAAAGGGATGAGGGGAAAAGTACATTGGAAGATTATGAACTTCTATGTCATTGTGTCAATCTCCATTTTATGAGAGACAATGAGTCCGTCATGGATGGGGAAGAGTATTGCCATGATCAGGGGAGAAAGAGATCTGCTACTGCACTACATTGTAATAATGCACATCAAACAAGGAGGGGATTGGGGTAGTTTGTCTTCTCATTGTACCACTTCTTATGTAGCATAAGGGTTGCAAATCGATGGGTCTAGTTTTATAAAAAAATCCTTATGCAATTGGCATGGCGTCGTGCTAGGAAAGTATTAACTATATTCCTCCCTCCTGTCCTAATAAAAACAATATCATATCTTTTACTTTATAGACCAAAAAATCACATAAAGGAAACCACCCCTCATACCATTATTCTGGAAAAAATATATTCATACTATTGCCTTCCATTGGAAAAAGGAAAACTCCTTCATTGTTCCCTCATTTATTCCCCTATATATCGGAAACATGGTTTCTATGGCAAAATAAGTAAATTACCAAATAAATCATCTAGGACACATGATATTATATCATGCTCTATATTTTCGTCCATGATTCTATATTAGTATTATCTATGACATAAAAATTATTTGGGGAATTTATCATGAACACAAAAAACCCACTTCCCTATTTTGTATCTCAAGGACCTGTTTGTAAAAACTGATCATAGAAACTCAAGTAATTCATACTCATTTCTCATCTTTACTCCAATTGGTGCTAAAATTTGGTATTTTCTTTATTATCCTAGATTCATGTATTGACTCAAGTTTGATAACAATGGGATGTTTCTAGATATCCTTTTCTCTTTTTTCAATAAGGGAAACAACATTTAATCATAGCAAGCACATTCCTCTTCCTTATCGATTTTCCATCAGCTAGTAGAAATGTCCTTGTGCTATAAAACTTGGAGGGAAACTCATGAATATCTTTCTAAACTTATCTCTATTTTTGAGATTTATTGGGATAACTTTCACAGGAAAAACTTGCCATTTATGTATTTCGTTAAAACAATTACCATTATCACATGAAAAGTCCATTTTATCTCAAATTTTAGAATTATCTTAGATTTCTCTTCATATTTACATGTTCAAAAAACTAGACCAAATTATCCTTATTTGATGCCTCAAACTTGTGTGGCAAGAATGCTTAGCTAATTTCCTCCATTAATTATTAAATTACAAATTATCTTCGAATCTTTTGGATACCTATCTATTATTCCATATTTCCATATTTTAATAAACCATAAAACCATTATCCTTTATTTATACACGAAGTTCCTTTTATTTCTTCAACTTGCGCCACAAGGACCTATTTGCAAAGAAAATAGTCTCATTGTCCACTTAGGCTATTGGTTGACCCTACTCCTTAAAGATAGCATTATTATTCTTTATATTTTAATTAAGGAATTTAAGTCTTATATTTATATGTTCCAAACTTACCAAAATATGAGGATATTACAAGTATCAATCATTAAAATATGCAATTAAACACCTATTCATTGTGAAATAAGGATAAATATGCATCTAATTCATATAAACACATTTTGCTATGAAATAACTTAAGTATAATCTCTTATATTCAATATGAGGATTCTTTTCTCGTATGGCATGGATTTCTAGGATAAAAATAGATGCATCAACAAATTTCATCATTTGATTATAAGAAATTTCCTATATACAAAGGAAAAAGAGAGAACTTCTAGGGAACCAAAATGATACCCAAGCCACCTTGGAGAACATTACGAAGATGTCCCCACATCTCCTCCTAGGATCTAGACAGTGTAGAGAATGATAGATCTATAGAATGAGGTAGACGATTGCCATTAATGATTAAGATATGCCCCTACTTCTTTTCCCATACTATGATAGTGTGCAAAATGCCCCTCCTTTCTTCTTTGCACGTCTATAGTACCAAATGGCCTAACATGCTTTGTTTAGTTTCTAGTGTGTATGTTTTAAATCATGAAAGTTAATTAATAATCAACATGGTATGTAAATGGATAACTTGTTTAGTTTCTATTTGAAAAAATTGTAAGAGATTTTCCAACACATCGTAAAAATTCTATACACGTGTTGTAACTGTCTACAAAGCTTCATCTTAATTTTCTACTAAGGAACACATCGTGTAACTGACTTACAAGCTATGTTATGTTCTACTTCAACTCAAATGTCATCCGATCGTTCTGGAATCTGAATAATCTCTCATGCAATTCGATCTTATATTTTCCCAAGTGGGAGATGTCATGGAATCAATGTATTTTGCAACCAAAACCATATATAAAATCCAAACTCAAGGAAAATATATAACTTAGAAATTATTCATGTCAAATGAAAGAAGGTTTGATAATAAGTGCACAATTAAGCTGTTAAAATATAATATACAAATAATCAATGCTTGCCTCTTAAGGAAAAGTGTGTAGACTATGAGCATATTTATGTCATATACATTAAATGTACCACAATGGAAATGTGACTATATAAACCTAGATAAGTACACTAGAATAAGATATCATCGTTATTACCAATCTTTTTACGACATGGGCATACAAAAGGACCTAGATGCTCCCTCTTATTCCAGTTGTTGCAATAAGGTAAGTCCTACATTTTAGAACTATAAGGTAATCTTTGGTGGATATTTGATCTGTCATACTTTTGAATCAAAATTTGTTGCTTGTCCAGAATGAAAGAAGAAGTAGTAAGCATCATGGACACTATAGTGATCACCTCATAAGAGGGAGATTATTCAACGGTTGTATGGATGATCCAACAAGTTTGTGTGGGACTGTGTGATTAAGACAAGGTAATTCCTATGCGGCTATTACTCTTATTTGAACATATCAAGGTTATGGCTTGATCTAGTGTGATATGCTTAAAGTTGTTTGGAATCTAGATATTGAGATAGTAATGGTTTAAGTATTTATAGGGTGACCAAGGGTCCATTCAAGATTTGATAGGAAATGAAGAGTTAGTTGGGTTATGTATGGTTGTTTCAAAGAGGTATCCAACTTTGAGGAGGAACTACCAAATATACGTACATGATTTTGTGTTGTTATGAGTCCAATGTGGTTTATGTCAGTAATATTTATGTTGAACTAATTTGGACTAGGTGTTGTGACTTCTTCAAATGATGATATGGGATTTATTGAATGTAAACATATAATGTTGTCTCAAATCCATGATGCTCCATCCACCCAAGTTGTGAGGGTGGCTAAAAGTCAACCAATTTACTACGTTTATACACCTATTATGAGTAATGTTAACTAGAGAAAGTTTCATCAAATTATATTAATAATCAATCCAATCATAACCGGTAAAGGGATAAAACTAATAAAATAGAATGAAGTGCATGTAAGGGATGCATTAACAAGGGTTAGTTGGCCTTCTAGATTGAGATAATTTCCCCTGAAGCTAGTTTTGTATCATTTTCTCTAAATTGGATTGCCAGACTTGAGAAAACTATTTTTGTGGGGAAAGAGGGACTCCCAAATATGATAGAGGGAAAGTTTTACTCTTACATGTGATGATAGAATATGACTAAGTTGTGTTAGAGTCACTTATGTTGAAGCCAAATACACATGACATTTATGATGTTATGGGGTTCCATATTTAATGAAAATCATAGTGCCACCTGTAATATTTTGTATTTAAGTAGGATGTGTGTTCCAATATAGTTGATGGATCAAATCCCATCGTTTATGGAAGAATGATTGGTCAAGGTCGTCCGACCCAAATGGTTTCTCAGGGCCCATGCTAAATATTACTTTTCATTGCCCCCATCAATGTGAAAGGGTCAGTAAGTGACTTGGGATGTGTTATTTTTCAACACCAAGCCTATCTCATAATTGAAAAGACTTTGGAAGGTCTGGTTTTGGTTGAACATGCTTTGTAGTGTTGAGCCACATGGTTAATTATGTTTTATTGTTAGTTATGTGACTATTTATGAAGAGAGAATGCCAAGAGGGTCATCGATTATGGCTGTTACAAAGTATTTAGGAAGTATTTGGTAATTTAGATCCTCATCCTCCATCCATTTGTCCTTGGTTTGTTGTTTTCAAATTAGTTTTTGCTCTCGCAGGAGCGTGTTGTATTATGTTTAGAGCTGTCAATGGCTAGTTGATTGGAGTACGAATTTGTCTCAAGGTTTAGAAATTGTGTCTTGAGCAGTGAGATCCTTATGTATACATTACCATAATTTTGTTTGTTCAAAAGAATGAGGTATAATCTACAACCATTCGTATTTTTGTGTAACTTTGTTGTGGGGTTTGTGATATGAACGTCTCTACTTTCTTATGCCATTGGTTTGTATCATGTTTATATACAGAATAAGAGGAACATCAAGACGCCTTTCTCAACATATGTCTGCAATGGTCCACAACCAAGGAGGCTGCAAACTTCATTGCCTTCCAGGGCACCATCGTTGTTGTACTTGAGTGACAATGCTTCCATCTTTGAATCTAAGGTGGGTCGATCAAATTTGGATTTTTTCTTCTTCTAGTTAACTCAAGTATATATTCCCTTTAGATAAGGGTAATTAGCAAAATCATACATTGGCATTCATTGATCTTAGCGAATATGTAGTTTAAATCTGATGTACTTTGATGTCAAAACTATTCACTTGTTATGCAGCCTATACGATTATAAAAAAATATGCTGTCCCAAAAGTTTGGGAAACAAACGGAAAATGAGAAATATCTCCCATGGCATTAAATACCTTTCCCGTCGTCCAACAGCCACTGTGCCTTCTCTTTACAAGCCATCTTTTAGCTTGCAATCACTCACGTTTATAGAAGAGCGGAAAGATAGTGTGCAAAAAGTATGTAGGAAAAAGTAATCTTGAAATGGGAACACGTTTTCCAATAGAAATATAGATTTAGATGATCTGACGACAAAACACCATACAGGAAACTTTCTTCCGGGACCTGGGTAATGGATCTGAGATTCGGACAGATTTTATGAGGATTCCAAAATCACCTAGGCCCAGTTTGGCCGCCAACATCGTGAATCCAGGTATTCTGTAGCATTTTTTAGGTGGCCGGGAGAGCCGAGCTATAGGTAGCTTGCAGAACTATGCGTCCAAGAACGCTGGCGTGTGCAGAGAAAAGATCAAAACGGAGAAGGTGATGGCTATTGTAAGTACCTCAAAATTTGGCGTGCTTATTAAAGCTCGCATTTTCTGTTACCCGGCCGTGGAACTGTAGTTACCAGTGCCACATATCATATAATAAGCTAATAAATTATACATAAATTACCGGGATTCACAAAGTTTGCGGTCAAACTGGACCCTATTTATTCTCCCCGACTGACATGCACTCACGTCAAAGAAAAAAGCTTTACAGTATTGGAAGTGCTAATAAATTTATATTTACAGTCTACCATAGAAATAAATGACGTCTGCTTTGACAGAAACAGAAGGGAATCATATACTTCTTTTTGGTAGGCAAACTAGGCCATTCAATCTTTTATAAAATCAATAGAACATAGAAACGGAATGACAGTGTCTAGGAACCGGCAAGTGTAACAATGATATGGTTGATGATATGATACCCAAGGATCTTTTAATTCTAGTGTCTTTTATTTGTCTACACCAAACAAACCCCTAGACGACGACCCATGGTTCATTTTTCCTAGGATTTCAGGCGACAAACTTATACAACTGAAGTGAATGCAAAAGAATAGAACTTTATAAAGGTTGGCAAGTTGCTTTCTATTAATCATACCAATATCGATATCGTAGTGGACACGCACCAGCAAATGGAGTACGCATTCGTTAAGAATACAGAAAGAGAATGCGCGACAGACGTCCTTTTCCACGGACCCTTTTCGTAAACGCGTGCGTGGGGCTCGTGGAACGTCGTCCGTCATCATTGATCAGGGGTTGGGGATGCTAATCAATCACTTTGGTTAGGTGTATTGTTGGGCAATGACCTTTCCTGACCTACCGTGTTTCAAAATTGAACTTATTGAAAACGACGTGGTCGGTATGCAAGAAGGACCCGTTCACGGTCCTGTACATGAATGTGGAACATATGCTTTCTGCACTCCAAATCTGTCCTCCGTTTATAACATGATAGAATTTGATTATCGTCAAAATGTTACGGTGACAGATCTGAATCGACATCTCCTGTTGGCGTTTAGCTGTGCTTCGTGAATGCTTCAAACTTCGTCAGAAATGTCATACATGGTTTGTTTTTGGTTGGCCAAATAATATTGAGACTTCGACCACTAACTCTTCGAACTCTGTTACCGCGTCAATTTAAAGTTTGATTGGCGAGCAATGAGGAATAGTTGGCATATGAGTTGCTTTGTTCAATTTTCCTCAACGTTGAGTTGGAAATATCCTTCACCAATGCATTCCTAGTTGGCTGATTTTTTACCTTTTTAGGACCCCTATCTTCCACAGTGTAAGCATGATTGAAATTAGCCTTCAGCATCCGGTCATTAGTAGATTTCCATTGCCACCACAAGTTTAAATTGTCGCAATAGCGTGATTTGTTTCTAGCGACACATTTTCTACAGGACAAGGACCAGTATGTAATTTAAAAAAAAAATAAAAATTAGATTTAATCCCTTCAGTGACTTTCTTAAATAGTATAGATGAGTCTCCTAATATAATATATAACTTAAAAAATCAAAGATAAAAGAATGGTGTATATACACATAGAGAAATATGTAATTTCAAAAAATTATTCCTCCGTTGACTTTCTTATATAGCATAGATGAGTATCCTAATATAATATATAATTTAAGAAATTAAAGGAAAAAGTGTGGTGCACACACAGAGGGACCAATATGTGATTTAAAAAAATAGAGAAAATTGCATTCAACCCTATCTGTGGGCATTCTTATATAGTATACATTAGTCTCCTAATATAATATATAATCGAAAAAATAAAGACAAAATAGTGGTGTATACACATATGGACCAGTATGTAATTTCAAAAAATAATAGAGAAATTTGCATCCAACCTATCCGCAGACTTTCTTACATAGCATAGACGAGTCTCTGAACATAATATATAATTTAAGATATTAAAGATAAAAGTGTGGTGTAGACATAGAGGGAGCAATATGTCATTTAAAAAAAATAGAGAAAATTACATACAACCCCATCCACATACTTTCTTATATAATATAGATGAGACTACTAATATAATATATAATTTAGAAAATTATAGACAAAAGTGTGTTGTACACACACAAGGACCAATATATAATTTTAAAAAATAATGGAAAAAATTGTATCCAACCCTCTCTACTTTCTTATATAGTATAAATAGGCCTCCTAATACAATATATAATTTAAAAATTAAAGATAAAAGTCTGGTGTACACAATATAATTTAAAAATTAAAGATAAAAGTTTGGTGTATCCACACAAGGACCATTGTGTTATTTTACAGAATAATGGAGAAAATTGCATGCAACCCCTTCCGTGGACTTTCTTGTATAATATAGATGAGTCCTATAGAAACTCCATAGGATCCAATCAGATTTTGTCATTGTGAATAATTTGGGTTTCTCTCTCCTTATTTTTTAGGGGGTTGGATTTTAAAGATGAGTGAGATGGAGATATTGCATTGTGATTGGTTGTCCTATACAAAAAGTATAAGACTCGTCATATACTACTGGCTTTATGTTTCTGGAGCCCCTATCAAAGTTGATCATTTGATTCTTCTTCCAACTCCATACTGGTTTGTGCCACTTAAGCTCCCGTGTAACTATTCACATGGCGTAACCAATGTATATCATAAGATTTTCTCGAGAATCATATGGTGTTTATACTCGAGCTTTTTAAAGAATACAACATGATATCTTTCCAAGTAGGAAGGCTTCGCTAAATTCCACTGTACTCTCGACATAAAGGATGTCTAAGAAGGTATTGAGGTAACATATTTCTATATCCGAAGCTCGCAGCATCAACATAATTGTATTCAATGCTTCAACATGTAAATCCAAGATGTATGATATTTTGCCATACTCTTAACATCTGGATCATATCTTATACACCTTTGGTAATTGGTACCCTCATATGGAATTATGTGTTGGATATTATAACGTCCTTATACGGAATATCATAAATTGTAGTTAAACTAACATGTCTACAAACCAAGTTAATAAATAACAGTCTTAAAAAAAAAGTTAATAAATAACAAAGAAGCGTCTGGATAAATTGAGTAGGAGAAACAAATAAATTGAGTTAGAGAATTCCACCAGATTGCTCTCATACATGACGTTAGTTAAATAAATTATTGCTCGGTTATCTTCCAAATATTCATTGTCTTCCAGTCTTGATCTGGTCACAAACTTATAGAAGAATGTCATCTTGCTCGTATTTGTACGACAAATAAGACATCATTGATGCAACTCAATAGTCATTTGGTACCACCATAACCACCATCCAATAGATTACATCAAGGAAGCGGGAAGAGAGAAGATATGTCTCATTTAAGAAATGAACTCCACGATAGATGCACACATGGACCGGCTATGTAAGATAATTGCGGTAGTGAAGCAAAATATAAAATATATACTTTTTTGTCTTATATCCATGCTTAACCCTAAGCATAGGGCCTTATTTATATCACTTCCACACACAATCTTATTTTTATTAGACATACACATGACTACTATTGTACACGTAAAAGGATTATGAGAAATTCTTTTCCAATTCAAAAGCATATGAAGAGTATTTTTTCAATCCAAAAGGAATATTGGGATTCCCTTTTCAATGCGGAAAGTATTAATTAAATCTACTATCTTACCATACTAAGCACGATCAAAGGACCCACTCAGTTTCTGTCCTCACGTGCTGAACGTGTGCTCTCCCCTCTTCCATCAACCTATTACGAACCCTAGATCTTCACCACCACTTGAGGTATTCACCAACTACTCGTTCGCCACCACTCTGGTCTACGATCGTGTTCTCCAGTCTAAAATCTTTGCCACCACTTGATGTATTCACGGACTACACCTTCACCACCCACATGCAATACTCCCTGATGCAAACATCAACTTCTAAATCAGGTAGCAAAATCTCCAAAGAAGGGAAGTCACTTCTTATACTTTGACGAGGGTCGGCGTATCCGTCTCGAACGGACCTGGTTTGAATCAACTATTTCTGAGAGCAACACTAACATTGGCTTAGAGGCAGGAGCAGAAATTCATTGACAATTTTTAATAAGAAGATCTGCATATATCTCTTCAACGACACATGGACTTTCATCAGTCATTCATGCAGGGAATATACCACACATTGGTATTAACATGGAACAAAATTTCGATCAAAATTGCGAAATTTCGTTTTTTTTTTCAATCGGACATCGAAACGTCAGTTTGCATGAACTGGTCAGCAATTTCGTGAAAATTTCACAGCAACAGTCGAAATTTTGCAAAATAGGGGGTATTTTAGTGCAAAGTAGCCCAGTTTGGGCCTTGATATTGCGAAATCAGTGTGAAATGCATCACCTCTTTCGCGAAATAGTGTTCCATTGACTGGGTTTGTTGGGACTTTGATCTTTTAGCAATTCTTTTGTGATATCTTGCTCTCGAAGGCTGCTTTAGTTGATTCTAAGATATGTAAACCCCCTCCCTATCCCATCTACTACTACTTTTTTTTTACTCCCTGTTAGACATATCTTAATAAATACTCCAAAAATCCTACATTTCTAAGTGACATTTCTCTTCAAATTCTCAATATCTTGAAGTGAACTTTTAAATCTAAGAAACAATAGTGTGAAATACTTATATCTATACTTATTTTGATAATCGAATCAATATATTTCATATTTATACACAAAATGGCTACAAAAGCTTTTTTAATAGAAGTTCTTATATTTTTCACTTATGTAACCCTATATATATTATAATAGTAACCTTATACTAAATGATGTGTAAGTTGTAACTTGTAACCCTATTTTTTTATTATTCACTTATGTAACCCTAAATATATTATAATAGTATAATAAATATACTGACCTACAATATTGTAACTTGTAAGTTTATAACTATTAAGTTATGAAGTCTATTACTCTAGTTGTTTTAACTTGAAGTTTGCAAGTTTGTAACAGTCTAACTGTCTAACAGACTTGACAATTATGTTCATTTGTGCACTCACTCATCAAGACATGGATCTCACCCTAACCTCTAAACATATAAATTTATTATACAATCTAGTGTGTCTATGTTTAAACATTGTGTTTAGAAAATTCCATAACTTAATTCCTTCATTTTGTCATCGAAATTCTATCAAAATTGTTCAGCTTCCTTCACTTACAAATGTGGGAGAACCCCACCCCCACATATCCAATATGAAATATTATTGCATATTTGAGTAGATCTTGGCGATTAGAACGTCCACATAAATTTCTATGATTTAATTCGCTTATTTGGTCGTCGAAATCGTTAGGGCCGTAAATATCAAAATTTCGGCCAAAATTTCAAAAAAAATCTGTTTCCGGGCCATCGGACACGACATCGAAATCGGACATTTAATTCTATGGGTATTAATAAACTGCAAGAAGTGTATCATTGTTGATTTGTTTGATTGGTGATGGGAAACAGTTGTCAATATTCAATCTCAAAGAAGGCATCCTAGATATCTTATTTAGGATCAGTTTGAAATATGTTTCTCATCGTTGGCACTGCCAACGAATTACATACTAGCTGGTAGATTTCATTTATTAAGGGAATGAGAAGTCGATGAGAAGCATGTTGATAAAGAAAATATTCTGATCGGTTAGATCCAACTTCAGTGTGATGGGCGGCATCCTAATTATATCTAGCAGTTTGCAGTTCGCTTCAGATGCAGCCTTGAGGAATCACTTCCTCTGGCAGTGCATAGTGGGTGTATGTTTTACATTTTCTTTCAGCCAAACATCGGGAAATTTCCTTCAGTAATTTGCACGCTCACACGATCACCTATTCCCATGACGAAGCAAGCGACAGATCCCGGAGATACAGTAAGGGACATGCTTAGGTTTGCTTTATAACTACTACAAGCCACACCCGAATTGCTGTCAAATTGAACGTCCTCCACAGACAATAATTTGTAGTGCGTGATTATCTTATATTTGGTAATAGTGTCACTATAGATGGGAAGGACGGGAGCCAACAAGTCCACCTATATCTTTTAGGATGTTATTGACAATATTCAACCTCGATCTACGCAAGGCCCTACAATAGTGAATCACGATATGTACCAATTTTGTGGTTGTGCCCTGTGTCATTGGTTTTCGTCATCACAAAGGGTTTCTCCTCCGTGTTTCCATCGTACAGGAAGCGCTTCTTCAAAGATTGTGTCGTTCATCATTCCAAAGAAATACAAACTGCAATCGTGAACCTTCAGCTCCATCAAATGTTGATAGACCTCCCTCTTTTATTATCTGCCACAACCAGTTTGACATATAATATACAAGGCAGGAATCGCCGGGCCTGCTGGTCACCCATGGAGGCAGACCCTCGTCAGCAACTGAAGCAAGGAAGCAACTAAATAATGCACAACAACATGGACAATGCTTCGCTGGTGAATTGGGATAGTAAGTACATAGTGGTTAGCAGTTGCTTTAGTTCTAGAACTACTGATTGTCAAGCTAGCTTTCATACACTGATCTTCTCTTGAAATTCTGCAGTTGCTTGAGTTCTAATACATAGATGGCCAAGCTTTATTTTAGCATTTGAACTACATGGGGGTTTAACAAAAAGTTCACTTGGTATCTACAGTTCAGTGATATATATTGGCTTTTAAGATGAGCTCCATCACCTATCCGGAGTGATCTTTGCGGATTGTGCCCAATATTATAGTTTCAGCTGGATACTCCTAGACCACATTTTTCGAATTGGGCAACCAACAGTGGACCAAAAGAATTTATGCGTCTTGTTTGTATCTTCAAGGGCACAAATAAGGACCGTTAGCCATTTCGATTATAGGTTTGATTTGGTGAAGGAAGTATAACATGAGTTAGCTAAGGAAGCACTACAGGTGTGGACATTTATGCACGAAGGTATGAAGAGTTTTTTATTGATTTAATGCATATGAAATTGCCTAGACATATTGCTTGTAAGCTTCTGTGCTAATGCAAAGAAGAATTTTCATTTATTGCTATTTTTTGTACACATACGATCGTTTCTTTGATTCTTGGTATTGTACGTTCTGTGCATACCGATGACCTGGTTAAGTCGCCCCGCTTACTTTCCTATGGCTGGGCACCTGAATTGTTGTTATATGGGACGATATTTATTGATTATTTTTTCATTTGAGCTGAAAACTTAGGGATTCTATCTAACAGAAAATGAATTTACGGTTACATGTTCTTTCAGTTATTATGCTTAGACACAAGCCGTTTGTGATTTCTATCCTTCCTTTTTGTGGCCATAAATAGAACAATCATGTGTTGCAACACATTTACAGAGCAGTTCTATTTGGCCTTTGGGTTTCTTTTGTTGGTACCCTACATCAATCATGCCTTTCTATTATTTTCATTGTAAGTAACTTTAAACTCTTTTCGTTTGAACCCCTAATGTTCAATAATAAATACATCACATTGATGTTTTACTGAAAATCCTTATGTCTCTTCATTTAATATTAACCATACACTGTCTTTATGCAATTATAAATTTAGAAACATGCATATTGCAAGAGTATCTAGTATATGTACAGATATGTTATTAAGACATTGGTATGATAGAACGTTTTTTGGATCAATATATGTACTAATTTATATTTAACATGTTTTGCCATATTCTATGCATATATTTGATAAAGATTGCAAAGGGATATAAAAAAGGACATGCTTTAGTGGCTCTTTGTGGCACTTATAATAATCTTATCAATAATCATCTTAACTACATAAATATGTTTGGCATTGGATTATACTATAAGATTAAAAAAGATAAACCTATATTCTTCAATTTTTTGTAGGGGTTTCCCTTCAAAACTGAAGTATATGTTAAAATATTTACTACAATATTAGAGTAAGTACAAACTCAAGATAACAAGTGAAGAAACTAGGTTGAAATTTACATGATCTATCATCTTTTTTTCTTATACTAGCAAGTATGGGGTATAATCATCCCAGATATGTATCTAAACTTCCAAATTAACAACTAATTTTAAAAAATTGTTTACCTACTTACATTAGATAGTTTTTTTAAGATTTGTATTTAACATGGGTTACAATAAAAGTAAGTATCAAATGTTAAATAACTGAAATAAATCATTATTTATAAGTATAATAAGGGATTGATCGTATGAAGTCAATAATTTCATACAACCATCATCCAGTTTTGGTGCAAGTGGTCAAGAGGGGACTGTTGGTATGTATGCCCATAGAGCAAGTCATATGATGATTGCAATGGGATACTTTGTAAATGATTTGAATAATAATAAAGGAAATTTCCGATCTATATGTTTAAACTATTTCTGAGATGATGGTGTAACATGATAGATGTCTAAAGAATTGTTTTACTCAATGATGTATGCTTTTGGGTTGAGGACCTGAACGATGAGATCATACGAATGTTAAGAGTATACATTCTTGTTTGGTCCCTAGTCAGTTGTTGTTGTGGAAATAACCATAGACATCAATAACACTAAAGACTAGATTGTGTGTTGGTTGATGATAGAATCTCATTAGTCATGATATAGTGACAACAAACCAAGCACATAGGTACTTGTTAGAGAACAAGGTACCGAACAGACCCACCGTAAGAGTGACACATGCAACCATGACTTGGTAGTCACAGTCAGCTCTCACAGTGATGGTGGTGAGTGTGATTCTTAGACCTGAAATCACTACACTCAACACATGTCGTTGAGTACACTTTGACATCATCAAACGCAGTCCTGAAACATGGGTTGTTATAAAGGTGATGATTGGGTGGATTTGACACATGGGGCTTTTGAGGGGTGAGTGATAGATATGGGATTTGTCCCTCCTGAGGGAGTTTGATGTCCTTGGCCACTTGATGAGTAGAATTGGGAAAAGGCATGCGCATGCACGTGTGAATCAATATGTGATATTGATGTCACACACATCTCACCCAGTCTGCTCTGAGATCAAGGAAATGAATGAATGTTGACATGATGACTGTTCCATGCCTTGAGTTCATTCAGGATATCAGTGACAAAGGAATTATACATTCACGATAACACCATTCACGGATTGTAGGATTGAAAGTTGTTCTCCAACTTTCTATTTCACTTGGGTAGCACTGATGTGTGACTAGGCACCGCTCTTTGCTTGTGAAGTCATAAGTGTTATGGACTTTCACTGCCAATGTGAAATGGACCTGTAGGGTCACACACATAGGATTCAACCTGGGATAGGAGTTTGTCCACAAACATGTTTAGATTGATTACTAAAGGAGTTTAGTAGTTCAATTAAACACTCAATCAATTGATAGCTCAGTATCATAGTGTTCAAGGCGTTGGACTGATTGATTAGAGTATCAGATTGATTGAAACTACGATTGACTGATTCTGCACAATCTGCACTCCCAACCGATCCACTCATATGATGAACCGATCAGCTGAGCTTGGTGAACCGATCGGCTCAACTGGTGAGTCGATCGGCTCATGGACAAGGTGAAGCAATTCGTTCAAGTGTTGAAATGATCGGTTCAAGTCCAATCGAACAAGTTGGGAAAATAAGATTGGTGAGAAATTTCTTTTCATTTCACTTGCCCAATTTGATTGGAACAAGGATTGGTATTCGGTACCAATTAGAAACAAAAGAAGAAAAGTCAATTGGGAACTCATCAGGACCACGAACCGATCGGTTCAGAAATGAACCGACCGTTTCATGGGTCCCAACCGATCGGTTGAGGTGTCAACCGACCGACTCAGATCCCCAACCGACCGTTTTAGTTGTAAAACGATCGGTTCAGGTTACGCAATTGGTTGTTTTTGTGGAAAATCTCGAACCCTTCTACTCCTACTTTAGTCCCACATTGCCCGGGATAGAGAACCATGTCCCATGACCCTCCTATATATATAGGGGTATTGGGGGATTCTCAAAGTACAACTCAGTGCATCTAGTTTCTCTGTGAAGTTGTCGTTCTCTCTGGTTTTGGTAACCGAGAGAGCCCGAGCAAGTGCTACCCGATAAGGGAGGCACATCAAGGAAAAGACAACTGTAGAAAGCGACTGGTGGCAGGAGAGTGTGTCGATGACTAGTACGCTGACAGGAGGGTGTGAATCCTTCCAATTCCTTGTGGGACAAGGAGATCGGAGTTCCACGCAGTCCGTGTGGACGACTGCAGAGGCGGGAGACCTCTGCCGCTTGGAGGACAATTGTCAATCCCGACAGTCCCGGTGAGACCAGGAGTCGTTAGTCCCGGTGCGACCAGGAGCTGCACAGACACCGTCCAAGACCGGAGGTGAAGACCACGCAAGGCACAAGGTACTGTCGCTGAGCAAGCCTCGGGACAAGGTATGCATCCACAAACCATCTTTCCTATTGTATAGACGTTGACGCGATTCCTTTTGTTTTGGGTTTTGGGGCAAAAAGTTTTGTTTCCGCTGCTTCTCTGCCTCCATTAAAACCCAACAGTGGTATCAGAGCCATGTCAACTGCTCTATATTTTAGGATCATTGATATGATCGATTTTGGTTTGTCGCCTTTCACTACTACAGAACACGCCTTTGGCGTCGGTTGTTTAACCCCCTTTGGCGACGATTTTCAAGCGACGCCTATGTGGGCGCCGCTATAGGTCGAACTCTTCTGTGTCGGTTTTCTACCGGACGCCTATATGATCTATAGGCGTCGGTTATATATAGTTGGCCGACATCTATAGGGTTCGCGCCACAAAAAAAGGCACCACCTAGGACACTTTCGGCGTCGGTTAACAACTGAACACCCGACACCATACTCCCAGACGACACGGCCGTGCTTTGCTGCACGGCCGTATTTAGTACTATAGGCGTCAGTGTTATACAAATATGCGATGCCTTTTCCACCACGGCCGTGCTTTCCTGCACGGTCTGGTTATTTGTCACATTTGGCGTCGGTTTTTATCCAATAACTGACGTTGTAGGTCTTAGGTGTCGGTGTGCTATAAATAACCGACGCCTATACTTTAATTTTTTTTTCTTATCAGTTTGCAGACCTACTGTGGCTGGTCAGCAGGATGAGAACTTGCAGTTCAGTTTCCTGAACTGCAGGTTTACGACATCCATTGATATCAGCCTACAAACAAGCCACAAACCTGCAAAATCAAAAAATATTTTTTCACACAAGTAGATACATTCAGACATCAATTCAATTCTCACATTCACACATGTAGGAACATTCAAATACATGTATAAACATTCAGAAATATTCATTTACAAAATATCATTCAGGATCGCTATCAGCATCCCAATTATATCTTACAATCGCCACTTCTTGTATGACTTTTGCCCATTCTTCTCTTACTTCATTTAATGCTTCCATCGTATATGGAGCATGTACATTTTTAAGCGTTAACCTATAGTTTGGTCAGTTTTAAACACCTGCAAAGAGAATGATGTATATATATAAGTAATAATATAAAAATAAGATTGATATATTTCATACTAACTAATGATACTATATATAATACCTCATGTATGGTATTAATATCCAATGCGACATGTCGGATAATCATATGCATAAATCGCATCACATAGTATGTGCATGCCCAGCCGTTGTCTTGTGTAGCGCACTATAAATTGAAACATACAAAATATTAAAAAATATAACTAAGCACAGTTCACATAAATAATATATACATTAGAGTCGGGAACTTACTTTTACGTTCTCCCAAATTATTGGCTGGTTCTTTTTCCTTGGGGCATTTCCTCCAGCATTTTTGAATGCATCTAAACCCCTACATGTTAATGTAACACAGTAAATTGCATAATTAAATAGTAATGTAATAACATATGTTAACAGATATAAAAATGAAATATTTCTCACCAGAATAATGGCATTCTCAATATGTGTCCAATTTTAGTGTTCAATGTACTTCCCGCAGGATCTAGATAATAAACAGTGAACGTCTCGGGGACAATAACTAGTAACTCCCAATGTCTAGCGCTATAGGTAAAAAAGTTAAAAATTAATAACTCAAAATGCACAATAAAAATGGAATTTTCTTAAGTCCAAATTATAAATAAAGTAAACTTACTTGACATTGAATGGAGCTATTATTATCATCTTATTTTGCTGACCGAAAATTGTAAAAACATTTATACAGTATTGTTGAACACTATCATGGTCTTTAGCTACCATACTAATCAATGATGGAATCAAAAATCCCACATGATCAAATGCAAATTGTTTGCATTGATCTTCGACTAAGTAGCTGCAAAACATGTATTACGTATGCATTAATATATAAGAAACCAGATCACCAGATCTTACACAAGGTATATTGATGTATAAACAAGATCTCACCTTATCCATGTCTCTATCATTGATGTATTCAGCCAATCATACATAAACAACTCAATAATATATTGTATTAATAAAGAGCTATCGTATGATTGACCTATATAATCTGCTTCTAAAGAAACAACTATAGGGCAATGTATATTATGTGCCCGTAGCCAACATGCCATTCCCCTACAAGTAGAACCTAACGGGTATTTTAGGTCAGTTGGAACCCAACTTGGTAATGCAGGAAGTGGAGGTGGAGGCCTAGGTGCTCCGGGTGTCTTCTTTTTGACCTGTATATATAATTTCAGATCAGTTGACCTCATATATACACATTAACAATCTAAAGTAATATAAATTTATCTTACAATTTCAGTAGTGTAGATGACATCTGCTTTGGGCCACAATATCACCCCGCCTTCTGCCTCACCAAATGTATCAATATCTGGGTGGGCACATGGCAATGCAGCTTCCCTCCAATCGGGGAATACACACATCGGGCTCACACGAACGTAGCCCTGCGGCATTGGAGTCCCATGAAATGTTGCCCCAGGAAGGGACGGGTAAGCCCGCGCCTCTGCAACAACATAGTCTTACATTCTTAAGCGGCATGGCTTCAATGCCTACAAATTTACGTAAAGAATGTTATACATATATACATATCATCTTGAAAACATATCATCATGAAAAGACTAGCTACAATGTCATAAACAATACTTACAGGAGACGTGCTAGGCGATGGGTCTCCAGGATTACTCGCAGTCTGTGCATCAGGAGAAGAGTGGGTCACCATAGGCTGATTGGAAGCCTGAGATGCCTGCCACCACACTATTTCTTCCTTGACCTTCTCAGCAACTATATGATTGACCTTCTTAGCAACTATATCCTCGACTCTCTTATTCTCCAATACATGGATAAAAGAAACATTAGCTTCTTATTATTGAATTCCCTTTTGCAGTAACATTCTAAAAAAAGAATAGGTTACCTCTTCTTGTGAAAGTCCCGCTCTGGGATTGCGCTGGGATGGCCCAAAGAATGCTTTGATGCCCACACCAGCGCCTGCACCCCTAACACATCCAGGATGCTCTGGGTTACCCAGAGCAACTGTCAATTCATCCCTTGTGCCCTAAGGGATGAATGTGCCTTGTTTCCTCTGCTCGTGCAGCTCCCGCTAATCACCATCAACACACATGATTAGTTAACACCACAAATAATCAATATTCAAATGATTGCTCTAAGAGTTGTATTTTACCATTTTCATAGCCGCCTCAGTAGTTACAGGCTTCTTTATTTCACCCTTCTTGTTTTTCCTCCCAGCTATCCAGATATCATGGCGAGGCATGGGTGTGGTAGACTCCTGAGTAGTAGTAGACTCCTGAGTAGTCGCAAACTCCGCATGTAGTCTTTGGCGAACGCTTGCATAGCCCTTTGGACCCATAGTGTGGTCATGCACATTCAGTGCACACCTTGCTTTTTGCGTGTCACTGAGGGCCTAGTTAGTAGCACTAAATGTTAATCTTGAATAAGTGAATACAACGTATATTTATTAAATTGGGAGTGACGCCTAATACCTTGAATTCTTCAGATTTTCTTGAAGCAACAAAATTGTCCCAATCTTCTTTGTCCAAGAAGTTCCACTGCTCAAGGGATGACTTCTTCTTCTTATCACCATCTTTTATGTATTCTCTGTTAAGATTTGTCCTATAGTTCCTAAGCATCTTTCCAGCATGTTGCATCACGCTTTTACGATGCAGCTTCTCATCCAATGCAAACATATTCTGTAAAATAGAATTCTTATTAACTAGTATCCAAAAATAGAATTGCAAATCATATAATTTGTAATCTACAAAATAGAATTGCAAATAATAATAACTCATGTATAAATCCTTCCATATCAAGTCTTTCTTCCCCTGAGGAACTTTATGCCAATTATCATACTTAACACCACAATGGATTCGAGTGACACACCCAAGATAGTTTACAAAATTATTACGGTTCACTCCAATTGCATTTCCTTCATTATCAAACTCAACAACCAATTTGGATCCACTACCACTCAGTGCTATTAACTTATTCATCAGAGTGATGCCCCTTTTCTTGTTAAGTGTTTGCTGCTGCGCATGAAGTTGCTCCAGTGCTTCAGTGGGTACATGTGCATCATCAACCTAAAATTTGACAAAAATAAACACACTTAATTAGCACAATATAGAAATATGGGATATATGACATAATTAGAAGATAGTGAATTTTATAGAAATACAGGATATGATTTTTAGAACTTACATTGGTATCCTCGCCATATTCGTCATGGACAACATGCTCATCATGGACTTCATGCTCATCATGGACATCATGCTCATCATGGTCAGCCATCTGAAAATGTCATTAAAAAGGCAAACATTTAGCATTTGTATTAACTAGAAAAAGGCAAACATTTAGCCAACAAACTTGTGATATTTTATCAATAAAATTGTGATCTTTTATCAATAAAAAAATATAAACATACATGTCTAGGCCAACAAACACATGTGATGTCATTCTTATATATAATAAATGTGTACCACCTATCCCATCCTTGAACACCTAATCTACTTAGAGAACAAACAGGGAAATGCTACCAAAATTTTCTCGAAAACCCAATACACATTATACACTTACATCCTAAGTGAGATTAGGTGTTCAAGAACAGTCCCAAACCGGGGACTATCCAAGATTTACTCCTAATGAGTAAATCTTGGACGGGTTTCTAGGCCAACAAACACAATAATAGATATATAAATCATATCATTAAGAGCATGGTTTCATGTTAGGTCATCATGGTGTTAAAATAGTATAAGAGTATTAGATCGAGAGTGTACAAGACATAATAGTGACTACTGATTTTGTGGGGTGATATCAATTCATAGGATTTATAGATTCAAATTTAACAAGTGTACAACTTGCATCATTTTAAATTGTAATACTCTAAAGGTGACTATGTCATAGCACATAAAAGATGGAATTACAAGGAAAGTAAGCAAACTAGATCAATTAACACTCATCTCAAGGGAACATTAGTTACTGAAGGGACCAGGAAATAGTGCTTTTAATCACTAGGATCATACAAGTAGCAATGTTGAGTAAGTCTATGTGATTAAAGATCAAGCAGTGTAATAAAACAGGGTTTACCTCTGTTTGGGCGAGACGGAGGGTAGGCGAGTAGGCAGGCAAGCAGGCAGGTGAGCAGGTGACGGGCAGGGAGACGGCGGGCAGAAGTAGATGATCGATTAATTCCTGAAACAATACATAAATAAATACAAATCAGTACATAAATAAACACAAATCAGTAAATAACTTAATTAAAAAAAACACAGCAACATTGTGCCTTGGCGCAGCCCAAGCATCGCCTAGGCATCCCAGAGGCCTAACTAGGTTGGGCGCCTAGGTTTGGGACCCTAGGTGAACGCCTGGCCGCCTAGGCGCGCCTGGGTGCCGCCTGGGTAGGTCGGTAGGTACCTAGGCAAGCAAGCAGGGCGAGGTGAGGTCGACAGGTCGGCGGCGAGGTGAGGTCGAGTAAAGGACCTCCAGCGTAGGGCAGGCACGGTGAGCTCCAAGACCGCCGACGTAGGGCAGGCAGGTAACCGTAGGGCGCAGAAGGAGCAGGAGGCACACAGGTAGAAGGAGCAGGGAGACGGAGGCGCAAAAGGAGCAGGCGGCGCACAAGCAGACCGGAGATGGCGGCGGAGCAACGGCGGCGCACAAGCAGCAGCAGCGGCAGGTGGGGGTTGCAGTCGGGCGGCAGCAGCACCGGGGAGAAATTCTAGCAATGAAACAGAAGAAAGGGAACAGTGGCCGATCGAGAGTCTATTAAGTTGGTATAAGGCATCGGTTATAAACTACAACCGACCCCTAACGTCTTCAGAATCGGTTCTACTTAAATAAGCGACGTCCAATTAGACAAATTTTGCCCTAAATAGTATGGCGGGAACCATTATCGGCGTCGGTTATCAACAGATAATTGACACCTAAGATGGAACTTTTCACGCAATTTTTCATCTTATATAGGCGGCGGTTGTTTGGTAAAACACCGACGCTGTATGTTCCAAAAATTTTTCGCTCGAAAATTGGATTTCTCGGGCGATTTTAGGCATCAGTTGTTTGTTATGCAGCCGACGCTGAATACAAAGCGGTACCCGTGTCTGGCTGGTCTTCGAATATAGACGTCGAATTTCCTAAATAGTCGACGTGTAATGTTATAGACGGTGGTTGTTTTAAATAACCGACGCCCAAAAAAGTGACATTGAGTGTTATTTCTGTAGTAGTGTTTATTTATTGCATACGATGTGAATAAAATTGGCTTTATGCATGTCCAATCCACAAATCCGAAATATACATATATGATATGTAATATTAATGCACTCGATACGCGTCGCCCTTAAATGAGTTTTGTGGTGGATGTGTAGCATGGTTATGGCCTATAACACTACTACAGAAACAACATTCAGTGTCGCTTTTTTGGGCGTCGGTTATTTAGGAAAACCGACGCCTATAACATTCAACGTCGGTCATCTAGGTCATCCGACGTCTGTAGCCAAGACACGGGTACCGCTTGTATTAAGCGTCGGTTTTTTTGGTAAAAAACCGACGCCTAAAACTGCCGCGAAATCCAATTTTCGAGCAAAAAAATATGTCGCATACGGCATCGGTTATTTACCTAAAGCCCGACGCCTATATAAGATGAAAATTTGCGCGAAAATTTACAGCTTAGGTGTCGGTTATCCTTAGATAACCGACGCCGATAGTGGTTCTCGCCAATTTATTTGGGGCAAATTTTATCTAATTGGACGTCGGTTTTGTAATAGGAACCGACGCTGAAGACCTTAGGCGTCGGCTTTGTTCGATACCCGACGCCCTTTACGAACTTATTAGACGCATGATCGATCGACTTTAGGTCCCCTTTCCTGTTTCATCGTCTTCATCGCCCGACCCTCCGCTGCTCACCGACGCCGCTGCCCGCCACCCTCCGCTACCGTCGCCCGACCCTCCGCTGCTGTTGTTGCTTGTGCGCCGCCGCCGCTTCCTGCTCCTTCTGCTGCCGGTGTCGCCACCGCCTGCCTGCTCCTTCTCCGCCGCCTTCCTGCCCGCCGCCGCCTGCCGCTCCCTGCTCGCCGGTGTCGCTGCCGCTACCTGCCTGACTTGTGCAGGTGGTCCTGGAGCTCGCCGGTGTCACCGCCGCCCACTGCATCTCCGCCTGACGACCCCCGCATCTCCGCCGCTGCTGCCACTGCCCTACGCCGCTGCCGCCTCCACTGCCTACATCCCCGCCTCCACTGCTCATCGTCGCCGCCTCCACTGCTCTTCTTCCTTAACGGAGCTCGCTACCGACAGAGCTACTCCTCTTCTTCCTCCACGAGCTCGCTACTTACAGGTACGATTTTATACCTAGTTACACAGCTCATTTTTGCTTCAATCATATTCATCATGTTGTTGTTTTTTATTGCAATTTTATGTAGATATTCTCCTTTAAATCCTAAGAAAATTATACACCCTTTAATTACAAACCCTAATTCACCTCTAGTCACTCACTTCTATCGATTATCCAAATGTAAATTGCCCCTTACTATGTCACCATTCATTCCAATGCAAAACTGGACCTTCCTACGCCACCATTTACTCAAAAGGTAGTTTTCATTTGATATCTAATTATTACATTAAGGATACTGAAAAAACTATATGAGTTACACCTTCATAGGAATGCATACAACTTCTATCTGAAAGAGATCTAAACATGATAAAAAATAATCTAAGATACAACTTTCTTCATTTAGGACTAGTCCAAGTATCTACAAAATCCTTAACTAGAAAAGGTATAAATTATTCCTTACTTCTATCCCTTAGAGACTGTAAGCATCTAAAATTCTCAGATTCCCTTCTTAGACTTCTAGAATCAACACTACATGAAGAATATGTTTCCTTCGATAATATGTTATAACATAGTATGATCTTAATCTGATCTGGATGTTCATAATAATGTAGTATGTTAAATATGATGATTAGGGATACATATAATGTCTAGTAAAGATTCCTAGACCTTTTGTTTGAAACTATTGATTTCTTGATTTATTATTTAATAATGCTCTGTTGATTAGGATTAACCATGTTGCATGTAGTTTATAGACAATTATTATATATAAGAATGCAACACATGTATTTGTTGGCCTAGAAACCCGTCCAAGATTTACTCATTAGGAGTAAATCTTGGATAGTCCCCGGTTTGGGACTGTTCTTGAACACCTAATCTCACTTAGGATGTAAGTGTATAATGTGTATTGGGTTTTTGAGAAACTTTCAGTAGCATTTCCCTGTTTGTTCTCTAAGTACATATGTACTTAGAGAACAGCGGGGAAATGCTGCTGAAATTTTCTTGAAAACCAATTACGCATTATACACTTACTAGTGAGATTAGGTGTTCAAGGATGGGATAGGTGGTACACATTTATTATATATAAGAATGACATCAAATGTGTTTGTTGGCCTAGAAACCCATCCAAGATTGACTCATTAGGAGTAAATCTTGGATAGTCCCCGGTTTGGGACTGTTCTTGAACACCTAATCTCACTTAGGATGTAAGTGTATAATGTGTATTGGGTTTTCGAGAAAATTTTGGTAGCATTTCCCCGTTTGTTCTCTAAGTACATATGTACTTAGAGAACAGCGGGGAAATGCTGCCGAAATTTTCTCGAAAACCCAATACACATTATACACTTACTAGTGAGATTAGGTTTTCAAGGATGGGATAGGTGGTACACATTTATTATATATAAGAATGACATCACATGTGTTTGTTGGCCTAGAATGTGAACAATCATTGTTTTTTATATTACTTGTACATTGGTATAAATTAGAATGAACAATCACTAAATTATATACTGTTTGTATGGAATCCGGCTTCATTGTAGATATCTATTATTGTTGGCCTAGAAACCCATCCAAGATTGACTCATTAGGAGTAAATCTTGGATAGTCCCCGGTTTGGGACTGTTCTTGAACACCTAATCTCACTTAGGATGTAAGTGTATAATGTGTATTGGGTTTTCGAGAAAATTTTGGTAGCATTTCCCCGTTTGTTCTCTAAGTACATATGTACTTAGAGAACAGCGGGGAAATGCTGCCGAAATTTTCTCGAAAACCCAATACACATTATACACTTACTAGTGAGATTAGGTGTTCAAGGATGGGATAGGTGGTACACATTTATTATATACTAGGGAAATGTTGCCTAATCTTTTCCTAATATATACTTGTTTCTTAATATATACTTGTTTTCTCTGATCATAGAATGGATAGATCATGGATGTCCATTCGTAATCGTTGCACCCCAGAGTTTATATCTGGTCTTGATCAGTTTATTAGATTTGCCGAGGAACATAGGAAAAAACCTACAGATAGGTTCTACTGTCCATGTAGGCATTGCGGTAACAACTTGAAAGTCAACACTGGTGAGGAAATCAAAAGTCATGTCATGTGCAACGGGATTGTACAAGGCTATACAGAATGGCACTGGCATGGAGAGATTTCAAAATCGAAACCAGTAGATGTCGATAGCAGTGCTTGGGTGGAAGAAGAAATTGCCTCTGATGACGTAAATGTGAACGAACCAGTTCCAGCAGACATCGTTGATGCGATGCTGGATAGTTGTAGGGTAGAGCACACCGATCCACCTCCTATCTTTACAAACATTGTGCATGATGCTGAGATACCGTTATACACAGGTTGTGCTAAGTTTACGAAGCTTAGCGCTGTCTTGAGATTGTATAAGTTGAAAGCTAACAATAGATGGAGCGACAAAAGCTTCACTTCATTGTTGACTTTGTTGAAAGAAATGCTTCCTGAAGGAAACGAGCTTCCAATCTCAACATACCAGGTAAAGAAAATGTTGTGCCCAATGGGAATGGAGGCCAAGAAGATACACGCATGCCCGAATGATTGTGTATTATTTCAAAAGGACTATGTAGATTTGAAAGATTGTCCAAAATGTGGTGCGTCACGGTATAAATTGACGACTTCGGGGGAGTCCAAAACTTGTTCTCCTGCCAAGGTGTTGTGGTATCTACCTATAATATCACGGTTTCAACGCTTGTTTGCAAATCCGAAAGATGCGAAGAATTTGAGGTGGCATGCAGATGTTAAGAAAAATAATGATGGGATCCTACGACATGCGTCTGATTCCCCACAGTGGAAGAAGATTGATCTATTGTACCCTAAATTTGGTGAAGAAGATAGGAATCTAAGACTTGGGCTTTGTACAGATGGGATGAATCTGTACGGGACATTGAGCAGCCAACATAGCACTTGGCCAGTCATGCTTGTTATATACAATCTTCCTCCCTGGATGTGTATGAAAAATAAGTACGTTATGTTGTCATTGTTGATATCGGGTCCTAAACAACCCGGAAATGATATCGATGTTTATCTTGAACCTTTGATTGATGACTTAAAGAAACTTTGGGCTGAAGGTGTGATGACCTATGATGCTTCAGCAAGAGAGACATTTCGTTTGCACGCTATGTTGTTTTGCACTATTAATGACTTTCCAGCATATGGGAATTTGTCTGGATATAGTGTCAAAGGAGCTAAAGCGTGTCCTATATGTGAAGAAAACACTGATTCAATAAGACTAAAACATGGCGGCAAGACTGTATATCTTGGTCATCGAAGGTTTCTTTCAAAATTCCATCCGTATCGTAGGAAGCGCAAAGCATTCAATGGATGGAATGATGAACGAAGTGCACCTAAACCTATACCAGGGGATGTTGTTTATGAAAGAGTAAAAGACATTGTCAATGAATTTGGTAAGAAATCACAATGTAGTATGGCCACACGGAGTGACAATTCTTCATTCAAGAAGAAGTCAATATTTTGGGATCTTCCTTATTGGAGTTCTTTGACAGTCAGGCATTGTATCGATGTAATGCACGTTGAGAAAAATGTATGTGATAGCATCATTGGTACTCTATTAAATATACCAGGTAAGACTAAAGATGGGATAAAATCCAGACTGGACCTACGTGAAATGGGAATAAGGTCAGAATTAACAGAATTACGTGAAATGGGTAATAAAAGAACATACTTACCTCCCGCTTGTTACACGTTGTCTAGAAAGGAGAAGAAAACTTTTTGTGAATGCTTGGTAAATGTTAAGGTGCCACATGGTTACTCATCCAACATCCGTAGATTGGTATCAATGAAAGATCTGAAATTGATAGGTCTTAAATCTCATGATTGTCACACTCTAATGCAACAAATATTGCCCGTGGCAATTCGATCTATATTGCCGAAGCATGTAAGGTTTGCAATTACCAGACTTTGTTTCTTTTTCAACAGTCTATGCAGCAAAGTTATTGACCCTGATACTCTCGATAATTTGCAAAGAGAAGTGGTTGTTACCCTATGTCAGCTTGAGATGTATTTCCCTCCTTCGTTCTTTGATATCATGGTACATCTTGTTGTCCACTTGACTAGGGAAGTGAAAATGTTGGGACCAGTTTTCTTGCATTGGATGTATCCCTTTGAACGATACATGAGCATTTTTAAAGGTGATGTTCGAAACCGTTATCGGCCTGAAGGGAGTATTATTGAAGGTTATGTGGCGAGAGAGGTTATGGATTTTTGCAATGACTTTCTCAGTGGTAATGACACTCCTGATAATGACAAGAATATTGAGGAGGGCAAAGGAATTTTGGGATCACGGGTGAAAGTAATCAGCCGTGAGCAGTTGGAACAAGCTCACTTGTATATTTTACACAATATGGATGAAGTGAGTGTTTATATCGAGGAACATACCAATTTCATAAAGAGACAACATCCTCGAGCAAGTTCAATGTGGCTTGCTAGAGAGCATAATAAGACTTTTACTAAGTGGTTTGAAGATAAAGTCTTACATCAACTATCTCAAACACCACATGATATTACAGAAACTATCAAATGCCTCACCTTTAAACCAAAACCGAATGTTATGTCTTATGAAGGGTTTGACATTAATGGATTCACATATTACACAAAGCGCCAAGATGATAAGAGTGTCGTCCAAAATAGTGGGGTCACTCTTCAAGCGTCGACTATGTACTTTGCAAGTGCAAAGGATAAGAGTCCACGTGAAGCTAAAATGTCATATTACGGTGTCATTGAGGACATTTGGGAGTTTGACTACATAGATTTCAAAATTCCGCTCTTTAAATGTAATTGGGTTGATAACACCAAAGGAGTTATAGTGGATGAATTGGGTTTCACTTTGGTGAACTTTGAAAAGATTGGCGAGAAGGGTGAACCATTCATATTGGCATCACAGGCGAAACAAATATTCTATATCGATGATCCTGCAAATGATAAATGGTTGGTTGTTCTTCATGGTAAAAGACAGTTCATTGAAGATCCTATAGATGAAGAAGAGTACTATGATAAGTATGATGACTCCAGTCCATTCTCAGTTGGGTTGCCAACTCCACAAAATATTGAAGCTAATGATGACTTATATGTGCGCGGAGATCACAATGAAGGATTGTTAATTGATAAAAGATCACAATTTTAGAGACATGTATGTTTATACAAATGCTAAATGTTTGCCTTTTTCTAGTTAATACAAATGCTAAATGTTTGCCTTTTTCTAGTTAATACAAATGCTAAATGTTTGCCTTTTTCTAGTTAATAGAAATGCTAAATGTTTGCCTTTTTAATGACATTTTCAGATGGCTGACCATGATGAGCATGATGTCCATGATGAGCATGAAGTTCATGATGAGCATGCTGTCCATGACGAGCATGGCGAGGATACTAATGTAAGTTCTAAAAACATATCCTGTATTTCTATAAAATTCATTATCTTCTAGTTATGTCATGTATCCTATATTTCTATATTGGGCTAAGTTAGTGTGTTTTATTTTTGTCAAATTTTAGGTTGATGCACCTGTACCCACTGAAGCACTGGAGCAACTTGATGCGCAACACCAGACACTTAACAAGAAAAGGGGCATCACTCTGTTGAAGAAGTTATTAGCGCTAAGTGGTAGTGGATCTAAATTGGTGGTGGAGTTTGATAATGGAGGAAATCCAATTGGAGTGAACCGCAATAATTTTGTGAACTATCTTGGGTGTACCACTCGGAGCCATTGTGGTGTTAAGTATGACAATTGGCATAAAGTTCCTCAAGGGAAAAAAGACTTGATATGGAAGGATTTATGCGTGAGTTATTATTATTTGCAATTCTATTTTGTAGATTACAAATTCTATTATTTGCAATTCTATTTTGGATACTAGTTAATAACATTTCTATTTTACAGAATCTGTTTGCATTGGATGAGAAGTTGCATCGTAAAAATGTGATGCAACGCGCTGGAAAGATGCTTAGGAATTATAGGACAAATCTGAACAGAGAATACATAAAAGAGGGTGATAAGAAGAAGAAGTCAGCCCTTGAACAATGGAACTTCTTGGACAAAGAAGATTGGGACAATTTTGTTGCTTCAAGAAAATCTGAAGAATTCAAGGTATTAGGTGTCACTCCTAATTTAATTAATATACATTGTATTCACCTGTTTCAAGATTAGCATTTAGTGCTACTAACCAAATCATTAATGTGCATACTAACTAGGCCCTCAGTGACGCACAAAAAGCAAGGCGTGCACTGAATGTGCATGACCACACTATGGGTCCAAAAGGCTATGCAAGCGTTCGCCAAAGACTACAGGCGGAGTCTGCGGCTACTCAGGAGTCTGCTCCTACTCAGGAGTCTGCCACACCCATGCCTCGCCATGATATCTGGATAGCTGGCAGGCAAAACAAGAAGGGTGAAATAAAGAAGCCTGTAACTGCTGAGGCGGCTGCAAAAATGGTAAAATACAACTCTTAGAGAAATCGTTTGAATATTGATTATTTGTGGTGTTAACTTACCAATTTCTGTTTATGGTGATTAGCGGGAGCTGCACGAGCAGAGGAAACAAGGCACGTTCATCCCTCAGGGCACAAGGGATGAATTGACAGTTGCTCTGGGTAACCCAGAGCATCCTGGACGTGTTAGAGGTGCCGGCGCTGGTGTTGGCATCAAAGCATTCTTTGGGCCATCCCAGCGCAAACCCAGAGCGGGACTTTCTCAAGAAGAGGTAACCTATTCTTTTTTTAGAATGTTACTGCAAAAGGAAATTCATTAATAAGAAGCTAATGTTTCTTTTATCCATGTATAGGAGAATAAGAGAGTTGAGGATTTAGTTGCTAAGAAGATCAACGATGTAGTTGCTGAGAAGGTCAAGGAAGAATTGCTGCGGTGGCAGGCATCTCAGGCTTCCAATACGCCTATGGCGACCCACTCTTCTCCTGATGCACAGACTGCGAGTAATCCTGGAGACCCATCGCCTAGCACGTCTGCTGTAAGTATTGTTTATGACATTGTAGTTAGTCTTTTCAAGTTGTTATGTTTTCAAGATGATATGTATATATGTATAATATTCTTTACGTAAATTTGTAGGCATTGAAGCCATGCCGCTTAAGAATGCAAGACTACGTTGTTGCAGAGGCGCAGGCTTACCCGTCCCTTCCTGGGGCAATGTTTCACGGGACTCCAATGCCACAGGGCTACGTTCGTGTGAGCCCGATACGTGTGTTACCTGATTGGAGAGAAGCTACATTGCCATATCCCCACCCGGATATTGATAGACTTGCTGATGCAGAAGGCGGGGTGATATTGTGGCCCAAAGCAGATGTCGTCTACACGACTGAAATTGTAAGATAAATTTACATTGATTTAGACTGTTAATGTGTATATATGATGTCAACTGATCTGAAATTATATGTACAGGTTAAAAAGAAGACACCAGGAGCACCTAGGCCTCCACTTCCACTTCCCGCATTACCCGATTGGGTTCCAACTGACCTAACATACCCGTTAGGTCCTGCTTGTAGGGGAATGGCATGTTGGCTACGGGCACATAATGTACATTGCCCTATAATTATTTCTTTAGATGCAGATTATGCAGGTCAATCATACGATAGCTCTTTATTTATACAAGATATTATTGAGCTGTTTATGTATGATTGGCTGAATACATCAATGATAGAGACATGGATAAGGTGAGATCTTGTTTATACATCCATATACCTTGTGTAAGATCCGGTGATCTGGTTTCTTATATATTAATGCATACGCCTATATGTTTTGCAGCTACCTAGTCGAAGATCATTGCAAACAATTTGCATTTGATCATGTGGGATTTTTGATTCCATCATTGATTAGTTTGGTAGCTAAAGACCCTGATAATGTTCAACAATACTGTATAGATGCTTTTACAATTTTTGGTCAGCAAAAGAAGATGATAATAATAGCTCCATTCAATGTCAAGTAAGTTTACTTTATTTATAATTTGGACTTAAGAAAATTCCATTTTTATTTTGCATTTTGAGTTATTAATTGTTAACTTCTTACTTCTAGCGGTAGACATTGGGAGTTACTAGTTATTGTCCCCGGGACATTCACTGTTTATTATCTAGATCCTGCGGGGAGTACATTGAACACTAAAATTGGACACGTAATGAGAATGCCATTATTCTGGTGAGAAATATTTCATTTTTATATCCGTTAACATCTTTTATTACATTACTATTTACTTATGCAATTTATTGTGTTATATTAACATGTAGGGGTTTAGATGCATTCAAAAAGGCTGGAGGAACGGTCCCAAGGAAAAAGAACCAGCCAATAAATTGGCAGAACGTACAAGTAAGTTCCCGACTCAAATATATATATTATTGATGTGAATTGTGCTTAGTTGTATTATTTTGTATGTTTCAATTTATAGTGTGCTACACAAGACAATGGATGGGCATGCGCATACTATGTGATGCGATTTATGCAGATGATTATCAAATATGCCGCATTGGACATCGATACCATACATGAGGTATTATATATATTCTCATTAGTTAGTATGCAATATATCAATCTTATATTATTTTTATATTATTACTTATATATATACATCATTCTCTTTGCAGGTGTTTAAAACTGACAACACTACAGGTAAACGTTTAAAAAATATACATGCTCCATATACGATGGAAGCATTAAATGAAGTAAGAGAAGAATGGGCAAAAGCCATACAAGCAGTGGCAACTGTAAGATATAATTGGGATGTTGATAGCGATAATGAATGATACTATGTAAATGAATATTTCTGAATGTTAATACATGTATTTGAATGTTTCTATATGTGTGTGAATGTGAGAATTGAATTGATGTCTGAATGTATGTACTTGTGTAGAATTTTGCTTGTGACTTTTGCAGGTTTGCGGCCTGTTTGTAGGCTGATATCAATGGATGTCGTAAACCTGCAGTTCAGAAAACTGAACTGCAGGTTCTCATCCTGCTGACCAGCCACAGCAGGCCTGCAAACTGATATGAAAAAAAAAAATATAAATAGGCGTCGGTTATTTATAGAAAACCGTCAGGAAAGACCTACAGCGTCGGTTTTTTCAATAAACCGACGCCTGATGTGGCCAAAGCAGTCCTGGAAATGGCGTCGGATATTAATATCAAACCGACGCCTATTTAACATATAGGCGTCGGTCGTTTAGTATATAACCGACGCCAAAAGTGTTCGCGCCACAAAAAATGGCGTCATCTAGGGCACTTTATGCGTCGGTCATCTACTAAAAGACCGACGCTATATTCCATAGTGGCGTCGGTTATTTACTAAAACACCGACGCAGAAAGTGCCCTAGATGATGCCGTTTTCTGTGGCGCGAACCCTTTTGGCGTCGGTTATCTACTAAACGACCGACGCCTATAGGTTAAATAGGCGTCGGTTAAAAAACCGACGCCGAAGTGTTCGACCTTTAGCGGCGCCCACATAGGCGTCGGTCGGAAACCGACGCCAAATGGGGTTAAACGACCGACGCCAAATGGGGTTAAACAACCGACGCCAAAGGCCGTTTCTGTAGTAGTGTAAACCCTATATCTGTGTGTGGTTGTATGTGGTTGCTTGCATCTTGGTCTGTGCACCGATTCCCTTTCTCCTATTCCTGATGTAACTCGAAATAATTCAAGATTTCTTTTCCTACCTTTGCTCCCCCCAAATTTAACTTGGGGTTTCACAATTCAATTGTAAATAAGATAGATTTTATTTCTTATTATGTCAAAGAACGACATACGACCTAAGATGATCAGTTCAAGGTGTGAACCGATCGGTTGGTGTTCCATATGACCGATTCGAGGAGTGAGATGAGCGGGTGGCGACCTAAGGAGATGCATGACGATCGGTGAACCGATCGGCTAGAGGTTCCAGTCGATCGGCTGGTGGCACCCAAACAACCAACTTGATAGTGAGCCGATCAATCATGGAGATGAGCTGATCAAACCCAGAAAGGCAGACACAGATTTCATCTTGTTCAGGTTGCATGTGATGTAGACCTAGATGACGGTGATTTCTCTTGGCTTGAGGAATCACAATAGGATGGCCATATTCATTGCTTTTATCATTTTGCATGTTTTCCGTGGGATATAGCATGTATATGATACATACTATATATTGTGGTGATTGGATATGTATATGTATGTAAAAACCAAATCCCTCATTAAATATTAAAGTTTTAGATGCCTTCCAAATGCAACACACATGAAAAGCTTGATCGACCAAGTGTGGGCACGCCCTAGCATGGTGCACCGTCTATCTCGTGGAAGCGTGAAGGATGAATGTGTGGGTCTGCCCTAGCAGGGTGCATATTCATCGTGTTGGCTTTGGGTCAGACTTAACAAGGTGATCTAGATGGGATCTAGTACCTTGAGGCATGGAGATGATCATGGAAAAGAGTTGCATATGACATATTTCAAGAGTTGCATATGATGCAATTGGCAAGAGTTGCCTACCTGGGAGATCTGAGTTGTGGGTGACAGCCCTAGCTGGTCCATGGCTCAAAGGATTTCTGGATCTTGACCCACTAGAAGATTGTGCGCTGCAATCTTACGAATTGATGGTGAGGGCTGTCAATTTGAATCAAAATAGTGGGAGCGGTAATTAATTAAAGGCCTAATTAACTATCGTCAAATTTTATTCAAATCAAATCAAAAGGAGTTTTGACAAATGCAATTTTCTCTTGTAGAATGGCAAAAGAATCATCTTTTAAAATGGGGAAATTAATTGAGAACAAATTCCATAACTGGTTGAGGACTATGAGAAGTGTTCTGCACAATCCAGATATACCAGGAGCCTTTGAATCCAATCGATGTACGCTTAAAGCGTTGATGAAGAAGAAAGAAAGTTCATTGATAGAGATCAATGGAACGATAGGTAAGGGAGAGAAGGGTTCTCTCGCCAAACCAATTTCTTCTACATGGAGAGGATAGAAGGAACGATGGAAGAAGAAGTCAGAGATAGAGATCTCTACTTTTGGTGTATACATGATAGAGATTAACTTTACTACTTCTTCATCATGGGTACTTGATACCAGATGCAGATCTCATATTTGTTCAAATGTGAAGGATCTTAAGAGAAGTAGGCCTTTGGGGAAAGGTGAGGTTGAACTACGTGTTTCCAATGGGGCAAGAGTTGCCGTAGGAACCTATGAGTTAACTCTACCAAGTGGGCTAATAATAGAGTTGAAGAACTGCTATTATGTACCTGCCATAAATAGGAATATCATTTCCATCTCTTGTTTGGACAAGGATGGATTTGAATTTCTTATTAAGAATGGAAATTGTTCCATTTCTAAAGATGGGATCTTTTATGGAAGTGCCCCAATGTCTTATGGTTTATACTTGATAGAGCTAGAGACAAGTGTATACAACGTAAATACCAAAAGGCAAAAACTCAACAACTCAAACAAAACATATCTTTGGCATTGTCGTCTAGGGCACATAAATGAGAAGCGCATTTCTAGACTCCATAAAGATGTTTATCTAGACTCTTTTGATTATGAATCAATAGAGACATGTGAATATTGTTTGTTGGTCAAGATGACCAAGACTCCCTTTTCAGGTAAAGGTGGGAGAGCTAGTGATCTATTAGGACTCATACATACTGATGTATGTGGGGTTTCCACTTCCAAAAAAAAACTGATGTATGTGGGCCTTTTAGAACTAATGCCAGAGGTGGGTATCAGTACTTCATTGCCTTTAGTGATGACTTCAGTAGGTATGTCTATGTGTACCTAATGAAACATAAGTCAGAAACCCTTGAAAGGTTCAAGGATTTCATGAATGAAGTACAGAACCAACTTGGTAAAAGTATTAAGGCACTTCGATCTGATCGAGGTGGAGAATACTTAAGCTAGGAGTTTGAGGACCTTCTGCGAGCCTGTGGTATTGTATCACAATGGACTCTGCCTGGAACACAATAGCATAATGGTGTGTCTGAAAGAAGGAATCGCACATTGTTAGATATGGTGCGATCGATGATGAGTTTTGCTGCTCTTCCAATTTATTTCTGGGGTTATGCTCTTGAAACCGCCACGTTTACACTCAACTGAGTACCATCTAAATCGGTTCAAAAGACACCATATGAGATATGGTATGGGAAGTGTCCCAAATTGTCTTTTATGAAGATTTGGGGTTGTGAGGCTTACGTCAAGAAAACATTTCCTGATAAGCTTGGACCTAAATCCGATAAATGTTATCTTGTTGGATACCCCAAGGAAACGAGGGGATATTACTTATACCACCCTACTGACAACAAAGTGTTTGTTGCCATGGATGTTGTATTCCTAGAGAAGGAATTTATTTCTAAAGGAAGCAGTGGGAGGAAAATAGAGCTTGAAGAGGTTCAAGCCCAACAAGAAAACATTGAACCAGTAGATGTATGAGAGGAATATGGAGATTCACAAGGTGTTGTGGGATCTCATTCCTCTCTGGTAATACAAGGACCTCGTAGATCTAGTAGGACCCGCCTTGAACTTGAGAGGTTTCGATACCTTGTGACTCAGGAAGGTGGTGAGTTGATCATAGATGATGATCCAACTACCTACATAGAGGCTATGGAGGGACCATATTCTAAGAAATGGCTTGAAGCCATGGGATCCGAAATGGAATCCATGTACTCCAACAAAGTATGGACTTTGGTGGAACCACCCGAAGGGGTAAAACCCATAGGGTGCAAGTGGGTCTTTAAGAAAAAGACCGACATGGATGGCAATGTGCAAACTTATAAGGGCAGATTGGTTGCAAAGGGATTTCGACAAGTTCAAGGTGTTGACTATGACGAAACCTTTTCTCTAGTTGCCATGATTAAGTCCATCAGGATCATTCTTTCTATTGCAGCTTATTATGACTATGAGATTTGGCAGATGGATGTTAAAACCACATTCCTTAACGGGAATATAAATGAGGATGTGTACATGACACAGCCTGAAGGTTTTGTAGATCCAAAGAATGCCAATAAAGTATGTAAGCTACAAAGGTCAATCTATGGATTGAAGCAAGCATCTCGGAGTTGGAATCTTCGACTTGATGAGGAAGTCAAAGTGTTTGGCTTTACTCAAAATGAAGATGAACCTTGTGTGTACAAGAAGGTTAGTGGGAGCTCGACCACATTCCTCATATTGTATGTGGATGACATACTTTTGATGGGGAATGATGTCTTAGCCTTAGAGAAGGTAAAGACTTGGCTTGGGAATACTTTCTCAATGAAGGGCTTAGGATAAGCATCCTACATTCTAGAAATTAAGATCTATAGATATAGATCTAGAAGGCTTCTCGGACTAAGTCAAAGCACGTACATTGACAAAGTGTTGAAGCGGTTCAGCATGGAGAACTCAAAGAGAGGCAACATCCCCATGCTATATGGAGTCACCGTCTCTAGAGCTCATTGTCCCCAATCTTATGAAGAGAGGGAGCGTATGAATGGGATCCCATATGCATCAGCCATCGGATCCATCATGTACGCTATGTTGTGCACACGCCCAGATGTCTCGTATGCTCTTAGCATGATGAGCAGGTACCAGTCAGATCCCGAGGATGCTCAATGGATATCCGTAAAGAACATCCTCAAGTACTTGCGAAGGACTAAGGATCAGTTTCTTGTTTACGGCGGCGAGGAAGAGCTGGTTGTAAAGGGTTACACCGATGCAAGCTTCCAAACCGATAAAGATGATTACAGATCATAGCCAGGATTTGTATTTTGCCTTAATAATGGAGCTGTGAGCTGGAAGAGTTCCAAGCAAGAAACAATTGCCGATTCTACTATAGAGGCTGAGTATATTGTTGCTTCACATGTAGAAAAGGAGGTTGTGTGGATCAGGAAGTTCATTTCTGAACTTGATGTAGTTCCCAGTAGCTGTGATGCAATTGAGCTTTATTGTGACAATAATGGAGCTATTGCACAAGCTAAGGAACCCGGATCACATCAGTGGTCCAAGCACATACTGCGGCGCTTGCATCTCATACGAGAGATCGTACAGTGAGGAAATGTGAATATTTGCAAAGTACCAACAGAAGACAACATAGCTGATCCATTGACGAAGGCCCTTTCTCAGCAAAAGAATGATGGTCATGCTAGGTCACAAGGACTGAGCTTCCTTAGTGATTGGCTCTAAGTGCAAGTGGGAGTCTGTTGGTATGTATGCCCATAGAGCAAGTCATATGATGATTGTAATGGGATACTTTGTAAATGATTTAAATACTAATAAAGGCAATTTCCGATCTATATGTTTAAACTGTTTCTGAGATGATGGTGTAACATGATAGATGTCTAAAGAATTGTTTTACTTAATGACGTATGCTTTTGGGTTGAGGACCTAAACGATGAGATCATATGGATGTTAAGAGTATACATTCTTGTTTGGTCCCTAGTCGGTTGTTGTTGTGGAAATAACCATAGACATCAATAACACTAAAGACTAGATTGTGTGTTAGTTGATGACAGAATCTCATTAGTCATGATATAGTGATATCAAACCAAGCACATAGGTACTTGTTAGAGAACAAGGTACCGGACAGACCCACCATGAGAGTGACACATGGAACCATGACTTGGTAGTCATAGTCAGCTCTCACAGTGATGGTGGTGAGTGTGATTCTTAGACCTGAAATCACTACACTCAACACATGTCGTTGAGTACACTTTGACATCATCAAACGCAGTCCTGAAACATGGGTTGTTATAAAGGTGATGATTGGGTGGCTGTGACACATGGGGCTTTTTAGGGGTGAGTGATAGATATGGGATTTGTCCCTCCTGAGGGAGTTTGATATCCTTGGCCACCTGATGAGTAGGATTGAGAAAGGCATACGCATGCACGTGTGAATCAATATGTGATATTGATGTCACACACATCTCACCCAGTCTGCTCTGAGATCGAGGAAATGAATGAATGTTGAAAGAATGATTGTTCCATGCCTCGAGTTCATTCAGGATATCAGTGACAAAGGAATTATACATTCACTATAACACCATTCACGGATTGTAGTATTGAAAGTTGTTCTCCAACTTTCTATTTCACTTGGGTAGCACTGATGTGTGACTATGCACCGCTCTTTTCTTGTGAAGTCATAAGTGTTATGGACTTTCACTGCCAACGTGAAATGGACCTGTAGGGTAACACATAGGATTCAACCTAGAATAGGAGTTTGTCCACAAACATGTTTAGATTGATTACTAAAGGAGTTTAGTAGTTCAATTAAACACTCAATCAATTGATAGCTCAGTATCATAGTGTTCAAGGCGTTGGACTGATTGATTAGAGTATCAGATTGATTGAAAATGCGATTGACTGATTCTGCACAATCTGCACTCCCAACCGATCGGCTCATATGATGAACCAATCGGCTGAGCTTGTTGAACTGATCGGCTCAACTGGTGAGTCGATTGGCTCATGGACAGGGTGAAGCAATTTGTTCAAGTGTTGAAACGATCGGTTCAAGTCCAACCGAGCAAGTTGGGAAAGTAATATTGGTGAGAAATTTCTTTTCGTTTCACTTGCCCAATTTGATTGGAACAAGGATTGGTATTTGGTACCAATTAGAAATAAAAGAAGAAAAGTCAATTGGGAACTCATCAGGACCACGAACCGATTAGTTCAGAAATGAACCGACCGTTTCATGGGTCCCAACCGATCGGTTAAGGTGTCAACCGACCGGCTCAGATCCCCAACCGACCGTTTCAGTTGTGAAACGATCAGTTTAGGTTACGCAGTTGGTTGTTTTTGTGGAAAATCTCAAACCCTTCTACTCCTACTTTAGTCCCGCATTGCCCGGGATAGAGAACCTTGTCCCATGACCCTCCTATATATATAGGGGTATTGGGGGCTTCTCAAAGTACAACTCAGTGCAACCAGTTGCTCTATGAAGTTGTCGTTCTCTCTAGTTTTGGTAACCGAGAGATCCCGAGCAAGTGCTACCCGATAAGGGAGGCACAAGGAGGGAAAGACAACTACAGAAAGCGACTCGTGGCAGGAGAGTGTGTCGATGACTAGTACGCCGATAGGAGGGTGCGACTCCTTCCGATTCCTTATGGGACAAGGAGATCGGAGTTCCAGGAAGTCTGTGTGGACGACTGCAGAGGCGGGAAACCTTTGCCGCTCAGAGGACACCTGTCAATCCCGACAGTCCCGGTGAGACCAGGAGTCATTAGTCTCGGTGTGACCAGGAGCCGCACAGACACCGTCCAAGATCGGAGGTGAAGACCGTGCAAGGCGCGAGGTACTGTCGCCGAGCAAGCCTCGGGACAAGGTATGCATCCACAAACTATCTTTCCTATTGTATAGACGTTGACGCGATTCCTTTTGTTCAGGGTTTTGGGGAGAAATTTTTTGTTTCCGCTGCTTCTCTGCCTCCATTAAAACCGAACAGGGACACCTCTCAGCTAGCCCCCCTAGTTTCAAATGTCACCGGGAGCGAGCTCTGAACAAAAAAGAAATGGTTGGTAGGTGTTTTGACCAGGCAATGCTACGATGACATATCACACTATTGGGTATGACGTAGAGACGATTTACCACACTACATCTAACTCTGAGATTTAACCTACTAGGGGGTGTCCATTAGTGGCTCATTCTAGGAGGCGTTCCTTATTTTTGAAATAAAAATAAATTCATATAACACTAGGTTAAATATAGATAAGATTTGTGAATTATAAATAAGCCATTTGAAGGAAAAAAATCAACATCAAGCACATATAACTTTCTTTGGAGGGAGGAATTAGATGAACCATCAAATTGTAACATTACAAGAGGTTTAATTTTCTAAAAAAATATTTGCACAACCTATATTTCTAATAAAACATGAAAGACACATATGGTACTATATGAAAATATTCATATTTATGGAAAAAGAAAAGTGCTGTTTTTTAACTCAATTAAATAACTATTACACTTTTAGCAAAATTATTGTATAAAACACAATCCAATTTAAAAAACAATAAATGCATTTAGAAATTGAACTCCTTTTATACAAAATCATATGCAATTTTAAAACTTAAATAAGACATGTATAATAAACCTTTACTAGAAAAATTATATATTAAAGAAATTTATAATTTTGTCATTATGATAAAGTTTTAAAAATACCATGTGTGAGGCACATGCTTTAACTGGTAATTAACTAAGTGGTTATTCTATTGTACAAAAAAGGTGAAGGAATATGTGAGATCATTTTCCAATCTTATTCTTAGTTTAGACAAATGACAAAAACTACTTTTTCCTCCACACTCCTTATGTACTAGATAAAACCTACATTGATCTTAACACATGCTAACTAGGAATTATAAAACTAATGTAGCTAACCATCTCCTACAAAGTCCAATGTGTGGTGTGCTTAGCCACTTAGTCCTTCATAGTCAGCTTTCAATAGGTGAATTTCTTTTTGAACCATACCTGAGTCATCCAATGAAGACTCCTGCAGGAACTATGTGAACTAACATCTTAAATCTAAATCTTTGGTGCAAGAGTAATAGTCGGTAAGAACACAATAAAGGCAAGTGCAATATAGAAAAATGATGTGTTAAAGGTCATGAACCCAAATCAAGAATCATGATTTATATCAGGAACAACTCAATTCTCCTATTGCATCCTATACAACATCAATCATTTAGTTGATATCTCTAAAGATATACTTCCAACAACCTATCTTAGGACTCGAAACCATTCTAAGACTAATATTTTACTACTTCATATTCATGACACTAATAGGATTTTAGGGGATAGATACTCAGATGTAAAAAGAATTAGGTAAATTACATAGAGTCCACCAATTTGACTAATATCATGTTATTACCACATTGAACCCAATTTGTAAGTTCTGCACTCTTTTGGGTAGGGTTGCCACTGCCTGCAAAACATAAGGGGTTTCAGTCACATCCCTAACTTGGATTTTCCAACTAAGGTCAAGGTAAGACCTTAGTCAAAGGATTGACTATATTTTCTTTTATAGATGTGTAGTCTACAATCATAACCTCATTAGACATTAGCTCCCTTACAAACTTGAGTCTGACTTGTTTCTACATTGTTTTTTATTGTACTTGGAACTCCTTATCTTGGCGATAGTTGTTGTTCTATCATAGTAAATTGAAATTATAAGATAGAACTTCTTTACCATAGGTAAATTGGACATAAGTTCACGTAGCCATCCATATTCGAATCTAGTTTCATATAAATCACACAACTCAGCCTTAAAGTTGGACCAAGTCAAAATGGTGTGTTTCTTAGACCTCTAAGAAACAACACCTCCTCTCAAAAAGGATACATATCTTCAAAACACCATTGCTCTTGAGTTAATGGAAATCTAGCTTGCAATACTATATCTTTCAACTATAGAATGATACTTTCCATAATGCACACCAAAGGAATTAGTTCCCTTGATATGCCTTGACATTTTGTCAAGAATTTCCCAATGAGTCTTGTCTGGGAAGCTAGTGTATCTACTCAACTTTATCACTACAAACACAATGTCTAGTTGTGTGCAGTTCATAAGATAGATCAAACATATAATTTTATAAGAGTGACATAATTTAGACAAAGGAACACAATTGGCATTCTTAAACAAGGGTTTGGATGAGTTATATCGAGTCTTAATAGGTTTACGTGATATGTATTCAAATCTCTTCATTATCTTCTCAACAAAGTAGGACTAAGAGAGTGTAATAGCATTTGTAGACCTTGTGATCTTAAGTCCTAAAATCACATCTATGAGAATATTTTTCATCTCAAAATTGCTACATAAGAGTCACTTTGTTTTATATACCACTTTCATATAAAAACCGAAAAGAAAAATTTCATCCACATAAAAGTAAAAGATGACAAATCTATCATTAATGATATTTCAATAAATATACTTAACAAAATTATTAGAAATGAGTCCAAAAGATGATATCATGGAATCAAACTTTTCATGCCAGTGTTTAGGGTCTTGTATTAAGCTATATAAAGTCTCAACAAGCTTACTTACTTTGAAAACAAATTATCATGTCACACATGCTAGACCATTGTGTGATTTAAATTCCCTCTCCAGTGTGTAGGTAGTCGAGGGGAAAATCAGGGTTTACATTGTCAGGGTGGGGTCATCAAAGTGTATGTTTCTCGGCAATGGTTCATATATCATCCAAAAAAAAGGTTTAGACACTTTTGTATTCATTACCACATCCCAAAAAAACCCTCATGTTGTTCCACATATATCTCCTCTTAAATACCACTGCATAAGAAAATAGTCTTTACATCATGTAATGAATAGAGAGATCATAAATGGAAGTCAGTTCTATGAGCACACTAATTATGGTCATCTGAGAAACATAAGAATATGTATCAAAATAGTATATTCCCTTCCTTTGTTTGTATCTCTCAAAAACCAATCTAGACTTATACTTACTGATTGTCTTATTTGCATTGAGTTTCTTCTTAAAGATCCATTTGCATCCAACTATAGAACAACCATGTGGTCCCAATTCCCAAGTTCCATTTGAAAGAATTCATTGAATTTCATAATTAACATCTTTCTTTCAAAACTAAGCTTCTAGGTAAGAAATAGCTTGTTAGAAGGTTTGTAGGATCATCATCAACATTGTAAGTGAGAAACTCACTTCCAAAATCTATGGATGTCCCAGGCTATGCATTTCTCATTGGTTCAACTATTTCATTAAAATATTTAGATTTAGAAATGATATGTTTTGAGTCACCCCCCATATTGTTCATCCTTTTCGTGTGCTCTATAAATGAATTATCTTAAGAAATCTCCTTGGGAACACCATATTTCATGAGAAAAATACCTTATAATACATTGCATCATGAAGTTCCACAATTGTATTGAAATCAATGCTTGAGATTTCATATTTTACAATCAAGAATATATAGGCATAACTTGTCTCTACATAACCCAAGAAAATGACGTGTTAGTTTTTGTTCCCAATTTTTTCCTTTTGTATTTATGGACAGATACCTTTGCAAGGCAGCCCCACACTTGTAGATATTTGAGACATGCATTTTGGACTCTCCATAAATCAAATGGACTATTATCTTTATGTTTATGGGGAAATATATTTAGAATATGAAAAGTCATATTCAAAGCTTTCCTCCCACATAAGCTTGAGAAAACCTTAAGTTTGGAGAAAAGTATTTACCGTATCTATTAGGGTTCCATTCTTATGTTCAACAATCCCATTAGACTGTGTGGTTTATACAGAGCACTAATCTAGTGAATTGTACCATATACTAATAAAACTTCAAAAATAAGTTTAAGATATACACTCCTCCCCTATAAGTACCTTAATATTATAAGTAAGTACCAGTTCATGTTTATTTATTAAATATTTTGAATTTGTCTAATGCCTCTTCTTTACTTTTAAGCCAATAGACATAATGATATGTACTAGCATGTTAATGAACCTTATGAAATAATTTTTAAGATCCCTTGTTTCAATACTATTAAATCTGTAGATATCAATATGCACTAATTCCATAATTTTAGAATTATTATCCACAAAATGAAAAGTCTTTCTAGAAAGTTTAGCTTGAGAAAAAATTTCCCATGTAATACTATTAATTTTAGATCAAGGAATTAAATTCAGATTCATAAATCCTTTTATAGGACCAATATATACATGGCCCTAACAATAATGTCATAAGTCAAAGAAAACAAGATTCATAAAAAGTGAATTATCATTTAAGTTAACAACAAAATTTGAAACATAAGGTTCAACATGAATCTTAAATAGAATCACATAATTACCCCTTGCATTAAAAGAAACCATCTCAAAAAAAAAATCTTTGTTATATTTACAATATATTCATAAGCTATCTCTAACTAATTCGCACCATGAATAATATTGTGACAAATAGATGGAACAAGTATGACTCTGTGAAGTGTCGAAACCTTTTCTGAAGGAAACTACAAATCTACTCATACTTTACCTTTGACTTCTATAGGGCTTGCATTTCCCAAAGTAATAGATCAACATCAAGAGGCATGGTAAGACACAAATAGAGACATATCAACGCAAACAAGTACATTGGACCCAACGTCACAATGATTCAAATACAGAAATGATTTCATGTTTAATAGAGATGTACCCATCATTGATGTTTAAGGAAGTAGTCATCATGTTAACCAAAACCTCCTCAAAAATAAATGTACTATCTTTCTTTGTCTTCTTGACACAATCCTTGTTCCAGTTGCCAATTTGGTCATAAGTCCAACAAGGTTTGTTCTTTAGTTTCTTTTGAATCTTGACCCTCGGTTTTAGTATGTTCTTATTTTTCTTATCATTATTTTTAGCAGTTGTAAGATTGATAGTAGGGTTGACATCAATTTGTACCTTGACCATTCCTCTTTCACGTGTTCCTACCTAGTTTTGATATCGATCATAAGTTAACTTAGGGTTATATCACCCATCTTATGCTTGGGATTCAGACCAAAAGCCTCCCAAGACTTAGGTTTTGGTAAGGTATTCCCATAGAGCCAATCATATGATGATTAACATGGCATAGACCATAAAAGATTTGATTAATACTAATAAAAGAAAGCTTTCGATTCATTTTTTTTCACTCAATTATGAGAAAATGAGGAAATATTATGAATGTCTAGAGATTAATATTATTCAACGATGTATGTCTTTAAGTATTAGCCTTAGGGAAATGAGATCATGTAGATGTTAATAGTACATATACTTATTCTCATTATGTCTATGATCAATTATTATTGTGGAAGGTTAGAGTGTGGGTTAGTTGATGACATAATCTCATTAGTCATGATATGGCAATATCAAACCAAGCACACAGATACATGTTAGAGAACATTATGTCTGACAGACCCACCTTGAGAGTGACACATAGAAACCATCATTGGTGGTCATAGTCATCTCTCATAGTGAAGGTGGTGATTGTGATTCTTAGACCTGAAATCACTACACTCATCGCATGTCATTGGGTACGCTTTGATATCATCAAACACATTCCTAAAACATGGGTTTTTATAAAGGTGATGATTGGGTGAGTTTGACACATAGGGATAGACTGTGAGTGACAGATATGAGATTTTTCCCTCCTACTGGAGTATGATATCTTGGCCACTTGATAAGCAAGTTTGAGAAACACATGCACATGCACATGAGAATCAATATTTGACATTGAGGTCACATTATCTCAGGCAGTCTGCTCTTGGTTCAAGGAACATGGATTGAAGGTTGAGAGGAAGATAATTGCATGCCTTGAGTTCATCCTAAATATCCACAAAAAAGGAATTATACAATCACTGCAACACCTTACACATATTGTAGGTTGAAGTTTTTCTCCAACTTTCCATTCACTTGGGTAGCATTAATGTGTGACTACACATCGCTCCTTTCTTGTGATGTCATAAGCTAGTTATGGGCATTCACTTCCAATGTGATATGGGATCTACATGGTCACACACATAGGAACTCATCTAGAAGAGGAGTTTGATCTTGTATGATGATTGGATTGATTACTAAAGTATTTAGGAATTCAATTCACACAATGGATTTCTTGACTGAACTTCCAAATGACCATATCAAGTGTTGAGATGGCTATTTGGGTAACCAGACGAGCATCTCAAGAGTTTAGATGGATGTTTGGATCATCAGGCTAATCAGAGTTTGAATTGGCTAAGTTCTACCAAAATTGAGGAGTGAACTGACCTGTTCAATCTATTGAATCGATCGTCTCGACTCAGGCTCACTAGATAGATGTTTAGGTGAGTGAGACGAAAATCTCGCATGGGTGAGATGGCTCATGGGGGTCAAATGAAGGTTCTGGATGTTTTTGGAACTTGTTTGATTTCACAATACTTGTGGTGCAAAAAAATAATATGTAATCTTAATTGGAATTAAATTACCAATTTCGTATGCGATTGGGAAACCACCAAACGACCGTTTGGCAATGCTAGATGAGCATCTCGTGTAAATAGATGACCATATGGATCACCAAACGATTGTCTCATGGCTCGCAAGTAGCAAAATTCATGATCTTCTGGTCCCTTTCACTCTCGCACAATCCCCTACACACTAGGAACCCTGACCCTAACCCCACCTATAAATAGAGGGGTATGGGGGGCGTTATAGAGAGCAACACAGACAACTGAGAATCAGTCCCTATGACAATTTTCATCCTCTCTTATTGTGGTAATCGAAAGATCCCAAGCAAGTCATACCCGATAAAGGAGGGATAGCAAGGGAGAGAACAACTGATAATCATTGTTGTGGGAGAGCTAGTTGGTGACTAGTATGCCAAGGGGAGGGACAATTCCTTCTTGTCTGTTCTAGTTGAACGACAAGAGTTCTAGTTGGTCCATGCAGACTACTCTAGAAGCATGAGTCCTTTGGATGCTTCTAAGAGGACAATTGCAGTCTACAGTCCGTCATGAGACCATAGGAGCGCTATAGAAGATGTCGTGTTTGTTGTTTGTGATGAAGACCAAGTGCCACACAGCCACCATCCAAGAGAAACTAGTAGACAGTTGCATTGAAGCAAGTTGTTGTCGCTGAACTTTCTCTAGGACCAGGTATAACTGATTAAACCATCCTTCCTATTTCAGAGTTATTGACGTGATCTTTCTATTATGGGAATACAAATAGATAATATTTTTATTTCTACTGCTATACACTATGCCCGTATTTCCCAACAGTGGTATCAGAGCCACATCAATTTATTATGATTTAGGATAATTGATATGATCGAATTTTTAGTATAATTATTTACTTATTGCATACAATGTGAATATTTAAACTATCTCATATCCATATTTGATCAAAGACCACATAATCCCAGACTAATATATATATATATATATATATATATATATATATATATATAACTATATATATATTTATATATATGTATATATATACATATATATGTATATATACATATGAAATTTACACCCGTCTCCCTAAAAGAGATTTTAATGGTGGATGTGTAGAATGGTCATGGCCAATACCCAATATCAGTGTGTAGTTGGATGGTATGGTTTTGTTCCTATTTATCTCAGTCTATGTACCGAGTCTCTACCTCCCTCTTCTCAATGTAAAGTTAATTCTTTCCTACCTTTTCTCTCTTCGAATGTAACTTGAGGTTTCTCTTTACAATGTAACAGTTTAGTAGCAATAGGATAGTTTCTTTTCTGACGTGGAAAAGACGACCAATTCATGAGATGAGACGACCATCTGGAGGACCATGGAGGACAAAATGATGGAGCCAGATGACCGCCTAGTGGACCCAACTGATCATTTGGAAGGAGTCCAAAGATCGGTTGGACTGGAGGCTAGATGAACGTCTATGATGACCAACCAACCGGCTAAGAGGCGAGACGACTGGTTTAAGGGTTGAATAGATCTACCCAGATTGGCAAGCACAGATCAACACCAGCAGTAGGTTCATACATGTGATGTGATTATTGACCTAGGAGGTAGTAATTCCTTGTGGCTCCAAGGAATTACAAGTAGACATGTCTATAGCCATCACTTTTTATTTTATAATGCATGTTTACATTGTCGAATATAGCATGCATATGATGTGTACTGTATATGTGGTGATTAGATACAATATATATATATATATATATATATATATATATATATATATATATATATTCCTCAATCAAACATATTAAGTCTAAGATGATTTCCAATAGTAATACACTTAAAAATCTTGTTCGACTAAGTGTAGGATACGCCTCTGCGTGGTGGGTCGTCTACCTTCTGGAAGTGTGATGGTAATAATGTAGGTTTTTCCTCCATGGGGTGCATTATTACTGTATCACCTATTGGGTTAGTCTTAACTAGTGATTCTCATATCGTCTGGACCTAGAAGCATGCAGATATTTATGGAAAGGAGTTGCACATATTATCGATCAAGAATTGCATATGATGCAATTAGAAAATGTTGCCTACCTTGGTAATTAATTGTGTTTTGAGGCGTTAGTCGGGCCATAGTTGAATTATCTTAGATCTTGCTCATTAGAAAATTGATTTGCTGCAATTTTCTAAATGATACTTGAGGGTTATCAATCTGAATAAAATAATGAGAATGATAATAAACTAAAAACCTAATTGTTATTGCTAGAACTCATTACACTAAAAGAGATTACTCAAAAAAAAAAACAAGATTACTCATCAGTTAAACATAAACCCAGAAAATAGGGTAAATTAAAGCCGATTTCGACATTTCCCAATTGTTTAGAAACATTTACATAAAAACCTTTGAACTTATTGTATTTCATGTAATGCTCAATATCCTTTACAACTACTCTATAGCCTTAGCTACATCATAAACATTACAAAGGAACATTGTCCACACATACTAACATCAGCATGATATCGAAAGCTCAATTGAATCGAAACATCACATACAAAATTTTCACCTAGACCTAATAGTACATGGATGACTCTACGACACACTAGACAACTAAACTACCATCTCTAGGGTTCATCACCATTGATTTGTCTTTTCCTCTATGGTTTTACTTCTACTATTGTCGATCACCTAAAAAAGATGTAGTGACCCACGAAGTGAGACACGGTCCCAATGAGAGATATAACTCTTTTCAAAAGATGTTGATTACATTAGATTAAACAATAAATAACTCAACGGTTGGAGTACTTAATAGTCAATTGAGTAGGTTGAATAGTTCAAGTATGATAAATAGATTAAGAAAATAATCTTAGCAACAAGTGTGATTATCAATGTATATGTACGTAACAAATAAATCTATTTCTTATATCAGATATTTACTCAGATTTCATAAGATTGCATCTAATAACAATTGTTATCACTAATCTGACTATCATCACATGCCTTACAATACCAGCAATCTAGAAGCATAAGCATCTTTGAAATCATGAATATGTCTAGTAGCATAACATGGCTATCAATATTGGCATGTTTAATAAATTCAACAAATGTACATCATAAGTGGAGCTAGCATCATAAGCACAACAAACTACATAAACATGTTTAGCTAGTTTAAAAATTTCTAATCATAGAGGCATGGTTAGCAATATTAAACATAGCTAGAAACATAATTTTAACTATTAGTTTCAGTATATTTGACAACATAAGTTGGTTTACAACATGAGAACATCTATAACATAAGCATATCTATCATCTCTTATTGTACTATAAATTATCTCTATATTAGAAGAGCAAACAAGGGTTAGCATCCAATGTGAGGCATTGTGTATAACCCTAAATAGATATGCTACACAACTATATTACATCTTTTATTACACCCTGGGGAGTTTTAGTCGTACCACTCAAAGTACAATTGACCCATGTGATGGGCTATTCGGTTCCGTACAAGATCTAGGATTGCCAGAATCCTAACATCTCACCCCCTTAGTTAGTGCGAGTAAAAAGGTAGTGACATATTAATCAATGTTGCCTCTAGAAAGAGATATAGTCAAGCTGCTAACAACTAGTCTGCCCTTGGTAAAAGTCACGACAAAGGAGAATAGGCTCCTGCAGGGTCATTCTATAAGAGGCATCCTACAGTTATACTTCTTCCTTTCACATATCACAATATCTAAGGCATGACCACAGTCATCCTCCATAACCTATAATTGTGGATGAGAAGGATATATCCTCAACTTGTCACCCGCACATCCTCAATAATATGTGCTCTAAGTTTCCCTTAGGAATACTCGTTTCACCATCGAGCAAGTTTGGACATTGAATATGGTTCTATGACACCGGGCACTACATGATTAGGATTTCACTTGATTAGTTATTGCCAATTGGGTGAATTAAGGCTACATCAAATAAGTGGACATACAAACCCTAATCCATCTCTAGCAAACATTACTATATAGCAACTTCAGAAGATATAAAACATATAATGCATAATATCTCATCTCAACATCCCATGACAATATTCACCTGCCAATCAAGAGACTATACTTGTCATCACAACATCATCACATGGTACAATTCTCTTTCCATTCATCAAACTAAACTTGTCATCATACTATCACATGATATAAATCCTTAGCAAAATATTATAGGGTACCAACCCTTGTCAATATAAGAGGAATACATCTCATTCAGGGCTCAACCATGCCCTAAGGTCATCAAGACCATTGCGAAAGGCATTTCTACTCCAAGGATTGATAATGGAAAAGGGAAAGGCCATAATTACATAAGGAAATAAGAATGATAGAAAAGGAAAACCCAGACACTAGAATCCCAGACACTCCTAGCATACCCCGGAAAGGAAGCATCACAGAGGATGCCACTATGAGAATAAAGTATGTTATATTTATTGACAAGAAGGACATATTTGGGTTGACTGTCCTCTCCCCGATCTTAGAGGACTAGGTCTAGTAGAACATCAGTCAATGACTGCAACACCACGAGGGGCAGTCCTAATTGTTGAAGAACGTCGATAGATTATAGTTTTGACCACTGATGATAAGGGATCTCATGACAATGCAAACCGACTTCTAGGGAGTATCCATGCCTAAAAAACTGTACTACACCTTGTGATAGTTACATATGACTTAATAAAATAATATAGTTATAAGCATATGAAATATGATGTATCATATCCTATGTAATGAAACTAGAAATGAAGTTTCTAATAGTTATCCAATTCTTGAATGGTAACTCACAGGTATAATAATATTGCTCCTAAGTAAAAAATGCATGTATGGAATAATAGGGAATATGCCTAAGGAATATGTCCTCATGAAGTGATATAGACTTTGGTTTCAAATATGATTTTGTGATTCTTGGTACTATCAAGCATTAGTTTTATCTTGTCTGAGATAGGACCCTTCCTAAAAGAGTGAGTTCACAAATTAGTTTTATAATTGAGGTAACATTATAGATTACTTAAAGACTTGAGAGATTAAGTGTTGGAAGCATAAAAGCACAAATATTAAGTATGCTTCTTTGCACCTATGCATACCATCTCTAAGGGACATGAGGAAAAGTCACTAGGGAAGTAACCAATAAGATGAGGCCAGACCCAGATGGGAAGGTCGCCATGATCCCAATGAAGGAACAAAAGGAAAATTGTGTGTTTCCTAAGAGATGAAGGAAATTTGGGTGAAAGAATTATAGAAGGATATATTGTGCTTAGATATCATGAAAGAAACCTCAAGGAAAATGTGTGATGAGATGAAATAAAGTTACAATGCCTCAATGAAACCCTTGGGAAGGATAGGGCCATGAGTCAACCCTAAGATCTTGTAGGATGATTAAAAAAAAGGATGAGGAAAGATCATGTGATAAGTGAATAAGGCCCTTGGGACTCAAGAGGAGATCACTTCCGATGATGTATGGCTAGAACTATAGAAGGAACTCATACAAACCTGTCAGTTCCCTTGCACCCAAGAAAGTTTCTAGAGATGAGAACAGTAAACCCCTACCTATTCGTCCTCTTCATGAAGTCACCCTCCTTGACTTCATCAAGTTTGGTATAGAAATGTTCTGGGGTGAAGACAACTTTGAGGTGGAAGCCAGGCTTCGTGCTGTGGAAAAAGGTTTTCGTGCTCTGGAAGTACAACCCAACATGAAGGTTCACTTTGCAACCCACCTGCTTGAGGGAACAACAATGAATTGGTGGGAAAATTACATCACCAACATAGATTCGATCACACCACCCTGCAAGTTCATCATTATATTTCTATGCCTTATAACAAGGTTCAACAAACATCACGACACATGTGATAAATGGGCTCAACATATTTTGCATTACTGAACTAAAAGATGTTCACAGGATGACATTGCAACATTATCATAGAAATTAAGAGCATTCCTTTATTCTATCAACATATAAGGAATCTAGGCATGATTGGCCATAATCACACTTATAGTGCACAAGTTTAGAATAAGAAAGCATACCTCATGAAGCTATGATAACCACCCGTCAATACATCAGAGTTCAATCAAACATTAGGAAGGATATTCTATCATTATATTAATCATTCAAAAAAGATAACATGATTAACCACCATTCTCTACTTTCATTAGGGTTAGGTTTAGCAAGGTAGGTTACTTAAAGTTATTGTTCAACATTCATTCACAAGCATTAACCCATATCACCCCTATATAAATCTTGGATGCATAAGACACAACATTGTCAACGCATTCCATACCTTTCTCAAGTATGGATCCATGCATAACTCAGGATGTTACATCAAATTACAGTATACTAACATTCCACAAAAATAAGAGATACTCCATTGTTGAATTATTCCACTAAGGAAGGCTAATCATAGTTACCCTTCATCATCTAGGTTCATTAGGATTAAATATAACAAGCTATATCCCATTAGGGTTACATGTCAACGTGATATTATCATTATCCATTCTATTCATATGAGGGAAAAGGTAAAACTACCTTATTAAAGGCAAACCTCCATGGGTTCCCTCATAATTCAACACATATCACCATAGCACAACATCATCCAGAACCTTTTGATGTTGAAAAGGTAAGATCATTGGTTATTTACATAAGTAAACACCTAAACAAACCATATGTAAAGCCATTGAGTTCTGACCTACAAAGAGTCACTATTAAACTTTAAACATCCCTTATTTAATAACATAAAAGGGGACATCATAGATTGTGGGGTTAAAACTCATCATTAGTTGTATATTTTAAGCAGGTCATCATGTCAACAATCACGCTCCTTAAATTTATCACATGAGGGAAATCGTCAAACTTCGATTATTAGAACTCACATGTAATACTTATAGGTTTCAATCCAAACCATTGGATGTTGAATCATCCAATCTCAACCATTGGATTAAGTCCATTATTCAAAACTATTAGATGAACAAGTGTTAGATCCTAACCATTGAATCGGGATCATATTTTAAAACCATCATTTGGAGTATAGGTAGGGCTGTAAATGGGTACAGGTAGACCCGCAGACCCAAAAATTTGGACCCTTTTAAAACCCATCACGGTTCTAAATTTTTGTACCTGCATACCCATGGACCCGCATACCCTTGGACCCACATATATGCAGGTCTACTAATGGGTATGCTTGGACCCATACCCTCTAGACCTGCTAACCCGCTATAGGTAAATAATTATATAAATAATATTTTATTTATGTCATACTTTAGTAGTCCAACTAATATAATACTTTATATTACATCATACTATAATTATAATAAGTTTCAGACTAGTCATCTAAATGAGAATTAATTATTCTAATTGCATTCATGAACAACATATGTAAACTTAAAATCAAATAATAGCATTACATGCTACACAATTAAAAAACTCTGACGATAACTACAAATATGTAAACTACTGACTCAAGTAATCTTCAAAATAGAAAGTATTACATTATTTAATATAACTATATTATGTTAACATCCTACATGATATCACTATCTCATTGTATTATAATTAATAGAACATATTTGTAAATTTCCTTACCTAAACAATATGATTCTACATAGAGAACCGCTTACCCGCATAGCCACACCGTATAACTGCTATTATTACGGGTACGAGTATGGTCCGGGTCTAGATTTTTATAATGTGGGTCTAGAACTGAAACTAGACCCGCTAAATTAAATAGGGTAAGGGTATGGGTATGGCTAGACCCACACTGTACCTGCACCGTTTACACTATTAAGTATAGGTCTAACCCTTGAATCATTTAACCCAAGAAATTATTGGGTTAGGGCTTAATTGAATCTAAATCTAAAGCCTTAACTCACCATTAGTTGTGGTGTCCTGATCTGCCATTGATTGTGATATCTTAGGTCACCATTGGTTCATATGATCAACACTATATTCATTTAGCACCATTAGATATTAAGCTAATGTCATCATTGATTGATAGCATCATTAGAGAATCAAACCAATTCACATTGAGATTCCAAGAGAGTCTAACACTGACCTAAGATGTGAATGTTAGTTCACACCATCGTTCATCACCCTTGGTCACCACCTTTGGTTATCATGAAGACCACACCATCAGGTCATGTGTTTAGAGAAGAAAACAACCTAGAAACCCTAATATGGACCATCGGTTGAAAGGTGCTTATCACGATAGGTGGTTTTAATAAATTAAACTAAGTCATATCCTTACTTAGGAAGAATGTGATCATGATTACATGTTCATCTAGAACTTGAAACAAAATAGAAAACACCATAAAAATTGAAATCCCAAACAAGCTTAACTTCTGAATGCATAAATCACCATTTTTAAGCAAGAACATGAGCTAACAAGCTTATAGTAAATAATATAAGTAAAGAGGGTTATAAAATCACCTCTAGTAAGAAGAAAAGACTTCTACAAGCAAGAAAATTGAGCAAAGAAGGCAAGAAAACCCAAGTTTCAGATCTGAACTCGGCTAAGTAGCCACTTTTCTCCACAAAGAAGCAAAACCCTAGAAGAAGAAGCAAGAAAAGTAGGTTCTTGAGTTCTAGAGTAAATTACACCATGGAACAACATGGTTCAAACCTAGTGAAAGGTAGGAGGAAGAAGAAAAGAGTAATAAATAGAGGAAAGAAGGTGATACTTACTTGTTTAGGTCAAGATCACCAAGAAGGATATTTAGAAATCCTAAAGGAAGAAAATTGTAACCCTATATGCTTCTACCAAGAAGATCCATACCTTCTTCTTCCTTGTGTAGAAACTCTATAGAAAAATAGAGGAAGGACAATTCTCTTTGCAGGAGAGAAGTGGTAGAGAGCAAAAGTTTCATTTGGGATCTTAAGGATAGATATATAAAGCTTGGAGGATAAGGTAGAGAAGAAGCATGAGGTGTACAAGTAGCTCCCCATGTGTCCATGGCCTTAAACTATTAAGGATATACAAGAAACCACACAAGCAGCTACCCCACCATTCATAAAAACCTTCTTAGTCCTGTTTATTGAATTTCCAAGATAAATAAATAAATAAATCATTGGTTGATAGCTCCTAAGGCTAGTTCGTCCATAAAGGGGTAAACCCTAAAATACCCGTGAAGAAAACACCTCCAAACCAAGGTACAATTGATCACTACATGGCTCAACAACCTTTAGAATGATAAGAAAACATTCAAGTACCATATTTCAAGTGAAAAATTGCAAAGAAAACCTCTAACTTGGGTAAATTCCATAAAAGTCCAAAATGTGCATACAATTGCATAACTTGCACAAACACTGTCCAAATTGGACCAAATTTGAAACTTAAGCTTTTCACATGATAGAAAAACGTATCTCAAGGTTATTTTATGGTTCTAAGAATTCAATTATGGCAATTAAGCATGTTAAACCTTTTAATCAAGGTTAGGGGTCTTACAACCATAAACCCCTAACAGGGATTTCGCCCACGAAATCCAACGTACACATAGATGGACACTTCTCATGCACGTCATCATCAGTCTTACACATGGTTACTTCCATCACATGGTGATGTCACGTCATTGTCAAATAAGACATATTCTACTCCCTCAACTCTTACATGTGTCACCTTGGTTCAACATAAGAACTGTTGTGCCGTCTGTACAGGTATGGTAGTACCTTCCAACATAGGACTCTAACTTTCATCCTAGACTATACTATTTGTACTTGTTGTCTCTTACTAAACATATAACATCATGTATCTCTTATTATATGTAACTTTACAAGGTTTCATCTATATGCCCCTTTAGTGATTGTTGTAATTAGCAACTCAATCAATCAGGTGGGTATCCCCTAATTGTCAATAACTATAAGGCATATGTTCTTAGATGATTCTTCAATCACCTCAATGATGGAATGGCCATATGTCTAGTTGGAGAATCATACACTTGTCTACAATCATTATCAAATATAACTTCTCGATTGAGCTTGTTAGGGGTAGGGAAATGACAATGTCTTCATCTTACCAGGATTCACACAACCCACTTGGAAGATGTACTATAAATCCAAGAGGGTACACTAGTTAACTCCCAACTCACTCTTATTTAACTTATCACACATAAGTATAGTTGCTTCAACATTTTCAAGATTTAGAAAAGATGTTAACCATGCTACTGACCATCTCTGAAATACCTTGAGACGTCTTCATACAAAGCTTGTCACAACTTATGAGACATGACCTGAGTACTTTGTTCCTCCTATTTATGAATGTTATTCATACATTAGTTAGTCTAAACAACATAACCCTAAACTCATCATGGTCATGTAACTTATGTCATCCACTCTAAGTCTTATCCATTGATATTCTGATCCTAGGTTTATTTGAAAGGAATGCGGTAACACATGTTTGTTGATTAACAAACCATCTATCCTTGATAGTGGTCTTTCCCAACCATCAGCAGACCATGCATAACATTATAGAATCACTCTTCTTTTCCCAAACAACACTTGGAGGATCAACATCAACTCTCTCCTTACATTGGAGAGGAACACTAGATATCTCATCTAATATATATCTTTAACTCATATATGACTGATACACTCTAGATACTAGGATCCATTACCTTGGTATCCACTACATGTGCTATAAATAATTCATACCCTAGTCTCATCCACTTCCTCAATATCATAATCGGCTAATAACATGTAGGTGGAATCCCCCTAACTTTGAAAGGCTAAAAAAGCATGATCATTACAAAACATAAAGATTTTGGAAATATAGTCCAAGGCAATCACACATCATATCAAGATATCCATCGTAGGATTACAAAGAATCCACATGTACCAAGTCTCATGAGATCCACTTGTAGGATATGCCTCAAAAATAAGAACATAAAGGGAAAAACACTTCCCACACCACAGAAACATTTTCTAAGGGTCACTAGCAAAAGGGTAACCAATTCTATTTTTCCCATGAAGGTTACACTTTTTATGCATCATTTTACCTCTTACAACTTAGGTTCCTTGCCATTAGCATAGGAATTATTAAAATTATCACATCTCATTGCTCTTTTCTCATTAACTCTTCATCACTCATATGTATGTCCTTTCATGTTATCATGTTTCCCAACCACTTATCAATAAATAGATCATCATATTCCACATTTTCTTCATTAGACATGGATCATCTCCCTTAATTTATTTCATATGTCATGAAGATTCTACATTAGCACTTCTTACACATATAGGTTGGTCTGAGATTAACTCAGATTCCACTTTATTCATATGACATTGTTCTCATTCATCTTCTCATATTATATTTATCACTAGAGTCATATCCATCTTATGTAATTTTCATACATTGAATCACTTTATTAGCACAGACTTATCTATCTTTTACTTTATCATATTCTTGAATTACGAATTCAAGAACTCCTATTTAGATTATCTATAGTCAGATTTAGGTTTCATGGTATTGTATATTTCTCTTATAGTTACCAAATATTCACGTTTTGATCAGTTATGATGTAATTCTCATCTTCTTTAGAGTAAGATTGAGATATTTGCACCATGATTTCTAATTTTTTATACCCTTTAGATTGTCTCAAGATGACTATTTGATCAGAGTAATTAGAAAGATAATAATCTGAGAGTTCCATACTTACCTTTTCTTCAATACATGAATACCTAGTCATGGCATCCAAGTACCGAGATTAGGAAGTATGCACCATGTTTTATGTCATATTCCTAAATTAGACATCATCCTAGTCCTAAGTCCTAGTGTCCCTGTAGACTGACCAAAATTAAAGCACTGATACCAACTTGTGAGAACCGGCTACACTAAATGAGATTACTCAAAAGACAAAACACAATTACTCGTCAATTAAACATAAATCTAGAAAAATAGGGTAAATTAAAACCGATTTCAACATTTCACAATTGCTCAGAAACATTTACATAAAAGCCTTTCAACTTGATGTATTTCATGTAATGCTCAATATCCTTTACAACTACTTTGTAGCCTCAATTACATAATAAACTTTACAAAGGAAAACTATCCACATTTACAAACATCATCATGTTATCGAATGCTCAATTCCATCGAAACATCATATACAAACTTTTCACCTAGACCTGAGAGTACATGATGACTCTAGGACACACTAGACAACTAAACTACCATCTCTAGGGTTCATCACCACATATTCTCTTTGCTGCTATGGTTCTACTTCCACTGTTGTCGATCACCTAAAAAGATGTGGTGACCCACGAGGTGAGACCCAATCCCAGCGAGAGATATAACTCTCTCCAATAGATATTAATTACATCAGATTAAACAATAAATAAGTCAGCGGTTGTAGTATTTAATAGTCAGTTTAGTAGTTTGAATAGTTCAAATATGTTGAACAAATTAAGAAAATAAGTTTAGCAATAGTTATGATTATCAATGTATATATAGGTAACAGATAAATCCATTTTTATCAGATATCTACTCGGATTTCATAAGATTGAATCTAATAACAATTGTTATCATTATTAGACGATCATCTTATGCCTTACTAACAATACCAACAATCTAAAAGAATAAGCATCTTTGACATCATGAATATGTCTAGTAGCATAACATGGCTATCAATATTGGCATGTTTAATAAAGTGAACAAATCTACATCATAAGTGGATCTAACATCATAAGCACAACTAAATGCATAAGCATGTTTAGTAGTTTATGCAATTCTAATCATCGAGGCATGGCTAGCAATATTAAACATAGCTAGAAACATAATCTTAACTATGAGTGTCAGTATATCTAACAACATAAGTTGGTTTACAACATGAGCACATCTACAACATAAGGATATCTATCATCTCTTATTATACTATACATCATCTCTATATAAGAAGAGCAAACACGACTTATTATCCGATGTGAGGCACTGTGTATAACCCTAAAAAGATATGCTATATGGATGTATTACATCTTTTATTACACCCTGGGGAGTTTGAGTCGGACCACTCAAAGTCCAACTGACCCATGCGAGGGGCTATTCAATTCTGTACAAGATATAGGAGTGCTGGTATCCTAAGATCTCACCCCCTTGGATAGTACGAGTAAAAGGTAGTGACATATCCATCAATGCTGCCACGACAATGACATATAGTTAAGCTGCTAACAACTAGTCCACCCTTGGTACATGTCACGACACTAGAGAATAGGCTCTCGCATGGTCATTCTATAACAGGCATCTTGCAGTTACACTGTTGCCTTTCACATATCACAATATCTGAGGCTTGACTCCAGTCATCCTCCATAACCTGCAAGTGTAGATGACAAAGATATATCCTCAACTTTCCACCCCCACATACTCAACAATATGTGCTCTGAGTTTCCCTTTGGAATGCTCATTTCACCATCCAACAAGTTTTGACACTGAAGATGGTTCTATGACACAGAGCACTACATGATTAATATTTCACTTTATTAGTTATTGCCAATTGGGTGAATTAAGGTAGAATCAAACAAGTGGACATACAAACCCGAATTCATCTCTAGAAAATATTGCTATATAGCAACTTCAGAAGATATAAAACAATTGATACATAATTTCTCATCTCATCATCACAGGGAAGTATTTACCTGTCAATCAGGAGACTATACTTGTCATCACATCATCATCACATTGTACTATTATCTTTCCATTCATGAAACTACACTTGTCATCATATGATCACATGATATAAATCATTACCACAATATTATAGGGTATCAACCCTTGGCAATATAAATGGATTACAGCTCATTCAAGGCTCTACCATGCCCTAAGGTCATTAAGACCATCATTTCATTTCCTACAAGTTCATCATTATCTTTCTATTCCTTATAATAAGGCTCAACAAACACCACCACACATGTGATAAATAGGCTCAACATAATTTGCATTAAAGAACTAAAAATTGTTAACAAGATAACATTGTAGGATTATCTGAGCAATTAAGAGCATTCCTATATTATATCAACACATAAGGAATCTAGGTATGATTGGCCATCATCAAACTTATAGTGCACAAGTTTAGCATAAGAAATCATAGATCATGAAGCTATGATGACCACCAGTCAACACAACAGAGTTCAATCAAACGTTAGGGAGGATATTCCATAATCATATTGATCATTCAAGAAAGGATAACATGATTAAAATCCATTCTCTACTTGCATTAAGGTTAGGTTTAGAAAGGTAGGTTACTTAAAGTTATAGTTCAACATTCATTCACAAAACTTAATCCATAGCATCCCTATATATATCTTGGATGCATAAGACACAACATCGTCAACATATTCCACACCTTTGTCAAGTATTGATCCATGCAGAACTCAGGATGTTACCACCAGATTATAGTATACTACCATTCCAAAAATATAAGAGAGACTCTATTATTGTATTATTCCACTAAGGAACACTGATCATAGTCACCCATCATCATTTGAGTTCATTAGGATTAAGTCTAACAAGCTATATCCCATTAGGGTTACATGCCAACATGATATGGTCATTATCCATTCTATTAATATGAGGGCAAAGGTAATATTACCTTATTAAATGCAAACCTCCATGGGTTCCATCTCCATTCAACCCATATTACCATACCACAACATCATGTAGAAGCATTGGATGTTGGAAAGGTAAGATCTTTGGTTATTTACATAAGTAAACACCTTAACAAACCATATGTAAAGGCATCATGTTGTGACTTAGAAATATTCAATATTAAACTCTAAACATCCCTTATTTAATAACATAAAAGGGTCATAATAGATTGTTGGGTTAAAACTCATCATCAATTGTATATTATAAGCAAGTCATCATCTCAACAATCAAGCTCCTTAAATTGATCACATGAGGGAAACCATCAAATTTCGATGATTAGAACTCACATGTAATACTTATAGGTTTCAATCCAAACCATTGGATGTTGTATCATCCAATCTCAACTATTGGATTAAGTCTATTATTCAAAACTATTAGATGAATATGTGCTAGATCCTAACCATCGGATCAGGTTCATATTTTAAAGCCATAATTTGGAGTATTGGTCTAACCCTTGAATCATTTAACCCAAGAAACTATTTAATTGAAGATTCATCTAAAATCCTTTACTCAAAATTAGTTGTGGTGACCTGATCTACCATTGTTTGTGACACCTTAGGTCACCATTGGTTGATAGGATCAACACAATACTCATTTAACACCATCGTATATCAAGCTAATGTCATCATTTATTGATAACATCACTAGAGAATCAAACCATTGCTCATTCAGATTCCAAGAGAGCCTAACACTGAACTAAGGTGTGACTAATAGTTCACACCATGATTCATCACCCTTGGTCGCCACCTTCGATTGTCATGAAGACCACACCATCAGGTCACTTGTTTAGAGAAGAAAACAACCTAGAAACCCTAATATGGACCATCAGTTGATAGGTACTTAGCACGATAGGTGGTGATACCAACCCAAACTAAGTCATATCCTTACTTTGGAAGAACGTGCACATGATTATAGGTTCATCTAGAACTAGAAACAAAATAGAAAACACCATAAAAATTGAAATCCCAAACAAGCTTAGCTTCTTAATGCTTAAATCACCAGTTTTAAGCAAGAATATGAGCTAACAAGCTTATAGTAAACAATATAAGTAAAGATGGTTATAAAAATCACCTCTACTAAGAATAACAGACTTCTAAAAGCAAGGAACTCGAGAAAAGAAGTCAAGAAAATCCAAGTTTTAGATCTGAACTTGGCCAAGTAGGCACTTTTCTCCACAATGAAGTAAAACCCTAGAAGAAGAAGCAAGAAAGGTAGATTCTTGAGTTCTAGAGCAACTTCTACCATATAACAACATGGTTCCAACCTAGGGAAAGGTAGTAGGAAGGATAAAAGAGAAAGAAATGGATGAAATAAGTGGATTGCTTGTTTAGGTCAAGATCACCATGAAGGAGATTTAGAAACCCTAAAGGAAGCAAATCATAACCATAGATTCTTCTACCATGAAGATCCACACCTTCTTCTTCCTTGGACGGAAGATCTACAGACAAATAGGGGAAGGATGATGCTCTTAGAAGGAGTGAAGTGGTAGATGGCAAAAGTTTTTTTTTGGGGGCTTAAGGATAGATATGTAAAGCTTGGAGGGTAAGGTAGAGAAGTAGCATGTGGTCTACAAGTAGCTACCCATGTGTCCATGGCCTTAAACTATTAAGGATATACAAGAAACCACACAAGAAGATGCCCCATCATTCATGTGTACCTTATTAGGAACCTTTAATTGAATTTATGATCCAATCAAATAAACCATTGGTTGATAGCTCCTAAGGGTAGCTCATCCATAAAGGGGTAAACCCTAAAATACCCTTGAAGGAAACACCTCCAAACCAAGGTATAATTGAGCACCCCATGGCCCAAAAAGCTAAAGACTGATAAGAGAACATTCATGGACCATAATGAAAGTGAAAATTTTCAAAGATAACCTCTCAATTGAGTAAATTGCATAAAAGTCCAAAATGTGCATAAAATTGCATAACTAGCACAAACAATGTCCAAATTGGACCAAATTTGAAACTTAAGATTGTCACATGATACCAAAACATATCAAAAGGTTAGATAATGGATTTAAGCATTAAAATATGGTAATTAAGCATGTTCAACCATTTAACCAAGGTTAGGGGTCTCACAATTATCGCCCAAGTTCTAATAAAATCAAATCAAAATTGAGTTTTTCACAAAATTGCAAATCTTTTGTAGAATCAAATGGCAACAAAAAAAATTCACTTATATCTAAAATCGGTCCTTGAGAAGGAAAAGTTTAATTGGAACAACTTCCATGACTGGTTCAGGACGCTGAGAATTGTTCTCCCATAGGAGCAAAAGCTCTATGTCCTAGAAACGGCAGAACCAGAGGAACCACCTCAAAATGCACAAAGGGATGACAGGGATGCTTACAAGAAGCATACTAAAGATGCCATGAATGTCAACTGTATGATGCTATGCTCCATGAACTATGAGTTGCAAAGGTAGCATGATAATATGGGTGTGATTGAGATGGTCACACATATCAAGAACATGTTCTAAGATTACGCAAGATAAGAGGCATATGATGTATCCAAGGTGTCGTTCAAATGTAACACGATAGAAGGAGATCCAGTAGGTCCTCATGTGCTCAAGTTATTTGGATATGTGGAGAGCCTATCTAGACTGGGATTCCCCTTACGCCAAGAGTTGGCCACTGACATGATTATGTAGTTTTTTCTAGAGTCATATTGTCAATTTGTCATGAACTAAAACATGAATGACTTTGACAAAACATTGACATAAGTTTTTAGCATATTGAGAATATCCGAGGGACAAATCAAGAAAGCAAGCCCAAGTCTGTGATGATGATCATCAATACAAAGGGGAAGTCTAAAGATAAAGGCAAAGTTAAGAAGGGTTCTAAAACTTGCTAGAAGCCCAATTCTTAGATCTCAAGGAAAAGGGAGGGGTGAAGAAAATAAGAGGCAATTGTCACCATTGTCACCAACCTAGACATTGGAAAAGAAACTTCCCACTATGGTTAGAGGAATTAAAGAAGAAGAAGGAATGCATTAAGGCATCCACTTCAAGTATAAACGTTACAAGATAAATTTGATTATCTCTTCATTTGGCATTTGATACCAAACAATTGTTTTACATAGTGATGTGTAGGATCTAACAAGAAGTAAAAGCCCTCATGGTGGACAAAGATGGACAAGGCAGAGCAAGAGTTGCAGAATCTTTAGTCTATATTAAAATTTATCTTAACATAATGGAATTGTTATTTCATTATGCTAAGAAATCGAAACATTTACTTTAAAGCATCTTGTACGACAATGATGATATATAAATAAAGTGAGAGATTAATGTTTTTGTTTCAAAATATATGATCTTGCATGGCAATGCCCAAAAAACTATATGGTCTTTGTATGAAAGATTTTGAGATGAATGTTGATAACGTTAATACAAAATGATTCTAATTGATAACTCAAGACTATCATTGGCAATAATTACCTTGGACATATGTATAAGAAATGCATGTCTAGAATACATATTGATGTTAATCTAGATTCCCTTGGTTTTTTAACCTAAGGAAACATGAAAAGCCTTATTTATGCACAAAGTGACATGTCTTCCTTCACTAGAAGTAGAGGGAGGACAAGTCTTCCATTAGACCTCATACACGTGATTGATGAAGATCTTATGGAATGAATGCTATAGATAATTTATTATACTTGATTTATATCACTAGTAATACGATGATATGTACTCAATAAAATAGCAGCACAAATCTCCTAAAGTGTCCAAGGAGATTATAAATGAAGCATGTAACGCCTGGGCCCACTGCCCAAGGCTCTAGTAGAGTTTCAGGAATGGCGACTGTCCCCACAGACCACCACTAGCATTAACTGCACGCTTTGTCCTCACTCACGCGCATGCCATGATCAACTTCCCGAAAGGTTACCCATCCCAATACTACTCCAAGTTGAGCACGCTTAACTATGGAGTTCTTAGTGATGGGCTCTCGGAAAAGGAGGTGCACCTTGGTGATATGGGTAGTCCAATCATTCCTTTTAAGATCATTATATCCAAGGCCTCAAATCTTGGGATGTTACAATCTCCCCCACTTGGACTCTTGACATCCTCATCAAGGATCAACTATATGACTTCATAATCTGACCCCATTTCAGTGTAGACCCACAATGGCCCATGGACACCCAGCTCCCGATCACAGAATACCAGCGCAGGGGTGGCTATGTCAACCATGGACAACCCTTTCCTACCTGCCTAGACCGCACAGCTCAAGACTGACATGCCACATGTCCATGTGGGCCCCACCTACTGGAGGGGTTTTGGATCTGATACCATTTGTAACGTCGAGGACCACTACCCAAGTCTCTAGTAGAGTTTTAGGAATGACGACTATCCCCACAGACCACCACTAGCCTTAATTGCGTGCTTTGTCCTCACTCACGTGCATGCCAGGATCAACTTCCCGAATGGTCACCCATCCTACTACTACTCCAAGCCGAGCACACTTAACTATGAAGTTCTTAGTGATGGGCTCCCGGAAAAGGAGGTGCACCTTGGTGATATGGGTAGTCCAATCATTCCTTTTAAGATCATTATATCCAAGGCCTCAAATCCTGGGATGTTACAAAGCATGACTATGGTCAAAGTATTTAAAAAATTTGATGAGATCCAATGTTGAAATACTTTGCATCAATATATTGAGAACCTTCGGGAAAGAACTGTGATAATGTATCACAAGTCAAATCCATTTGAACATGATGATGTGTCAGAATGAAAGAATTATACCATGATGAGTCATATTATAATGATTACTTAATCTATTATTCTTATATCCTCATGATATATACCTATCACTAAATAATGTACTGTATAAATGGTTTTTAAGGCATCATACATGATATGAATTGGGAATGTCCCAATATGTCTAACAGATTGAAACCTACATTGAGAAAGTAGTTTTTCTTGAAAAGGTTTATCAACAGACCATTATTGTTGAATGTTACTATTGATCATAATCCAATAAAAAAATATTTTTTGATAGGATAACTAAATTCGAAAAGAATAAGTGGGAGTAATAGTAGAACTCAAAATGTTCAAGGTCAACAAAAAGGTACAATGAGAACTAGGATAATCACAAGATGTTGTGGAATCTCAGGTTCATCATATAACATACAATAAAATAGTTCAAGTAGGACACATATGAGATTGAATCCAACGATTCAGATGGGTTGGTCATAAAATGATGAGGCAACTGGTCAACAAAAAACTATTGAAAAACATAATCGAAGCAGTATCTCAAGGCCATAATGGGATCCATGTAAACTAAAAAGGTATGACTTGATAGTACTACCTGAGGGGTAATACCCAAAAAGTGAAGGTAAGGTCTTGTGTCAAAGACCTACATGGATAATATAAAAGGACAAATTGGTTGAATAAGTTTATAAAAATCAAGTTCAATTTGTTGAAGATGATAGAATTTCCTTTACCAATTGTCAAGCTTTTGTTATAGTTGAAATAGACTAAGAAATTTGGCATATGAAGAAAAAAAATTGGATTCCTAAAATGGAATACATCATAGGATGTGTACGTGACATAACCTAAAAGGTCTTATAACTTCAAGAATGCAAATGAAGACTATAAACTAAAACGTTCAATCTAGGATTGCAACAAGCATCTCAGAGATGGGATCTCTTAACTTGATAAGATAGTTAAAGAGTTTGACTTGAATCAAGATAAAAGATGAAGTCTATAATTAAAAAATATTTAGTGGGAGCATATGTGAATATTACACATCTAATGAGGAATGAGATCTCAATATTGTGAATATTGAGAACTACCATGAAAAAACCTTCAACAATGAAGGACGTAATGAGACATCTTATTAGATAAGGATCAAGATCTATGAGATAGTTCTTGAATGTTTCATAGTGGAAGTTTGAGCATATACAATAACAAAGTGTTGAAGGAGTTCAACACGGTTAGGATTTAATGAGAGAGAATACAGATTGGTCTCTCATGAACCATAAGTTCCAATTCTTATGAAGAATGGAAATGACATGATTAAGATGGAAAAGGATGTAGCAGTGGATCTATAAAGAATGCTATTATCTTGTATAATCTTGTATGTATTAGACATTATAAGATGATGGTAAATTCCAATAAGGGTTATTGGAATGTCTTTAAACATATCAATTAGTACTTGAGAAATACATAAGGATAGATTGTTAGTCAATAAGGATTGCAATAAAATTTCTACCGGAGATGATGACCAATTATTAGAGAAGTGATAATACTTGGTTGTCCCACATGATGGAGGGTATATAGAATGAAAGTCCAACACATCCTCTCATAATCATTGGAGAGGTCTAATTTGATACATACCTAGTGCTTCCCAATAGTTTTGTTCTTCATAGAATGGATGTTCTCCTACACAAGGACAATATTTTCATTGATGTGCTTTCCTGGGATGAAACAAGACTTAAATTTTGATATCCTAGAATTAAGGAGTGTCTTAAGGCACTCGACAATCACATTTGAAATGAATTTAAAGCTTGAATTGTTGAGTAAGATTGGGTGAAGATAACCAAATATTTGAGGCTTTCTCACTTTAGGAATCAACACCATATAGGAGTCCGTGAGATTGGATTTAATTGTATTAGTATTGGAAGCTAGCTAAATGGGTTTTCACCATCGATGGTCCAATATGTGCCTAATTTGTTTGGATGAAGCAACTATGCATCCCGTCTAGGTCTGATAGCCTTGGGAGGGGCCATGAGGAAGGTTTTCTATCAAACTCTTCAACTACCAATATCTTGGCTACAACATTTTTGGACTACGAATTAATACCCATGAAGAAGACAATTAAGGTAGTAATCTCAAAAGGACTTGCTATAGGAGATGTACTTGTTGTAATTAGATATGTGAAGCACTCTCTAGCATATTGTTGAATAGAATCCTTGTCGTTGATCCAGGTTCTTGCTTCACTCCAGAGGATGCATCAACTTGTTGAGGAGATGTCTAGTTTTGATAAAGGACTACAAAAAAAATTGTATTACAAGTGCCACTTTGGAGCCAATTGATGTGTGCACGCTGCTTCCAGTCAGCTTCCTCGCATAGAAGGATGTGATGATATTTTTCTTAGAGCTCAATGACACAAAGGTCATTAGAAGGTGAATGATGAGATTTAGAAAGTACTAGGCATATGTCTAGATGTTGCACGAAAGATGCTTTTTCCTTTTATTATAGTTTCATTTGTTGGCACTATCAATTGTTTGTAGTGGATTGGAATTAGGGAAGGGAGTCAAGGAAGGACTTCTCATAATTCCATGGAGGAACTAAGTCCTTCTTGAAGGTTTGGTTTCAGTTCGATCTAGCCTTGGTGAAGAAATAAGCCCTAGGCTTGGCGGTGGTGCAATTGTTGGAGACAAGGATAGGGTTATGGGTGGAGGATGGTGAATGGAGATGATGAAACCTCCTTCAATGTACAACAATTGGCATTATCTATGACCTTGTTTCACCCTGAGCTAGAGGTATATTAAAGTGTAGAAGTGCCCCTTGTCTTGCATTTCCACAAGGCCGATGTACATAAGCATTTCTTTCAACATGTTTCTAGCTCGTCTATCTACATAGCATCTATGAATATTCTCGACAGGTCAAGAATATTATTAAAGTCTTCAATAACCACCCATGAATGTGTTAGAGGAGTGGGATATTTGTTTCAATCTTCTCCATAACATGGGACATTTGGTGGGGTTTGGACTACCATAGACAAAAGTAATGTGTCAGTCCCCATTGATGTTGTAGTAGATGAATTGCCAATGATTGTAGATGATGTGTATAAGAACACTAGTTGGATACCAAAGAAGCCAGATGCCTCTCGAGAATCCCAATGCTTTAACCAGATGCGTAGAAGGATACCTGAGTTGTTGAATAATATGCACTACAATGTTACTCATGCATCTTGTTTCAACTAGAGAGAGGTGGTGAAGTTTGTATAAAGTTGTATATTCTTTATGTAGTCTGATATTGTCCTTGGATTATGTTCTTTAAAATTTGATCACATGATGTCCAATGTAGAAAACGAGTGTGCAAATGGAAGGACGAGGGAGTATATAGGTGATGGATGCACATAGTTTGACGTACTGGTCTCCATTCTCAGGGATCACTTGCATATCTTGACTTACCTCCTAGAATTGAAGATTACACTTTGCCTCACTATTAGTGTTGGTTTTCTAAGTAATTGGGAAAGTTTGCCCTTTTTCAATCTCTCCTAGACTGGCCTACATAGTGTGGTAGATCACTTTTCCTTTCTTCAACATTATTCAACTAGCTGCATCCTTTGTCTCCCTAGTTCAATACCAGACTAGACTTGCCTGGGTCCCCTATGTCATGTTTCTCACCAAATTGGAAAGTAGACTCCAACATTCTCCTTTATCTCATCTCATCGTTAATGAGGATGATCCAGTTTTGTTGGTTGTAGATTGGTCTAGATTGTCCCCAGTGAGGACCTTATCCTTGCCAACTGGATGGGAGGGCTTAACTGACATGACCGTAGGACCTTGCTTCTTCTCAATACAATCTTGGATATAATTCTAATCATCTTGCTTATCACAATGTTCTACCATCTATCATTGGTCAGGTGTGGTGTGATTTAGGTTTCCTAAGGTACCTTTAGTCGAGGCTTCATTACTGGATTTGTATTTGTTCGATCCTTGATCGTTAGGAGGATTTTCATTACTAGTTTTCTTTGTTGCTAGCCTTCTTTTAGTTCTTTAGCATGAATCAACAAAGATTATTGTACATGTTTTGGTAATGGGACAAAGGTGGGGTCCAAGGGATCATGGGTCATAAAGGAAACAACGAATTAGCAGTTTTCCTTTGAGTATCCAACTCTCCTGCACTTCATGTAGATTGAAAATCTACCCGATTCCTAGCAGGGGTGATGTCATCAAACTTGATGGTATGTCTAACCAGATTGTTGATACTGGAGACGAATTGAATCTGATACAAGAACAAGGGAATATATGGGATTGTTATCCAGACCACCAATTTTCATGGGAATAGATATAAAGGATGGAATCTTGGTGACTAAGATTGAACTTAGAGGTTGTTTGAAAAGATGGCCCATGGTCCTTCGGTCATGGCCTTTACAAAGTTATTGTGGTTAGAGAGTTGGATGACATAGTAAACCACTTCTAAGTCTATGGCCCCGAACACATTTGTAGGATACTAGAGGATGTGGATTTGAATGAACAAATTCTAGATCCCTATATTCATGCCAAGTACCTTGACCACAATGGCATATTTCTAGGGTTCCAGGAGGGGCTACAAAGTTATTAGGTTCACCGTTATTGTAGGGAGAGACCCTCTACAATCAATAAATATGTCTTCTACTCATAACATATCCAAAGAGACACATTTTTTTTACTAAAGTAACTCGAGTGCCATTTCCAATGGTAGCATCTAGATATGTATGTGTGGTGCCTACTGTCTATGTTCTGGTGATGAAAGATCTATCAGATGACGTCTCTGAGCTTAAATTCTTCTGGGGAGTCGGTTGTGTAATCTCTGTCTCGACATTAGTGTCTTGATGATGATTTTAGTGCCAGAAGCCCCTACTCCCATTGCGGTCTTCGATGCTTCATCTGCCACCGCCTCTTCCTCTGCCAACCATGCAGATATGATTTTTTTATTACTTATAGATTTTATTTTAATTAATAAGGAATAAATATACATTTTATTTTCTTTATTATCACATTAAATAGATATTTAGTTTCTAAACGTGATACAATAACAACAAAAGTGATATATTTTTGCAATTTCAAATATTTAAAATACACAATTCAAATGAAATATAATTGTATAATATTTATCAAAAAATGGGTAATAAACAAAAAAAAATGTCATCTATTATGTCATGTACTCTCCCTAGAACCATGTGATTAAGAGACTATGCTAGACAAACATTACCACAATTATCATACCTATCTAAACAATGACTATTCTTGATCTTCTTAAGACTTCTCCTCAAATAGGGCATGGATTACAATTTATTTTCAAGAGATTTAGATACTAACTTAGTGAGTGAAACATCACTATCAACCATTATTATACATATAATCTAATATTAAAAAAGCGGCAAGACCATTGAACACCTTTAGTGGTGCATAACAATGCCAAATTAGCATGAAGCAGACATGTTTTGGTTTCATTGATGTTTCATTGTAAATAATCATGGAGTTAAATCAAAATATACCATTTGCTATATATGAATAAGGATAACTACAATAGTTTTCAAATGTAAATTATAAATTAAAGTATAGTAGATGATAAATCTTGGCTTCTAATCCTATTGATTTTTATAATATTACCCTAATTAAATTTGAGGTGTGCCACTCACACAAAAGTATCTCAATGAAGGATGGGCCAATTGTAGAAGAACAAAGGAAAACCACAAAGACATTGAAACCAAAAATATATATCGTTGGAATGACATAATGTTAGACAACATGTTGCCTCAAAGACTAACTCGGCTAGCCTTATAACTCATAAAACACTATTATTGACCTAGTTAATCATGTGAGGTGTGATGGCTTGTTGATCTACAAGCTAACCAATTGTAATGATTCTACAAGGATTTAAACATTGCATGGTGCAATAAAAAGGAATAATTTACCATTTCCACAAAGACAAACAAGCTAAGTATAGTCTTATATCCTTGGATAGTGTCTAGTACCTTCAGTATATATGAGGAATGTTCTAGTATCATTGGCTCCATGCACATACTTTTAAAGAGACTTTGTTCTGTTCCTCATTGTCTCTATTGGTAAATATAGACATTTCAATTCATTTAGTATAGATCATAATGACATAATCTAAAAAATTCATGGTATTCGATATGTTTAGAAAATTGTTAATTATGATAACTAATGCACTGGATAAAGAAGATTCATATATTTTGAACTCAAATGTTGTTGATGATCTAAACCTTACAAGTAGGTGAATATAATTGTTACCTATTTGGTGTGTTTCTTCTAATGGTTTTACACACTACTCAATTGGAGTTTGAATAGATGCAACCCCATGAGAAAACATACACAGTGGATTCACTTTCAAAATTTATGAGAGACCTAAACCTAACACACCTACATAAACCAAAACACTACACCTGCAAGCGCATATGATCATGTCTTAGTATAGGAGGGTAACAAGTACACAGTCAGTCCACAGGGAGAAAACAAGGCACTAAATCTAGGTTAGTTTTTGGGCTAGGTTCCTACAGAGGAGTATAGGGTTGAAGGGTTTAAAGATTTTTTGTTGATTATTACACTAAGGGTTGAACATGAAAACAAATATAGGAAAGCAAACGGGAACAAAACCTAACTTAACCCTAGGCAGTTAACTCTACTGAACAAGAAAAGACAAGGCAAGCAGGAAGATGAGCAGGCTACACTAAAGCAGGCAAGAAGAAGTCTATACTACACTAAGCTAGAAAATAGGGCAGAAGAGCAATTAAAGACCTAAACTAGCAAGAACAAAGTAAGAACAAGGCAAAAATCTAACTAAGAAAGTAAAGGACTAACTAAGCTAACACTAGCTAAGCAAGATGGCAATCAATGTTTTAAAGCAATAAAGGGATGTGTGGGATGTTTAGGGTATGCACTTATCAATTAGGTTGGGCTGACATGTGAACATAATGCTTTCATTTAGGTTATCAAACCATATGAACTATCCTATACTACTAACTGGCCATGGATATGATAGGTTGTGTATAGGGGAACTAGTCCCTAGCACCCCCTGTACCCTTTCTAGGCTCAATTGGGTTAGGGTCTAGGTGCAATTCAATTAGATTCTAAACAAGCCTAGGTTTCTAGGTTAGATGATCTTAGGATTATTAGGGGTGGAGGTTACTAATGGGAGTGGAAGTGAGGTTTTAGACCTCCCATCACCCACATTCTAACCTTGCAAAAGCTCCATGCTAAGCACACCAAATTGATATAAACTAGCTACTTAGATCTCTCAACTAGGGTTAGGATAATTAATTGACATGTAGGAGGATGGGTGGCTATCTAGGGTTCCAAGAATTGGACCTAGTAGCAAATCCCAAAATTGACACATACAAGCAATTTCCCTAAATTCCTAGGTGATTTCAAGCACAAACCAATAAGCAATTCATGAAGAGTGTGATAGAAATAAAACATAATCATTAACAAATGAAATTACAAAGTTTACATATCATTCTCCCCCAACATGGTATGAAAGTAACATTTTTGACCCCAAACTGCCCACCCAAGGGGCCTAGCTACTCATAGCAATGCAAAATTCAAAAAGAAAGAAAGAGGTAGAAGAATCCATGGATATTGGTGTAAATGGAGAAATCCTCCACTTCAACTCACTACTACAGATAATGCTTTTTACAACAGTTCCTTTTCTCAATTTACAACATGTGTTAACCGTTGTAATAGATCGCGTGGTCTTATGGGGGGTGCTTTACACAACATGTGATCGCATGTTGTAATAGATTTAGTTTATACAACAGTTGCAATATGTTGTCTTTTAAGGAATGGCCTGTTGTAATATGGGTATTTTACACAACATGCAGTGCACCTGTTGTAATATATATTATACAACAGTTGAACGACATTGTCTTTCGCTAAATACACCCATTGTAATAGGGGTATTTTTTACAACATGCGGTTCACCCGTTGTAATATATATTATACAACAGTCGAAGCATGTTGTCTTTCTCTGAACACACCCGTTGTAATAGGTAGGTCTATTACAACATGCAGTGCACCTGTTGTAATATACATGTTTATACAAAAATTAGAGTATGTTGTCTTTCCATACATTTAACCATTGTAATAGGATTGTTTAGACAACATGGTGTGTGACTGTTGTAATATACACAATTTATACAACAGGTTATGCATGTTGTAGTTCACTAGAAACACCTGTTGTAATAGGTGTATTTTTTCCTGACAAACCTGTTGTAATAGGTGTGGATAACACAACATGTGTTGTTTGTTGTAGAATCATACATTTTACAACATATCATTAACTGTTGTCTTTGATTAGAGTTTGACAGGTCATATATCGAACCAATTGTATTGATCAAATTAACCATATTATTAATAAATTATAATAAATATGCAATTATACTTTTTCATTTCACAAACAAACATATAGTTGAACAAAATTTCCATCAAACCTTGAAAGAAAGTTGTACTAAATTTAATTAATATTGAATCATCCATACAATGATTCAATAATACAAAGTACTGAGTATCCACTCTAGAATCGAACTGAAAACTAACTAAAAAAGTTTCACACATTGGTCTATGCTAAAGAACAAATGTCTCCCCCACATGTCACATAATCTTATGTGTGCTTAAGAACACATGTCGCCCACTCGTTTCGGACCTCATCAATTTCTTCTTGGTTGAAGCAACGACCAATATACTTCGAATAATACTACAATCATATGACAAATATATTAACATATTGTGATTTTTTCAATTTATTTAGAAATTTGAACAAACTAAAAGAATATAATGTTAAGTAGCTTACACATTCAGGAATATTTCTATTTCTCACATCAAAGATGTCTTTCATATACTTTAGCACATAATACCCGCAATCTGTATCGTTCGGCTGCTTTGGACACTATACAAAATAAATATTAATTTGTTATCTAAATAATTATGAGAACTTGTTAGAAAATAAGAGGATGGAAAGGTATAAATAGCCAGAAAACTTAATAAAAGGTATGTGTAAACAGAATCAAAAATGCTATAAGTGTGAAAAAGGCATGGTTTATTGCTGAAGAAGGCGTGGTTTATATGCCATATTGGATGATGCAAAACTTGCTCTTGTAAGAGGGGGGTTTTGTAAGAGTGAAGAATGCCACCCTTCCAAAAGGAACCTTTGTTAAACTGCAGCCTCACATGAAAGATTTTTTAGATATATCAAACCCCAAAGCTATTTTGGAAACAACTCTCAAGAACTACTCGTGTTTGACAACTGGCGATAGTATCATGGTAGCTTATAACAATAAAAAATACTACATAGACATTATAGAATCCAAGCACATTATATAACATGAGTGTCTTGCTGCTCCCGCTCCTATTAGTAAGGCATCTAAATTTGAAGATGCTCTGGAAAAAATAGGACCCAAATTTAACATACAACTGGTTTGTCATGTGGAAAGACAATTGACCATCCTTTCCCGCCCAACTATACTGATGACATTTATGCCATGAAAGACAATTTCTCATCAAAATAATATCCTGACACAATCCATTTATAATCTAAAAGGACAAGTTATTTTTTAGAGGAAGCATCTCAACTTGGTTGGCCTATTTAGCGATATTCATATACAGCCTATGGATACCTCATCTTCAGTGTGATCTCTAGTATTGACATCCCTTACCTTTTCCATGAGGTTAATTGGTACTATGGTGTTAATGTCATAGACCTCATCGTCTACATCCTAGCACCATCTCAGGTTTCTGCAATGCCTGTGGTGTTAGAGAACTGATATGAACATGGCCTACACTCCAAGCCTGCTCTCTTGTTTATCCTAGCTGCCTGGGCAGGAAAGGATGGTCAGTTGTATGCTTGGTTGGTTCTGGTTTGGTAAAGTCAGCAGACCTGATGCATGATTTTAAGATTGATTGTCTTACATTAACATCTCCACGATCTATTCTCCTTAGTCAGGCAAATTGGATTGTAATCGGTAGTGTTGTTGACTTGTTGCATCTCTTATGTTTTTTCATTCTACAAGGCATTTGAATATGTTGGCAATATGGATGTAAACTTTAAGACCCTATACAATATGCTCGAAGATACTTGAGAGACGGCCATTCTGAGCAGCATCGACGGTCCATGCCATTGCTTATAGTTGTATTATGAATTTTCAGATTCACCACAACATCTAACACTGACGGTGCTGTCTTGGAATTAAATTGGCAGCACCAAGGTTGCTATATTAGTGTACATCAGTACATGTTGTTGCTTCTGGTTTGATTCTTAGTGGCCTAATGGGTTATGGACCTCCCTTCAGCTGTACTTTCTTTTAAAAAAATTAAACTCCCATGCCATCTGCATGAAATTATTTGGGTCTTGAACTACATTTATATCATTCGCAGCTTTTTCTGGATGAAGTTGGATGCAATGTAATATAATTGTTTAGATTAATTATGTATACTTGATAAACTACATCATATACTTTATTCAATTTTGTAAAGTAAACAAATACTCTAAACTTTCGTTATTGCATGGATTGTATGTTTTGTATTTTAAGATCAAACATATTCAGTTCATAAGATGCAACATGTATCTGAATGTAGATATGATATGAAGGGTTGGAAGTGTTTATTCAATTTTATATTAGTCCACATCCATCAAGTATATGGACATTTTACACCGTTAGTACAAATTCTAAGTAAAGCGTTCGTTGACATCAAATATTCAATAAATATAAACTACTGTGCACACAAAATACCCTTACTCCGATTAAGGAACATGTAGACTAGTAAGAATGATAGAAGTCTGGACAATGGAAGATATAGGTATGTTAAATTGAGAGTGGCATTCTTTATGGTATCTAAATGGAGCAATCACGGCTTCACTATCTAAAATTGTCGATCATGCCTAACATAAGCCCATAAAACACTTTTATACCCATAGAACTCGAATATCAAGGAACCAAGGCCCCAAAGAGCAAGGTCTGCAATGTCAACTAGCATAGCGGTAGACAAAATGTCAAAATCACCCCTACCACTAAATATAAAAAAAATGTAAAAGGTGTTTTGGAATAACATTTTTTCCTAAATCTGTTGGCCTTACAAGCTTGTCCATTAAAGCATAACAGAATAGCTTGTAGGCTTCCAAAATATGGAGGTTTTCTAAATCAGTATAACTTCTCTCGACTAATAATGTCTCCATCACTACGAGTAGTTCACATCTATAAAAAACCTGAATAGATAAGATGAGGCAGAGGCACATAAAGATATACTGACAGACCTACCACACATGATACATAGTATAGGGTTTCAATTTTGAGTTAATCTGTTTTTCAGAAGCGACTTGCATCTGGATGCCATAGCTTTGTAACAACCTAGGTTTCTTTGCCTAGCAGGAAGTGGTGTAGCTACACTTGGGCCTGGGTGGGCTAGTGCTTTACCCAAGATTTTGATTGCTTACTAATTAATACATACTTGACTCAGATTTCTGAAAAAAGTACTAATGGTGCCCTACCTTCTATGGTTGTCAAAGCCTTCACCTTAATGGTGCCCCGCCTATATAGATTTTTTGGCTCTCCACTGCTAGTAGGAACCCGAGATTAAAAAAATAGAGCTAACGGTAGATTCCCAGCATAAGAAGATTCTTGCTGTGAAAAATCCCAAGTTCACACTTGGCTGGCAATCCCTCTCCATCACACCAAAAATAGAACTGAAAAAAAAGAAGTGTTATCCCCGGCTATGCAGGGCCTATGCCTTCCATGATCTAAGGCCGCGACTAGTCATATGTCGTCACTTAACAAGATAAGAGTCATTAGAATCCCATAATAAGTCAATGGTTCTCACACTAAATATGTGAGATTAATAAAGAGATAAGGAATAGAAGGAAAGGTGATTTGGGATTGTGGTGTCTTTTTTTTAGTACTGAAACAACAGTACCAAGTTCACTACTCATCGGTATTCAATAGAGAAATTATAAGACAAAACTCGTCAAGCAAAAGACTACAGCTAGACATACCTATAGTCTGCATTCCAATACTATTTCTGAGATCTTATCTAGGTTTCACGCCCCCTCCCTATTCAGAGAAGAAGCTACACTTCTATGCAGCCTTGCTCATTCACGAAGTCACGTGCTAACTGCCACAAAAGTATCCTTTGTAATAACATGAGGACTCAGGTCTGAGAGATCATAAATGACTGATTTAAAAGAAGGGGCAAAGGATGTAAAAGCAAAAGAAAAATATGATTATGTGACTGGAGCAGTGCAACCTTGAGTTGAGCAGTGTTCGATTTGTCTTCTTATTTTAGGTCAGCAGAATGGTATCATCAGATTGGGGTCCCATTCCATGGTTGTACTGGTTTTTCACTAGATCCATTTCGAACTCAAGTAAAATATTGGTTTTTTCTCTTGCTACTAGTAGACCCAACAAGGTCCAACAACATGAAGAGACAACCCCTCGGAATATAGATTAATATGAGTCTAAAAAACTTTAGATAATTTGTAAATATGGCATTGATATAATTAAGTTTGAAATTCAATAAAGGTGATGGATAGGGAAGAAACTAACAAGTGAACATAAATCTCATTGGAAAGCTTACTCCTAATGCATGAGGAGTCCATATAAAGGTGGTTTGGCCTTCCACATGGATACAATAAGCATCTGCAACAGCAATATGGTCAGCTAACAACCTAAGCAAAAATGAACCAAAAGAAGCACTGTATATCCTATTAACTATTAATCATTATCTCTGACAGCAGTAGCTAATCCATTCCTAGAATATTTGAGAATGCAAGCACATAGCAACCATATTAGGTCTAGTACTTTTTACGTCACAAGTCTTGGGAAATAATTCTAGTTCAGATACAGGCTTGAGATCAGAAAAGCAATTTATTTAGCGTGCAATTAAGGAAGAGGTGGGAGGATAGCTAGAGTAGTGTAGAAACCCTATGATAGACATTAGAGGATAAGATTAAAGGAGGATACTATCCCTTGGGGATGATATCCACTATACTCTATTCACACCCATATATGAACTCATAACATCAATATGCTTAGACTGTGAGGAGTCTAAACTATAACATGAATCTTCATTAGATCCAACAATCAAACGAAAATTTATCTCTCAGATCACTTTGGGTTTGGCCTACTTCATAGTTTTCATGGAATTGGGCTCAAGTAAGGTTATTCATGGGGTGATATCATTTCTAGCCATTTTATATTATTAGGTTGGTTCAGTTCAAGTCAAGTCAGAACCAAAGTTGGGTCTACCGGGACAATTTATTGGGCCAGGTTGCCATGATGATTACTATTATAATGGGTGATCTGATGGGTATAAATTATATCGGATTGTTTACTTCGATCTAGTTGGTCATGGTTCCAACTATTGTTGGGTTCAGTTTAGATTTATATCAGTATCTGATTAATTTTCTGTCAGATTATCTTAGTTTTTTACTGGATAGTTTTTTGCCTCCATCATCACCATGGAGGGTACTTACCATATTTACGGATGGTGGGTGATGGAGCCATGGGCTTTGGCACCTTTCAAAATCCTGAATTTGACCATTCTGCACTTGCAGGTTGGGGGTTGCTTTTTGGAGTGTAGGGTCTAGGTGAGTTTAAAGTGTGTTTAGGTCCATTAGAGGTTGGCTCAATTTAGGTCTCATCAGGTAGATGTAGGGATGTATTATATAAATTTTGGCCTCTTTAGGTTAATTTAGTCCTAACACAATTTATTTTGGTCAAAATAATTAATTATCTGTGAGTATTCAGTAGTCTACTTAATGGCCAAAACATGAATTTTATTCCAGCCATCAGTTGAATCTGCTAAAAGACTGACTAGTATACCCATGATGGTCCCATGACAAATAAATGTCATATGCTTGCAACCTACTATTAAAGAATGCTTGAAGTCACTAGGATGCCTTCAATATTCTATGATTTGCATCACTATCATGTGAGTATGATGCCTCCATCATTTGCTAAGTTTCAACTTCACTACCTACTATTGACAAAAAATGATAGGCTTTCTTTGACTGTCCCATCTTCTGCAATCACTCATGATCGAGTGCTAGAAAGTTCTAGAGATGAACTAAAGGCAATAAAAATGACTAGAAAAGAGAACCATTACTGAAGTTTACCTCTTTTAAAGTGCAGACATTACAGCTAGACTGTATGTAATTCTACCTCGGGTTCAACAACTGCATTGGGGAAGCACATACTATTGTTATATTGAAGAAGACTGATAAGAAGGAAACATACTATAGAAGGTATATAAATGCTAGGCACAATTATCAGTTACAACAAGATGAAGTTAAGTTGAACATGACTAAATCTATCATCAAGATGAAGTTAAGCCATGAACCTTTATAGGCCAATCATGCTTCAGTTCTGACTTTGAACCCCTGGTCAAAATCTTTGCAACACATATCTGACGTAGTGATTTATCTATATAGATTTTAGATAAAGTTGATATGATTAACTGGTGAGCCTCATGTCAAGGTAGTTCTTTGAGAAAGAAACATTGGCATCAGCTGCACTTCACCTGCATATGCAAGATGAATATTGATGCAAGCTAGAGGAAGAATGACTGAGTCTGCTTCCATATACAGAGGATATTTTTCTGGATCAACATTCTGGTTGGCTGAACTCCAAGGAAAGGGAGTGTTTTGACATTTTGGAATATTTTGGTCCAGAAGGAAGCACCAGTGATGGGGATAAACTACCCAAGAAAAGAAAAATAAAGGTGAAAATTATTGCATTTAAAAACATGGATGCAAAGTAACCTGCATGGGCTATACACAGTAGCAAGGAGGTTAGGGTATATTCTTGATATGGTAAGTCAAATGCACTTTCAACATTTCTTCAAAAGAAAAATGAGAATGTAAACTATAAAATATTAATAATATAATTTACATGAGACATCGACATGTAGAAAAAATAAAACCTGGAATTTGGTGATGGGTTCATTAATCAATAATGGAAGCTTAGAAAGGAAGATTTCAACCACCATATCCCAAGCATCCCTACAAGAAATTAATATAGAAATGCATAATCAAAGAGTTGATGCACCAGAAACATATGCTTGAACTAGAATTCTAAAAAGTCTTTAATGAATCATAAATCATTAAATTTGAAATATCCAATTGAGTGTTTTGGTTATTAATATTTGGCAAGCAAACACATCAAATGAGATAGGAAACTCTGGCAAATCATTTTTCTGTTGTTGAAGTGCGCCTCTCTATTTATGTATTTTGAAATGTGACTATACAAGTGTCGGTTCCTATACAATGGTTTATTGACAAGGAACAACATTAAAATTTAGAGTATTGAAAGGAAAATAAATCGTTTGTAGCACTCAGAGCAATATATTAAATGGCCATAGCACAAAAGTTGAGGAACAAGTCCCCATGGAGGTGATTAGATACTAACACATAGAGTTTTGAAAGATATAATAACCTTTAAACGTCCCAACATTCTAATAATTCAAGATTGGTATACAAAAATATATTTTACCTCCTCAATGAGAGTTTCTAGAGTTTTTCTCATATTGCAATCTAGTCGACCTATGCTTCAAAAGCTTGGAATTCACTTTTTCTAGAGGAAGGTTTCATGAATGTTTGGAAAAATCTCATTAATCAAGCTTGGTGAGAGGCACATCCTAACCATATCATTGAACACTTGAAAAAGGTTGAATCCTACCCTTATCCTATTTTTCTACATAACATAAGAAGGAATAAATGTGAGCATATGTTTAAGACTTAAGGCTGCATGATGTATTAAAATGCACAATATGATTCATGACATGGAAATGTCTATTGGAAGAGACATCTTGAATGAGAAAAACATTAAGATTCATTTTGAAAAACACCTTGGACATTTGTTCATAGATTCTGGGAAGTATTTTAGCAAGGAATTTTCAGACAAATTAAGGAGCTGCACCAAGTTGCAGACGTTGATAATAAAAGGCCCTAGGAAGAATACCAATATCCTCAATATAGAAGGGTCCATTCTTTGTACATGGTTCAAATAATTGAAACATCTACATGTGACAACATTAAATGGTTTATAAACTATAGAGATGTAATAGGAAATCACTCAGCTAACTACCTTAGATGCCTCGATCTCTTTGATAATATTATGGGTTTGTAGGATTCATCTCATGAGGAAATCAGTAAGTGAGCAGGAAGCTTGATGTATGGTAGGTGAAGGAGGAATAGACAAAACAAAATAATAAAGAAGTTGAGGTTAATGTAGGTGAAGCAAGAATGCCCAAGGCTAAAAGCAACACTCTGGGTTTTGAGGGATTGAGAAAGAAACGAAAGAAAGAGGATCTAACTTGAAGGATGACGACATTGACCTTCATTGGGCCGCCGAGCTCTACAAGGGATGAAGAGCATTGCGACTGCTTGTTTTCAAGCTCTGCAGCTGCTTGCTACCAAGCTCTATTGCTTGCTTGTGGTTGTAGGTTGCAGTCGAGCTGATGTTGGCTGCTTAGCTCGAAGAGATAAGGTTCACTGGCTGGCGATGATGCTGCTTAAGTCGTTGGACAACGCCTAGGAGCGGGAGGATTTTTTTTGGGGGGGGGGGTGGGGGGATTTGCTGTAGTCGAGTGTTTGGGGGGTGCGGGGGTGGTGGTGAAGAAGGGTAACCGATTCAACAAAGAACTGGTTCAGAGAAACCAGTTGTGTCCTGGGACGTCTCAAACACAAAAAGATAGCAAAAATGTGAAAAGTTGTGAGGAAGTGTGAAAAATGCTACACTGCGTATAAAATGTGCAGTACATTCAACAAGGTAAAAAATCTAACCTGAATCCGATCTACCTGTCTGTGAGGGGCACCATCTATGACGTCTCATCCGGCAAGGGGTTCGACGACCCAAGTGGCTCCTACACCATGTTCTCTAGGAAGGAAGCTAGTCGTTCCCAAGGCAAGATGAGCAAGGATCCAACGGATGTGAACGGTGACCTGTCTGGTCTGACTGAGAAGGAAATAGGCGTACTTGAGGACTGGGAGAAGTTCAACGAAAAGTATCCCGTCATCGGCCTCCAACGTTGAGTGCATGTGCAGGGTGATCAAGGTTTGGAAGGGAAGAACCATAGGGATCACGGCTACTTGGGAGGAGTTAGGGAGAAGACTGTGGTATTCGTAGAATGGGGAGGGGATGGAGCGATAGGTTGCGAGAAAGAGGGAAAAAGGGGAAAAGTTTCTATTGACCTGCGCACGAGAATTTTCGTGAACCAAAGAAAATATATATTAATGATATATTAAAATGGGTTAGTTTATGTGTAAGAGTAGTCTATTACAATGATTTATTATGTGTGGATATTACAACATGTCACAATATGTTGTGTAATTATAATATATAACAATAGGTTAGAATCTGTTGTGTGATCTTGGTATATAACAATGAGTCTCAATATGTTGTATTATCATGGTCTATTACAACATGTATCAAATACAACATGTGAAGGCATGTTGTGTAATTACTACATATTACAATAGGTCAGTCTATGTTGTGTAATGATAGTCTATTACAACATATTATCATGTGTGACTATTACAACGAGTCATAATATGTTGTGTAATTAATGACTTTTACAACAGTTTTGAATATGTTGTGATACTACAATCTATTACAATGGGTCACACTATGTTGTGTAATTAACGTATACTACAACAGGTTTGGCATGTTGTAAATGGATTGTGTTCTAGGAAGCACAGACACAGACACGGGACACGGCGATTTTGAAAAATTTAGGCCACGGACACGGCATGGACACGACAAATTTGTTTTTACTAATATATATATATATATATATATATATATATATATATATATATATATATATATGTATTTTTTATATATAAATTTATGCAATCATGGAAAGTGAATTGTACAATTCAGATTTCAATCAAATTCAACAAACCTCAATCAAATTCATTCAACCATTACCAAATAAGAGATGCCAGGTATAGACAATTAAATACATCACTAAAATCAGTTGCATAATAAGCTCAGTAAAACAGTAAATTGCATTCCTTGCAAATGCAATCAGTCCAATCAATTCCAGCAGCAGATTAAATTGACATAATCAAATTTATGCAGTAGATTATTTGATCAATCAATTGATTCAAATTCCATGCAAACAATAAACTTAATCAATTCAATTGCAACTTTACAACAAGACCCATGCAGCAGTAAACTTTAAATTCGTAATATTAATAATTTACTAAGAATGAGGGAGTAAGGAGGTATAAGGAGAAGAGGATTGAGATGAGAAATGGAAGAAAATTATATGTGGATAAGAATGACCAATAAATTGGGACAGCAGGGCGTGCAGCAGGTTGAGCAAGAGGGAGATTAGGAAATTAGTTGTCATGGATGTAGATATTGGGGGAATAGGGAGTGGAGGAGGAAGAAAATAGGAAGATTATGGAGTGGAGAAAGTGAAGGAGGAAGATAGGGATGAAGTGCAGTAGGTTGGGAGAAAAAAGAATGTCCAGTAGAAAGAAATCGTACAGGAGGCCGGGAGATCAGAAAAAACATGTAAGAGGAGAAAGAAATCAGAGAGAATGGGGAATTGAGGAAGTAGAGAAGGAAAGAAAACGTAGAGGATGGGGACGAAGTGGAGGAAGTAAGGAGAAAACATAAAAAAGGAGGAAAGCAGTACCTATCTTCGGAGGAGAGAGCGCTGGAGATGAAGGCCTTCACGGCGGCAATCGAAGCTTGCGTTCCGGCGGCGCAGCAGCTGGTCGACGACGGCAGCGACACGGCTAGTTGCAGCTGCTCCTGTCCTCGCAACTTCTTGCTGCTGCTGGGGCAGATGTCCTCGCGAGGCTGTTTCTGGTAGTTTTCGGAGACGTGGCTCGCGACGGCTACTAGAGTGGCTGTGATGGAGATGCAACTTCCTTGGCGGCAACCGGAGAAGCAAAGAGCGCGAACAGGAGAGACGAAGGAACCCCAGAGAGACGGGCGAGGGGTTTAGGGCTTTGGGAGTGTCGGAAGACTCGGGACAGACTCACGTGAACCGGGTGAGGGGGTCTTTTTTATTTTGTTAGGGATATATTGATTGGGCCGCGTGATGTAATGGGCCGACTGTGTCCAGGCCGTGTCAATAATGTGTCCAGGCCGTGTCCAACCCCTAAAATTCAAAAAAAAAAGTGGACACGCCCGGGCCGTGTCCACCACGTGTCCACGCGTCTCCACGGTGTGTCCGCGTCTGACACGGATTGAGGATGGCCACAGGAGGTCCAGGGAAGTGTTAGTGCTTCCTAGATTGTGTTGTATAAAATATATGTTTTGACGCTATCCATATTCACTACTACACAATCATCATAATTGTTGTCTATCTCCCGTTGTAAAAAGCATTTTGTGTAGTAGTGAATATGGATAGCGTCAAAACGTAATTAGTGGGTGAGCTATATGATTATAGTTCATAGTTGAAAAGATTTCTTGCTCTGTCACCATCGTGGCAATCCAAAGACACACAACTGTCTTTCAACAACTGACAAAAATGCATTCATGACTTCCCAGCTCGCCTAGGATAGTAACAAACATTAGTATGTTTAATATTTCTCTAGAGTAGCAAGACTGCTTCTGATAGATCCTCGTGATTATAATTGATCCTAACATGATTGTGACTGAGGGCTCGATGATGATGATAAATCCCAAATACTAAACTGTCAATTGCACTCTTGGACCTGTCAACATATAGCATATTTGGGTTTCAAAAGAATCTGAACAATGGAATATCTACTAACTTTAATAGAGATATCCTAAAAAAATGTAGAACAACTAGTCAGATACCCTAGTTTGGATAGCTAGCATGAGGAAGATCCGGTGTCATGGGTTAATGGTAACTTATAATCCACCACATTATGTGTATGTTGCAATGATGTGAATTTTGTACAAGGGCTGAGATGGATGGCAATATCAGTATGTAATTCCCTAGTTCTATCCTACTATTTTTTCAAAATTATTTCATATTCTCTTAACAACAGAACTTCAGAAAAGAATTTTCCTATGAATCTGTAGGAGTTAAATATATTAGTTTGGGCTCATTGATCCTTTCTGGCATTTTCACAGAATCTAGCTCTGAAGAGAATCTCTCTAGCTGAAAATACACAACATCAATGGCACATGTAACTAATATTGGAAATAGCACCCTAACTGCAAATGCTAAAACATTGTTGCAGGACATTAGAAGCATGTTTGTCCAAGCAACAGACATTAGTCACTTGAATCAGTGCACCTCCAATCTAAAGACATCAACATGATACATATTTGCCTTGATTTCTAATTAGATACTTCATAAGTCTTTCAAAACACCATAAATATAGGAAATTACTGGGCAAGCGGCGGAGGTGGCAGGGGTGGGGGGGTTCATGCCCTGGGGGACCGATAGGTGACTGGGGGATGCAGTTTGGAGGGTTCCTTTTTTGTGGGTTTGACCGCCTTTGAGGGGGTGAATCCCTCTATTTTTTAGTTAATGCTTGGAATTTTATTCATATCGTTACCAATTCGCAAAAGAAAATATCACTAGTACAAAGTTGTGTCGTCTAATATCTACAAAAATGGTCTTGGTTTTTGTGGTTAAACCCGGTGGGTCGGCGGGTTTTTTTTAATGCCTAAAAATGGGTTTGTAACCCACCCGAACTGCCACACCTTCCGGGTGACGGTTCAACCGGTTGAACCAGCCGGTTCGGTCGGGTTTTAAAACTCTAATATCCAGACCAAATCCAAACCCAAGTCGGTCCCAAATTCGAAACTAGATTTTGTTCGATTAGTGTCTCAATTGAGAACGACCCGATTGAAAAAATTAGATTCGAAACAAAATCTGGACCTATATTTGATAATAAATTTATAAAAAATATTTATCTAAAATCTGGATTATATTTCGTATTATATAATATTGGGATTGGGATCGGTTCCGGGTCAAAACATCTACCCATAGTGAAAAATGTCCCAAAAGGAACTCAGACCTATATTTGATAATAATGTTATATGAAAAAATTATTATGAGATTACATATTCCTGATAAAATTCTCTAATAAGAAATTGGGTTCGGCTCGGTTCCGGCTATATAACAAGTCAGAACATGTTTCATAATCTTGGCATGTAACAACTGGTTATAGCGTGTTGTGTGACTATGGTCTATTACAACATGTAGCTATTACAACATGTCATCACATGTTGTGTGATAATGGTATATTACAATGGGTTAGTTAATGTGGTGTAATGGTGGTCTATTACAACGATTTGTTATGTGTGGATATTACAACAGGTCACAACATGTTGTGTAAATATAATATATAATAACATGTTGGATTATGTTGTGTAATCTTGATATATAACAACGAGTTTCAATATGTTATATTATCGTAGTCTATTACAACATGTACCAAATACAACAAGTGAAGGCATGTTGTCTAATTAATACATATTACAATGGGTCAGTCTGTGTTGTGTAATGATGGTCTATTACAACATGTAACTATTACAACGGATCATAATATGTTGTGTAATTAACATCTTTTACAATAGGTTTGATTATGTTGTGATACTACAGCCTATTACAACACTTTAGCCCTTGTTGTAGTATCCCCCTATACTACAACGGGTTTGGCATGCTGTAAATGACTTGTGTTGTATAAAATATACAATATACAACACGAAAGTAGACTTGTTGTGTTAAGTATGTTAACTACAACACAATCATCAGAACTGTTGTCTATCTCCCGTTGTAAAAAGCATTTTTTATAGTAGTGGCTATTGTAGGGCGTCCTCCTCTCTCCTCCAAGGTGTAATGGCATGGGATGGTGGTGGAATAGGGTCAAAACACTAAGAAACTAGGGTTTTGGTGGTGGAAATGGTGAAATGGGGTGGAATGGAAGTGGAAATGGAGTGGAATGTCTAATGGGAAAAAATGGGGAGCTAAGAGGTGCTAGAAGGTAGCTAACCTCATGCTAGAGCTTCCACCTAGGTATATATAGGTGTGAGGGAAGAAATAGGTTAAGTAGGGTTAAAGTGGGAAATGTAATGTAAAAGTAGCTAGGTTTTTGTGAGTAGCACAGCCGTGGTGGGGAGGGGTGAGAATGGTCATGGTTGGGTGGAATGATAGTGGTGGAAAATGGATAAAAATCACAGTATCATCATCAATTTTGTACATGAAGTATCACGACTATGGTTGTCACCATGACCATTGTGGGGATAGGGTAGCACGACCTTGGTGGTCACAATGGCCGCGGTGGCTTGGAAAATACTACCCTTTCTTGGCTCCACGGCCGTTTTGCTTCAGCTGTCACATGGCCATGCAAGGTGTCATGGCCGTTTTGAGATACCACAACTGTGGTGGTCTCTATTACAACACTTTGACTTGATTCTTTGTTCATTCTTGGACAGTTTTGCTTCAATGTAGCTTTGGCAACTAGAGGTAGGTTGAGGGAACCTCATACTTCAATTTAGGCCTCTCCAAGGGTAGAGAAACCCTAGGATGACTCCTTCTTTATCTCTTCCATCAAGTGTGGTCCAAATGCTTGAAAAAATGCAAATAATGTCCATAAGTGCATTTTATACAAATATACATATTAGGAGAAATAACATGTAATCTAACAGGTATATATGTGATTTAAATGCAAAATGACACAAGATGAAGCCCTAAAATAGGGTTGAATCACTATTATATTTAATAAGTGTTTCCAATCAACAGTTATCTTATTTCTAAATGACCATTTTGAATACACTACAAATATCAAAATCCTCATTCTATAGGCGAACTAGTTGGAAGAAAGAATGATTTGTTAGTTGAAATTGTTTCATGATCTTTAGAAATCATGGTAATACTTGTTTTAGACATCACCTATGGATCTCACCTACACAGAGCTAACCTTTCAATAAGATAATAAGGTTTTGGTAACCTAAATGAGCAATTTTTATTAGACATTTAAGAATTAACAAAGATATTCATTAAAAAATTAAGGGAATAATTTTTAGAATAGTAAGGAGAATCATGCATGAATGAATCTCATGTGGAATACATGTTTGTAATGTATTAATTATGATACATATTTGAAGCTTCACCTACCTATATTTTGTAAACCATTTTGATAACTCAGACTTCACATTCAAATTCCATATAGTTGTATCTGTCATTTATCTCCCTCAAGAACAAATTCCAAAAACAACTAAGATGTTAGTTCAATACTCTATTAGGAAGAAACATGAAAAGAAAATGTAGTACATAAATCAATGATTTACAAGGATAATATGTTATTTACATTTAGGAAGAAGTTGAGAACAAGAATTGAAAAGGTGAAGCCTAATAGGACTAAGAAGATACAACAAAAGATACCTCTATTCTTCTTCCTTTCTACACAAAACTCTCCAAAACAACCTAGAACCACCTATGAATATAATGAAAAGGTTTATGATGGGTGTAGAGGGGTTTGTTAGGGTTATTGCTAAAATTATATTAGTATTCGAGAAGAAACATCCGTTTATAAAGCTTTTCTCACTACCAAAAACAATCTGGTAGCCCACAGTCAATGGAACACTAGTGACCCACTTGCAAATAGAGACCTCTATGGATGCCACGTCCCTTGTCTTATCATTAGGGACTCTCTTAGGTCATTAATATCCCTATTGGATTAAAATAACCACCTCAACTCTTGACCAACCTCAACATGTAGTGTGTAGACTCAACTAACAACCTACACACATCAAATTGTTATTGGGCTAGCCCACCCATAGGATGTCGAGAGAAACTAATATCAAGGTCAATCACCATTAACTACTATGATTAACACTGACCAATACCAAGGTTTCCACTAAGCAGTCAGTTGGTCATTTTTCATCTAATCCATCAAAACCAACAATAACTAGATTGCCATCAACCCCACATAGTTGATTGTGACCCAACCCAAGATTAAACCACTAAAAATTCTTGTTTCCATGTTGGAGGCATCTTTCAACCATACCAAAATGTGTTATATCCTTGATTCAATATTATGATTGTGTTTTAAACATGTCATTATCAATGTCTTATATTTATGGATTTTCTCATGATATCAACTACATATATGCCTTTACTTAGCATCGATTACCTACAAATTATAGAAACATATGGATAACTGATGTTAAATATTGCTATACTTGTTATTATAAGGATAGCATATGATGAGTAACAGAAAAATCCCCTTATTATAATAAATTGATCCCTTCAATTTGAGAAGAGGTAGGATAATTTTTGCACACCTCAAAATCCAAATCTCAAGCTGGAACCTCAAAACTGTGGTACCACCATGAAACATCCACTAGAAAATCTTTCTATTCCTGGAATTGTTTGTCTGGTGAAAAGAGATCCTAATAGACCCTCAACAAAAGAAACATATTCCTCATAATTCTACAAGCTATACATTCAAGATATTCTAGGTACAAGGATTACATGTATCCAAAATGGTAACATAAATGTGTCACAAAGACCATATATCTAGAGGTAACTCTAATGGATAAGAAACTAAACCTATCAGTTCTAGGACATGATATGAACTAATGTACATTGGAGATAACTTTCTGCATTCCTAAAACATAAACCACACTATCAACAAGAAATCTTCAAGACCACCTTGTCACCTAACCCAAACTAAAATAGTTTACTATGTCAAAAAATATATCTCTTCTGTTAGTCTTAGACCTCTAACTAGTGTGGTTTTATCACCTAGGTGTTATCCATGGTATTCTCCATGATATGAAGACTCAAGATCATCTTCTAACCAGTATGAAACTAGAAATCATGATATCTAGAATATCTCATGTACAAAGATTTATATGGCTCCATGCCTGGACTAAATTGATGAATATTTTGTAGTAGAAATAAATATGAGTTTCATATTGATTTCAAATGTTAGAAAAATGCAAATTTCCAACTCACAACATATCCCCCAAAGTCCAGATGATAATATCATACTATTCATCCACACATGGGTGAGACATTATGCCAAAAACTTAAATCTCTATAAGAAATGTAATTGGTCATAAAACTTGGATGTCAATGTTAGATCTCTATTGAAATATATCAATGATGAGACCCATGTAGCATTATGTATATACTACTCATACATCAAAGTGTATAAGTATTTGAGTGGATTGATACATTTTTTTTAACCTCAAAAAAAATGTATCAATCCACTCAAATACTTATACACTTTGATGTATGAGTAGTATACTTGATTGGAAATAAATGAGTTTATTTTGTTCAACAATCCACTATCACCTAGATTGTGTCAAATCCATTAGATATCCTATTTATTCTGGGAAACAAGTCCATCAAGATGTAATCTCACTTCCACCATGATATATCAAACTATTGTAGCATCTATGATCTATTTTGATGTTTATCCTTCCTTTTTAGACACACCCCACATTGATGACCCTCTTCATGATAGCCCACCATTAGATCTCCTTCAAGTTGTAGTATATCATGGACCTAGACATTCACCACTCATAAAATACATCTTCCAAGACATTTAACTATACATCTACACTAGAGGAACATAAAACCCACATTTATGAAACAACAACCCATATGCAATAAGACACATTTTTGATATATTCCATTATATCATCTCAAACATGATTAGTATTCACTAGTCGCCTTTGTAAGTAAGAGCCTTCTAACCATCTGATTTTATCAGTCACATTTCCATATCTCGTTTCTGAAACTCCAATAAATTTGTATTGTACATGATTAAATTCCAGAGCTAAATAGAATACAAAAATATCACAAGTCTAAGAAAAGATAAATGTCCTACAAATATGGGAATAATTTTTTTAGCATGTAGGACTAAATTACTAAGACAATCCATAAACAACAATGCATCACATTATACCAAGTCTAGATCCTAGATCATCCTCAAAACTCATCAAGGCCTGTCCATATGTTTTTTCAATGAATGTATCTTAGTTGAATTGAAAAAGAGAACTAGTTAGTGATGCATGCTTAAAACTTGTTTTTAATTAACTTTCTACAAAATGCACTAAAAACTTGTTGTCAATTAACTTTCTACAAAATGCACTAACTACTCAATATTATTCAAAGTATATGACATGAATTGGAATTTCAGATGATCTAGAAGATGTACAAAGAAGATAGCATTCAATTTCATACAATATGCGATCTCAATTAAATAGAATATTAACAAACATTTAAGCACTTTCTATATTATATGTTGGGGTAGAAATTCCTGCTCATTATCCTAGAAGTGAATATTCACATCATCTAAATTTCTTGGTGATTAGGATACCATGTCCCTATATCAATGTAATTTTATGGAAGTATGATTTCACTACAATTGTTGAACCTATAAAAGAAAATCTTATCATACCAATATTTTGTCAAATCAAACAATTAATCTAGTTGAGTCTATTAAGTGAAAGTCTAAAGATGAAACAAGTTAAGCTTCATAATGTTCATGAAATGGATGATAAATGGATGCATCACTTGAAGTGATCAATTATATAATATTAATAATTTATTTAAAGGAAAACAACACTATTGATGTTTTTTCCAACAATTTAAGTAAATTCAACATTCAATGTCTACAATTTCATAAGGAACTAAGAATCTCCATTATTCTTTTTCTATTACATTCTTTATCATTTTCTTTAGTGTTACATTTCTCATCATTTCATATATTGCAAATTCCTCATCAATTTTGTTAGTGTTATAAGAGTCAAGTTTCTTTAAGTTTATTCCCTTCTAGCCAATGGAAGTCCCTGTCTATATTTTCAAAATGTTGTAGAACCTCTTCCCATTGATGAATGCTAGTGCAAGTAGCACTTTGTCTAAAATGCCTCTCTAGTGTTGAGAAAAAAGGTGGTTCAAGAATAAGGAAGCAAATAAAGGACATTGGACTAACATTGAAGGAGGAAAATGGTGCAAAATGTTCATTAAGTGACTAAGAAGATTGAGATGGTGATGTTATATAGTGGGAAATAGTTGAAGACAATTATCAAGATTGCAATTGTTAGGAATTGCATAAATGGAGATTTTCACAAGGCTAAATGCATTGGATTGTGAGCTCACTCAAAGTTTTTCTGTATTCTTGTGGATGTGTGACTGTTTGGTATTGAAGTTAATAGGTCTAGATTTCTCAACCAATGTTAAGGTTTTAGGAACGAGTGTAAAATTAGAGCATGGTAGTGAGAGGTTTTTAGAGGAAATTAGCTTAGGTTTTATCTTTGGGAAGGCTTGTCAAATCTAAATAGCCATTTGGTGATTGATGAGCAACCTAAAATGTCATCTTTTAAGTTGTTGGTCATTACACTAGAGATTCTCCTATAAATGGCAAGTCATGCCACATTAAATCACAATCATCAAATATTACCATCAAGTTAGATTGATTTAGGATGAATATACAACACTTTGAATTGCGTCAAGAGGTGGCATGAGAAGTAAGAAAATCTTTACTAGAGATTTTTAGTATTTAGGAGCACTAGAGAAGGAGAAAAGGAGCATGTGTTTTGATATAAGTCATTGTGTTAGATCATAGTCGACAACACGTGGTTTAAATGAATAATTTTGGATTATTTACATGCATAATAAATATTTTGGCTCCCATTTTGAAAATAGATATATAAATACTTCTAATAATGCACTAATAATTGGATTACAATTTTTATTCTTCTGATAACTCTTCAATGAAGTTCCTCCTTAACTTGTAGTAAAAATATTCCTTAATGTAGGATTTGTTTATTATGATTGCAAGTCCTCATGGAATCAATAAATGTCTACTATTGCTAGGTGGGGATTCATAATCAAGATAAGTAGGTTTATGAAGACTTCAAAGTTGAGTATATCATTAAATTGTGTAGTTTGGTGGGGAAAGTTCTCACAAGCGTGGTATAAGAGAAAAGAAAGAAGAAAAGAGGGCCCTTTAACAATATTCTTGTCACAGAACCATTCTTACCCTAATCCCAACCCCACTGCCTAGATAGTGGTGAAAGGATTGAAGCATCCATCCCTAAGGGGCCCAATATGATCTCACACAGTGGAATATACAATAAGAAATAATAACTCATAAAACAAGAGATTTAAAGAACAAACTAACCCAAAATTGGAGATATTGTAAATTTATCCTTGTCATCAGAGTATATCGAGTGCGGAAGTGATCTAGTCAAAGTTCCATTTGTTTTTCCTAAAATCAAGAAAATCAAGGCACAATCATGCAATTGCACGGTATGCTATCAAAAACAAGTAAATCAGTTTATAGAAAAATAGTATACTTGGCAGGACTTATATTAAAAAAGTATAACAAGCAATTTTTCTAAATCCAAAATTTATTCTACAAGATGTTGATTTTGAACAATTCAATTTTAATTACAAGTTCCCATTATGTTGTTTCGAGAAGCATGCCTATATATTTTGTGTGGCTCTATCACCCCAATAAGAAGGGGGAGGTCACTAGGCTCCTTCTCTCCATATGAGGTAGGATGTCAATCAACATGTATAAGATTCAATATCATTTGACATGTACAAGTTCCATCCTCCAAATGAGGAGGTCACTTGTAGTCATTATCAACATTACCAACATCAATATACAGGAATTCATAATGGGAAATATCATTTTGTTTTCAAGTTAGTCTCAAAATATAATATAGGAAAAATGGAAGACTAATCAATAGGGAATAGTATCTCGACCAAGTATATAGCCAAGTATACGATCAAGAGATACATAAAAGGTATCTTCAATACAACCAAGGAGGAGGTATAATAGCATACCTTTCACCGAAGATTTTAGAGTACAATCTCAACCAATAATAGGTCAACCCTTTGAGTCAGGTCCTAAATCAACAAGATTGGATCAAGGGTCAAGATCATGATATTTTAAGACCATGTTTTAATATTTGAGATTAGGGTTACATTTTCCTATGTCAACCTTAGGGTTAGGTCATCCACTAATACTCAATAGTATTTGAAGATGTCCAACATTATTTCAAGTGTCAAGCATATTTTTGAGTGTGAATGACCTACCTATGTTTTCTAGGATCTATGTGTTAATCATAAATTTGTGATCGTTATCCAAGTCATCATCATCATCATGATAAATTAGCATCATTGGTGCTCACACTACAGCAAAACTGCCCATTAGTGGCATTTATTTAAGTGGCATTTATAAAAAAAGCCACTATCTTTCTAATATACATGCATTTTTAATTAAAATGTCGTTGAACCACCTATTATAGGATTTCTGAAAAGGACATAACATTAAAGTCATTTTTATTTCTAATTAGTGGCAATCTTAAATTGCCATACCAAATTAGGAAATATTTTGACTTCCCACTCCAAATTAAATTTTCCCTTCACACTGCACTCTCCACTCATTCAGCCCGACATTTCCGATCTCCCCCTCTCTCCCTGCGCAACTTCCTCGCTCCCTAGCCCATCGTGCCCTAGGTTTGTTGGTGGCTCGCGATTGTCTGCAGACTGGGAGAGATTGGTGGTGCCTGCTATTCGCCAGTTGTCGTCTGTGGTGCCAATAGTTGTTGGCTATGGAGTGCCAAGTTGTCGGTGTTGCAGTGACACCTTGCTTGTGATCGTGAGCGTTAGTTCTTCCTCCTCTGCCTATTTGAACCGAGCCCAACCGAAGCATACTCAGGCAATGTTCGCTCTTCCTCATCCGCCTTGGCGGACCAAGCCCAACCGAAGCACTGCTGCAGACTCAATCTGCCCCTCTGGCGTCGGCGAGCTTGAGTGAGGGACTCCAATCAATCCTCTTTAGGTAACCATCGCCGCACCTTATTCTATTAACTAAGATGTAGCTTACATACCTCCTTCAAGGTCTCTTTCATGACCGGTGGCTAATAGGCATGTAAAGTGTCAACAATTCTCATGCTTGGACGAAAAATCTATAGGTATCGAATGCCATGCCACTTGGAATTTGTTGTTCATCTGCAGGTTATCCTAAATCATCAATAACTATTAATGGGAATCCTTGCAGCATAATAAAAAAACATATTTTGACTAATAACTTGTTTACCAATAGTAGTCCACTCTTATTTCCAGCCATTTCAATTGACAATACGTAAAAGGTATTTGCCTTGGATCTGACTTCTATTCTACATACATTATTAGTACTTTTTATCTGTAGTGTTATAATTTTGAAGAAAGACAAGAATGAAGAAACTATATCACTTCAAAGATGTTAACAAAATATGACTTATAGAGTTCATGTAAACATCACATGTAATTAATTAGTTCCCTATTTAGATGTTGGATTGGTATTTTCTATTCGATGTTTACATGGTCTTCCCACAAAATCGTTTGAGAAACCAGGTGATGTGAAATGCAGTGATCAATATAATTGAAAAGCATAATGTAGACATAATAATTCATAAGTGGTCTCCTTAAAACAGACATAATAATTCATAATGTAGACTACAATAATTGTTGGTATAATGACACTCCTTACTTTCCATCTAAGTCTGATTTGTATTTCTCAAATTGTCTCTAAAAATATGTAACATCATTATATATACTTATTGAAAATATATAACATCTTTATATATACTTACAATTATTAGTACTAATATTTTGCAGTCTCTTTCCACCCACAACAATCACAATGGCCTGGTCCTCGACCCCCTGTCCTTTTTCCTAAAACAGAACGGCTGGACATCACCCTAGACCATCGTACACTAGCACAACTCATTTGAACGGAAGACGCTACATGGCTGGTCAAGTGACTTTAAAGTATGGAGCCTCGACAACTATAGTTGACGTTTAGTATGATGGCGAATGCACTTTAAGGTATCCACAACTAGTTGGCTTGCGTGGATTCAGAACATGCGAATTGGCCGAGAGGACCAGGTATGGCTTCCGAACATGCTAATTGGATTCGTCTATGAGGGACTCCCTCCGTGATATAGCATCATCAACAAAATGGCCAAGTCACCAATCAAATGGCTGTCTCAATTCTTGATGAAATTTTGTTACTTTTAAATAAGGAAATCACCAATAAATGTATTTTTTACTATTTTTGTTGAATGAAATTTTGTTACTTTTAAATAAGGAAATCACCAATAAATGTATTTTTTACAGTGTTTTTCACAATTCACCAGTCAAACGGGTGTCACAAGTCTTGATGTTATATTTTTTTACTATTTTTGTAGAATGGATAAGTCTTGGATAGCAAAGGATGACCGAACGAGTAGTAAATACCTATGTGGAGTATCCAACTTTTTAGATTTCACTTTTCAACATTCAGTGATTGGAGACAAGATTGTATGCCCTTGTAGAAAGTGCACTAATGTATACCAGGTCACCAGACATACTGCATTGAGTCATCTATTGTGGAATGGCTTCTTACAAAGCTATATTTCTTGGGCATTTCATGGAAAAGATGTTGATGTTGAAATGGATGCTCCAACTGATCAGGGTGATTGTCTATATGATGAAAATTTACAAGATATGTTGCATGATGTTTTTTTGAGTTTTAGTGAAGATGAAAATATGGAAGGAGTACAGTCGGCTACTGATCAACATTTAAATGCTGACAAATTTTATATCTTGTTAAAGGATTCTGAGAAAAAAATATATCCAGGGTGTAAGAAACTTACCAAACTTGCTTGCATCCTAGAATCACCTAGTTTGTCTTAATTCCTTGAGTAAGAAAGCATCATCTATGTTTCTTAAGTTCTTTAAAAAAATGGTACCAAAAGGAGAACAATTACCTAATTCCTTTCATTAGCTAAAGAAGACAATAAAGGAGTTGGGATTACATTATGTGAACATTCATGTTTGTCGAAATGGTTTCATGTTGTTTTGGAAGGAGTTTGCTGATAAAGACGTCTGTGATACATGTGGAGAATCAAGATGGATAACGACTTCAACACCAGATGATGACGAGGAGGAGCAGCTAGTAAACAAACCCAGAGGAACACCTGCCAAAGTGCTCAGACACTTTCCACTTATACCACGGCTGAGGAGGTTGTTCATGTCATCAAAAACCCCTTCCTTAATGAAGTGGCATGCATAAGAATATGAAAAAGATGACAAGTTAAGACACCCGGTAGATTCACCTGCATGGAAAACATTTGATGTTATGCATCCAGAATTTGTTGTAGATGCTAGAAATATTTGACTGGGACTTGCCACTGACAGATTTAATCCTTTTAGGACAATGAGTAATTCTCATAGTACATGGCATGTTGTAATTATTCCATATAATTTACCTCCTGGGTTGTGCATGAAGAACAATATTTTATGTTGTCCCTACTAATTTCTGGACCATCTTTGCCACAGAATATATATGTTTACTTGTGTCCATTGATTGATGAGCTGAAAGAACTATGGATTACTTGTGTACAAACATATAACGCTAGAGCCAAGGAATTCTTTCAGATGCGTGCTTCTTTATTATAGACTATTAGTGATTTTCCATTAATGCACATCTATCTGGTTGGAGTACTAAAGGCTAAAGAGCATGTCCTTATTGTAATAAATATATTGTCTCACATTGGTTGCCACATAGCCATAAAGTTTGTTACAGAGGACACCATAGGTTTTTTCCAGCTGGCCACAGATACCCAAAAGAAGCTAGGGCATTTGACGGTGAGCAAGAATTTAGGAGTCCACCTAAACCTCCTTTTGGAGCTGAAATCTTGTCACAATTGGATGGTGGAAGCACCGTAATTGGTAAGAAAAGGCCAAGAGGTAAAGATTCGACACACAATTGGGATAGGAAAAACATATTCTTTGAGCTACCATATTGGAAATCTAACATTGTAAGGCACAATCTAGATGTCATGCACATTGAGAAGAATATATGTGATAGTATTGTTGGAACATCACTAGGTTTGAAGGATAAAAGTAAGGACAACTTGAATGCAAGGAAGGATTTGGAGGATATGGGAATTTGATTTCCGCTTCATCCACAAACTATTGGCACACATTCCATACTACCTGTAGCTTTCTATACGATGAGAAAAGAAGAAGAAATATCATTTTGCAACCTCCTAAAATCTGTCAAAGTTCCAGATGGGTATGCATCTAATATATCTAGATGTGCACGGCCGACGGATCAGAAGATGCTACCAATGAAAATTCACGATTATCATGTGTTGATGCAACAACTTATTCCATTAGCTGTCACTGTGTCTTTGCCGAGTAAGAATGCTAAGTCATGTATTATTATTCTTTGTCGCTATTTTCAGAGGTTGTGCACTAAAGTCATAGATCCAAATGATTTTGCTTCATTGGAAAATTCAATAGCTATAACACTTTGTGAGATGGAGAAGATTTTCCCTCCATGTTTTTTTTGACATAATGGTGCATCTATTAGTGCATCTCATTTTTTAAGCTAAGATAGCCGGCCCTGTTTAGTATCGTTGGATGTATCCAATTGATAGGTAACTTTTCATACGTCATGATGACTTCACCTATTGGAATTTAATTTGTCAGAATATTTTCACCAACTTTGTTATCAGGTATCTGCAGACCCTAAAAGGATATGTTTGTAATAAAAGATATCCAGAAGGATCAAAAGCAGAAGGATATATAGTTGAAGAGTGTCTTACTTTTTGTTCAAGATACTTGGATGGAGTTGAAACAAAATTAAATCATCCAAATAGAAACGATACTGACGAAATAAATTTGGAAAATGAGCCAACACATGACAGTGATGATTGGTCGATTTTCTCGACAGTAGGTCGTGGTGTTGGTAAAATGATAGCATGTGTCTTGGATGAACATACATTGCAACAAGCCCATAAGCATGTACTATTCAATTGTAACGCAGTTGAACCCTACATTAAGTAAGTTAGTGACAATTGTCTTCTATTATTAAAATATTATTACATAATCCAATTATATATTGCACATATTTTGTTTTTAGGAAGCACTATGATATAATTAGGCTAAAACATCCTCATAAGTCCTTAAAGGAGGTACAGAGAATACATAGTAAATCATTTGATGGATGGTTTAAGGAACATGTAAGTTAATTTGTCATAATTAAATTTGTTATGCTTCATGATTAAATACTAACAAACTTTTCTTGTGTTAGATTGAGACACTCCTAAGAACAGAGATGGTGGATGATAAAATCAAGTTTCCTTCTCAAGGTCCACATCAAATGGCTGTTAAGTACAAGGGATACATTGTCAATGGTCACAGATTCCATACCAAAGCAAAAGATCGACATCTAACGACACATAATAGTAGAGTCTTTCTGGTAGCTAAGACTGATTGATATGCTAAAACCACTGACCACAATCCAATTACTAGAGATGTTACCTACTATGGTGTTTTGAAGGGTGTTATTGTGCTCAATTATTATGAACACTTTAAGGTGACATTATTTAAGTGTGATTGGGTGGACATCTACTCCAAGAGGACAATCAAGCATGATGAACATGGGTTGACTCCTGTTAATTTGAGACGACTTCAATCAACTGGAGAACCATATGTAGTGGCATCTAAAGTTGGACAATTATTTTATGTAGAACATGTCACTGCAAAAGGGTGGCATTTTGCTATAAAGATTCCCTCACGAGAAATGTTCAACATGGAAGATCCATCTTGTAGTGAGACTATCGAAGCTTATGTGCAAGGTGAACCTAGAGATGGGCCATCAATGACAACAGAGGATGAAAATGCATACTGTGACATAGTTAGATTGGATATGGAAGGAATTACTGTTGATAGTTCAACAATTGAGAAAGACCAATCCCAAATTCAGTAGGATGACGAAAGTGTATATCAAAGTGATGAGGATGATAGTTTTGAATGAGAAAATTACAAAGTAGAAACCAATGTTTATTTTAGTTTGTCGTTATTATTTGATTTATATATGCCTGTTTTGTTGGCATGAAGTTTCCACTGTCTGAAATGTATCTGACATATTTTAGTCACATGCTTCTATGTGTGTTGGATTATCTCGCATATTCTCGAGAGAGAAGGTTGTCTGATCAGCTCCTTCGATGTATTGCAGCCTAGCCAAAGTGGTATCTAAAAATATTATCTAAAGTAGCATGTTCTACTTAAATTTTGATGTCCAACTTACTAACAATGATGATCACCTTTTGCCTTTCCTTAATGTAGGTGTATGCAATCAAAGTTTCATTTTTATGCAATCCTCTTCACTAACACTGCTGCTAGCTCTGCTGTTACTAATATGTTGACAATCCTCTTCACTAACACTCCTCTTCACTAATACTGCAATTTGTTTTCACAGAGGAAGTGTATAACTAACAAGACAAGCAGAAAATTTCAAAAGGTTAGCCACACAACAGGAACCAAGTCATTTGCTTGTCTGAAACATGATGTAAGTTAGTCAATATTGTGATCCATTTGGACAATTTGGAGACATCTGTTTAAATGATGTTAGCAATAACCTTGTTTGAATGATACAGTTGGAGAAGGAAACAAGCGGGGAAGTTGATCCCATTGAGTTTTTTGAGAAAACTCATCGTAAAAAAGATGGGAGCATAGTTGATATTGAATACGCCAAAATTTTGGTACAAGGATTCCTATCTTATAGTATTATGTTACATTTACTACATGCAAACATTTATATGTTTGGTATAAAATTCCTCTCCTATGTTCTGTTGTGTGTAGGAAAAATTTTCTGAGGTAGGTGACGAGCTGCGAAGAAACCAACCTGATGTTACTTTTGCTGAAATTTATAGGAAGGTTATGGCAGAAGAGAGACCAGGATATGTTCGTGGTTATGGACTTTGACCATCACCTTCTGATATCTGGGGCAAGAACCGTAAATCTCGAGAAGCTAATGAAGTGCAAAGGAAGCATTTCCAGGATCAGCTTGAATAACAACGGATGGAATTTGAAGCTAAAATTCAAGAAAAAAATGCAAAAATAGAGCAGATACTAGCCTTTTCTAGAGTAGGAAACAGTCAATCAACATAACATGTACACACTGGCCATGCATGAATACATTTTATACGAGATGTGTGGTATCAATTATTTTCCATGTTGAATTTTGATGGCCTTGTGACAAAGATAAAATAATTGTGCAGATCGGAATGAGACATTCAACAATTTATAAGGGAGAATTATGTTTGTATTTGTGTAAATTGCACATCATTCTACGTTTATATAAATTTTTTATTTAAATTGTATTTTGTTTATAGGAAGTGTATGTTCTGAGTATCATAGATGCAGATGATAAAGTTGCAATCGGTCGAGTATCTGAGGTTGACCCCTTGCAAATGGTGGGAGGTGCAATTTTAGGCTCATCATGTGTTGGTGTTTATGTAGAGGTTGTGGTGATGGCCAACAAACCTCTAGTCAGACCTTTTGAGTAATATCAATATATGGATGAAGTTATTGGCAATGTCATAGCATGGCCGAAATCACATTTACTGCCAAAGTGAGCATATAGTATTGCTTATAATATGACATAATTGAAAAAAAACTAGTATCTAAAGTCATTTCCATTTGTTGCAGGTCATGAAGTGTAAAGATTGATAATTCCATTCTTGGATACTGTGTAGAGAGATGAAATCTATAGTTGTGTTTCTTTGGTCCACTTTTTTTTTAATTTGCGAGAGAACCACCCCCGCACGAGCACCACTTTTGTGACCCCCGCAGGCGGTGTAAACTGTCGGGGACCCTGACCCGCCCATAAGGGTGGCCCCAACTAGTAGCATCATTGGTCGACTGACGCTATGGGAAAATCATTTCTGAGGCCATATCCAGGAGTCGAACCCGTGACCTCTCACAGAGGCCTTGCGAGCCGCACCGCCTGAGCTATGCCTCACCGACTAGTCTACTTTTTTTATTAGTACATAACGATCCAAATACTGTTGTTTCATGTCCATTGTCGTAGATAATGTTGCCAAATGACAATCCTATTTTGCTTTTAGCTATGAGCAGTGTCTTACCTTCTTGTGTGTGACATTTACACAACATATTTTGTTTTGACCTGCTGAATGTGAATGTCTTTTTTTGCTTCCTAAGTCAATAGTTCTTTGTAAATTTTTATTTCATAACTTGATCACATGTTGCATGATAGCTTACTAAGTCAATATTTCTCTGAAGAATTGTGCATTTTGTGACTTCCACAACAAACAACATGTCACTGCGTAAAAGGCCAGTTTTTGGAGATCAAAGGCCATTCTTGAGAGATAAGGTTGTCAGCTCATCTCTTGTGAAAGGCTTCTGCTCAGCTCTTGTGAATGGCCTTTAATCTCTAAGAACAGAGCTACTGTTAGGAGTCAAAGATGGGATTCCTCACCCTAGAACTGGTCTTACATGCAATCCAACAAAATGGTGCATGCTTACATGTTCTTGATGTATTGCAGCCTAGCCAACATTGGTTTCCAATTTTCATTTGGGTTGTTTTAAGGATTCCTAGATAAGGTATATTTCACTACTTCACTTTGCTTTTTTTTCAGTTGAAGGGGATAGTGAATCTGTTCTGGAAACTCTTCTTGCTTATCAGGGGATAGTGAATCTATTCCTGGTGGCCATATTAGTATAGATTTGAAGACCTGAAGCCTCCTGCTGATCTACATAGTCAACTTGCATGTTTTGTTGTTAGTTGTTTATTACATGTGGTGGTTGTCATGACTGGTGATGGTGTCAATGATGCATCTGCTCTGAAAATGGCAGACATTGGTATTGCCATGGGAATTGCTGGAACTGAGGTAGTATATTCTCTATATGTCAATTTGTATATCTATCTTCTTGTATTTTAGTAATTATTATCGATAATGATTGTTTCTTCTCTTTTTATGTGTCAGTCCAGGTTACCAAGGAGGCTTCAGACATGGTTCTTGCTGATGATAACTTCAGTACAATAGTTATTGCAGTTGGTGAAGGGAGATGTATCTATAACAACATGAAGGCCTTCACCAGGTTCTTCTCTTATTAATCATTATATGCTTTCTTACCTTACTAAAAATCTTTCAACTTATTATGTATAGACTATAGTTTTATGAGAACCCTGGATGACATTGAGTTTGATAACCACCTTTTGCTTTTTACATAAATATCAAGATTGTCAGCTTTGCACCCTTTCTATCATGTGCTTAGTTGTATGCTTAACTGAATGTCTACAGCTTTGCTGCATGGCAAACTCTATTCAACTGACATAATGTGAATGGTAAAGTTGAAATTATCACCATTGTCGAACTTATTAGGAAAGGTGAGAAGGTGGGTTCTTCTGAGGCTTCCCTTCTTGCCAAGCTCGGCATCATGCCCTTCTCATATGGACTGGTTGTGCTATCAATTTATGACAGTGGATCTGTATTCAGCCCTGAGGTCCTTCACCTTACTAAAGATGACCTTATTGATAAATTTGGCAATGGTGCTATCTTCCCTGATACTATCTTAATAGCATGCTAGTACTGTAAGTGTTTTTGTCTTACATTTGCATGCAAGTGCTCAACATTTTGCTCACTTCATTGCAGGATCCTAGCAAGTTTGTAGGTTCTACTGTCCATGCTGCTGCTTCAGGCTATGCAGCTGGACCTGCTACTTCTGCTACCAAGGTGGAAGAGAAGAAGGAAGAACCTACTGAGGAATCTGATGACCATATGGCCGTAATGCTATCACTGTAGCTGAGAAGAAGGATGAACCTTCATTGCAGTGTAGCTGGTCTACTCCTATAGAAGCTCACAACTACTTGGAATGCTAGAATGGAGTTGTATTTTTTTTGTAATAAAATGAGTTTGTATTCCTTTGGGGGGTCTCCAAGTGCAAAATGAGTTGTTATCCAGTTAGTGTTCATGTCTACAATATGTCCCATATATGGTCATATGTGATGTTGTTGTATTCAATACACGGGGCAAGGTAAAATGTCCTCCCCATGTAATTGTCATTTGATTATAAATAAAAAAGTTCAATACTTCTGGAATGTGTTTGGCTTCAATCGGCATTCAATTAGAAAACTTGATCATGAACTACAAATTGACTGACTAAAATCCATAAAAAATTAGTAATGCAGAACTAGTATGTCATTAGTGGCTTTTTTCATAAGCCACTACATTCAATCAAAACCGTTTTATACAACAACATTATACAAAATAGTGGCATTTGTATAAAAGCCAAATGATGGATAGTGGCTTTTCTATAAATGCCAAATGATGGTTTAGTGGCCTTTATGTGCCATTTATTCGAAGCCACTAAAGACAAACCTTTAGTGTCTTTTACAACTTAAGCCACTATCTTCCTAGTGGCATTGGCGCTAGAGGAATTTTTTTAAATGTCAACAAATGCCGCTAAACCTATTTACTGGCTTTTTTAGTGGCATTTCTGAAAGGCCACTAATGAGTATGTTTGCTATAGAATCAAGTATTATATCAAGTTTCGATTGATATACAATTAAGTACATATATCAAATATTAGGCCAAATGATCAAGGGTTTCAAAAGATTAAGATTAATTACCCAAAATATCAAGATTAATCCTTATTCATAGAAATAATTGAAGGTATATGATTCAGTTTCAAGAGTAGATGATTCAACTGTATTAGATCTAGGTTATTATTTCAAGTTAATTCTCAGAGTCAAAATCTAGGGTTTCCAAAGACTAAACATCATTGTTGAATCACTAGACAAATTAAATAAGTAAGAGATTCAAGTCTAGGTGTATTAGTGAGAATCATTTGGAATTAGGCTTCCCAACCATTTTTAAATTATTCATTGGATTTTTTTCATCAAGATTTATTATTTATTTAAAATTTTTGGACTTTGAAATCAAGAGATATGATTTTTGCAACATCTGACTATTTTATTCGATTTTTTAGCAGAGAGGAGGTAAAATACCTTAAATTTGAAAAAAGGGGATCATTGGATGCACAATGAACGAATGAGATTTAGTCACATAGATCCACAGCTTGTTAGCTCAAAGGTATGGCTTGATTCTTGAATTGTCGGGTTCAAGGCTGATTTGGACCCTGGTCTTAGCCGGTTCAGTTTGCATTAGACTCCTTTGGACTGGACAGACCTAGACCTTCACCTTTTATCCAAGACTCCATGCAAGCCCAGAACCAGGTAGAGGAAGCTCACCAGTGTAGGGAGGGCTCAAGGGAAGGAGTCGTTGGTGAGAGCAATGGATGTGTCGTTTAGAAACGTCGGGGCCTCTTGAAAGGAATGGCGGTGTCTAATGGAGGTGAGAGGTTGTGGAGGTGGGATGCCCAAAATAGGCTATGCATTGGAGCTCAGAGATCTGTAGGTGGTCGAAGCAAAAATTAGGCCACCCAAAGCTGAAACATAGGGAGAGAATGAGGTTGTATCTTGGTGTGGTGATGGTGAACATGAAATGACCCCTTTTATAGTGTTGGGCTAGGGTTTTAGGGCTAAACGAGGTCTTCATAACAACCATGGCCGCCAGACGGAGAAGGGGAGGTGAGGAACTCATTTTGGTAGATGAAGAGAGTAATAATGGTTGTCAAAGTAGGGTTTGTTCAGTTCGAATTTGCAAGGCAAGGCTTTTTGTTTGTTCAGATTTTTGAATTGAGGCCACAAGCGGGAGATTGGCCCTTAAGATAGCCCTATCTCCTCCCCACAATCAGTGGGAGGTAGGAGACAAACTCCTGGCCACTCAATAAGGATTCCAATCCATGGAAGCCTAATGTGAGGGTCAAGGTTTGCCCCTAAAGCGGCCCACAGATTGCTTACTTGGAAAAGGCCCAAATAAAAGGCAAATAAATTGATTTTCAATACATTAACTTCAAGAAATCATAGTAAATAGTAGGAATGTCCAAATGAGATGAAATTTGGAACATAGCTTCACACAAATGTGTAGAATATTTAGAAAAAGTTTGAGGACTAGATGGTGATGTTTGGTTGACCAATTTATATATTTGGGTAGAGTAAAAAATTAATCAAGTATGTGGTTTCACAAAGTGTATAAAGTTCACATCGATCACCATATTTCGAATTTGAGTATCAATATTGATGTAGAGGACAAGAAGTATTTTGGATCTGAGTATCAATATTGATGTAGAGGCCAAGAAAAATATATTGGTGTTAAAAGTGGACATAATGAGGGTAAAATTGTAATTAATTCAGAATAATGCTAAATTTCACTTTGTCACATCCTTCCCTCCTTAAAAGGAATTTTTCCCCAAAATTCAAAAATATCCTCAAAATTGGGATTATCCAAATCCATATCATATCCTCAAATACTAGAACATTCTCAACTATATAATCAAAATAATGTCCCCAAAGTTCAAATAGTCAAATAATCATAATCGGGATTCCATGTTCCATATCATAACCAACTTGGTACCAACATCATTTCATCATCAAGAAATTGAGTATCAAGGTCAATGCATATTTTGTTCAAAGTCATCATATGAGTCACAAATATGGGAAGCATCTCATTGATCACAAATTTGGAGAGATCATATTTTAGGTCAAACAAATAGAGTTCTTGAATCAAGTGCACAAGGTGACTTTCAATACCAATATCTCAAGGTCCTAGCTTCTACATTAGTCTAGGTGGGGTTATACATCCATGACTTGAGATTTCATAGTTCAACAATTCAAGACAACATCATACTTTCAATATCATGATTTTGAGCTCAAAATCAATGGGAGGTCCCACCCTAGTCCTAATGAGAGCTAAACCCTAAGTCATAAATTGAGAGAGTCAAATTAGTCATCATTTAAAAAACTTCAAAATTTAGGATTGTGAACGTCACTATATATAGATCGAAGGTGGTCTCAAGATCCATATCATTTTCAAGATTTTTTACATCAATATAGAGAGCTAAAGTTTAGACATCAAGATGATATGTTTAAATATTTCCAAATCTAGGTTTAGATTCCTATTTATACCTTAGGGGAGATCACTCATCTAGATACAATAACTGAGAAGTATTCGAGCAATATTTTTAAGATTTAATTATCATGGTATTCAAGGCAGATGAATAATCTAGACCTAGGTCTATCTCAGATGTCAACCACAAGCTATAGTCTGTATTGTCATATTTTAAGGTCAACATCAAAACAAGATTCAAGATCGAGTATCGATATCATCCTAGATTTAGCCTATTGACCTTATCCCAACCAACCCAAATCGGGTGAAAGGGGATACTTTCCAAACTCTAATTAATCAACAAGACAAAAAATTTATAGGTAGTCATAATCGGGATGTGACCTAGGTTAGGCGAGTCATGCGTCAACTACCACCCCAATCTAGCACATTACCTACATTAGTCATTATCCATTGAGCTTACTGGAATAGGGGGAATATCAATGATCAAATCATATTCTACAAGGTCATAAGATTAAAAATTCCAGATTATAGTAGGCCAATAATGTCAATATTTTACAAGTTCAAGATAATATTTGCATTCCTTTCCTTTCATGATCAAGGTAGTGATATAATTTGAAAATTGGTGCATGATTTAGGTCCATAATCTTCGTATCAAAATCAAGGTTATAAAAGGCATCAATAGTCAATAAGAAAATTGCTTTTAGCATCATAGTCTTATATCATGACTTTGTGAGTTATAATACTTAACAATTTGATGACAAATCATGATGTGTATTAGAATAGGGTAGGAGTGTGTTTAACTATGTTTGAGGTTTAGTCAACAATAAGGAAACATGGACTTAATCAAATAGGGACTTCATCAAAAATGGGGTTCAAGGTACAAGTACTTCTTATTTCACCAAATTAAGATTATTAATATTCACCTCAACATAGGAAACATACAATCCAATTTTAGTTAAATTGAGTTTTCATAAATGGGTCATGCATGAGTATTTGATTTCAAAATTATCATTGATCAAAATTGACTTTTCAAATTAAGGTCAGATCATAGCATCGATTTTCACAATTTTCTACTAGTTTTTATTTTTCCCATACACAAGTTACCCATAATCGATACATCACGTGGAAAATGGTCATGAGAAAAGGACCACATGAGGAGATGAGAAGACTACCTAAGTATCATCTACATGGGTGTCTTAGGGTAGTCCTTAATGAATAGATGAGATTCTAGAAGACTCTCTAGGTTTTCAGTAGAGAACCTTTAGCTCCAGTTTTGGATCAATTAAAATCAGTTAGAGCGGGGAATCACAACTACCGTGAAGATAGATAGTAGAAATTATGCCAGAACCCCAAGCCTAGACACCTCAATTCTCACCATTATGGATTTTAGGGTTTCTGGGGTTCAAGAGACTCGAGAAATTATTTACTTAAAGTATATGGGAGTGTGTATGCTCTGATGCCAACTATCATAGAACCATACTTACCCCAATCCCAATCTCAATGCCTAGATAGTGGTAAAAGGACCGAAGCGCCCGTCCCTGAGTGGCCCAATAAGATCTCACACACTGGCATATAAAATAAGAAATAATAACTCTTAAAATAGGAGATTTAAAGAACAAACTAACACAAAATTAGAGATATTATAGATTTATCCTTGTTATCAGTTTATATCACATGTGGAAGAGATCTAGTCAATGTTCCATTTGTTTTGCCTAAAATCAAGAAAAATAAGACACAATCATGCAATTCCATGATACACTATCAAAAACAAGTAAAACAATTTATAGCAAAAGAGTATACTTGGCAGGACTTATATTCAAAAAGTATAACAAGTGTTTTTTCCAAATCTAATATTTTTGAGATGTTGATTTTGAACATTTCAATTTTTTATTACGAGTTCCCATTATGTTGTTTTGAGAAGCATGCTTATCTATTTTGTTTGTGTCTTTTTCCCCAACAAGATGGGGGAGGTCACCAACCTCCTTCTCTCCATATGAGGTAGGAGGTCGATCGACATGTACAAGATTCAATATCATTCAACTAAAGTTCCATCCTCCGAATGAGGAGGTCACTTTTACTCAATATCAACATTATCAACATCAATATACAGGCAGTCATAATGGGCAATATCATTATGTTTTCAAGTTTTTCTCAAAATATAATATAGGAAAAATGGATGACTAATAAATAGGGAACAGTAGCTCAACCAAGTATATAGCCAAGTATACAATTAATAGATACATAAAAGTTATCTTCAATACAACCAAGGAGGAGGTATAATAGTGTACCTTTTATCGAAGATTTTAGAGTACAGTCTCAACAAATAATATGTCAACCCTTTGAGTCAGATCATAAATCAACAAGATTGGATCAAGGGTCAAGATCATGATATTTGAAGACCATATTTCAATATTTGAGATTAGGGTTACATTTTCCTATGTGTTAACCCTAATTTTATGTCATTATCCAAGTCATTATCATCATCATGATAAATTAGCATCACTGGTGTTCAAGCACTAGATCAAGTTTTGATTGGTATACAAGTAAGTTTAGAGATCAAATATTAGGCCAAATGATCAAGGGTTTCACAAAATTAAGATCAATTACCCAAAATATCAAGATTAATCCTTATTCATAGAAATAATTTTAAGGTAGATGATTCGCTTTAAAGAGTAGATGAGTCAAGTAGATTATATTTAGTTTAGTATTTCTAGATAATCATCAGAGTCCAAATCTAGGGCTTCCAAAGATTAAACATCATTGTTGAATCATTATACAAATTAAAAAAATAAATTCAAGTCTAGGGATATTAGTGAGAATCATTTGGAATTAGACTTCTCAACCATTCTTAAATGATTCATTGGATGTTTCTAATCAATATTGACTATTTAGTAGTAATTTTTTGAGCTAGGAATCAAGAGATATGATTTTTGCAAGATTTGACTATTTTTTATGATTTTTGAGTATAGAGGAGGTAAAATACCTTAAGGGGGAAAAGGGGGACCATTGGATGCACAATGAATGACTGAGAGTGACACATGTAGATCCAAAGAATCCTAGCTCAAAGGTATGGTTCGATTCCTGATTTGTCGGGTTCAAGGCTGATTTGGACCTGAGTCTTGAACGGTTCAGTCTGCATTAGACTCCTCTGGACCGGTCGGTCTTAGACCTTCACCTTTTGTCTAAGACTCCACACGCGTCCAAAACTAGGTAGAGGAAGCACACCGGTGTAGGTATATCTCGGGGGTAGGAGTCGTTGGCGTGAGCAACGGATGTGCCATTCAGAAACATTGGGGCCTCATGAAAGAAATGGCAGTGGCTATTGGAGGCAAGAGGTCGTGGAGGTGGGATGCCCAAAATGGGCTGTGCGGAGGAGCTCAGAGAGAAGTAAGTGGTCGGAGAAAAAATTAGGCCACCTAAGGCCAAAATAGAGAGCGAGAATAAGGCTCGTAGCTTGGTGTGGTGATGGTGAGCATGAGGGGACCCCTTTTATAGTGTTGGGGCTAGGGTTTTAGGGATAAATGAGGTCTTGATAGTAGCCATAGCCGTAGGACAGAGAAGGGGAAGCGAGGAACTCATTTTGGCGGCTAAAGAGAGCAACAATGGTGGTCAAAGTAGGGTTCGTTCAGTTCGAATTTGCAAGGTGAGGCTTTTTTCTCATTCAAATTTTCAAATTGAGGGCTAATACCAACTGTCATGGAACCATTGTTACCCCAATCCCACTACCTAGACAGTGGTAAAAGGATTGAAACACCCATCCTTGAGTGGCCCAATAGGATCTCACACACTGGAATATACAATAAGAAATAATAAATCATAAAACAGGAGATTTAAAGAACAAACTAACCTAAAATTGGAGATATTGCATATTTATTCTTGTCATCAAAGGATATCGAGTGTGGAAGTGATCTAGTCAATGTTCCATTTGTTTTGCCTAAAATTAAGAAAATCAAGATACAATCATGCAATTGCACAGTTCACTATAAAAACAAGTAAAATCATTTATAGCAAAAGAGTATACTTGGCAGGACTTATAATAAAAAAGTATAACAAGAGATTTTTCCAAATTCAATATTTATTCAACAAGATATTGATTTTGAACAATTCAATTTTTATTACGAGTTCCCATTATGTTGTTTCAAGTAGCATGATTATATATTTTGTGTCGCTCTATTGTCCCAACAAGATGGGGGAGGTCACCAGGATCCTCTCCATATGAGGTAGGAGGTCGATTGACATGTACAAGATTCAATATCATTTGACAGGTACAAGTTCCATCCTCTGAATGTGGAGGTCACTTGTACTCAATATCAACATTATCAACTTCAATATACATGCAGTCATAATGAGGAATATCATTATGTTTTCAAGTTTGTCTCAAAATATAATATTGGAAAAATAGAAGACTAATCAATAGGGAACAGTAGCTCAACAAAGTATATAGACAAGTATACAATCAAGAGATACATAAAAGGTATCTTTAATACAACCAAGGAGGAGGTATAATAGTGTACCTTTCACTGAAGATTTTAGAGTACAATCTCAACAAATAACAGGTCAACCCTTTGACTCAGATCCTAAATCAACAAGATTGGATTATGGGTCAAGATCATGATATTTGAAGGCAATGTTTCAATATTCGAGATTAGGGTTACATTTTCCTATGTCAACTTTAGGGTTAGGTCATCCACTTATACTCAATAGTATTTCAAGATGTCCAACATTATTTCAAGTGTCAAGCATATTTTCGAGTGTGAATGACCTACCTAAGTTTTTTAGGATCATATGTGTTAACCCTAATTTTATGATGATTATCCAAGTCATTATCACCATCATGATAAATTAGCATGAATTCTATTCAAATAATAGATCAAGTTCTGATTGATATACAAGTATGTTCAGAGATCAAATATTAGGTCAAATGACCTAGGGTTTCACAAGATTAAGATCAATTGCCGAAAATATCAAGATAAATCCTTATTCATAGAAATCATTTTAAGGTAGATGATTCACTTTCAAGAGTAGATCAGTCAACTAGATTAGATCTAGGTTAGTATTTCAAGATAAACATCAGAGTCCAAATCTAGGGTTTCCAAAGATTAAACATCATTGTTGAGTCATTAGACAAATTAAATAAGTATGAGATTCAAGTCTAGGGATAACAGTGACAATCATTTGTAATTAGGCTTCCCAACCATTTTTAAATGATTCATTACGTTTTTCTAATCAATATTGACTATTTATTTGTAATTTTTGGAGTTAGGAATCAAGAGATATAATTTTTGCAAGATACCACTATTTTATTCAATTTTTTAACAGAGAGGAGGTAAAATAACTTAAATTGGAAAAAGGGGGACTGTTGGATGCACAATGAATGGTTGAGATTCATCCACGTAGATCTGTTGCTTGCTAGATCAATGGTCATGTTCGATTCATGATTTGTCGGGTTCAAGGGTGATTTGGACCCGGGTCTTAGACGGTTTGGTCTGCGCTAAACTCCACTGGATATGTCAGTCCTGGACCTTCTCCTTTCATCCAAGACTCCATGCTAGCCCAGAACTAGGTGGAGGAATCTCACTGGTGTAGGGAGGACTCAGGGGTAGGAGTCGTTGGAGTGAGCAACATATGTGTCATTCGAAAACGTTGAGGCCTCACGAAAGGAATGGCGGTGGCTATTGGAGGCGAGAGTCCATGGAGGTGGGATGCCCAAAATGGGTTGTGCGACAGAGCTCAACAGCAGCAAGTGGTCAGAGAAAAAATTAGTTTGCCTAAGGCTGAAACAAAGATCAAGAATGAGGCTCGCAGCTTCGTGTGGTGATGGCAAGCGTGAGGGGACCCCTTTTATAGTGTTGGGGCTAGGGTTTAGAGCTAAACAAGGTCTTGATAGCAGCCATGGTCGCTAGATAGAGAAGGGGAGGTGAGGAACTCATTTTGGCAGCAGAAGAGAGAAACAATAGTGGTAAAAGTAGGTTTCATTTAGTTCAAATTTGCAAGCCGTGGTTTTTTGCTTATTCAGATTTTTGAATTGAGGTCACGAGCAGGAGATTGACCATTAAGGAAGCCTTGGCTCCACCCTGCAATTAGCGGGAGGTAGGAGACAACCTCCTTGAAACTCGATCAGGCTTCCAATTCATGGGAGCCTAATATGAGGGCCAAGGTTTGCCCCTAAGTGGCCCACAGATTTCTGACTTGAAAAAGATTCAAATAAAAGGCAAATAATTGGATTTTTAATACATTATCTTCAAGAAATTGCAGTAAATAGTAAGAATGTCAAAAGGAGATGAAATTTGGAACATAGATTCATTAAATTGTGAATATTATATAGCAAACGTCTGAGGACCAGATGGTGAAATTCGAAGGGAAAATTTATATATTTGGGTAGAGTAACAAATTAATCAAGTATGCGGTGTCACAAAGTGTATAAAGTTCACAGTGATCACCATATTTCAAAATGTGAGTATCAATATTGATGTAGAGGTCAAGAAAAATATATTGGTGTCAAGAGTTAACATAATGAGGGTAAAATTGTAATTTATTCATAATAATGCTAAATTTCACTTTGTCACAATGTACAAGTTTCAAACTTGTAGCACCATGGATTTTGGCCATGGTAAAGGGGAGAAGGGGGAAACAATAAGAAAAATGGTTAGGAGAGAAGATCTTAAGTGTACAAGGAAAGAAACTAGGGTAGAAGGATATGATCTCTAAAGATTTGATACCTCTCTCTATACAGATTGAGCCTCCAAATCTTCAAGGAAAGTACAACATTTGCTAACTCTGATCTAATGTTTTCATACCATTTGTGAGAACTTGTCCCATTAATTTTTTGGGTTTTGATAATGGGGCAGCTTCTCACAAATGTGGTATCACAACATCAAAAAAGAGTTAGAAGTTATGGTACTTGTTTAGAAGATTTGGAGACACTACTTGTACGGAGAGATGTGTAAAATATTCATCAACCCAAACCTTTTAGCCTAGTTTGTTACCCTCTACACGTAGGATCTTCTCTTCTAACCATTTTTCTTGTGACTTCCTCCTTCTCCCCTTGAACATGTTTGAAATACATGGTGCTACAAGTCATAAGTTATTGAATATGGATAAAGGACCCTCTTCTATTATCTCTTTGATTTGATGCCTCACTTGTGAGAACTTTCTCAACAGAACAAACCATAAACAATTCTACAATTTACTATTGTGTTCTTTAATTTTATAAATGACCGATGTGCATGACAATTCATATCAATGACGTTTCAAACTGAATCAATACTCAACTGTATACTAGTTATGCAACTTGGAACAATTATATTGTGTATATAATAGGTGCATAGTGCTAGGAATGATGAGTATTAATGTGTACATGAAACGAAAATTGTCTTGTACTAAACTTTATATGCTCAAGTGTATGTTTCTAGTTGTGTTGGTATATGACATAATGTTAAATTTTTACATAGTTAAAGTGTTTAGGTAAGTGATAAACATACATTGCAATTCAATTCATATTATTTGCATGCATATAGGTGCAAGAAAAATGTTGTTTCTAATTTACTATGTGAGATAGTTTGTAAGAAAAAGTATTTCATTATTGAATATTCAAATTAATATATATGTATTATATATCATATATATAGTAAAAAGAAAGTACTATGTAGTAATATCTAACCATCCTAGATCAATTTTAATCATCAAATAGACCTTATTAGACCAAAACCCAAATAAGGAAAATATAATGATTTAAAACCAAATATATGTCCTATCCAATTCTTTAGTTTAAACGATATTTTTACAACCCTACACTAAGGTCCGGACTGTGAGGAATCATTGACATACTTCTTTATAGAAGATATGTGGAACACATCATCATATTCTCACATGTTGGGGAAAATGCTAACTAAAAGGCATACTCACTATATATACTATATAATATCATAAGTTCCCAAGTATCTAGGAATTAGCTTACCCTTGATATTTAATCTAGAAATAGACTTCAATTCCTTCAACTTCAAGAACACACAATCTTCCACAAGAAAGTCATGTCAAACCTTGTCTAGTCATGATACATATTTTATCTTTCCTAAACCACCTTCTTCCTCTTCTTTATCTATTCCATCTAACCAACATACAGTTCAAGTTCCTCTAACTTCATGAATGAATGATCTTCAACATGACTCTAGTTTAATGGATATAAACAAGTACTTGGATTATATAAGCATACAATTCAACATGACTCTTGTTTAACTAATATTCACTCACAAAAGTTGATTATATCTGACCCATCTCTAGGATTCCTTAGGCCATTATGGCAGGCTCTGCCCCCAATGATGGAGAAGCGCTTGCTCCCTCCCTGAGTGTGGTTTCTCCTAGTGGTCTAGTCTCTTCCTTGGCTGCTACCACCTCCTCTCCTCCCCCTCAAGACCCCCTTCTCCCACCCCACCCCTAGCAACCGCCTCCCCCTGGTCCAATCCCTCCACTGATGTCACAGTGGGGAGGACTTGGTCAGATACCCTCTGAAAGTCAATGGAGATTCTCCGTTGTAGGAGATCGGTGGATCTCCCCAAAGAACCCAAATGTCCAAGTTTCTAAGATGGTGATGCTAACCATGCATGAAGTTTTTGAAGCTGATAGTGGAGGCGATCGATGAATTCTACCACTACACTGTCACCATCAAGGTGATGGGTAATAAGTGACACATAGATGAACGATATGGTTGGATGCTCCACTTTTAGAGGCCCAAAGGGGAAGTACAACTTTCACCAATCAAAGGTGGTCTCCTCCTTGCATGCTTTGCTTTCGAAGCTAATATAAAGTGTTCAATAAAGAGGGTCGTGGTTTTTGAAAACCAACTGGTCATCATTAGGTGTTAGATACCTGAAGCTGATGTTAGGCAGGTTGCTCTCTCCTCTACACTAGTGCGGGTTACCCTTTCTGATGTCGGGGTGTACTAGACTCGATGGGACACAACCACCATTGGGTATGTCTTGGGCACACCAAAGGAGATAGACTTCCTAGAAAAAGGTAAACATGCTAGTGTTGCTCACATCTATGTGGAAATGAAGGCTAACTAAGCCCCCGCTCCTACGGTCATGTTTGAGTTCCCAGATGGAAAGGAACTATAAATTTGGGTCTATTGGATAGATGCCATGCATGCAAGGTGTTCAGTCATTTGTCTAGGGAGTAACCAGGCTGCTTTTGATCCGCCAGTTGTGCGTGAAAGGTCTACCAGTAGAAGAGTAATATTAAGGAGAAATAAGAATTTTAGCAATCGATGTCAAGCATCGACAAGGGGTGTGCGGGTCGATGCTATTTAATCTTCCATCCCTCTCGATCATGTTATTGATCCTATAATTGAAATTGAGATGGCTATCCAGAATGATGTTGTTGCTACTATGGTTGTTGGCTGCATGAGTACCAATAATGTGGAGGTGGTGACACATACTATAGTGGAAGAGGTTGAGGAACCCCTCTTTCATGGAGAGATCACCTCCCATGTAATAGGGAATCCATTCTCTATTCTCAAGAATGTAGATACTGATATGCTTTTCAAATAGATGACCGGATCCCCGAATGTGTATGGAAGTTTCAGAGGAAAAGGTAACAATGCTTGTAGAGGGAAGAGAATGTCCTCTAGATTATCCACCTTGGCATGAGGTGGATCCTCTCAGACAAGATGACCATCCTCACATGGAATGTTAGGGGAGCCTCAAGATCTTAGAGGTGGATGAGAAGAATATTCAACAAGGTCTAGGGTAGCTTCATCATATTCTTAGAGAGTAGAATCAAGAGAAGATTCACATAGGAAATGTCTGTGCTTTTTCCCAACCACATGGGGACATGCCTCTGATCTTGAATAGGTAAAGGGAGGTAGGATTGATGTAGGTTGGAACAGGGAGGTTTGGGATACCCAATGTATTTTTGTGGATGAGAAGGTGATGGTCTTTAGTAGCATAAATGGAGGTGGGTTCCATTGTGTCATCACTAAGGTCTATGGATTCAATAGAAAGATTTGTAGGCACACCATTTGGGATATGATTGTCAGCACCACTCAAAATGACATCACATAGATTGTCCTAGGTAATTTCAACCATGTACGCCAAGCCTCCAAGAAGATGGGAGTTAAACTGATACATGATTCTATCTTGTGCAGATTTAATGAAGTGGTTGATGTTGTAGATCAGGTTGAAATGAACATGATGGGAGGCATATCTTTACATGGAACAATAAAAGAAGCCCATGAATTAGAACGGTTAGCAAACTGGATCGTTTCCTTTCTAATGCATGTTGGATGAGTGTGTTCCCTAAAGATAACATTGGTCTAGGAGGTCACCCTAATAGTCATCATGCCTAGATGACTATCTATTTGACAGATGCCATTGAAGCCAACATACGGTTCCAATTTCTTAACTTATGGTGTGATTGGCCTAGTTGTGAGAAGGCAGTGAAGGAGGCTTGGGGACCGTGTTTAAATGCTAATCCAATCTTCATCGCCACTGAGAAATTGAAGAGGACCAAGATTTATTTGAAGGCCTAATATAGGGATCTTTATGATCTTCCTAATCTTCTAAAGAAGGCAACTGTTGATTTTTCTGTGGCCGCCACATCCTTGAGAAGTGATATTCTTAATGCTGAGCTTATTAACAAAGAGAAGAAGTCTGTGGCGAGGGTGATTCAGTCAGAGAAGTCAGAGGAAGTGTTGTCTTGGAAACTCAAAAGTATGGCGACCAGAATACCAAAGTCTACCATAGGGAAACTTAGAAAAACCATATGAGAGATTACATTCATACCCTCATTTAGGATGATGGTAGCCCGACTAGGGCCCCTACTGAATTAGAGAACGAGGCAGCATATTTCTTCAATAGACTCTATAATCAAAATTAGAGTATAGGTCCAGACATTTCTACTCATTCTAGAGTCATGGAGGAGATTAATCGTATTCTTTGCGTTATGACCACTGAACAGGAAATCAAAGAGGTTGCTTCTTCATTGGCGTCTCGAAGGCACTTGGCCCAACTAAATTTAATGGATAGTTTTTCAAACCTTTTGGCCTATCTTAAATGAAGATATCTGTCATACCATAGGGTGGTTCTTGGTGGGGGAGCAATGATGAAGAAGATGAATTATGGGGTATAAGGCTTATATCTAAGAAAAAGATGCAAGAAACTCTTGTGGGTAATAGGCTAATTGCCTATTGCCTATTGCTCAGTGTTCTATAAGATTTTCATGAAGTTCTTGTCTAGGAAGCTAAAGAAGGTCCTCCCTGACATAATCTCCTCCAATTAGTTGTCATTCATCAAAGGCTGATCCATCTTCCACAGTGCTCTACTCACTGGAGAGTTACTGTTAGACATCAACAACAATAACAAGACTAATAAATCCTGCATTAAGATTGATATTTTAGAGGCTTATGACCATGTTAATTGGAAAGCCTTGTGGGAGATGACCAATGGCATGGGTTTCTCCTCCCAATGGGTGAGACTGATGAAGCAGTGCATTCATACCACCTCCTTCTCTTTCCTTATTAATAGAGTCCCTAAAGGCTTATTTTATGCATCCAATGGAATGTGGAAGGGGTAACCCTTCTCCCCCTCCTCTTCACCATCATCATGGAGGTGATGACCTCACTGATCAAAGATGCACAATATAAGGGGGAAATATGTGCTATCAAGGTATCAAGCACCCCTGTCCTCTCCCATCTAATCTTCACAAATGATGTGCTCCTATTTGTTGTGGGACATGACAAGCATCTCAGAAGTCTATGGCGCATTCTTATGAGGTTTGCTAGCCTCACTGGGCTTTACATTAGCCACATCAAATCTAGGGTGATCATGTCTAGGTCCTATGATGCTAGAAGAGGGAGACTGAAGCTTGCAGTAGCTATGGAGGAAGGAGCCTTCCCTACTAAATATTTGGGTATTCCCATCTTAGAGGGAAAAGGCTCTAGCATGGTGTATTCTTTGATCATTGAAAACCTTTGTGATACAGTTGATAGATGTACACTTATCTCTCTTTCTCTTGTAGGTAGAACAATCCTCATTATAATTGTTCTAGCGTAAAATATTTCCTTCTAGTACAGACAAGCAGAGCTGCCCCCATTCATCCTTGATAAATCGAAGTCAATTTTTGGTTGCTTCCTGTGGGCTAGAAAAGGCCATGTTGTAGCATGTTCCAAGGTGTCTAGACCCTTTGATCTTAGTGGTCTGAACCTCCTTGATCCTCAGAATATCACACTTCATGCCACCCTTAAGAGAATCAATGTGTTTGTTATGCAACTATCCTCTCTGTGGGTGATATGGTTGATGAATAGATATGGAGACTCTTTGGATAGTATCCCTACTAATTGTTCTAGGGCCTAGAAGGGGATGGCAAGTGGATGGAGTTGCACCAAACCACATTACATGCTAATAGGAGAATGATGAACAAGATCTAGTGATAAACCCTAGTCTACTCCTTTTCTTACCCCCAAGTACCTTGGTCCCAACTCCTATGGAACCGGTACCATACTCCAAAATGGAGTTACTACCTGCACAGATGCATCTAGAGAAGCATGACAACACTGGACAAACGAAGAGGATGGGTTCCGATTTCTAACTCCCAATGCCTACCCAATAAAAATGAGGATGAATCATAAGATCACTTAATGTGGAATATCTGGTGTAAAGTCATTCTTAAACTGGGTTGGGGCAGTCCCCTGCAAACAATTTGGATGTTGGCATCTCCTAGGTATTTGAAAAGATGGCTACAAACCATTTAGCGAGATGCTTTTTTGGGTCGTGTCTTATTTCTATGACATTCCTCATTTGTAAGGAAAGGAATAGAATACTTCATACAAGAAGAGAGAGGTATTACTTAGAGATCATTGATGATATTGTAATTAGTCTAAAAGTATTTGTAAGGTTAGAACCTAGCTCTGTGGGGGTTTGGAGCATACAGTCTTAGCACATTGGGTTATTTTGTAGTGTACACCCATTTGCACAGTTGTATATATGGTTTTTGGGTTCTTCTTCCCCATACTTTTCATTTTGAGTAATATGTTACCTTATCTGAAGAAAACAAAGATATCAACAAGACTAGCCAAATAAGGCCTTATAAGGTTGTATCCTAACACTCTCATGATATATATGGATGTATGGAAGCTCAACCAATGGAGATCATTGGTACCATGATCCACACCTAAATAGCACATGATTGAATAAGGTCATCCAAGATTTTATTTGCTCTCTATGGCTTTCCATCATCTTGATGGTGGTACTTCATTATATATGCTTGTTGATTTTCGAACTTGTATATAATCTAATTCTACCACTTCTAGGTGAACTTGAGATCTCCATCATACACTACCACTTAAGGGGGTCCATACAAATGAACACAAATCCTAATATGCACCTTTGCCATAGATGGTAAGTCCCCAGTATTCCTAAAGGAAATGAATTTGTGTTACTTTGGAATGTGCTTAATAACAACCCATATTGCATTGTAACCTTTTCACATCTTGGGGATATTTGTGTTAAAGTACATTTTAACCTTTCTCACATCCACTCAGAAATATCTATTGGCTATATGATCCCTCTAGGTCATTAGTTCCCAATATTCACTTTCTAGAAAGTGAGCACTATGATACTAATTATTCATGTTCGTACACCAAAATAACATTGTATAATTTCATACATCTTCATAGTGCCTAGGTTTAAGTTGTATCTCGAACTTGAGATTATTGAAATACCTTTACTATATAAAGTGAGCCACTTATTGACTCACCCTTTATGTTCCTTCATTGATGGAACACAACTGATTCTTGAGTAGTTTGATAATCACTAGGTTTATTTTGTATCTAAAATTTGAGCTTATTTTAGCACTTTCTCTCTATTTCTTTCAACATTTGTGAGACCACAATATCTATAAAAATGATTAGATCTATCCACTCCAACATGAATCTCAAATAAGTTTCTTGGATAGTTTCAACATATCCTCTACCCTAGGTTTGCTCTTTTGGATATCTACCATCTTCATGCCCTAGTAACTAGTAATGGACAGTCTCACCATCTATGCTAGCTTAGGTTTCCACTTTATACTATCTGTAAGTTCCTCCATCCAATTATCCTTATAGTTTTACACACTTATTCTTTATTCCTACTCAAGGCATCAACTACTGCATCTTCTTTACTAGAATGGTAATTGATGGTAAACTTTTAGTCCCTTTAGATATTATCTACTTATCCATATGTATTCCTAGAGAGACACCCATATGATGATTATAATGGGATATTTTAACTCTATTTCATTGATAATTAAGACATATATGTTTGTTATATTTTCTTCAATAATGAAATAATGATTGAATGTGATAGTTTCCTAAAACTATAGGATTCAATGACATGTGATTTAGGGTTGAGGACCTGAATATGATATCATGTGTATGCTAAAAGTATTCACTCTTGCATAATTCCTTAGTCAAATATTGTTGTAGAAACTAGAATGGGAAAAATAGATCAAGACTAGTATATGTGTGTTCATTCATCATGATATTCAAAATCAAGTTGAACATATACGTAGTTGTTAGTGAACAATTCCAACAGAAACACTCACATTGAGTATGATACATGGAAGTCAAAAATGACAGTTAGAATTCTAACTCAACGTGATAGTGGTAGTAGTTGTTACTATAGTTGTTAGACCTGAAGTCACTAAATGATTACATATTTTCACTGTAGTTCAACACTATTCAATGCAACCTTAAATCAGAGTTTCCATACAAGTACTAATAGGATGCACTATGTCACCTGTGAATTATTGTAACTGACATAAATGAAAGTTTTCCTCCTATTGTAGTGTTATCTTGGCCACTTAATGACTTAAGACTATGAAATGCATGTCCATGCTCATGTGAGTAAACATTTGATATTGAGATTGTGTCAGTCTCAATAGTCTATTCTTGATCAAGAAATATAGAATAGACATTAGGAGGAGGAGGATTCCATGCCTCAAATTTCATTAAGATATCAAAGAGAAAGGGATTATATGGTCATGATAACATTGGTCTGACATATGATGAAGCTATTCTTCAAATTTTCCGATTACTAGAGTGTAAATGATGTGTTTCTAGATGTCACTCATTAAATCTAAAATCACATATAGATACAAACATCACTACAATGATGATGTGGAGCCTATAGGGTCATACATGTAAGATGCACATGGAAGATAAGTATAATTGTGGACAAAAATTAACTTGGTAACTAATTATTAAGGTAATCAATTAGAACAATGCCAGATTGTATGAAAACCTAGACTAAACTTTAGAATGTCTATGAGATCAACGAGATGTCAGATAGACTACTTATGGGATGAGACAATGAATACAATAATCATAAATTTTCTAAAAGAGCAAAAAATCAACTAGAGTAACCAACCAATCGACTAGACAATAGTCGATAAACTAATATGAATAGATGATCGACTACTTAATGATACTATTCCTAGAGTTTTATGACCCATCGATCCAATGGGATGCACTAGGCAATTGATTGACTAGAAATTTCTCGAGAAGCCACATATATCATGTGCTTTGAATTTTTTCTTAGTTTCATATATCGAAATCACATTCTCAACATCCATCAGTTATGGGAACACAATAGCCAGGATCCAAGTAACATATTTTGACACATGAGGAATACTAGTCATCATTACCCATAACAGATAGAGAAACACTAACATGTTTTCCAAGAGAAGCTACTCTTTCCCACTTCCTCAAGCAACATGTTGTAGAGTTCTTCATCATAGGTGTGGGCTATATAAAGACTTTTGCCCTGTGAATGTATTAGGAGGATGCTATCAACCACCATTTGTGTACTATCACAAGTGGCATAGATCACTATGAGAGGAACATTGTTGTACTAGGTTCATGTCCAAGGTATATCTCACATCCCTCTTTGTCAATACAACACTTTTTATAAGATATGTTTGTGTCTTTTATGAAAAAAGAATGTTACTTCTGATGCACTTGTCACTTTCCATTTCTGAATACAATTGACATGGTAGAAGATTCAATTGCTTTTACTCCATAAGATGGTTCAACTATGGTGTTCAAATGAGACCTCATAGTTGACTCCATAATGTTAGTTCCTAATAAGAGATATGGATTTTTAGGTGGTAAGTTCTGCAGAACAGGGCAATTATATCTAAATCTAAATAATGAAACTTCAAACACAAAGGAGGTCAAATGCAACCTTTTTTAATAAGAGATATGGATTCAAAATAAGTTAATCAAGAAGAAAACCACAGCAACCCAAAAAGATACATGATCTCTATTATCTAGGAATAAAAACTATTATGTACACTACCAAGTAGTTTCCTACTAGGATTTCTAATCGAAATTTTATTTCTTTATAGACCAATACAAAATTATATATACATTTTTTTTGTATAGCAATACTTTTTTTCTTGTGAGACAATAGAAGGCCACCCACTACGTCTTCTTTGTGGGATTTAGAAAATCACCCTTGAACAAGATCATCATTTTCTCCTTTAACCTTTTGAAGAATCATTCTCACAAGAAGCAGATCTAAGAAACTCAAACCAAACACTAAAGTAGAATAAACAAGGAAAATACAACACTCTCTTAATGAATGAGTATAGAACTATTGATATAGTGATGGACTCAAGCTCCACATACATTTAGGAAAGGATTGATGTGGGTAGGACACATATGATAGAGTATGGTTTTTCTTACTTGGAAGAAGGTAGAAATAAAAAATAGAGTTAGAAGCTCATTCTAACAACAAATACATAGTATTCTTCAAGTGTTTTGTGTTTTTCTAAGACACTCCTATGCTTAATACCGCTTAGGAATACTCTATATATTTTTTTGTAGCGTTTTGAATGAAATAAGTACTAAAGTAGTCAACACAGAAATCCTAGTGAAGAAAAAACAACTAACTTTGTGCTATTTGGAACTTAAGTTTGTTAAAAATACAGTTTGAATAGGAAGAACCTCAATAGAACTAGAATTTTATAGATACAACTTAGAATTTGAAAGGTGTAATAGTTTCATCTTGATCAAAGTGTAGTTTTACCAAAACAACGTCCTATTTTCTCAAAAACAACTCAAAATATATGTCTTTACACATGACTTTTATGGAATGCACTTATACAGGTTATAATGACATGTTAAAATTGAATTGATAGCATCCAAACACCATATCCATGTATGCATTTAGCATGTACTTATTCTTTGGATCTTTTCTAGGTTCATGATCTTGTGAAACTCTTAATGGACAAGAAGTAAAAGAATGAGAAATATTTTAATCTTAGAAACACAATGTGGTATTTTATCCAAGATTCCACACTCTTCACTTCTTTAATATTGCCAAATGATTCTGCAAGATAATTTTTTTGATAGTACTTAAAGAATTTAGAACCTTTAACTTTGTATAAATAGAAGCATAAAATGATCAATAAAATATATGTAGAAGAAAAAATGTTCAAAACATATTTTCTAGTCCTTTTCCAAAGGCAAGGGGTACTCAAATAATCTTACAGATAGGGAAATGAGGGGTTTGTTAAAGAAGGGGCAGCGAAAGAGGAGACCAGGGTTAAGATCCCAAAAAAGGGTGGGATCACATTTGAGGACCAGATGATCATGCAGGAGGTGAATTCAATAGGAACGTGGAAGGTTCATAGGGGCTAGAAACTAAGCATATCAAAGGAGTAGGACAAGCCGTATCGAAATTCGATCTGCAATTGAAATACATAGGGATGAGGGGAGTCTCAAATGAAGAAACAACTATTGATCATTATATATATCTTGTGGGTAATGAGGGAGAGGCTATGAATGCGACTGTTCTAGATAGGGTTCTAGATCCACCTAATGCTAACCACAAATATGGAAAGAATACCAAAGAGAACCCCTTGAACAATATCTATAGAATGCCTTCGTTAATAATGTTGTTTTCTAGGATAAAAGGCTGGAGTCTCCAGGGTTTTTCCTGGAAAAGCTATTTGAAGATAACCTATCAGTGTGGGGTGTTACCTTGGGGAAATGCAAGGGTAACAAGCATTGAAAATCATCCCCAAAGTTGAGGAGAACCTAATCAAAACAGGAAATATGATGTGGTGGTGCACTTGATTTACACGATGGTAGGTTATCTAACCCTAAGAGATACGTTGAAGCTATTATGGAGTATTACATGTAGCTACAACATGTTTGAGTTGACATAGCTCATTTTGTGATACAAATATCATGCTTTATGAAATTATGCTCATGGGCGATCCATGGAAATTGTTTGGTCCAAATTTTCTTATGTGGGAGTGGTATCCTACTTTTACACCTATAGAGAATTATCCAGAACTCATTGTGTTTTGGGTTCAAATTACATTGGAGTACAAAAACACCTAACTCGCTTAATTAACCATGTGAAACTATAATCATATAGTGCCTTGAGTCTATAAAACTATTCACGTGTCACGATCTGCTAGATTGTGCAAAAAGTAACTCAGAATCATATATTGTCGAGTATATGCAGGTGCATGGAGTGTATAACTATGTCATAATGATCCAATGATTTTGGAGTGCGGTGAAGTTCGTGTCTCAATTATGAAAGTAAATGAGAGGACTACAATTGTAACTCAGATTTGCGGATTGTATACCCTAGTTTCTAGTGTCATGGTCCATGTACCTAGGGCAGACTAGGATGTCTTATTAGTTGAGCTAATGAGCCACTATGGTTGTTACTTATACTGACTGATGGGAAGAGATCTTAGGATTTTGGTTATCTTAGATCTTATACACAATTGATTTTGATTTAGTAGTGGTCAGCTTGTTGTTTGAGTGATACACCTCATAATACCCAAGGCTTATTAAAATGTAACTCAGTTGTGTAGTATAATTATTAAGGTCTCTCGATGTATCATATTGGATGATAACCCTTGCCATGTTTTCATTAGACTAAAGATAGATTATAATGAGGTAAGAAAAATTAATTGTACAATTGCCTCTTGATACTTCTACTTATGACACAAGTTATTCAATTTTAAAAAATTCTAATACTATTTGCATTTAACTCCTGATAGTGATATCTCTAGTAATAAATAGATGTTTTTGGAGTTATATCTCTTGATGGGACATGGGTATCACTCCCCTAGGTCGCCATATATTTTTAGGTGATCGAAAACATTGACGGACGTAGAGTGACGAGGAGGCATAGTTTAGTGACCTGTAGTGATAGAAGGTTGGTGGGGTTCTTGTAGAGTTCTAGAGTTGTCCCTGTATTCTCAGGTCTGGGTGGGGAGTTCTGTATATCAGGTTTATCGATTCAACTTTTTGGTTGTATGCTCCAAGCATGTAGATGATGTAATTTGGTGCATATCATCTTTTGTATATATGTTTTGGTTGAGGCCATGGAACTTATGTAAAGATACCTGGTATGGATAATACAATGCAGTTGGACCCTTGTGTCCATGTTTCTTATGGAATGTCAAAATTTTATTCGATTTTAATTCTACACCTTTTTGGTAATATGATTAGTAAGTGTTTGATTGGTGTTTTGGATTTGAGTAACCTCGTTTAGTGTTTTGGGTTGCCACAACTAAGAGGTGCATCATTGTGCCTCTCATTCAAACAAGTCGCTCCAAATCCATCTCCAAGTTGGCATGCACGTGAAGAAGAAGGGTAGTACAATGAATATTTTGTAGCTACATTCAGAGTGGACGATCAATTTCTTCTTAGAGAAGGGAAGAATCACCGAAATCTTCTTAACCGCAGTAGAGGAGGCTAGGGACATGTTTTTCATCAAATAGGGTCAACTGACCAGTCAAGGTGATTTAACAATGTTCCAGGTACAAATTGGAGAGATAAGTGGTGATAGCAAGATTCTTCTTCTCAATTATTTGAGAAATACATGAAGTTAGGATGCGGCATCAAGAATATGGATGAAAATGATCAAATGGGCACCTATCAAAATCTATCATGGGTGGTGATGGAGTTCAAAAACTAATCTAGATGATTGTTGAAGACGACACTCAGTCTTGGACTAGAGAAAGAGTTTATTAGTATAGGAAAGGGACTATCACTGATGTCCCACATCTGAAAGATATAATATGAATTAAGATTGTGCTTTTTCAATCCTCATGTCCAAGGGAAGATAAGATGGTTCCCTATGCACAATAAGGATTATATTTAAGATTTCTACTAGGACTTGTAATATAGAGTCCTAGTTGCAACCACATAGCATGGAGGTCAATAATAGAGGCTCATGAGGAGTCCATTGAGATGATCACATCAATTAGGTAGCTTTTAGTGTTCATCAATACTAGAAAAATCATAGAACATAACTAATTGGTGGATCTTTCTCGTGGAGGAGAAAAGGCTAATAACATTTCTTTGAGGTGAAGTAGAACTTGATAGTTGGTGGCACATTATTGGTGCATTGACAATGCATCTATCCCATGTAGGAGAGAGGATAATAAAGTAGTGGTTGTCAATCAATGACACATTGTTGGCACATCAATGTTGGAGATATCTTGTGGAAGTGAGAGAATTAGCAACTTCTTTTGAGGTGAAGCAGTAGTTGATAGTTGGTGACATATCATTGATGACATACAAAATCTCTTTCAGTGCTACATTGGTTGGCATTAGTAATGCCAAATGTATATCCGACCTGGAGAGCACATGCATTATCCTCTCTTAGGTGGAGAGAGTTTTTTTTTATCGAGAGAACCGCCCCCGTAGAAACGCCACTTTTGTGACTCCCACAGACAACGTAAAACTCTCAGGCCCCGAGCGCCCCGCACACCCGGAAACCGGTTAAAGCGCATAGTTGGCCGGCCTACACGACGGGTACCATTTCGGAGGTGGCCGCTGGGTTTCGAACTCGGGTCCCTTCATGAGGGGACACCGTGCCGAACCACTCTAAGTTAGTGACGGTGCATCAGAATTGTAGTTGGAGGGGCTAACTAAAATTAGTTTCGGATGCCGCAACAAGCAGGGGCGGAACCAAGGGGGGCGGGCAGGGGCCATGCCCCCCCCCAAAAAAAAATAAAAAAATAAACATACATATACATATATATATATACATATATTTATAACTTATATTTATAATATATATCATGAATGACGCATAAAAGATATGAATGTGAAAGTAGTGTATTGGTTTGCAGTTGCACTCATGTACCAAAGGTCATGGGTTCAATTCTTGGTGTGGGCATTATACATTTTTTGACAATAAATGCAGAATACATTTACTATTAATACAATATTTGACATATAAAGACACAAAACTGAACATGATGTAGTGGTTGATATGTTATTTGATGTACAAAAGGTCATGAGTTCAAACCTAACAATGCATGTTTAGTTTTTGGCCCCTCCAACCTATGGGTTCTGATTTCGTGCCACCGGCAACAAGGTAGGCTACTTAGAAGCAACGAGAATAAGCAATGACATGCATGTGTCTGATTCAGCAGCAATAATCATGCCATAAGGAGAATAAGTAAAGGAAAAGCTTTTTTTACTTGTTGTGTGTAATTTTTATCTTTGTTTCACGTGGGGGTGGGGGGGCACCTATATTTAGTAATGGTTCAATCTAAGTAATATAAGTCGTAGCAAGTGTTGCGTAGTGTTTATCTGTCAGTATCGATCCTATTTGTCTTAAGTTTTTTCCCCCTTTAAATCTTTCGTGTAATGTTTCACACATCGTTGTCACTTTCCCACTATTCCCTACATTGGAACCATCGACAAACGACATGAGGAAGTTCAATCCTTATTTCTAAGCAATAAGCTAGGTCTGAGCTAGTATTAAATACTTCTATGGGTACGCTACACATAGTCACTTCTATATTTGGTCACCCACACGTGCATCGGGAGTCCACAAAAGTCTGGTCCCAGCTGGCTTTTATGATCTGAATTTACTCCACATGAATTAACTCCATGCAGAAGACGAAAAGTCTTCTCTCACCACTCCTCTCTCTAGCCGTAATTAATGCTAATTTGGTTTCTTTTTTGCAACTCCTCTCTCCAGCCACATTCCACTCCATTAACGTTCATGCTCAATTACAGTACATCCGATTCGCAGCAACAAGAGAGACCATTTTACTGTAGCGCGCTGCCCTTCTCCCACACTAAACTTCACCACAACACCTCCGCTGTAACGCCCGACCCCACTGCTCAAGGCTCTAGTAGAGTTTCAGGAATGACGATTGGCCCGACAGACCACCACTAGCCTTACAATAGCCTTAACTGCGCGCTTTAGTCACACTCACGCGCAAGCCAGGATCAACTTCCCGACTAGGACGTTACAATCTCCCCCACTTAGACTCTTGACGTCCTCGTCAAAGCTCAACTATATGATCTCGTAATATTTTCCCATTTCAGTGTAGACCCAGAATAGCCCATGGACACCCAACTCCTGATCACAGAACCATGGACATCCATTTCCAACATGCTTGGACCGCACAACTCAAAACTAGCATGCCACATGCCCACATGGGCCCCACCTACTAGAGTGTTATTGCTCTGATACTATTTGGAACGCCTGGGCCCACTGCCCACTACCCAAGGCTCTAGTAGAGTTTCATGAATGCCGACTGACCCACAAACCACCACTAGCCTTAACTGCGCGCTTTAATCTCACTCACGCACAAACCAGGATCAACTTCCCGACTGGTCACCCATCCTAGTACTACTCCAAGCTAAACACGCTTAACTATGGAGTTCTTTAGGGATGAGATCCTGGAAAAGAAGGTTCACCTTGGTGATATGGGTAGTCAAATCATTCCTTATAAGATCATTTTATCTTAAGCTTGCCTTCGTCTAGTCAGTCATCAGCCATGTCACTCTCTGAAACGTATTGTACCTGGTTCTAACTTCTCTCATATTGTACGTCTAGTACTGTATATTATGTATGTGTCGTACTGTATGTTCCCATATTGTGCGTCTCGTACTGTACGTCTAGTATTATATGTCTCGTACTACATCATGTACTGTACGTTTTATCCTATGACATTATCGGTAAGTCATGTACTATACTCAAAATGGAATAATTTTTTTTTTGTACAAAATGTGGTTGTTAGTATTGAATTTTTGCGCAATGATATTGTTAGTACTATACTACTTCTTGTATGTAATTTTGTACAATGTAAAATAAATTATAATTAAATAATATCAAAAAATGTACGTACAATACGTGCGTATTTGAGAAAAAAATTAGATTAGGAAAAATTGGGAGGCAATAGATCTTTTTGAAAAATAGAGTGAATAAAAAAAATTAAATTTAAGTTTTCGTAATCTATGGTGGACTAGGATATCACATGTGCAATTCCTTGAGAAATGGATAGAATATCTACTCTTTGCATTGAGATTTGTATAGTTGCTGCATAAACAATAATATAAACAGTCTGCTGCAGGTGGAGCATTATGTCACGGCATTAAATCTCACGATTTTTCAACTTCCAGGTAGACCAGCAGTTGGTGGCTAGAATTTTTCATATTTTGTTCCACTCATATAACCAGTTTCGTTCATTCTCAGAGACAATCCTTGTTTTATTCAATGTCCGCTTGGATATTCCTTAAAGAGCATAGTGATACAGTATGATTACCCTGTCTCTCAACTCTTACTCTCTTCTTGCCGCTTTGATTTCTTTCAAGGAAATAATATATACCGATACCTAGAAACTCATTGCTACTGCATTGCCCTTTAATGGAGAAAAAGTTAAAATTAATGCGCAGAGACAAAGAAGTTAATGGGTATAATGGAACCTGCGCTTTTTGGTATCGGTGACGTACCCTCAATTAGCCTCCAAATTAGTATAGTGCAGCACCACTCTTTCTGAAAAGTTCTATAATATATATAAAGTTGCTTTGAATGATCAGTTCAACCTGCCAGCTACGCATTGGCTTTGTGGCACCAACATTGTGTGCTCCAAAACGAGCGATGTGTCATAACCTTCGACAGTCAGTGATCACTCGATCGGAAGCGACAGAGTGGGCAGATTTGGAATAAAGATAACATAATGGCGCAGCTTTCATTTGTGGTATGGAGATCGGATATACAGAGCACAATCATCCGATATTTTGTCTCCGGGTGCAGTACTGCATCTTGAATTCATTTGCCATAAAAGATAGCATCAGATCTGTCAAGCTGAGGAAATGAAATACAGCATTGAATTGTCACAGAATGTAATGATGAAAATGCTTCGCAGAAAAATGGTCGATCACTTGCTTGAGCTACCATGCAGTAAGGGAGAAATTAATAGTGGGATACCTGAGCAGTTCAATCCACTTCGCCGACTGTAACTCTATATATAGCTCGTAAAAATGCACCGGGATTGTGCTTCGGTTGAGGTATCTAGCTTCCTTTTTCATCTTTCCTCAGCTGTGGAGACCGACCCCGCAGTGGACCATTATTACCAACGCCATATTCCACCCTTTTATAGAAAGTCAAAGATGCCCTTAGATCACTGACACGCCCGTTTGGTTGCGCTCAAACTGATAGTGCATTTTCCACCCTCGCTTCAGTTCTATCTTTTCAGTTCAATATTCTGAAAGGATTTATACACATTTTCCACTGTCGTTTCCGTTTTATTTTTTAGTTCAGTATTTTTTGTAAGCATCTATTTGTTTCACTATAAAATAAAACAATGAGACTGCATCCTGTGAATGTATAGAGAAAAGGATGGAAAACCATGCCCTAGTTTGACATACTTCATTATTCTCATTTTGAAAGAGTTTGCTTCATAAAACTCTAACTAGAACTTTACCTGCAAACAAACAGGTGCTAAGTTAAAATTGGAATTCAACCAAATCTCCCAGCGCAGCTGGTTAACCTCCATGAAATTCACTGCCGTATAAGTAAAGCGCCATTTGAATCAATCTTCATAAAGGCCGAACAAATTCACATGCGTCAGTATTGCTGCATATAATTAAGATATGGTAGACTATAGGGGATAGGCATTCAAGATGACCAGAGGGGCGTGTAGTAAATGTTTGCCAACTGCCAGCAAATCAATAGTTAACTTATCGTACAAAGGCATGGACTTATTTCTTTACTCTGGAGGTGGAGGCGTGGTGAGACAGTTTATTGAATGATTGTACCCGAGGATTCCAAAGGAAGATCTAGACGCCAGGTGATGGGCAAATAAATTGCCTAGACAGGAGCCAAAAGTTCAGATTCGAGTTCAGTGACAACCGTGTGCATACCTCGGCGATTCGGCCTGTTCGTAAATTGTAAGACCAGTAAAAGCCGCTCCCTTTTTCCTTTTTCTTTTTTGGATAAAAAACCGAGTCCTTTTCTTACTACCAACAAATGTGAGTCCTGTCTCTTTCAAACCAACGATTTACTTTAGCACTTATTTTAAAATATATTCGGATATTAAAATCCTAACTGAATCAGTCTTTGTTTCAGTATCATTCCTTCTCATATATGGTATCTGATTCAACAACATATTTTTTAGATCCATCAATTACAAAAATATCTTAACAAAAATAACGGCAACAAATTGCGTTGTCAGTCCTTTCTGAATGGTGAAACTTATAGATTCAAAAATAAAATTATCAGACGTAGATGAAAAAATCATAATACATAACGGACAACAACTTGTACGGCCTTTTTTTGTGTGGACATGTTTAGTTACCTGGATTTTTCCGTATTAGATTGTATTTTAGACTCCAGTTCAGTAAATTTTATATTTGGTTTGCATGATTGGAGAAATGAGGCTAATCTCGGGATTTTCAGACATAATAGGAATCCCACATTTTGGTATGAGGCTAATCCATCAAAATTCTCCTGGACGCCAAAATCCATCATTGGCAAGATGGTAGACACGAAAAATAAATAAATCCCACACTTAAAAAATCCAGCTAACCAAACATAATTTTTTTACTATGCGGGATTTTGAGAATGCAACATCTCAATAATGCAGGATGGACAAAATATAGAATTTCAATAAATTGAGCTAACCAAACGTGCCTTATATGTATGCATTTGGTGTTCACAACGTTATAGTTGCTAAGAAACCAGTATCAAACTCCAAAGATATAGAAATGTGATAGTCATTTTTTCATACCTGACTATTTCCGTTGTGACGGTTTTAAAGACAGTTTGTCCTATTATAAGAGATTTACACCTTAAGCCTAGTAGTTGGGAAATCCCTATGAGGTCCGTGCGCACATGCTTTCGTCCAATCCATCTAAAAATCGCTTAGTTTAAGTATTGATCTCCCTTATATAGATCTCAAAAAGTTCACATGTACCTCTTTTTTAGCAGTAACTCAACTCCGCGTATCTAAGTATATAATTATAAACATCTCTAACTAAATCATGCATGTATTTAAAGTCTGAGAACACCTTGTAAAACATCTCTAACTAAATCATACATTACTTATTGCACGCTTTCCAAAAGTGTCCAAACTTGCCTTATGACAAAATAGACCTACGTCGTCAACTGAAAATAAATGTATTATAAGACAATAACTAAGGATAGTATGTCTACTGGTGGCCTATATAGTCTGATGCACATAAGAATAGCAAGAAGAAAATCTTAGACATTATCAACTTGTCGACATTCAAAAACTACTTTCTATCTAGCGATCATGTCAAACATAGATTCTACACGCTAACCAATTATGCTAAAAAGAGCACTCTTCAAAAAATGTTCTTGTTAGCAAAATGATTAAGACACATATTCAGAATCGGGATGTGATGATCTTTTGAGCCTCATTCAAAATCAGAGTTCATATTGCAAAGGCTGACAAGATGCGATCCAGGCATATCGAAGATTGAGGCCACCAAAGTGTATGATATAACGTCTACTACTTAATACAACCTTAAGCCACCGATCCACCTCCCATCGAATGTCCTAAAGAGTCTTCTTACCACCATATGGCGGTCGAAAATACTTATTTTTACAAATATTCGATTTAGGACCTAAAGTTGAACCATTCGTTAATTGATGACAAGTACATCGGCCACCTCCTTTGCGTCCATGATAACATCCTATCATCAAGATACCATCATAGATAAGGGATGTATAAAGTAGGACTGAGTTGGTATGGAATTGACTGAATTCTTTCGGGAACACGAGAAGAAGCTTGCAATTGTCCATGTATAAGAGATGCATAAAGTAGGATTGAGTTGATACGGAATTGACTGAATTCTTTTCGGAAACATAGTCTGATTATGGTTTTCTTACCTTTGGATAGCAGTAATGAAACTATGACTAAAAAGTATATTAAGATTGAGAAGTGAGTTGTTAATACCAATATTAACTGTCGGAGTAATTATAACATACAAAATAGGTTATCAAGTATTAATAAAGTATATATGTAAGTACTAAACAATACTTAACACATATTTGTCAAATATTTAATTAATAGTGAAATATATTATGAAGGTATATCTTTGTGTGTATGTTTACATATTATTGTGTTTTTCTATATAATTACATAGGAATCATTAATACTCGTTTAAATTAAGTTTATCACCATAATAGAGATTTTTGTTAGGAAGAAAATACAAACATATGTTTAGTTTTATATGCATATATCTATACATGTGTATATGTGTGCATACATCATTTAATAAGAATTTGCCAGAAATTTTATATACAATCATTTTGATGTAGTATATATGTGTAGCGCTATGTGTATGCAAACCAAATATTTTCCACATATCACGGTCTCTTAATGTATACAAGGACCACTTTTATTTGTAATTTTGTATCTTATATATTATAAACATATATTAATGTCAACGGGACTAACTAGCACCCTCATACAAATATTATGGAAGGGAATCATATATACAAAGTGTATTATAGAGGAAAATGGCCACCAATAGTTGTCATTTCCTCTATGTAGGGTTGATTTTAATTTATTACTGAGGTAGTAACCTACGACAATAAGACCACACCACCCACCAACATTTATGATGCCTTCATATTTGTAGAAAATCTTATTTCCATGTACTTGTTGGTACTTTAGCTACTTAGCCTCTTTTGTCACTCCCATAGACGTACACAAATTTTGTGGGATGTTGGCCCATAAGTCATCCAATAGGTAATTATATGTCATTCATCCCTCATATATTTTACCCAACTTTTCTTCAATAAGTTCCAAATTCATATAAATCATATCCTTTGAGCCACCTACATTATTAAAAATAAGGTTACAACTTTTAACACAAAATAATTCACTTCCGTCAAGATTCATTTCCATCCATTTACATCGCAAACAATTTCATTGATGATTATTAAAATAGTTCTATTAAAAGAACAAGCAACTTTTACTTTTTACAAGTTTACTGGCATAATGATTATTAATACAAATCAGAAAAAGTAAGGAGTGGGTAGATAAGTATAACAATTATTGTTCACATGTATGTTAATTTTAGTGAAAAGTACATAATATTTTCATTCACATGACTTGGACAATCTTTAGTTAGTAATGTAAGCATTGCCCCTTAGACTCTTTGCTTGCCTCTTGGCAAAATTACATTCCATATTGAGTAAATTAATGACAAACTATAGGAAATTCCTTATAGGTGGAACCTTATTTTGTTAGTGAAGGTATTGGCATCATTCATTCCTACATGTGGATAAAGTGAGCTAGCTTTTTATCAAAAACATGGAACTCGACTTTATTGCTTTTCAATGACAATGTGTTGAAGGAAATATGAGAAAAAGGAGAACTATACAAGTCTGCACATAAAGAATAGATACCCACTATTGAAAATAAGAGATCTCACAATTTATAGAATGCTAAATTCTTTTTTGTTGCATACTCTTTGCCTTTGAGAATTCTTATATTACTTTCTTTCATAATATTGCTAAAAATGGAAAGAGAGAGAAGTGGATCCTATGAGAACTAAAAAAATCCAAGTTGTCCTTGTGTTTGGGAATCATGAGAAATTACTTATCATTAACTATTGTATCCCAAGTAAACAAATATTATGAGAAGGCTAAAGTGATATGAAAGGTTTGTCTCATCTTTTGTATTACACAAAAATCATCTAAAGACAATATGAAGACCCCTTGATGGTAGAACATCAATTGTTAAAGGTATGTTTTGGCATATGTTCCATTAATGTAGGATGTATTTTCTAGGAAAAGAGAAGATCCAAAGACACTTTGCGAAATAAGGGTAATCACCAGAGGTGTAGATAAAAAGAATAACATCTCTTATTCTCATAACATGAATTCTACTAAAGTGGACAACATTTAAGTCACCCAAGGGAGAAGTAATATGGTGAAATTGAAGTGAGAAACATTACATATTGAATCTTAAATCTATGAGGAGAAATGTTAAATAATGAAACTATCTTTAGAAGTTCCATTATTTAACATATTGAGAGAAGCGGAATTGGAGGCAAGCTTAACTATATAAGAATAGTAAAAACCGTAAGGGTCTTTTGAGAGAAAAGTTGTAAAGAAGTGAAACCACTTCCTTACTAAAAATATGAACAATAAAACCTCCAGTCCAAACACACTCAAAAGTTATGATGGAGTGGGTGTAAAATTTTCAAATCTTTATTTAATGGTAATCAAAAGACCAAAGTATAGCAGCGGAAGAAAATATTTGACTATTCAATTATAAAACAAAGGGTTACAAACTTAAACTTACATCATAAGGATCCATGTAGAGGGAATCTAATCCACCTCAAGATTGTCTCCAAGCTTCATCATCACAAACTAAGTCCAGGTCAACACGTCTTGTCATCCAAGTACTCCACCTAGGGTTGGAAGCATACCCCAGCAAAAGAGAAACAAAAAGGAAACATCAGCAAAGGCTGGTATGTGCATACTAGAAAGGTAAATTGAGCGATATAAAGAAATAAGGACACCAAATAAATGGAAGGCTTCCCATAGAAAAGATAAGTACCACCCAAACAGGTATCAAGAGAAAGATCACAACAAAAGGGATACTTGTCAAAAAAACAACATATAAAAGGATTGTGCCATAAATAAATCCACTACCATGGTGGGAAACAAAGCACAAGTAGGGCACACACCCCAAAATCAATATCCTGCATGCATGTGAGATAACCATAGCCCTAGAACAATATAAATAACAAAGGCGGCCAAGAATCACACATCTTGAACCTGGTGGGACATGGGCCAAGAATCACACATCTTGCCCTGGCATGGGGAATCACACATCCACCATCCAAATATATATATATATATATATATATATATATATATATATATATATATATATATAACATGGGCCAGGAATCACACATCCTGCCCGGGTATGGGGAATCACACATCCTCCATCCCAAAGATATCATAATGTTGCCATGTTGCATAATGAGACAAAACCAATGAAATTATACTACTCTAGTGCTACTGAATCACATAGCATGTTAAATGTGGAGGCAAGTAGAGAAGTATAGTCAGGATTATCAAGATTTCCATCACACAATGGACAACTCAAACATATAAGAAAATCCACTTCAAAGTGGGCATATATCAATAAGTAAAATCCACATCACAGTGGGTATATACCATCAAAAGTCCAACTTGCACCAAGGCAACAAGATAAGATTCCAAGAGAATATGAATGATCACAAGATCAATAATAAAATAAGATACTTCACATGATGCATGATTTCAAAAGATAAGAGTAATGTGTATAGGCTATTGTCCATAGGATCAAGAGTAAGACAAAAATAGGATAATTGCTCAAGAAGAATAATCGGAGATGCAAACATACCTCAACTTCAGAGTCAAATGATCCAAAGCCACTTCTAGGTCCAAGCCTAGGCTTCCAAAACACCTATTTAGCATATATGTGAAATTAGGGTTAGGTTTTATATTGATTTCATAAACCCTAAAAACAACTTTTTATTAATATATGAATTATGTTTCCAAAATGATTCCATATTTTAGATTATATTTTCTTGAGTTCAAAACATATTTTATTATATTTTTCTGACTTATAAATTATTAGTTATGAATTATACAAGTTATTATCTTATTTAATTAGATCCATTAAATCACCCTCTTAAAACATCAGATTCAGGCGATGAAACCAACACCATAAGAAAGCTTGCATTTTTTTGAATCCAACGACTATTTTTCCATATTTTTCTGATGAGCAGATTATTAGTTATAGATTTTATAAAATTAACCAATAGGAAACTTCAGAAAAGCCAACTCAGCAAATCAAGGGCGAGAAACAAAGAGAGAGGGTCGGGCCCAACCTGACATGGCCCAACCAGAAACTGACAAAGCGTCTGAGTCAGTGCCAACAAAGCCGGGTCAAACCAAGGTCATGCGCGCAGAACAGATGAGGTTACCATCGATTAAAAGACCAAAATGCCCCTGGACGAGAAACACAGTGAGAGCAGTAAAGCAGGAGGGTAAAGACGTAAAACGGATATGTATCATCTTCTTCGCAAGAAAAAAAACAAAAGGGACACTACAGGTCCAATCTGAAGGTCAATCTCTCCCACCACTGCGGATCACATGAAACAAAACCCTTAGTCATCCTCCTAAGGTCAAAACAAACTCAACCACCCCAAACTCGAGCTGGGTGGTGGCCGGATGCAGGAAAACACCACTGCAACCATGGGCCAACAGATACCAACTTGAAAGGGGGAAAACTGGGTATGTACATGCTGTTGGAATTGGGCATTGGCAGCGCCACAAAGATCCATACAGAAACCGAGTAGATGATTAGTAGGCCAAGCCAGGGTCGAAGAGTCCAGCTGCACGGTGACGAAGTACCGTTCTCCGGCAGCGGCAGGTGGATTCTAGGCCGAACAGATCATGACAGGGGGAATCAAGGCCAGCACCAAGGAAAGATCCCCGGTGGTGCATAGAAGGTTAGGGACCACTTTCCTGGTGGTTCGAAGGTCCTAAAGGGCGAGGAGAGGCGAAGAAGAAGAGGAACAGGGGAAGGAACAGAGAGGGTCCGATGGCAGGTGTGAAATAGAGAATTATTCACGGAACCAAAACTTATATAGTTGTCAACGATGTGGAAAGGCTAGGGGAAACTAGACGCGAAGAAATCAGAGAAGAACAAGGAAAGAAAAGAGAAGGAATCGCGAGAAGAAATCGAGGGAAAAAGGAACAGGTTCAAACGGGAAACAAAATCGTGAGAAGAGGGAAAGCGGAGAAAGGAGAAGAAACAGATGCCGCTCGATCAAAATCCATAGGTCAGAATTGAACTCGAGATATCTAAAATAGGAAAGCAAGCGTGACAAATCAAATTCCAAATCAAAATCGAATAAAGTGTGATTGCCATAATTTCTTATTTTCTCTCTCTTCATTTAAGGGTGCAAACAAAACCCAAATTAGATGAGATTTTGCACAGAGGTGAATTAAGGAATGTAGATTCCGATTATGCAATTATATTTTCCTTTTGAGAACATTTAATGTATTAAATAAATCAAATCATATTTTCTCTTTCCTCCTTTATTAATGGCATTAAGATTATCCAAATTATATGAAACTTGACACACAAGTTATAATTAATGTGTTGGATACGAATTTTCCATCAATTTCACATATTGGAGTTGTTTGAGTAATTAATTAATATTTTGAAGGTTCTACATACTTTCTCTCTCCTGATTTCACCTTTTAAGCAAACTTTCTCCAAATTGGATGAAAATTCACCCAAAGACTATATTTATTATGTAGATCACGAATATAACATTATTTTCCTCTTTTGAAGTCAATTATTATATTTATTTATTAATTACACGTTTTAGGTAATTTCTCTCACTTATCATATTATTTCAAGGTAGTCCAAATTAAATGAAAATTGATACGTAAGCTTATTTTGATGTGTAGATTACGAATTTGGAGTTTATTTCCACTTTTAAGAATTTCTTACATGAGTTTTGTCATCTGGCCCATTAGAGGCCCATTAACCACATTATGCATGTAATTAAGTTATTTATCATCTTATTATCACCAAATAAATTATATGAAATATTACATTATTCATGCATTAGATTATTAGGATCATTCTAACCTCAACCTTGTTTGGTCAAACCAAAAAGGATCAAAGTTCTAGGGTAGGGTTCAAGATTCGGTATGTTACAAAAGTATTCTCTTCATTGCCAATTAGGAAGGAGAAAATCCATTTAATAGAGTCCTTGAGTTGAGTAGATGTTTCTAGACTAAAGAATCTATGTAATATCACTTATAGGTCCAATAGGAATCACTCTCTAAGTACCTGTGATGGATCCGCATAACCCACAAAGATTTTCTACATGATACAATCTTCAAAACATTCTTAAATAGTACAATGAATCACTTCATTTACACACTCTAATACACCTTTAGACTTAGGAGAACATGCCACATCCCGAGATATAGAGTGAACCTTCTTGTTTAGATCCACACCCCTAAGATAGTATATTCATACTATATTGGTATCGACATACTTTTTGGTAAGGGGAATGAAACTTAAGAAATGAAAGTATAAGGAAGAGAGAATCAATTTAATTAATTCCAAAATACCAGTAGTAGAGATTAAACATACTTTCCACCCTTCTAACATGGTTTTTATTTTATCCATGATGGGGGAGCACAAAGAGTTTCTAATTCTTTCAGTCAACCAAGGAAGACCTAAACATATAGTAGGCAATACACGTCTAAGAATATTCAAGATATTAGCAATATGATCTCCATCAACCTCTACACTATAGTTGATGATACTTTTCATCTCTCTTATATTGATACTAGAACCAACTCCAATTAACCATGACACCTTTAATGTTGGAAGAACTCTTATCATGATTATTAGAGAAGATAAGAACGTCATCTACAAAGAAATTATGAGAACGGATAGACTTTTGAGGATTTGAGAGGAGAAACATGACTCTTTGATTCACCTCTTTGAATAAACCATTACACCCCTCCATTGCAAGAACAAAAATATAAGGATCAGTGGGGTATCTATGCCTAATACCTCTTTGGGCTTTAAAAGAATCAAAGCATTCACCATTAGTCAAGACTTGGATAGTAATAGTAGAGAAAATTTGAGTTATTTAATTTAACCAAACAAGGGGGGTGTCATCTTGGAAATGATAGAGAAAATATAATGCCATTCAATAGATTAATCTGGTTTATCAAGTCAACTTGAACACATGACTATTTTTCCCTACTTTCTTCTTAAAATTTCCAATTAGTTCATTTTCCAAAAGGATCAAATTATTGATGCTCCTTCCTTTCATAGAATCATGTTGAGTTGTAGTTAGTAGGATGGATGGATAAACCAAAATCTATTAGAAAAAAATTATGAAATGATACTATAAAAGAAGTTAAAAAGAGAAATGGACCTCAATTCCTTGATGAGAAATTTTTTTCATTCTAGTGATGAGAGTAATGAAAGTGATATGTAATTTTTTTTCTTCAGTTCCTCATTGCTAGAGATTATGTTGAGAACTACTTTGCAGACATCATCACTAGTATAGGCCAACTGTGACACCCTGCCATCACACAGACAACAAGATGACACGCAAAAACCTGCAGAAACACCATAAACCACATATTACTAAAAACACGGGTTAATTAAAACCAATTTCAGAGAGCATACATAAGATAACTTTTGCATCCAGATCATGCAGAGAAATATGTTATATAAATATTACAAGCCTTGATATATGTTCACATCTTATCGGAACCAGCTGTATTGTCAGCACCAGAGTTCATCACCTGTTTATACATACATAACGGGCCACGTAAGGCCAGCAACATGATATACAAAATTACAATAGCTAGTCATCGTGAAACGTCGTCAAACACCTCTGAGGACATGAGAGTATAGGGATGACTCTAGGACTCTACTACAAAACCATCAAAACAGTAGCATGTGCATCTCTTGCCTTCTACTGCTCTTCTTGCTGCTTGGCCGCAACCTCGCGAATACCACCAAATCTAGCGTGATCACCTAAAAAGGGTGTAAACCAGCAGGGTGAGACACACAGTCCCAGCGAGAAACATAACTCCCCGCCGAAACTATAAAACTTCAGAAGGTTTAAAGTAGATAAAGCAGATAGCTGGTAAAGACATATATAATAAGAGCAGCATACTAAGCAAGGCTATTATTACCATCAATCTTACCAAGATATCCAGGAGGCATATAACCAAGTATTTCTTTATGGAACATGATTGACAAGATAAGCTTTATAAGAACTTATCACAAAATATAAGGATCGTACACATAACTGCAAGGTATAACTAGATCAGCTATATAAGCGAGGCCTCAATCAATGTTCCGTGTTTTGCTCTAAGAAGTATATACTATTCGGTTGGATTATGTTTTGTTATGCCCTAAGGAAGTGAGTTGTCCCTGCTCAAATCCAACCTTTGGTTGCGAAGCCCAAAAACCAGTGCCATACAAGGTTAATGGGAGAGTCAGACTCCATGACCTCACCTCCTCATGGTCAGTGCATGAAAACCAAAGCAGGACCGCAATCTCATGCTTATATGGCCTCAACCTTAGGGTCAGCTTCGCAAGCTACCCATATCTCTAGCTCACCTTGGCATAGGTGCTAGTATCCTTTTGAGCCACGAGCCTGATCACTGTGCTCTGGAGCCATGAACGCATTCATGCTCTAACTCATTGAGTCATGGGCATGTTCACCATGCTCCATATATCTCGAGTCTACAACCGCAGTTGTACTCTAATCCTCCTATTTTCAGCTAGGAGAAAACCCCACATATTCAAGAATATGCGCTCCAGGTAATCGCACAGGATAAACCTATTTCACCATCACCAAATCTGACGATGATGGATCTATGTCCAGGGCAAAGTACATAATATGTTCCACTATAATTAATTAGTATATTTTAAGTGAGTTGTTGAGGCAACCAAGTTGTAAAACATAAACACCATTGAGCTACATTAATACTGTTATTATCGCACCATCTTGGGATCTCAATCCCTCCTCACAGATTGCTACTGCCTCTCAAGGCATCAACATCCTGGGATAGCAATCCCTTATCTCATCATCAGAGGATAACACCTCAACTAGGCACTCAGCCTTTATCAGGTCCTCAGACCTATCTCATCATACTGGTGATGCATGTCATCAACAAGGATTATAACCATTTAGTGTTATTCAAAGCACATATACCTCATATCTCTTACCTCGCTATGAATCCATCTTATACACCTGCATGGTTAGTATGCATATCCAGAGAGAGATAAATTAAAATCACCGGACATAACTCTTACTGATTATCATGTCATTAGGGTTTGCAATTACTCATGTCATGATCAAGACTATGTGTGGCATACTATATCAATTACATTACTGTTATCAAATCATGGTCATCCATCTATGCTTTTCATCATATGATCTTAATTGGTATCATCTTTAAGCATCAAACATACCACTGGTTTACAAACCATTATTCATATTTCATTATCAACAACGATGTGATTACATGATAAAGGATCACTAGCTAGGTCTTCCGAGTTGGTCATAACCTTCACCAAAAGTGCCCACTACCCTCACTAGAAATGTGACGGGTAGGGCAACCCTCACTATAGGTAGTATCGGGCAGGATAACTACTCCACCAAGGCTCTATCGACTAGGGCATCCAACCCTAAGGTGTTATGCCGCCATATCTTCCATCATCATGTTGCGCACTTAAGCATAGAGGGTGACGAGCAGACCAACACCCAGGGTATTGTGCAAACTGGTTCAAGAACTATGTCGTGCAGCCAGGTGTTAAGGGATGTGTCGGGCATCACAACTACCCAACGGCCAAGAACTCTATCGCCCATCTAAGGTTAGGGTTGCATGTCGGGCAGCCCACATCACTTCATCAGCTAAGGGTCATATCGACTAGGAGCATGGCGCCCAAGACCAACCCTAATGCCCAACCAACACACCATAACATCCAAGACATCATGTCATCCAAGGCACCCTATCATTCATGGGAAAGGTGGCCACTAAGGCACCATAAGGAATCATGTCGCCCAACTAACACCAACACACCATATCGGTCACCACAAGGTACTCACAAGAGCCACCACTCAATCCATGTTGGGCAAGAACCCGACCCAACATGTATCGCCCAATACTCCAAATAGATATATCAACTAGGCACTCTATCGGCCAAGGGGGAAACAACTACTAGGTCAAAGGATCATCTAGATCAAGGCATATCGCTCAAGCTCATCATCAAGGTCAAAAGAGCCATATCAGGCACAAAGCCAACCAAACACATCATATCGGCCAAGATCAAAACCCTAGACTAAGGGAGGTGTGTCGGGCAGCACTACTACAAGGTGTATCGTGCAAGGCACCAAGCTCATCCTGACAAGGTCATCATCAACCTCAAGATCACCATCATCATAACCCTAAAAGATCAAGAGGATTGGCTCACCTCTCAACAACCAAGAGAGAGGGGTCTTGCACGACCTCCATCACCAATCGGGCAACATGATGGATCATTTCCATATCGGCCAAGGTCTCAACCACTACTAGGTCAACACTCAACCAAGGTTCACCTCTCAAATCCATGGTGAGAGAAGAGTGTTTTTCAAGCAACTAGAGTATAGACTCACCTCTCAGCAACCAAGTGAGAGGGATGTTACCTATATCACTAGAGACGAACTCACTTCTCAAGACCAAAGGAGAGAAAGGGGTATTGCCCCAAAGAAAACCCTACTCCATAGGTTCAGCCAACAAGGTCAAAGCACATCCAACACATCCATTATAGCAACAAGATCATAAATCAAGATCAAAGGTGCAAACTAGAGCAAGAAACACATCTAACAACATGCATGGCCGATCATGATCATATGTGAACATGCAACATAAAAGAAGGTAGTATAGTTAGGGTTAGAAGTTATGTAACCCACCTTAAGCAAGCTCCTCAAGCTCCAAAGCTCCTAGCTTTAAGCTCAAGCACTACCACAAGAGGAAGAAGGAGAATCCAAGGAGAAGGATCGGCCACCAATCTTAGCTCCTCCAAGGGTATCGGCCACCAAGGTTGCAAAGGAGATGTGTCGTTCAGAAAGGAAGAGGGGAAACTAAGGAACTAAAGGGATCCTAAGCAAGAGAAAGGAGATACATATATAGAAGAGGGTGGAGGAGAAAACAAGGCAATGCGTCGCCCACCTAGGGACACTTGTCCATGGGCAATGCCACCATCTCATCCTACCTCATACATGTGTCTAAGGCAATTTCCACATGCAAGCATCATGCACCAAGTGTCCACTAGAGTGGTGACACAAACGAAGCTAAGAGTCAAAGATGGTCCATGGTCGACACACCTCACTCCCTTGCCCGACTCAACCCCATGGGAGACACACCCATGGCCGACACCAAGCTCTCTTACCTGATACAGGGTCCAACAAGGCAGAGCAAGGCCCAAACAAGGCGAAACAAAGCCCAAAAAAGCTCAACAAAGCCCAAGGCAACTCAAGTAATGAGCCCAACCCCTCCTCTCAACTCCAGAGGAAGCAAGGAGAGAGAAAACATCTCTCAAGGTGACAAACTTGCTCATCAACCCTATACTTAGGTTATTTGCAAGTAGCACCTCCAACTCTCAACAAAGCACAAACAAACCCTAATCACCACTAAAGGTGATTAGCAAGCAACTAAACACCAGGGTTAGGCAAAGCAAATAGGATAAGCCCAAAATGGAGGTCAGGGTCCTTACACCAACATACTTAATAAAGTTGGCCATTAAACCATTTGAGTTGGGGCTCTTATCTCGATTAGCTTCTATAATATCTAGATCAATCTCCTTTCTTATGACATGCCTACAGAGGTCATATTTGAGATATATAGAGATAAGGAATAGAAATATTATCATTTCCATTCTACTCAATATATTAAATGTTTTGAAGAGATTTGCATAATATGAATGATGTGTTTCTTGATATCTTTATTACAATACATCATAAGACCATCGTTATCTTGATACCTCTTATTGATTGAGTGGATGAATAGATGTGTATGGAGTTATGATCACTAATATAGAGCCACTAAACATGAGATTTATCTCTTAGGACAAACTTTTCAATGCAACATTCTACAGTTCTTCATCTCTTTTAGCTACAATAAGATCCCTCAATGAATGTGTAGATGAATTAAGATCACTATGTATAGAGTTTTCTTTATTAAACCTCTTTATTAGCAACACTATCAGAGTCATCTCCAAAATAACTTGATTCCATGCAATAATACTCACCTTCAATGCTCTCAACTTCATGTAGACTTTATATATAGGGTTACCACTAAAATATTCAGACCATTCTTTCTCCACCACATGTAGGAATTCATTATTCCTAGTCTATGAATTTTCAAAATAAAAGGAATGCTTCCTCCTTTTATTTGAAAGACCACCATCAATGTGGAATTCCATGTGGTCCCTCTAGATACCCAAAACAAATTTGACCCATAGAGAAGGAAAAAGGCTTACAGAATCGATTTTGGTCAAAACTATATCAATCCTAGATAGAGTGAATTAGTTTGATGTTTTCTTATTATCACAAGTAACATGGGCTCCCTTTGAATTTATTTCCACTAAATATGTAAGAATAATGACACAGATAAACTATACATCATATTGGCTTGAGGGTTTGATCCATCCATTCTCTCTAAATTAATCATGACAAAATTGTTGGTGTGTATGCCTAGAGAGACAATCATGTGATGATTGTAATGGAATTACTTGTAAAAATGATTTGATTATTAATAAAAGGCAAGCTTCCAATTTATTTTGTTTAATTTAGTTATGAGATAATGATATAACATTATAAATGTCTATAGAATAATATTACTCAATGATGTATGTCTTCAAGTATTTGAATTGGAAGAAATGAGATCATACATATGTTAATAGTAAATATGTATATTCTCATTATGTCTAGCATTAGTTGTTATTGTTGAAGGTTGATAGACAACAATATCACATAAGATCATAGCATGGGTTGGTTGATGACATAATCTCATTTGCCATGATATGACAATATCAAACCAATCACACAAATACATGTTAGAGAACAATGTATCGGATAGACCCACCATGAACGTGACACATGGAAGCCATCATAATGGAATTCATAGTCATCTCTCACAGTGATGGTGGTGGTTGTGGTTCTTAGACCTAAAATCAATGCACTCATCACATATCCTTGGGTACACTTTGACATCATCTAACACAATCTTGAAACATGGGTTGTTATAACAGTGATGACTGGGTGGATTTGACATATGGGGATTGACTGTGAGTGATATATATGGGATTTGTCCCTCCTACTGGAGTGTGATGTCCTTGGCCTCTTGATAAGTGAGATTGAGAAAAGCATGACCATGCACATGTGAGTCAATATGTGATATTGAGCTTACATATATCTCAGAAAACATGCTCTTGGTTTGAGAAACAAGATTGAGTAATGATGAGGGTAACTGCTCCATGCCTCTAGTTCAATCTGGATATCAGTGACAAAGGAATTATACAAACATTGCAACACCATAAACAAATTGTAGGTTGAAGTTGTTCCCCAACTTTCCATTTACTTGGGTAGCATTGATGTGCTACTAGGGACCACTCATTTTTTGTGATTTCATAAGTTGTTATGGACATTCACTGCCAACATAATATGGGACCTATAGGGTCACACACATAGGTCTTGACCTAGAAGAGGAGTTTAGATATTGAATTACATTTGAATTAAGTACTAAAGTGTTTAACTACTTGATTGATGCAATAAATAGACTGAAAACACTACCAAACACCCATCTCAAGTGTTGAGACAACCATCTAGAGTGTCAAACGGCCGTCTCAAGTGTTGAGACAGGCATCTAGGGAATCATGCTTGTTTTGAGTTGAAATTTACTTAGGAAGTGAACCTACCAAAGGGACCATCTTGACTCGGTCACCATATGACCATCTAGGTGACCGAGATGACCGTCTCACATAGGATAGATGGTCCAGTTTGGCCGTGTGAAGGTTTTAGATATTTCCTGATTCATTTGAGTTGCACATTACTTGTAGCGCAAGGAAATTGATATGGGATATTAATTGAAAATGAATTGTCAATTTCATGTACAACTGAGAAACATGCAAATGGTCGTCTGGATTGTGCCAAACGACCGTCTGGGATGCCAGATGACTATCTGGGTTGTTGCAGTTTACAAAAATTCTAAAATTTTTGTGAAAATTTGAGATCTTTCGGTCCCTTCCACCCCCACAGAGAATGGGAACCAAGACCCAAACCCCGCCAATAAATAGAGGGGGTACTGGGGCTTCTCATAGCATAACATAGATAGTTGAAAAGTAGTTGCTCTAACAAATGTTGTCCTCTCTGATTGTGGTAACCATGAGAGACCGAGCAAGTTCTACCTGACTAGGGGGGACCAACAAGGGAAAGAGCAATTGAGATCATTGTCGTGGGAGAGCAAGTTAGTGACTAGTACAGCAGTAAGATGGAAGACTCCTTCTTGATCATTCTAGAAGGACAACATGAATTCTAGGTAGTCCATGTGGACTACCATAGGGGAGGGAGGCCGTTTTCCACCACTTGGAGGATAATGTCAACTAGTATTCCATGACAAGAGGAGTTGCTAAAGAAAAATGTTATTTGTGGTTGTTGTTTGTGGTATAGACCAGGAGGCGCATCAGTCAGACGTGTCCCAGTGCAACTATGATTCAAAAGTTGTACATCTACAATGATGAGTATTGTCGTTGCTCCTGGACTAGGTAAATCCCATAAACCATCCTTCATGCATTATAGTTATTGATGTGATCTGTTATTTATAGGAATATGGTAGAATTTTTTTTATTTCTACTCTGTTGCCATATTTCCCTATAGTGGTATCAAAGTCAATGTCAATTTACTATATTACGCGATAATAGATATGATCATATTTTTATTTTTTTCATTCTATTATTACATGTGATGCGAATAATATATTGTCAAATGCAATACCACAATAATCCCAAACTTATATATATATATATATATATATATACATACATATATATATGCAATTTACATGTCTCTCCCTAAAAGTGTTCTTGATAGTGGATGTGTAGCATGGTTATGGACAACAACCCCTAAATTATGTGCATGATTATATGGTTGGTTTGCCCATTTATCTCTATCGGTGTACCGAGCCTCTATCTTATCTTACCCAGGTAAATTTAATTCTTTCCTACCCTTACTCCCCTCAAATGTAACTTGAGGTTTCTCAATAATTATGTAAAAGTAGGATAGTTTACTTTCCATTATGAAGAAGATGAAGATGTCCCAATGATGAGCTAAAGGACTATGGAGGATATGGTGGATAAGATGAACTGATCACATGGTGGACCTGAATGATCTGTTGGAGGAGCCAACAGATGGTGGACAAATGGAACCAGACGACAGGTGAGATGACATAACAACCAACCAAGAGGTGAGCTGATTGGTTTAAGGGTTGAACTGATCAACCAAGATTGGAAAACACGTATCTTCATAAACAACAAATTTTTGCATGTGATGTAGACCTAGATGATGTAATTCCTTGTAGCTCCTAGGGATTACCTTAGGACCAACCATAATCATCACTTTTCATTTATTGCATGTTTTTTGTGGGATATAGCATATATATGATATGTACTATATATGTGGTGATTGGTTAAAATATATGTATTTATACAAACTCCCTCAACTAAAATACCAAGTCATAGATGTATTCCAAAAGAGGCACATATGAAAAGCTTGATCGACTTAGTGTAGGTTTCTCCTTCGCGGGGTGCACCCTCTATCTCGTGGAAGTGTAATGGTAATAATGTAGGTTCTAACTCTACAACATGCATTATTATCGTGTCAGCTTTTGGGTCAGGCTTGATGAGTGATTCTCATAGCATTTGCACCCAGAAGCATACAAATGATTATGGCAAGGGGTTGCACATATCATCTATCTAGAATTGCATCTGATGCAATTGGTAAGAGTTTCCTACCTTGATGGTTGATTGTGTTTGCGGTGTTGATCATGCCATAGTTGAATTATCTTGGATCTGGCCCACTAGAGTATTGTATGCTACAATATTCTGAATGATATTGTGGGCTATCAATTTGAATAAAATAGTGGGCATGATAATAATTAAAGACCTAATTCATATTGTCAAAATTTTTAAATCAAATCAAATCAAATTGTTTTGTGACAATGTAAGTTTTCTCTTATAGAATCAAATGACAAACAAATCTGATTTGTGATTGGTCCTAAAGAAGGACAAACTTGGCAGGAGAAATTTCCATGACAGATTTTGGACTTTGAGACGGATTCTCCATGAAGAGTGTAAACTCTACGTCCTTGACAAATGAGTTCCATAAATACTTTCTCCTGATGCACCTATGGAACAAGTGGATGCTTACTGGAAGCATGTCAATGATGCCCTTAAGATAAAGTACCTTATGCTTAGTTGCATGAACCATGATTTGCATGAGCAATGTGAAAACATGAGTGTTCTTGAGATGGTAGAAAATCTTAAGAAAGTGAAACTCAGTCTTACAAAGCAAGAAAGGGACGGTATCCTGAAGGTGGTGCTTGAGTCAAAGCTGACAGAGGGAATCTAAGTAGAAGAACATGTGCTCAATATGATTGGACATGTGTATCATCTTGAAGAACTGGGATTCAACTTGATCTAAGAGTTTGCCACTGATATGGTTCTAAAGACTATGTCATAATCATATAGCCATTTTATTGCATATTATCATGTGAATAATATTACTGGACAGATGTTATACTTGCTTGCCATGTTGATTCGTGTTGAAGTAAAATTGAAGTAGGACAAGCCTGTGATGGTGACCAGCGTAGCTGAGTCCAAGGATCAAAGAAAGATCGAGAATTATTTTGAGGTCGCGCCTAAATCCAAATGTTCAAAACTCAAGATAAGGAGAAATAGAAGTACAAGTTGAGCTCATCCTTTCTACTTGAAGTCATTCAAGAAGAAGAAGATGGGGATGGGGATCTCCACTTCAGGCATATACACTATTGAGATAAATATATCTACTTCATCGTCATGGGTACTAGATATCAGATGTGGATCTCACATATGCTCTCATATGTAGGATCTAAAAGGAAGTAGGAGTTTGGGAAAAGGCATGGTGGAGCTGCGAGTTGCTAATGGAGCAAGAGCTGCGGCCAACACAGTTGGAACATACAATGTATATCTACCCACAAGGCTTGTAATAAAGTTAAATAACTTCTATTATGTACCTACTATAAATAGAAACATCAATTATGTATCTTGTATGGACAAGGATGAATTTGAATTCCATATTAAAAATGGTCGATGTTTTATTCAAAAGATGGGATCTTTTATGGAAGTGCCCCAGTGTCTTATAGTCTATACTTGATAGATCTAAATATAGATGTACATAATATTAATACCAAAAGACTAAAACTCAACAACTCAAACAAAACATACCTTTGGTATTTTCATCTAGAGCACATAAATGAGAATCACATATCTAGACTCCATAAGGATGGTTATCTGGTCTCTTTATTTTGAATCAATAGAGAAATGTGAATCTTGTTTGATGGGCAAGATGGCTAAGACCCCTTTCACTGGTAACAATGGGAGGGCTAGTGATCTATTAGAACTAATACATACTAATGTGTGTGGACCTTTTAGAACAACTCCTACAAGTGGGTATCAGTACTTCATAACCTTCAATGATGGCTTCAGTGGGTATGGCTATGTTTATTTAATGAAACATGAGTCATAAATGCTTGAAATTTCAAGGAGTTTAAGAATGAAGTACATAACCAACTTGCTAAAAGTATTAAGGCACTCTATTTAGATCGAGGTTGAGAATATTTAAACCAAGAGTTTGTGGACCTTCTTAGAACCCATGGGATTGTATCCCAGTAGACTCCACCTGGAACACCACAACATAACAGGGTATCAAAAAGAAGGAATCTCACATTACTGGACATTGTCTGATTGATGATGAGTTTATTTGATGTTCCGACTACCTTCTAGGGTTTTTCTCTACAAACCGTCGAATTTACACTACACCGAGTACCATCTAAAACGGTTCAAAAGACACCATATGAGATATGGAATGGGAAACATCCCAATATGTCTTTTATGAGGATTTCGAGTTGTGAAGCTTATGTCAAGAAAATGTTTCCTGAAAAGCTTGGCCCACAATTCGATAAATATTATTTTGTTGGATATCCTAAAGAAGAAAGAGATAATACTTTTATTCCCAATCTAACAGCAAAGTGCTTATTGCCAGAGATGTTACATTTCTTGAGATGGATTTCATTTCTAAAGGAATCAATGAGGAAAGTAGAGCATGAAGAGGTTCAAGACCAACAAGAAAACATAGAACCAATAGATGAACAAGATGAATAAAGAGAATCACAAGATGTTGTGGAGTCTCGAATTCCTCCAGTTACATAGGAGAGCCACACCTAGGCTCTACCCCTCAAAGTGAAGGGAAACATCAGCAAATGCATCCCATCGGTGGACACTCTGTTTTTCTTGAAGGTCCCCATGTACTACAAGAATTCAGCAACATGAAGATTCAAGTCTTCTATCAGAGTCTCACCAAAAGAGTTTTGCTGGATCATCTGCATAATTGTAGGACTGATAGAGAAATTGTTGGCTCCAATGGTATGATGATCTATGGCTCCACAAATGTTAATGGCCTTCACCATAGAAAATTCTTTGAGTGTACAGTTGTCTTTCATATTTGGCTCTTGATGAGAACCAGGAGAACGTAGTGGTGATGGTGTCAGTGACTATGACTCCTCAAGGTTGGGTGGATCTCCCACTTTTTTCACCCTCTTTAGGCTGCGGAAGGTGAGCTCAATTTTTGAGTCGAGGTAGATGGATGGCTCCAATCCTCTCGGTGAGCGATACATACAATCTACAAGAACAGAGATAAGTGAGAATTCACAAAAACAAAAGAAATCACAAGGCAAAATGTAAAAATGGTGGCTTAGTCTCAAATACTATTTAATTCTTCTAATCTAACTTGATACCATATCTCCCCTATGACGGTGCCAAAAACTTGTTGACTGATTAGAACAATTGAGTTTTACAATTTATATCCCAACTCTTCAATCACCCACAAGTATACGAGATCAATTGTAGTTGAGGTCGAACCACAGAGAGCTACTTGGTTAGGCGCAGGAGAATTAAAGTTTAACAATATAAGTATTTACATAAGTGAGATTAGGTGTGATTAATAATGAAACAAGCACAAACGAACTAAAACTAAATGATTGAAAGCAGATTTTGAAGAATCTTGGAATTAGTATTTCACAACCACACAATTAAACATGTGAAACTACATAATTAGATTTGTTAGCAAACTTGCAAGGAGGTTGCCATCATCAAGCACCTCCTAGTGTCATGAGACAACTATCTTCTTCACATAACACTCCCGTGTATATTATCAGATTCGAACACAACCTTGATCCTCAACGTGCTTCTACCACTCCCTTGGTCAAGAGTATGTTTCCATTAAATCTACTCCCTACTCTGCCATACATTCTCCCAAATAGCATAAGAAAGAATACAACATGCATAGATGGTGGCTAGCCAAACATACAAATAGGAATACACCATAGAATTTTGTGGAGAAACAAGATTACTAACATTATATCATAGAAATGAGTTCACATGAGTAAAAGCGTGGGAGCTATTCTCCCATGCCCAAGAAATAGGGTTCTACTCACACATGGTGAAGAAACACAAACACATAGTAGATTTTTCACCTTTTTCATGATTAGAAGATGAAAAGAACAAGAGAAAACAAAGGCTAAGCTAAAAGAGGAAGAACTCTGGATGGAAGACAAGAATCCACCATTGGAGCCACCTCAACTCAGACTATCTCCTCTCCAAAGAAGGTCAAATAAGAATGGAAGATTTGTTGAACCTTTGGAGAAGGAAATGGAGGCTTCTTTCCCAAGAAACCACCTCCAAGCTCTAAGATCGCCCTCCACTTGCTCTGCAACTTCTTTGTCTTGGAAAGTGTTTCAAATGATCTAGGATAACTGCTCCTAATGACCACCTCTGTATTTAAAATGAGGGGCGATTTCTTTTAAATTATGTAGAAAATTGTGAAAGACACATCGTGTACTTGAGGAGACACATCATGTTGTTCAATGTAAATGGTGACTGAACTGCTCTTCCCGATAAGTACACGATGTGTCTTCGGATGTACACGCCGTGTAGCTGCAACTGGAGCCGACTCTATGGGTGTGGTACATGCTGTGTTCTAATAGCACACATTGTGTACCAACACCTTAATCGATCCAAAATGAATTAATTCATGACGTGTCCTATAGAACACATTGTGTACTCATGCATAGTAACTTTTTTTGCTCTCCAGGACATGCCTTGTCCAAAAGTGGACACGTCGTGTATTCTTTTCTTCAGTCTGGCGATGAAGACTCTGGAGAGTGACATGACGTGTGCTAATTAAGACATTGCATTTCTTTTGTTATAAATCCAAAAGACCCTTGAATCAGATGTAGACGTGATGGGAATCCAATAATGGATGGATCTGGGTTGGATCATCCTCAATTCAGTGTTTTTTGACATGTACCTACGATCAACAACATGCAGCAAGTGAGATAATGAAAAGATGGCAAATTAAGCATGATTAGAGGTTAAATGGAAGGTAAAATGGACTAAATTTGTGTGTGGATGTGTGCAAAAAGTAGATATAGAATGTGCATATCAAATCCCCCTAAGCTTGAACTATTACTTGTCATCAAGAAAAAAGATCACAGAAACATAAATGAAGGAAATGCAAAGGTTATGCATAGATCACATCAGAGGTATTAAATAGTTCCAACCAACCATAATTATAGATTTATATTCATAGCCTTGATTTCAATTCAGACATCCAAGAAAGAATTTTTAAATTAAGTAGCGTAGCAATGCATTGAATGAAACACTCAACAAGACAACACTAAAATGAATTTGGATGACTAAGCTAAACAATTAGTGAGTTTGCAACCAAAAATTTCATCTATTAAGGATGCAAAAGATGAAACCTTAACTAAAGTAAACAATATTCAGTTTTCTCTCCTTAATTTATCAAAAGGTGTAACATTGGATCTGGGATTCCAGCACTCAGCTACTAATTTAGACTTATGCATGCTAGGAGTGACAGTTGGGGCCTCTTACCCTCTTTTTAGAACAAATCACCTAACAGTCGTGGCCAAATCAGATTTATACTAGGTTAGTATGACGTGGGCAGTTTATCCACCTTTTAGGGTGATTAAAGTGTAGTGAACCAAAAAGGATGTGCATGAATTTTGGGTTTCACTTGATTTTTATGGAATAAGATAGTTAGCCAAAATTGCAACAATTAGCCAGATTCCAATCATTTGAAATTAAAAATTGTCACTGAAAAAGTGCTTGAAGAGTCACTAAGGGTTTGACAAGGGTATCCCACATTCTTAGCAGTGTTTCAAGGTTGACATATTCACAGAAATTATTACCATTACATGTGTTGAGCAATCCAGGATATAAAAATTCGAAGTTCAACTAAGAATACAATTCCAAATTTAACACACATTTGTGGTCATATGAATTTCATGTGATATAAGCATACCCTTTTACAAGTTTAACCATCATATATTTCTCACAAGGGAGGACAAGATAGTTTTAGTCATGAAAGGAAAACAATCCATACAAGGGATAAACCTATGATAATACTGAACTTGCCATACAAGAAATAGAAACTAAAACAAAATGACTAAAAGAAAAGATGCAACTACAATACCTACCGGTTGAACCCCTAAATTTGAAATCAGTAGTATCCTCACTATATAAATCAAACCCATGGTGGAGAACAACCAGTTACCTATCATGGATACATCAAAAAGAAGGCCCAACGCCCCCAGAACCAGTCAGGATGATCTAGTTTACCAAGTCGATATCATCTTCTGCGCTTAGAAATCTATTTGATGGATGTGAAGTTTTCTGCGCGTGGAAAGGACATGTTGTGTACTTTCAAAGACACACTGTGTAGATCTCAGTAAGGACCTGACCTCGAGCAAGAGCAAACATCGTGTCCTATGGTGGACACGACGTGTACTTTTTCTAGTACTTTGAATGTTTTTGGATGAAATCCAATTCTGATATTGACATGGCTTGTACAAATAAATACACACTGCATACCTGGAGAATGTATACTTCAATTGATTGAATATATGACGTGTGCAAATAAGACACGTTGTGTATGTTTTCCAATAACTTTTGATGTCCTTGAGTTGGGATGAACACACCGTGTCCAGAAGTGGACATGCCGTGTACTCTTCCACTAGATTTTCACTGTAATCATGAACATGGTGTGTGATAATAGGACATGTCATGTATAAAATCAGTCAGCCTTTTTTTTTTCTCATTTTGTGGGTGTGGACATGATGTGTGCAAATAAAGACACGTCGTGTCTTCTTGAATTTCTACATAATTGAAGTTCTTTTGGGGTACCTGCAATTATGATGATGATGATAGATATAAGGGTTCAAATTATTGCGTTCATCCATGACAAATTTCTTTTAGGGAAAGGAAAAAAGTTTTTGAGTGATGCAAACAAAAGAAAATATATCCTAAGTGTGGTGTCAGCTCCCACAAGGTCCTCCATTTAGAGTTTGGAGTGAGACTCTTCATCTTGTCTTCATGCGTTTGAAAGGGAGCAGGAGACTCCTTGGTTGATTTTTTCATCTTCCTTATACAATTTGCATCATTGACCATTTATGGTGAATGTGGATTGCTTCCCTTGCAGTTCTAGTGCTCCATACAGAAAAACCTTTAACACTAAGAAGGGCCCAGACCACTTGGATCTGAGCTTCCCAGGAATCAGTTTGAGCCTTGAGTTAAACATTAGCACTTGGTCTCCCTCAACAAAATATCTTCTTCTTATCTTCTTGTTGTACCATGCCTTGGTCCGTTCTTTGTAGATCCTTGAATTTTCATATACGTCAAGCCTGAGCTCCTCAAGCTCTTGAAGTTGTAGCAGTCGCTTTTCTCCAACTTTCTTCATATCAAAGTTTAGAAATTTAATTGCCCATAGAGCCCTATGCTCTAGTTCTAAAGGAATATTGAAAGACTTTCCATAGATAAGCCAGAAAGGAGTGGTCCCTATTGCTATCTTGAAATTTGTGTGAAATGCCCAAAGAGCATCATCTAGTTTAAGAGCCCAATCTTTCCTTAAACTTCTGATAGTCTTTTCAAGAATGTTCTTCAACTGCCTATTTGAAACCTCCACTTGCCCAGTTGTTTGGGGGTGGTATGGAGTGGAGACTTTGTGTGCGACCCCATGTTTAGAGAGAAGGTTGTTGAATTGTTTTTCACTGAAGTGCGTGCCTCCATCTGAAATGACTCCTCTAGGTACTCCAAAGCATGGGAAAATGATCTTTTGGAATAGCTTGACAATAGATTTAGCATCGGGTGCTTGAGTGGGAATTACTTCCACCCATTTAGATAGATAGCCAAATGAAACTAGACTATATTTATAGTTGCATGATGGAGGGAAAGGTCCCATGTAGTCAATGCCCCATTCATCAAATACTTCTATTTCCAAGATGCAATTGAGTGGTATTTCATCACGTTTTGAAATTCCTCCAGTTCTCTGACATTGATCACATGTTTTGACATAAGCATTGGCATCTCTAAACAGCGTGGGCCAATAGAATCTGGCTTGAAGAATTTTTTTGGTTGTCTTCTCTCCCCAGAAATGACCTTTTTAAGAAGAAGAATGGTAATTTGAGATCAGATTTGTAAATTCTTCATCCATAATGCATCTTCTACTAAGCCCATCGGCACATTGTTTGAACAATAATGAGTCATCCCAATAGTAGAATCTGATGTCATGGACAAATTTCTTCTTTTGCTGGTAGGTGACATCAGGAGGAAGACATTTTGTAGCAAGGTAATTTGCAAAATCTACATACCAAGGTGTAGTAAGAGATATCACTACATATAGATTTTCAATAGGTAGGTTGTCATCAATGGGAATTTTATCTTCAACACCAGTGGAGAGCTGTGAGAGGTGATCAGCAACACTATTTTTTGTTCCCTTTTTGACCTTTATTCTAGAGCAAACTCCTATAGCAATAAGATCCAGTGGATAAGGTGGGGTTTAGCATCTTTCTTTCCCATAAGGTAACTAATTGTAGCATGGTCGGTGTACACTACGACCTTAGATTCCACAAGATATTGCCTGAACTAGTCAAAGGTGTAGACTATGATGAGCATTTCCTTCTCTATTTTTGCATAGTTAATTTGATCTTCATCTAAGGTCTTGCTCGTATAATGTATGACACGAATTTTATTGTCGCACCTTTGGCCTAGTACTTCCCCTAAAAGATAATCACTTGCATCACATGTATTCTCTAAAGGGGCGCTCCAGTCCACTGGCTAAATAATAGGAGATAAAATGAAGTAATCCTTCAATTTGTGGAAATCTATCTTGCAGTCTTCATTGAATATGAACTCGAAATATTTTGCCAACAAGGAACGAAGAGGCATCATAATCTTTGATAAATCTTCTATAGAAACATGCATGACCCAAGAAGCTTCATACTTCTTTCAACGTAGTAGGAGTTGACATCTTTTCAATGGCCTCAACCTTTGCCTTGTCTACCTCAATACCTTTGCTTAAAATAATGTGGCCGAGGACTACCCTTATTTGCACCATGAAGTGACATTTTTCACAATTTAGGACACGATTGACTTGTTTACACCTCTGCAAAACTTTTTTTAGATTAATCAAGCAGTCATCAAAAGAATTTCTGTAAAAAGTAAAGCCATCCATAATTATTTCTATTATCTTTTCAATGTAATAAAAAAAAATAGCCATCATGCACCTTTGAAATGTGGCAGGTGCGTTACATAGCCCAAAAGGCATCCACCTATAGGCATATGTTTCGTAGGTGCATGTGAATGCCATTTTTTCCTGATCGAGTGGGTAGATATGGATTTGAAAGAATCTGGAATACCCATCTAAGTAACAAAAGTAGGGGTGGTTGGCAAGTCTTTCTAACATCAAGTCAATGAAAGGTAAGGGGAAGTGGTCTTTTCTTTTGGCTTTATTTAATTTTCTATAATCAATTCACATTCGCCAATTGGTGACAATTTGTGTTTGGATCAGTTCATCATTATCCCCTTTTATGACCGTGGTTCCTCCTTTTTTCGACACAACATGAATGGGACTCACCCAAGGGCTGTCCCTAATGGGATAAATAATTCATGTATCTTTTAGTTTGAAATTTTCCTTTTTAAAGACTTCTGTCATATTTTGATTAAGTCTTCTTGGTGGTTCTATACAAGGCTTGGCATTTTCCTCTAAAGCTATGCAAAGCATACAAATGGAGGGTTTAATGCCTTTAAGGTTGTCGATTGAATACCCTATCACATCTTTCAATTCTCTAAGTTATTTTAACAATTTATTTTCTTGTTCTTTTCTCAATTCAAAATTTATGATGATAGGAGAGGTAGAATTTGGGCCTTAGAAAGCATACCTTAACACTAGTAGGAGGGGTTTTAGTTCTACCTTTTTGTCAGATGTGTTGGTGTTCTTTCCTCATTTTCTTTGGGTGTTTCTATAGCATTTTGATTCTTTGAAGCTTCAGAATTTGCTTTGTTGAGAGTGGCCTTTGTGTCTTCTTCATACTCGTTTCCTTCAAAATCATCACGAATGGCCTTTACAGAACTTTTCTCTTCTTCAAGGAAAGTATCAAAATTATCTACCAAACAGAGGTATTCCTTCGAGCTTGGAGCTTTCATTGCATCATAGACTGAGAACACTAATGCTTCCTCTCCAATTCTAATAGTTAATTTCCCTTCTCTCACATCAATGATGCATCCAACAATCTGGAGAAAAGGTTTATCAAATATAATAGGATTCGCTGGGTCTTCATGCATATCACAAACAACAAAATCACAGGGGATGTAGAACTTCCCTATATGCACAGGGATGTCCACGACAATACCTCTTGTGTAACACCCCTGACCTAGGTTATGGCTTAACCCTAGGAGTTTTGCTTAAAGTAAGTTACTTACAAACTAATTCTAATATTTTGAAAAGTAATTAAGGCTTCTTGTGAAGTTTATTTTCAAGTATAAGCTTAATTGCAAACTATTTGTGCATTAATTGATAGTCGGAGTGAAATGTGCGATTCACCCAAGATCAGGGGTTACATTGTAAAATGTCACATGTTGAATGTGTTATAAGTGTTTTAATATCATAAAAGAGAGAGAATGATGCTAAGTGGTGGCTTGTGGAAAGCCTAAATCCCAAGTTATAACTTGTTTGAACAATGTTAGTACTATGTGCACCAACTTTGGTACAATTTGTAATTTACCCAATATATAGGGTAGGAATGCAAATTACCACCTCTAGAGTGTCCCTACTCCCTCTATGTATCTTTATAGGAAATAGAAAGAAGGAGATGCTATGTTTGAGTCATCTTTGAATGATGATACTCTTGGTGATAAATAGACCAAGGAAGAATTAAAGGAAAACCATTAAATGTATTGTATCGAGTTGTAGACTTGGTATAGGAGCCCCATCGGCCAAGGAGCCATAATAGAAGTCTCCTATCAGTTTGTTGATCCTAGGAAAAGGCCATGGAGGGAAAGTCACCTCAAGGGGGTGGCCCATGACGAGTTGCAAATTCCTTGCAAAAAGTGTATCAGATTGCTTTAATGATGAGATAAAGATGAGGAAACTTATCCAACAAGACAAAGGATGGCCCACATATTGTCTGTAGCTTATCCTCAAGACTCTTGCATAGCAAGATATGTATGTTTGGATGCATGTCCACATGTCAACCATGCATGGCCACGTGTCATTTAGTAGCTTGAGGTGAAGACACCTCTTATACACTTTATCTCATGAACCCAAGTATATATACTTCACCTTCCACATATTAATGGAAGACTACAAACCCCATAGCCATCTCCCTTGGAGATATTGTGCAAAGCCCCTTAGGTATCGTGCAAAGTAGCTCAAAGAGCAAAGGGATCTCAAACACCAAGCTTAAGAGTGGTGAATGAGCCTTAGACCTTGGAAAAGTTCATCTTCAACCTTAGGAACGTAAAGCTTTGGAGCTTGGAGATTTGAAGTTGTTTACAAGGTGGGTTATATAACGTGAACCTAATCATGTTATTATTTACCACCTAACTTGTTACACTAGATGATTTACTTTCAATTTCAAGTTTTTATTGAATACTTGATGAATCCATGAGTTTTAAGAATTGCCTAGACCTGTTATTCATAAACTAGAATAGTTAGAACGAAGGTCTAGAGCTTGAAGAAGATTGTATCACTTTATAAAGTGATATCATGTTCAAGCACACAAACAAGTACCTCTAACCCGATATGGATATATAAAACATCACTTGCATGATATGATTATGAGTGTAAATATCCTCACACGATATGGAGATGAAGTTCATACCTTGGAACACGATATGGTGTTAACCATATACCTATTGCACGATAGGAAGTCAAGAAAAGACTCCATGCATGATATAGGGTCAAGTGTATACTTATAAGTTAATATGTCAAAACCCTAGATTGGGTAACCTGATATGTGTAAGACAAGAAAGTACTCCTTGCACGATATGATCATGCAATACACACCTGGTACACAATATCTTGAAGCACACATATGGTGCATGATATGATTGAATGATCATACACTTATGCACAATATAAGATATGGATTCAAATACAAGGTATAACCCGATATGGTTGAAATACCTCAACCCGATATGAAATCCAAGATGGGGGTTAACCCGATATGGGGATAGATTTTAGCTCATAAATGATATGAGCCATGATTTATGAACAATATGGAGATACCCACTTACCCTTTATATACGATAAAAGTCTAGAACTACACCTCTTATACAGTATAGAAATAGTAAGCACTCTAATCGACATAGAGTTGGAAACCCAAGGTGATAGGTAAACTGACATAGGTAGTGAATGATACCACATGTATGATATGATTGATATCCCTTGGATGATAGGAATAACACCTACTTCTATCTTGTGAACGATATGAGGTCCAACTCTTGACTCGTGCACGATATGGCACCTAGCACATAACTTATACCCGATTTGGGGTCAAGCACCTAGCTCATACCCGATATGAAGTTATCTTGAGATGATAAGAATTAAGTGATAGTCAATTTGATATGGGCACACGACATGATGATTGGAGGATACACCCTAAAACATGAAATGGTGATGTGATTATCTCACGTGCTCAATATGGATACACAACATGAAGTAAAGAATGTAGCTTAAAGCATGATACGATAATATACACACATCTTGATACCCAATAGGGTAGAGGCACTTCAATCATATGTGATTGATTGAGTGACATATGTTGCATGTGTGTTAATTGTAAAGTATAAGATAATGAAATTTGTTAATGATAAACTAATGTTCCTCAAGAGGAGGATTGAACCAAAGGTATGATGTAATCGATATCTTAGTGAGTATGAGAGAGAAACTCATACCTTGTGTTGATAATCATTTGATGATAAATGATGAAAATAGATAAGTATGATTGCATATTTATGATATCAATATACGTTCCTAGATGTGTGGAGCAATGAATTAGGGTTTGGATTGATAATATGAACATGAAACCCTATTCGGCTATAAAGAGAAACCCTAACCCTAATAATGGAAAGTTTGTACTTCACTTATTCAATAAGCTTTGTGAAGCATACTAAATAATGTATAATAAGTATAATGTTTATGTGGTCTGATGACCTAAAAGATATTGTTGCCTAGTGAGAGGTGACAAGATGTTCAATAAGCTATGTGAATAATTGTTGCCTAGTGAGAGGTGACAAGATGTTTAAATGGGCCTTGGGAGCTATGTGAATAAGTGTTGCCTAGTGAGAGGTGACAAGATGTTTAAACGGGCCTTGTGAGCTATGTGAATAATTGTTGCCTAGTGAGAGGTGACAAGATGTTTAAATGGGCCTTGTGGGCCATGTGAATAATTTTTGCCTAGTGAGAGATGACAAGATGCTTAATCAAACCATGCAAGCTATGTGAAATACTTGTATAACAAGTGAAATGAATACCTTGGTCTGAGGACCAAGAGGTAATGACTACCTGTTACAGAGGTAACAATGCTATGTGGTGATCTAAGGGTTTGAATACCTAGATCCAATAATCATGATAACAATAATGTGAAGGGATGAGGATTCCCAGTAATGCGATAAGGGACTGAGATCCCAAGTGTTTTATATCTAAATGTGTTTTAAATATTAGAAAAGTATGTGATAGATGTATTACACCTTTCTTTGTAGCATTTGTTTACTATTGATTCTTATAACTTGTTTGATGCTAAAAGAATGTTGTAATGCACGTAATATATCATTAGAAACTATAAAATGTTGCCCTGACCATAGATCTATCAGCACCAGGATTTGCTGAATGGTGAAACTGGTTTTTCCCGCGGTATAACCCAGAGTGCATATTTTTGAATATGTGGGGGCATATGCTTGGATGACCAAATGTGATTCGATCCCCTTACAAACTCGAAATAAATGGGGATTTGGTTATATGACATATCCTCGCCTGAGTGTGACTTCAGTCGTACACTCTATGTTGAGCACGATGAACTGCCCCGTGGCTTAGAGTATGGCTATATGCCATGACTCAGTAATTTGATAACTGGGGACGATTGTTAGTAGATGTTCCCCTATGAGAGTACATGCTGACGATGTAGCTCTGAGCGAAGATGCCTTATACTCTGGCACGCTCTTTTTGTAGATTGATATGAGATGTCACTTCCAGTAGTCTTGTACTGACCGAGACATGTGAGATCTTGGCAGCCGACTCTTCCATTGACCTTGTATTGTACCAACTTATGAAAATTTTGTGGTTTGTTGGAGATGAATGGGGTATACTTCATCCCCGCAGGGCATGTGTGATTGTAAAATGTAATCCACCGTGTAGCATATTTGCTTAAGAATCGAATATAGAAAACATTGGTTGATACACGCTTCAGTTATACATCTCAGTTGATAGACATTATTTTTGTTTCTTTACATTCCTTGTAAAGTAGATATATGGCTTATTACTCTACCATGGTTATATGCATCCTTTTTCTTGAGTAAAAAGAATACTCCGTTCTGTTCATATAGTGATCAATCATGCCTGTTAATATAAAAGAACCTCTGCTTAGTTTTATAAATGCTTATCTGTGATAATAATATGGTCGGCGGAGAGTTGTATCTCTCACTGGGACAATTGTCTCACCCCATGGGATCCACAATATTTAGGTGGACGTGCACAAGGAGGTAGAGACCTTTTTGCATATTAGGAACAACAACTGGGGCAACAGTAACAACTCAGGTTGAGTGTATTGTCTGTCATGTCTTGTAGATAGAAATCCTATGTGTCGTCTCTGTACTCTCAAGCCCTTGGAGTCGATTCGTAATGGTTTCATGAACGGTCTGAGATTTTGGCTTGTATGCCTCGAGGTTTTATGTTGCTACAATACATATGTTGATAGATAAACTGTTATATGTTGTCCGTAAGATGAGATGAAACAATGTTGTACAATGTAAATCATGTTATGTATAAGATTTGGATCTTTTAGTAAGAGTTTTATAGTAGAGGATCTCCTTGCAAATTGGTTTTTAATTTTAGTGATTTTTGTTAATCCGCTGTTTATGGGAATTCCACATCATTAATAATGATTTGGCTGTCAGTTTGTTGGCGGTCACTACAAGTTTGGTATCATAGCTTAAGGTTCGCTGAGTCTATAGAGGCATAATACTAAGGTGTTGAGTCTGTTCTAGTGTCCTCTAGTATATCTTATAGTGACTTCTGCTTATGCAAAAGATAGGGTGAAGTTTAAAAATGACTGGAGAACACAAGGAACACATTGCTGAGAGCAATGTTGTTGCACTAGGAGAGGGTGCAAGGGATCAGGCAAGAGGAGAACGAGTGCCGAAGAATTCCCATCTTGACCTAATCAGGATAGAAAATCCTGCTTTTTATGCTCTTATTGGGCAAGCTAGGACAACAGTGATGCATATAGTAGGCTGGATACTAGCAATACAATCTAGATTATCAGTCCTCAATGTAGAAACTTTGGGTTCTGAAAGGGTTCCTTAATGACATAGTCATGTTGGGACGGTGGAAAATGTTGGAATGATTAACATATGGAAAGAAAACAGACTCTACCATAAGTATAAATAGATATTACATCTGTGATGGAAGTGCCTAAGATGGGCAATAAGCTGAGAATTAAGGAAATGTCTCTACAATTCTAGAAACATTTGCCTAGTCATTTCAAAAAGGCAAAGTTCTTGGTTCCACCAGTGCAATAAATGCCTAGTGTACCAGGGCAGTAGTCACTAAGTAAAGGAAAAGGTTTTAACCTTCCACCTGTAAGAACTTCCTACTTAGCTTCTACATTGGTAATAAGACCTATAAAACCATGGTACGAGGACAAGACATGTTATAAATACGAACATGTTGAGCATATTAAGCTCTTTTGTTTAAAAATAAGGGAGGAAATGACCCAACAAATGAGGTAGACTCAGCAGGGCTTATGAAAGTTACAAACCAATAGAGTAAAAAGGCAAAAGAAACAACATGAAACTACTAGACTGTAGGTGTTGAGTCAGCCTGAAGCGGTAGATGACTGTGAGGGGTAACAGTCAGATAAAGCTTTTCCATTTTGATATACCTTCTCTTGATTTTTATCTGATAATCATAAGAAGGATTGGTGTTATTGACTTCCCTATTGATTTCCCTATGGGAACATAGGGAAGAAATGATGAGAACTAGAATTTATACTTTGTTTAGTATTCTTTTAAATGCTTTATAATTTCTCTTATCTGTATGACAGAGGATGAGGTGTAGAGGTGATGCCTAGAGAAAATCCAAGGATGCTAAGTCCTATGTTTTGATGATATGAAAAGTAAGGAAAATGATAGTAAACAAAATGCATATTACCTAATCTCAGTACTTGTATACCCTGGCCAGGTATTCAACTATTGAAGATAAGGTAAGTATGGAACACTTAGATTGTTATTTTTTTATTACTCTGATCAAGTAGTCATTTTGAGACAATCTAGTGAGCCTAACGAGACTGGTAAATATGGCATGGGTATTTTCATCACATCCTAAGTGCAATAAATTGGAATCTGAGATGATATCAGATCAATCTGTGTGTATGAGGAAGTAAAAAGTATAATCCTCATGATAAGAGAAAGAGAACGAGGGATATGATCCATGTTCGATAAAGTCCATGTGAATAGTAAGGATCTTTTCCATAATGTGGAAATGGTAAATTTGATAAAATTATAGAATGTTCATAAACATGTTAGACAATAATAAAGAAAGGAATGATGATATGAGGGGTTGCCAAGTGGACTTTCCCAATTAAATAGGGTTTGCTAAGTGGACTTCCCCAACTACATAGGGATTGCTAAGTGGACTTCCCCAACTAAATAGGGGTTGCTAAGTGGACTTCCCCAATTAAATCGGGGTTGCTAAGTGGACTTCCCCAACTAAATCGGGGTTGCTAAGTGGACTTACCCAACTAAATAGGGATTGCTAAGTGGACTTCCCCAACTAAATACATGTCTCCTCTTTGATGAACAACCCTGGGTAATGATGGGGTGATAAAAGGAATATGTTCCTTTATGTTCTTTCCTTTCAGGGACATGGCAATCAAGTGAGTCTTATGACACTTGATGTGCATGAGTTAGAAGTGTTCAATTGATGAATACTTAGAAAAGTATCCATTTTTCTAGGACTTTGGTCCAAGATAAAGATATGTGTAATATATTATGTCCCAAGATAAATAAAAAAAGGAAGAAAGATCATTTTGTATGTTTGACTTTGGCATTAATAATAGAGAAATGAAAATGATGAGGATGTGATGTGTTTTCGACACATGTGAAGGATACCAAGGTAAGGGATTATGGTATCCCAAATGTGTCAGGTGGTATGGGTAAGTGAGGATATGAGTCCCGATAAGATGAATAATGTTTGGTTATCTAGAAGGGCCAACCTTGATATAACTCTAGTATGGAGATCATATGTTAGGGGTTTATGCTCTGCATAAACATAAACATTGATAATGATGTATTACTTGAAGGAACAATTGTAGAATCATTTTGAGAGGAAGCTTATCAAGCTAAAAATAATTCCTTAGAGTATTCCTATCTAGATCTGTTGAGGCAAATTATTTCTAACCTCTTGAGATACCTTTGAGATAATTTCTTCTTTAGTAAGTGACCTTTCCTTATGACAAGAGAATGTACAATTAGGAAGATAGTTGATACAAGTCATAAGAAAGTTTTGTGTTGTGTCAACAGATTGGAGTGGTATTAAGGATGTATGATAAGACTTGTTGTCCCAAGTGAGTCATGGCATGTAGCCATACTCTGAGCCACGAGCCAATTCACCGTGCTCAATAGAGAGTCTATGACCGAAGTCGCACTCGAGCCAAGATATGGAATATAGCCAAATCCCCATTTATTTGAAGTTCTTAAGGGGATCGGCTCGCATCTGGTCGTCCAAGGTTACACCCCCTACATATTCAAAAATATGCACTCTGGGTTATACTGTGGGAAAAACCCATTTCACCATTCAGCAAATCTTGATGCTGATGGATCTATGGTCAGGGCAACATTGTATAGTTTCTAATGATATATTAAGTGCATTACAACATTCTTTTAGCATCAAACAAGTTATAAGCATCAATCATAAACAAATGATATAAAGAAAGGTGTAAGACATCTATCACATACTTTTCTAATCTTTAAAACACATTTAGATATAAATCACTTGGGATCTCAGTCCCTTATCACATTATTGGGAATCCTCATCCCTTCACATTATTGTTATCACGATTATTGGATCTGGGTATTCAAATCCTTATATCACCACACATCATTATTAGCTCTATAACAGGTAACCATCACCTCTAGTTCATCAGACTAAGGTATTCATTTCACTTGTTATACAAGTATTTCACATAGCTCACATGGTTTGATTAAGCATCTTGTCACCTCTCACTAGGAAACAATTATTCACATGGCTCACAAGGCCCATTTAAACATCTTGTCACCTCGCACTAGGCAACAATTATTCACATAGCTCATAAGGCCCATTTAAACATCTTGTCACCTCTCACTAGGCAACAATTATTCACATAGCTCACAAGGCCCATTTAAACATCTTCTCACCTCTCACTAGGCAACAATTATTCACATAGCCTATTGAACATCTTGTCACCTCTCACTAGGCAACAATATCTTTTAGATCATCAGACCAAATAACATTATACTTATTATACAAGTATTTAGTATGCTTCACAAAGTTAATTCAATAAGAGAAGTACAACCTTTCCATTATTAGGTTTAGGGTTTCTCTTTATAGTCGAATAGGGTTTCAAGTTCATATTTTAAATCCAAACCCTAATTCATTGCTCCACACATCTAGGAGCATATATTGATATCATAAGTATGCAATCATACTTATCTATTTTCATCATTTATCATTAAATGATTATCAACACAAGGTATGAGTTTCTCTCTCATCCTCACTAAGATATTGATTAAATCATACCTTTGGTTCAATCCTCCTCTTGAGGAACATTAGTTATCATTAACAAATTTCATCATCTTATACTTTACAGTTAACACACATGCAACATATGTCACTCAATCAATCACATATGATTGAAGTGCCTCTACCCTATTGGGTATCAAGATGTGTGTATATTATCGTATCATGCTTTAAGCTACATTCTTCACTTCACGTTGTGTTTCCATATTTAGCATGTGAGATAATCACATCACCATGTCATGTTTTAGGGTGTATCCCCCAATCATAATGTCATGTGCCCATATCAAATTGACTATCACTTAGTTCTTATCATCTCAAGATAAATTCATATCGGGTCTGAGCTATGTGCTTGACCCCATATCGGGTATAAGCTATGTGCTTGGTGCCATATCGTGCATGAGGCATGAGTTGGACCTCATATCATTCACAAGATAGAAGTAGGTGATATTCCTATCATCCTAGGGATATCAATCATATCATACATGTGGTATCATTCACCACCTATATCGGTTTACCCATCACCTTGGGTTCCCAACTCTATGTTGATTAGAGTGCTTACTATCTCTGTACAGTGTAAGAGGTGTAGTTCTAGACTTGTATCACGTATAATGGGTAAGTGGGTATCTCCATATTATTCATAACTCATGGCTCATATCGTGTATGAGATAACATCTATCCCCTTATCGGGTTAACCCCATCTTGGGTTTCATATCAGGTTGATGTATTTCAACCATATCGGGTTATACCTTGTATTTGAATCCATATCTTATATTGTGCATAAGTGTATGCTCAATCAATCATATTCTGTACCAGATGTGTGCTTTAAGATATCATGTACCAGGTGTGTATTACATGATCATATCGTGCAAGGAGTACTTGCATGTCTTACTCATATTGGGTTACCCAAACTAGGTTTTTGACATATCGACTTATAAGTATACACTTGACCCTATATGGTGCATGGAGTCTTTTCTTGACTTCCTATCATGCAATAGGTATATGGTTAACACCATATCATGTTCCAAGGTATATAACTCACCTCTGTAGAGTTGTTAAGATCCCAAATAGAAAGAATCTCGAGTAAATAGGGAAAGAAAACCTTGGATTTAGATCTGAACTTGGCCAATTAAGCACTTCTCTCCACAAAGAAGCAAAATCCTAGAAAGAGAAACAAGAGGGATATATTTTTGAGTTGTAGAGCCACTTGCACCATAGATCAGAAGGTTTCCAACATGGAGGAACGTCTAAGGAAGGAGAAGAGCAAGAAAAATGGATAAGGAAGGAAGAAAACAACTTGCCTTGGTCGGATTCCCTAGAAGATGACCTTGGAAACCCTAGGTAGGGCTAGATGGAGCTCTAGGAGACCTTCTTCTCCAATAAGGGGTTGTCTTCTACTTTAGAAAAGTTGGTTCTACAGAAAAACAGAGTGGATTTGTTGATCCAAGTTAGAGGAAAGAGAAAGCAAGCATAATTTGGGAAAGGAAGGGGTAAATATAGCCCATGGATAAGGATAGAAGCAAGGTTGAGGTGTAAAAGTAGCATCCCCATGTGTCTATGGCCTTAATTTATTAAGAATATACAGACACACACACAAGAAGCTCCCCCACCATCTCTATTGACCTTATTAGCTTTCCTTTGTCAAAATTCCCAGCCAATCACATAATTAATTAGTTGATAGCTACTAAAAGTAGCTCATCCATGAAGGGGTAAACCCTAAAATACCCTTGATGAAAACACCTTCAAACCATGGCTCAAATAGGAGCCCCATAAATAAAAAAGCTCAAGAATGATAATATAACATCTAAGTAACATAATGTATGTGAAAAATTGCAAAGAAAACCCCTCAATTGGGTAAATTGTAGAAAAGTCCAAAATGTACAGAAAATTGCATAACTTGCTCAAATAGTGTCCAAATTGGACCAAATTGGAAACTTAAGTTGTCTTATGATTTCAAAACATATCAAAAGGTTATATCAGGGTTCTAATCATTCAATTATGGTAATTAATCTCATTCAACTCATTAAGAAAGTTCAGGGGCCTTACAAAAATCCTAAAGGCGAGTTGCAAATAATATCATGAAGAAAGAAATGTTCCAATTCAAAGATTAAAGAGGATATAACTCTTGGTCTGTGTGAGGGTCCTTGGTTTGTGGAATAAAAACCTTTAATTCTTGATAAATGGTAAATATGACAACTTCTAGAGAAAGTTACATTACGAGATCATGATATTGGTTAAATTTCTTAGTATCCATGTAGGATTGGGATGATGAGACGTTGAGCAACATTGGAATATTCTTAGGAAGACCGGTCTGATTAGTTTCATGAATCGACTTGAATATGCAAGAATGCTATTCATTATTGCTTGTTCTTCTAACTTCATGACAGAGATATGGCTCTATACTTATGCATTTGAAAACAATAATGATGTCATACCTAGTAAAATGAATTGATTCAAGAGAAATGTTCCATATATGGTTTCTTTGGACATGATTCCAATCTTTACTTTGAGCCTTCTACCAAACAAGATTGGTTTCCTAATCTCAAATGTTGTTAATCCATCAATTTGTAGTCCATCTATGTCTTCTTCAATCAGTGTTTTTCTAGTAATTGATACATTGATTGTGAGAGGGACTTTGACCTCTGCTAATATTAAGATTTCTTTGTCTTCTATTAGTTCTTCAATGGCCATTATTGGTTCTAATAATGTTAATAGTTCTCCTGATATGATTTCTCCTTAAGAAATTATTCACTTTCTGGTAAAATGGATTGACAAGTGTCCTAGATTTCATTGTATCTTCCCTCATTGTTGATAATGGGTTCACCCTTGTAAAAGGGAATTTTAGATCCCTCCCAAGTTCTTTTTTTAGTGTTCCTAAGAATGGATATACATCTTATGATCAACTTGTTTCTTGTAATATGTTTAGTGAACTATCAATCATCGGTAATAGTGAAACAAATTTTCTCACATCTAATGTTAATCATGCACTACCTCCATATGCATTGTTTAGTGGACAAGTTATTGCTAATATCCTAGAATTTTTAGGGCTTGAATAATACATGAAATCAAGATAAGAGTAGGGAAGATTCATATATCAGTTTAAAGTACTAGTTTTGCTATGTTATAAGTTGAACTTGGAAGTAAGAAACTTAATAAGGCCCTCAACAAAGTCTAGATGAAATTTGATTGGCTGTCTAATCTGAATACTCATCCCCTTTAGGGATTGTGATATGATGGTATCTAGGGATAATTAATGTTTCATTTATCAAATTTCATGACTAGTCTTTCAATATGGATATTAATATCCAAGGAAATCAATTTGTTATGTATACTATATTGGGTTGACGATGATTCTAAAGAAGTAAAATAGAATATCGTCACCAATTATCAAAACTATTATTCTATTAATAACTAGTTCATAATTGGTGATATTAATTATTGTAGAGAAATATGGATATAGAAAAGGAAGTGGAAACAAAAATTTTATCTACCATTTTCTCATAAGTAGTGGATCACATCAATAACCATAATGCAGGAAGGATGGTTTATGGGATTTACCTGGTCTTGGAGCAGGTCCAGTGGCAATCCTCATCATTGTAGATGCACAACTTCTGAATCCTGGTTGCACTGGGACACACCTGACTACTATGCCTCCTGGTCTACACCACAGACTACAACCACATATGTCGTCTTCTTAAGAAGCTCCTCTTGTCACAGACTGTTGGTTGATGTTATACTCCAAGCGGAAGACAATGGCCTCCCACCTCTATGGTAGTCCACATGGACCACCTAGAACCCATGTCATCCTTCTAGAATGATTAGGAAGGAGTCATCCCTCTCGTTGGTGTACTAGTCACCAACTTTCTCTCCCATGACAATGATCTCAATTCCTCTTTCCCTATCGTTCCTCCCTAGTCAGGTAGAACTTGCTCGGGTTCTCAGAGTTACCTCGACCAGAGAGGACAATGTTTGTTAAAGAAATTATTTTTCTATTATGTGTGTTGTGCTCTAGGAAGCCCCAATACCCACTCTATTTATAGGTGGGGTTTGGGTCTAGGTTTCCAGTCTGTGCGGGAGTGAAAGGGACCAGAAGATCTCAAATTTTCACAATAATTCTAGAATTTTACAACCTACAACATTCCAAGTGATCGTATGGAAACTCAGACGGTCGTTGGGCATTCGAAACAGTCATTCAGCACAACCTAGACAGTCGTTTGGTTGTTTCCTAGATATACATGAAATTGACAATTCATTTCCAATTAATATCCAATATGAATTTCCTTGCACAACAAGTAATGTTCAACTCAAATAAATCTGGATATATCTTGAACCTTCACTCAGCCAAACTGGACAATCTTGCCCATGTGATGCAACTGTCTTGGTTACCTGGACAGTCATCTGGTGACACGAGTCAAGCCAATCCATTTGGTCGGTTCACTTCCTAAGTCAATTTCAACTCAAAACAAGCCTAACTCCCCATACACCTATCTTAACACTTGAGAGACATTTGGCACTCCAAATGGTTGTCTCAACACTTGAGATGGTCATTTGGAAGTTTTGTCAATCTACGTGTTGCGTGAATCAAATACCTAAACACTTTACTTCTTAATTCAAATGTAATTCAAGATATGAACTCCTCTTCTAGTTCGAGACCTATGAGTGTGACCATATAGGACCCTTATTACGTTGGTAGTGAAAGTCCATAACAGCTTATGACATCACAAACAATAAGTGGTGCCTAGTAGCACATCAATGCTACCCAATTAAATGGAAAGTTGGGGAACAACTTCAACGTACAATTTGTGTATGGTGTTTTAGTGTTTGTATAATTCCTTTGTCACTGATATCTAGATAATATTCTTCACTTATATTGTGTACTAGAATCTTGTTAGTTCATGTTTATGCCTTAATGTGTTGATTTAAGCATAGAGAAACCATGGTTGTTTAGAATTACAAATTTTTGTGGTGTTACCTATTTTGTTCCAGTTCTATATGAACTTGTAAACATGTGTATGACCTTTATAAGGTGTAACATGATCTGGGATAGGTTGATAGCATCAACCTATGGTGCTAAGCACAAAATAGTTGATGGTTCAAATTAGGGTTTTCAAGCTATTTCATTTCCTATCACACCACCAATGGTCAGACCATTCAATAGCCAATGGTGTTGCTATTTTGGCAACTGATGTTCATGATCAAGAGTGTCAAATTTATGGTGACAACCTATGTTCACCCCCTTAGGTCAGATTTTGACTCAATTAGACGTTTAATTATCATCCACTAAGTATTCTAATGATGTTATCAATCGATGATGATATTGGCTTAATATTTGATGGTGTTAACTGAATGTATTACTGATCTGGAAACCAATGGTGACCTAATGATCACAATTAATGGTGGATCAGGTCATCACCATATATGATGAATTAGGAATGTAATTGTAGATTTGACTAAACCTTAAACCAATGGTTCCTTGGTTCAATTGATTTAATGGTTAGACTTATACTTCAATTGATAACCTTGAACAATGAACCTTATCCAATGAATAATATCAAATGCTTCTACATCCAATGGATTAGAATGAATCACATGGCATTATATGTGGGTCATAGTGAATATAATGCAATGGTTCAATACCATTAATTTGTATTCTTACCTTTGCCATCATATAGTTATATTTGATAAATCACTATAATAAGTGGATGTATAACTCCCATGTGAACAAGATTGTTATACCTAACCTTAATGTAATTATATGATGTTGATTGGTTATAATCAGACCTCTTGAATGATTAATGTTATAATGAATTACACTCTTCTTGTGTTGAAACCACATTGTAGTATTATTTGCATATCATAGTGCCTTACCATGTTAATATCTATGGACACATATGTGCTAATGATATTTTGAGCCTTATTTAAGGCATGGAATGATGATGATAACATTACTATGAATAATGTGATGGTCTCAATGACCTTTGGGCATGTTTGAATCCATGATTGAGGTGAAATCCTCTTCATGTTCCAATAAGGTTTAAACCCTGGAACATGTGATAAGATATTGGTATCTTGTAAAAGTATTATGATAAGTGTAGTCCATTAATTTGCAATGAATGATAGCATGTGGTAATGTGATTAAGATTTATATCTCAAATGTTTTATGTCTTTTGAAGTTGTTATACATATACTATTGTTAGAAAAGAATTAGGGTTTGAATGTTCATTTGTATGATTTAGCATTAATTAACCCAATTGGCATAACTAATTAAGTGAAACTGTAATCATGTAGTGCCATGTGCCATAGATCTATCGAAGTGTCAGAAATTTCCAGATAGTGAAACGAGTATTCCTAAGGGATACTCAGAGCGCATACTGATGAGTATGCGGGGTGCTTGTCATCCCGAATTCAAGTGTTAGGGAGGATGACATTGGTCATTCCTAGCCCTCAATTTGAGAACGGATGTGGTCGTCTCTCGGTGATTATATATATATATATATATATATATATATATATATATATATATATATATATATATATATATATATATATATATATATATATATGAGATTGGAGGACAAATGTGGTTGTACCTCGGATGGTAGGGTATGCACACCCACCTCCTTTCACTAGTGTCGTGACCTATACCAAGGACAGACTAGACTATTAGTAGCTTGATCTTATATGTCACTATAGCGGACCCGTACTGACTGGGGCGGAGAAGATCTTAGGAGTCCGCCTCTTTCTAGATCTTGTATTGCACTAATTTTGACTTAGTAGTGGTCAGTTGGGACTTGAGTAGTATTTCTCAAATCCCGTAGGGAAATGTGATAAAAGAAGTGATATAAGCCATGTAGTATACTGACTATGGTTAAATATGTCTCACATTGTTTGATTTGTCTTTAACTTGTGTTTATACTATTCAGTGTTTACAAGATGATATCATATGACCTTTGAGTAATTATACTTCTTGACAAGTTAATTTTCTTAATGGTTTAGTATGTTTAACCTATTTAATCTGCTTAAATTGCTTATGCTTTACTGTATCTGCTCAGTTCATTTACTGTCAACCAATATGTTATAATCAATATATGTTGGAGAGAGTTATATCTCTCGTTAGGACTGGGTCTCACTCGTGGGTCACCACATTTTTTTAGGTGGTCACAGGCAACGAGGTCGAGGCCGCACTGTAGAAGAGAACCAACATGGTTATCAATAGATTTAGAAGGTTGGTTAGTTGAAGATGTTAGTAGTAGAGTCCTAGTGTCGTCCCTATACTCTCAGGGTCGGGTATGGGGTGTGTTTTCTAGAAGAAATTCTTGTATTGACACGAAATTTTGGTAGTATGCTAATGTTTGTAAATATATGGCATGTACATGTGAAATGTCTTTTGTATGAAGTATGTGACTGAGGTCTTTGGACCCATATGTAAATATGTGTTACAGTATATGAGAATGGAATGATGGACCTTTTGTAAATGTTCTAGAGTTTATTTACATTTTTGGAATCAGTTTTAATTATTCCGCATTTTTGACTATGTGATAAATTAGTAGTTGATCATGTTTTGTGTTTTGAGTAATCTCATTTAGAGTGATGTGGTGTCATAGTTAAGTTGGTATCAGATCTCTAGGTTTACTGAATCTACAGGGACATATGACATAGGTTTGAGTCTGTTCTTATGTATCCAACATATCTGATCATAGTTTATGCTTATGCAGATATGTCTGGAGGACATGAAGAACATGTTGAGAATATCTATGTTGCACCAGGAGGAGGTGTAGGGAGGCAGAAACATGATGAGACAGTGCCAGAAGAAGGGCCAGAGCAGCCCACAATGCCTCATCTAGACCCGACAATGATGGTCAGTCCTGAGTTTTAGTTTATGTTTAGACCGATGATGGCTACAATTACACATATTGTTGACAGAGCACCAGCACCTCAAGCTAGGGCAGCCGACTCTAATGTGGACTCCTAAGGTGTCGGGAAGACATTTGAACATCTTAGACGTGTTGGGGTGATTGAATATATATGCAGGTAATTCTGATCTAGAAGACGCTGACATGTGGTTGACTGAGCTGGAAAAAGCATTCAAAATCCTAAACATCGCTGAAGAAGACAAAGTTAAGCATGCAATATACTTGTTGAAGGGTAGTGTTGGCCACTGGTGGGCCATAGAAGAGGAGAAAAGGCCAGGTGTTGTGATAAGATGGGATGAGTTTTGAAGGGAATTTTTTAGCCAATATTTTCCAAAGACCTACCTAGATGAGAAAATCTCTCAGTTTGAGAAGATTAGTCAGGGAGTTATGACTATCAATGAGTATGAATCAAAGTTTATGGGACTTCTGAGGTTCTTCCCACATATGGTAGCAATGGACAAGGAAAGGATCCTGAGATTTGAGAAGGGTCTGAGTATAGAGTTGACTACTACCACATCAACCTTGGATAATAGCGAAATGTTTTCACCTTTGTGGAATCTGTCAGGAGGATTGAGAGGTCTGCCATAGAGAAGTTTGAAGCTAATGCTAAGAAGTGACCTATGTAGTTTTAAGGGCAATCATATGGAGGCTTTAAAAAGCGAAGCTTTTTCCCACTTCCATCACAACCAAGGTCAACCTTCACTGAACTAAGATCATAGGCACCGTCATAGTAGACCCCAAGTAGGGATAGAGGTCACAATTTTCCACCAATAGGAGCTCGTAGTTCATCATCAGTCTCAATTACATGGCCATTTAGACCACATAGTGATAACCGAGTGTGTCATCAATGTGGACAGATAGGGCATATTAGATGGAATTACCCTATGAAGGTTGAGGAGGTGACTCAGCAGCCAAGGCAGAATCAATAGGGATCACAACAATGACTGTTTGATACTAGTAATGGCAGAGGACGTGGTCAGGCGTCCCATGCAGGATCCTTAGGACAGGCGAGTAGAGGACATGGAAGGTAGAAAGAGACATCTAGGTTCTATGCCATGACCCAACCAGAAGCAATGGTCAATCCATGAGTCGTGACAGGTCAGATGGAATTATTTCATTTTGATATGTCTACTTCTTATTTCATATATTTGTTAGTAGACCCTAGTGCGACACACTCTTTTATCACCAAAGAGGTGATAAATAGTTGTTATCTACCTATTAGTATTAGAACTGATAGCCTACGGCTAGATACTCCTTTGGTTGATTCCGTTGAGTTGCATGAAGTGTGCCCTTCTTGTGTTCTTTCTTTCTCTGGACACAACATTCAAGTGGATCTTTTGCCACTTGACATGCATGGTTTTGATGTAATCCTAGGAATGGATACCTCAGAAAAATACAACGTAGTTTTGGACTATAGTACTAAGGTGGCGACATTCCATGATGGAGACATGCAGTGGATTTTTTAGGGTGATAGGAAGATTCTTCCTACATGTTTGATATCAGCTATGACAGCTAAGTGGTTGATGAGACAAGGATGTGGGGCTTTCTTAGATCATGTTATGGATACCAAGGCGGTAGGTCCTAGTATCCAGGAGGTACTAGTGGTGCAAGAATTTGAGGATGTCTTTCCGAAGGAACTTCCTAGCATTCCCCCTCCTAGAGAGATTGAGTTTGAGATCAATGTTATTCTTGGAACACAACCCATAGCACAGTCAACATACAGAATGACACCAGCAGAGATGCAGGAGTTAAAGAAACAGTTACAAGAACTATTAGAGAAGGGTTTTATCAAGATGAGCACTTCCCCTTGGGATGATCCCGTGTTTTTTGTTAAAAAGAAGGATGGTTCAATGAGGTTGTGTATAGACTACAAATATTTGAACAAGGTGACAATAAAGAATAAGTATCCTTTACCAAGGATTGATGATCTTTTTGATCAGTTGAGAGGTGCCACTATGTATTCAAAGATAGACCTGAGGTCAGGATACCATCAATTGAGAATTAAGGTTGATGACATACCCAAGTCAGCTTTTAGGACTAGGTATGATCATTATGAGTTTGTGGTTATGTCGTTTGGGCTAACCAATGCACCTATAGCTTTTATGGATCTGATGAATAGGGTGTTTAGACCATATCTTAATCAGTGTGTGGTAGTGTTCATATATGATATCCTGATATACTCTAAGGATAATCAACAACATGAGCAACACCTTCACCAGACATTGACTTTGTTGAGGCAGCATCAACTATATGCTAAGTTTAGCAAGTGTGAATTCTGGTTATCTGAAGTGTCTTTCTGGGCCATGTTATATCTGCAAAAGGTTTTTGTGTTGATCCCAAGAAAGTGGAATCTATACTAGAAAGGGAACAACCAAAGACACCGATAGAGATTCGTAGTTTCCTATATCTGGCAGGTTTCTACAGGAGGTTCATCAAAGACTTCAGCTCTATAGCATTACCCCTAACTAGGTTAACCAGGAAGTGTGTTCCTTTTTCTTGGAATGATAAGTGTCAACATTATTTCTATCTTTTGAAAGAAAAGTTGACTAGTGCACTTGTGTTAGTACTTCCAGAGCAAGGAAAATGCTATATTGTCTTTTATGATGCTTCAAAGAATGGGTTGGGATGTGTGTTGATGCAGGATTAAAATGTGATTTCTTTTGCTTCGCGACATCTTAAGAAACATGAGGAGAATTACCCAACACATGATCCGGAGCATGCAGTGGTGGTATGTGCCTTAAAATTTTGGAGACACTATCTTTATGGAGAAAAGTGTCAGATCTTCACTGACCACAAGAATCTACAGTATATCTTCTCAAAATAGGAGCTGAATATGAGGTAGAGGAGATGAATGGAGCTGATTAAGGATTATGATTGCATAATAAACTACCATTCAGGGAATGCAAATGTGGTAGCTAATGCATTGAGTAGAAAGTCATGTTCATTATCAATGGTAGATAATGCACAATTAAATTCCTTGATGTGCCATAAGAGAGCTATGCTAGTGTCTCTTCGCCAGATGAATGTACAACTAGAAGTTTCCTTGCTGGCAGGATTGTTGGCACAGTTACAAGTGAAACCTACCTTGAGACAAAAAATTCATGATGCAAAATAGAATGATATTGTGATACAAAATATCTGATCAGGGATTCGCAGTGAAAAGTATGATGGCTTTCATGAGGTAGATGATGGTACAGTTTGTTACCACAATAGGATAGTAGTTCCTAATGTTGATGGGTTGAGGAAGATGGTACTTGAGGAGGATCACTCCTCCATGTATGCAATGCATCCTGGAAGTACCAAGATGTACCCAAACTTGAAAGACATGTATTGGTGGCCAGGTCTAAAGCATGATGTGGAAGAGTTCATAGCCAAATGTCAAGTTTGTCAGCAGGTGAAGGCTGAACACCAGAAGCATGCATGAACATTACAACCCATGTCAATACCACAGTGGAAATGGGATCATATTACTATGGACTTTGTGGTTGATCTTCCTAGGACAACCAAGGGTCATGATTCCATATGGGTGATAGTAGACAGATTGACTAAGTCAGCTCATTTTCTTCCAGTTAAGATGATGCTTACAGTAGAGAAATTGGCACAAATATATGTTGATGAGATACTTCATCTGCATGGAATTCCAGTGACTATAGTTTCTGATAGAGGTCCATAGTTTACAAGTCATTTTTGGGAGCATCTGCATTCTGCAATGGGAACACAATTGAGATTCAGCACAACTTTTCATCCACAGACCAATGGCCAGTCTGAAAGGACTATTCTGACTTTAGAGGATCTCTTGAGGGCATGTGTACTGCAATTTTTTGGTAGTTGGGATGTACATCTGACTCTGATAGAGTTTGCGTACAATAATAGCTATCAAAGAAGCATAGATATGGCTCCTTATGAGGCTATGTATGGGAAACGATGTCGGTCTCCTCTTCACTGGTATGAGATAGGTGAATATCAACTTTTGGGGTCATGAGCTAGTACAACAAACTACATAATAGATTAAAGTGATACACCAACAGTTGAAAGCAGCCCAAGACAGGCAGAAATCTTATGCAGATAACCGACGTAGACCATTTCAGTTCCAAGTGGGAGATAGAGTATATCTTAAGGTTTCTCCTTGGAAAGGTGTGCTGAGGTTTGGAAAGAATGGTAAGTTGGCTCCTAGATTTATAGGACCATACCCTATCCTAGCTTGTGTTGGAAAGGTAGCATATAAGTTGGAGCTACCACCAGAGTTACATAGATTGCATAATGTCTTTCACATCTCTATGTTGAGGAAATGCCATCCAGATACTGACCAGACAATCCAACCAGTAGAGGTTGAGTTAGATAAGGGTATCTCCTATGTTGAGGTTCTGGTGTTGATCCTAGATAGAAGGGTCAAAACGTTGAAGAGAAAAGATATAATACTAGTAAACGTTTTGTGGAATCATCGTGGCATAGAGGAAGCCACATGGGAACTAGAGAATGATATGCGTAGAAAATACCCATCTCTTTTTGCATAGGATTTTGGGGCAAATGTGCTTCTGGAAGGTCACATCACTATATTGAGTGGATAGATGTGAGGAGAAACAAAGACAGAGAAATCCCTATCCAAGCAATATAGGAGGTGGTAGATAAAATGGTAAGTTTCTTGGTTTCACAATAATTGACCAATTTCCTTTTTCACTGGATTGTTAAGTTTTATTGATTAGTCCATTTTTTATAATAAGTTGGACATGGTTGCTCAAACAAAGGAGGGAAAGTCCACCCCTCATGGTACACATGATGAATTGATGGTTTCTCTAAAGACATAACAGCTTCCTAGATGTGTTAGGAGTGTTGGCGTTGGGTATGTTATAAAATCTTTTTTTGGCACATCCCATCACAGGCGCAAATAAGACAAGAAAGCGGAAGTGGATGCAGAGTACCTATAGAGAATTGTAGATGAAACCTTGGAGAAATATATATCTTTCAAGGCAACATTGAAACCAACTTCTCCAGCAGTCACAAAACCTATTCATCAATTACCCACAGAGTGCGTTTAGAGTAGTCCTTCTGACCTACAGTGCTTGTTAGGAGTTTATAGTTGTAAGGCCCCTAAACTTTCTTAATGATTTAAATGAGCTTAATTACCATAGTTTAATGAATATAACCCTAATATAACCTTTAGATATGTTTTGAAATCATAATACAAGGTTAAGTTTCAAATTTGGTCCAATTTGGACACTGTTTGAGCAAGTTATGCAATTTTCTGTACATTTTGGACTTTTCTACAATTTACCCAATTAAGGGGTTTTATTTGCAATTTATCACATACAGTATGTTCCTTATATGTTATATTATCATTTTTTAGCTTTTTGATCCATGGGGATCCTATTTGATCCATGGTTTGAAGGTGTTTTCATCAAGGGTATTTTAGGGTTTACCCCTTCATGGATGAGCTACTTTTAGTAGCTATCAACTAATGAATTATGTGATTGGCTGGGAATTTCGACAAAGTAAAGATAAGCAGGTCAATAGGGATTGTGGGAGAGCTGCTTGTGTGTGTTCTTGTATATTCTTAATAAATTAAGGCCATAGACACATGGGGAAGCTACTTTTACACCTCAACCTTGCTTCTATCCTTATCCATGGGCTATATTTACCCCTTCCTTGCCCAAATTCGAAACTATGATTGCTTTCTCTTTCCTATAACCTGTAGCAACGAATCCACTCTTTTTTTCTGTGGAACCAAATTCTCTAAGGTAGAATACAACCCCTTTTTGGAGAAGAAGGTCTCCTAGAGCTCCATCTAGCCCTACCTAGGGTTTCCAAGGTCATCTTCTAGGGAATCCGACCAAGGAAAGTTTTTTTCTTCCTTCCTTCTCCATTTTTCTTGCTCTTCCCCTTCCTTAGACATTCCTCCAGGCCGGAACCCTGCTTATCCATGGTGAAAGTGGCTCTACAACGCAAAAATCTATCCCTCTTGTTTCTTTTTCTAGGATTTTGCTTCTTTGTGGAGAGAAGTGCTGAATTGGTCAAGTTCATATCTGAATCCAAAGTTTCCTTGCCCTATTTTCTCGAGATTCTTTCTATTTGGGATCTGACCTACTCTATAGAGGTGAGTTCTATAACATTCTTCACTTATATTGCTTACTAGAAGCTTTTTAGTTCATGTTTATGCCTTAATGTGTTGATTTAAGCATAGAGAAACCATGCTTGTTTAGAATTACAAATTTTTGTGGTGTTCCCTATTTTGTTCTAGTTTTATATGAACTTTTCAACATGTGTATTACCTTTCTAAGGTGTAACATGATCTGTTACAGGTTGATAGCATCAACCTATAGTACTCAGCACAAAATAGTTGATGGTTCAAATTAGGGTTTTCAAGCTATTTCATTCCCTATCACACCACCGATGGTCATACCATTCAATAGCCAATGGTGTTGCTATTTTGGCAACTGATGTTCGTGATCAAGGGTGTCAAATTTATGGTTACAACCTATGGTCACCCCCTTAGGTCAGGTTTTGACTCAATTAGATGTTTAATTATCATCAACTAAATATTCTAATGATGTTATCAATTGATGATGATATTGGCTTAATATTTGATGGTGTTCACTGAATGTATTACTGATCTAGCAACCAATGGTGACCTAATTATCACAATTGATGGTGGATCAGGTCATCACAATATATGATGAATTAGGATTGTAATTGTACATTTTACTAAACCTTAAACCATGGTTCTTTGGTTCAATTTATTTAATGGTTAGACTTATACTTCAATTGATAACCTTGCACAATGAACCTGATCCAATGAATAATATTGGATGCTTCAACATACAATGGATTAGAATAAAGCATATGGTATTATATGTGCATCCTATTGAAGATAATGCAATGGTTTAATACCATTAATTTGTAGTCTTACCTTTTCCATCATATAGTTATATTTGATAAATTGCTATAATAAGTGGATGTGTAACTCCCATGTGATATAGCTTGTTATACCTAACCTTAATGTAATTATATGATATTGATTGGTTATAATCAGACCTCTTGAATGATTAATGTGATAATGAACTACACTCTTCTTGTGTTGAAACCACATTGTAGTATTATTTGCATTTCATAGTGCCTTACCATGTTAATATCTATGGACACATATGTGCTAATGATATTTTGAGCCTTGTTTAAGGCATGGAATGATGATGATAACCTTACTATGAATAATGTGATGGTTTTAATGACCTTTGGGCATGTTTGAAGCCATGATTGAGGTGAAATCCTCATCATGTTCCAATAAGGGTTAAAACCTTGGAACTTGTGATAAGATATTGGTATCTTGTAAAATTATTATGATAACTGTAGTCCATTAATTTGCAATGAATGATAGCATGTGGTAATGTGACTAAGATTTATATCTCAAATGTTTTCTATCTTTTGAAGTTGTTATACATATACTCTTGTTAGAAAATAATTAGGGTTTGAATGTTCATTTGTTTGATTTAGCCTTAATTCACCCAATTGGCATAACTAATTAAGTGAAACTCTAAGCATGTAGTGCCATGTGACATAGATCTATTTGAGTGTCAAAAATTGCCAGATAGTGAAACGAGTATTCCTAACTGATGAGTATGTGGGGTGCTTGTCATTCTGAATTCAAGTGTTAGGTAGGATGACAATGGTCATACCTAGCCCTCAATTTGAGAATGGCTGCGGTCGTGTCTCAGTGATTATCTATATATGATGATGAGATTGGAGGACAACTATGGTTGTACCTCAGATGGTAGGGTATGTGTACCCACCTCCTTTCACTAGTGTCATGACCTATACCAAGGATGGACTAGGTTGTTAGCAGCTTGACCTTATGTGTCGTTGTGGCGGACCCATACTGACTGGGGGCAGAGAAGATCTTAGGAGTCTGACTCTTCCTAGATCTTGTATGGCACTGATGTTGACTTAGTAGTGGTCATTTGGGACTTGAGTGGTATTTCTCAAATCCCTTAGGTCAATGTAATAAATATAAGTCGTTTAGTATACTGACTATGGTTAAATACATCTCACATTGTTTGATTAGTCTTTAACTTGTCTTTATACTATTCAGTGTTTACAAGATGATATCATATGACCTTTGAGTAATTATACTTCTTGTCAAGTTAATTTGCTTAATGTCTTAGTATGCTTAACCTATTAAATCTTCTTAAATTGCTTATTCATTACTGTATCTGCTTAGTTCATTTACTGTCAACCAATATGTTATAATCAATACATGTTGGAGAGAGTTATATCTCTCGTTGGGATTGGGTCTCACCCGTGGGTCACCACATTTTTTAGGTGGTCGTGAGCAAGGAGGTCGAGGTCGCACTGTAGAAAAGAACCAACCTGGTGATCAATAGATTCAAAAGTTTTGATAGTTGCAGATGTTTGTAGTAGAGTCCTAGTGTCGTCCCTATACTCTCAGGTCCGGGTATGGGATGTGTTTTCTAGATGAAATTCTTGTATCGACATGAAATTTTGGTAGTATGCCAATGTTTGTAAATATATGGCTTGTACATGTGAAATATCTTTAGTATGTTGGATGTGACTATGGTCTTTGGACCCATATGTAAATATTTGTTACAGTATATGAGAATGGAATGATGGACCTTTTGTAAATGTTCTAGAGTTTATTTACATTGTTGGAATCAGTTTTAATTATTCCGCATTTTTGACCATGTGATAAATTCGTAGTTGATTGTGTTTTGTGTTTTGAGTAATCTTTTTTAGCATGATGCAGTGTCACAATTTTAGAATAAACCAATATGGAGATTTAGGTTCAGCTAGTGGGGTTTGAGACTGACAACATACCAAGAGAATACATTCTTCCATCATCATCAATTGCATTCACCGCATCTTTGTTATAGATGATTAACTATTAATGATCTTCATAATTTTGTACTTGAGGATGGAATCCGGATTTGGTTACTTGCTTGAGGACAAAATATCTAGCCACATGCTAGGTCTCTCAACAATGGAGTTGCAGACTTTTAGGGAGGATATGGATGGACTAGACATGAACATTAAGTACCATTGATAGATGAAGGGGGCCTTTTTGAGAAAAATCTTCCTTTTCATCCTATTGATCCACCAAGATTGGGGGCTTGACATGGTATTTTTGAACGCACTAACAAACTCACTCGAGGTTGAAATTCTCGAGCAAAACCAAAGTGCAATAATACCACCCGCAAGCGGACGAGTCTTATCGCAGTATAGTTAAGGATCAAACCCAAAGGACATAATTTTTAAGAATCATTGTCAGTCGAATCTAGCTCAAGTAAAACTAATATTTAAAATGGTTGGTTGATTTGAGGTTAACTAAACTAATTGTAAGAAAGTAAAAGCTAAATTAAAATTGAATTTAGATCAGTGATATGGAATCGCTGGGATGGTATCGGGTTTCACCACCGTTACTCATGCAAACACATCCAATCACAAACAATCTAGGAAAGATATAACAATCCAAATAGAGCTACTGCAGAACCCCCCATACGGGCGTTAGGTTTGCGTAAGAATCACCTTAGGCATCAGATGTCTCGTCACCAACTGGTTGACTTACTTACAGCTCTAAAGATACAGAAATTCAACGAAGGTTGTGGGCCCCCTATACAGGCATTAGGCACACAGAAGCGTCACCGAAGGCTAGATGGCTCGTCCCCTCGTAGATCATACACTTACCACCTCAAAGAAATCCCATCTTATTTCTAGTTTGGGAGTCAGCCGCATTAACCGATAAGCAAGTAGGCAGTTAATATACGAGCAAACATCGATGATTAACAAGAAGATACAAAATCCAACTATGGCTGCGAACCCCCTATACAGGCGCTAGGTACACAAAAGTGTCACTGAAGGCTAGATGGCTCGTCCCCTCACGAATCATACACTTACGACCTCAAGGAATCCCATTCTATTTCTAGTTTGGGAGTCAACTTGTTAAACGACATTCAATCCTACATATAGAAGTTCTCACAACATAGGAAGAACAAAGATGAAAGAAAGCAATTAATCAAACTACGAACATAACAGTTAACGATGAAATGAAGAGTTATATACATTTCAATGGAAAGTTTAACAATATAACATGTTTGCATGGGCAGCGGGGCTAGTCCCCGCACCCCAGTGAAAAGGTACTACTCGCTCATGATGCAAGAAATAAGAAGAATGAGAAAAAGAGAGAAATATTCCATGAACTCGGTGCAGAAAGTAGTCACAGCTCGGTGAAGAAGATACGACCTTCTACGTCGTGTCAGAGCATATCTGGACACGAACGGGAGATGCCAAGACAGACCGAACAGTCTCCCTAGCTCCACCTTCCTTCTCTCCTCCGTCTCCTTGGTTGCAGCACGGGCAGTAGGTGGAAAGAAACTGGCACAGACTGGACTGGATTTGGATCAGACCTTTGTACAGGCAGCCTGTCGGCGTCCCGGAAATGATTATCAAGTGAGGACCCATTGGGGTCCTATTTATAGGCACAGGACCTGTCCCCAAACGGTCTTCAATCTGGAGATATTTTCTTTCTCAAATGGTTTACTACTGTTATGGCCAAACGGTCTGGCCAAAAAAATCTTTTCCAAACGGTCTTCACTGCCTTGACTTTTCCTTGCGGTTTGCTTTATTTGGCCCAAACGGTCTGTAGACCGTTTGCTATCAAACGGTTTTGAACGGAGTTGGGCATACGGTCTTGGAAACCGTTTGCTATCAAACGGTTTGGAAACTGCACGAGACCAAACAGTCTCACAGAGTTGGGCAAACGGTCCGTAAACCGTTTGATATCAAATGGTCCGGAAACCATTGATAAGAAAATAGTCGTTGCTTCAGTCAACGCTCCAGCCAAACTCAAGAGGTCTTAGCAATGGCTGATCAAACGATCTAATACCCGCAAAGGGGCCAAACGATCTAATACCCGCAAAGGGGCCAAACGATTGCTTTTCTGCAATGGATTTGAACAGTAAGTGAGTTCATCAGCAGCTGGGTCAAACGATCTGTTAGCCCTCCGATCTAAAAATGGTCTTCGGCCTTCATCTGCAGGTGTAACAGCATCGGGGCGATCTCAATTGGCATGCGAACCACCTTCATTCGGTCTTGAGTTGGGGCTGCACATGAGTGTTGGTCAGACGTTGAAGACGACGCACCACGACTGTGGTTAGACACCACGGTCATGGTAAAATTGCAGTCCCATGGCCGTGCCGCCTTGCACGAGCATGGTGGGTGAGTAATTTGGCTCTGATGGCATTGTGCCACGGCCGTGGTGTGACACCACGGTCGTGGTGAGGTAGCTGTCACATGGCAGTGCTGCCTCAAACAGGCGTAGCAGGTGAGAGAGAGAGTCAATGCAGGTAGGATGCCACGGTCGTGGCTCGTCGACCACGGTCGTGGCGAGTGAGAGCTTAGGCATTGAGGATGGTCTACCATGGTCGAGGCCTCACCACACGGTCGTGGTGATGACAGTAGACCACAGTCATTTTGAACCACCATGACCATGGTCTAGGCTCTGCTTTGAGACCTTGAGTTAATGCACTTCTCAATCCCTTGTGACTGATTGGTGCCTCCAATCGGTCTCTGCTTGTCAAACGGTCTTGAGACTAAATGGGCTCAAACAAACTTGAGACCGCATGGGATCAAACTGTTTTGAGACCGCATGGGCTCAAACGGTCTTGAGACCGCATGGGCTCAAATGATCTTGTTAGATCGCTTGATTAGAGCCAAGGGTGATGACATGGATTCTAGCTGATTGTTCAGCTTTATCAAGACCTGCATCAAATCAACCATAATTTCAGTTAAGATCAAGATAATTGGATCAATTAAGTAATTTTGCACATTATGACTCACATTGATATTTAATGACTGAAATAGTATATATAAAGTTGAATTTGTTCCAAAGTGATAATTGAATTCCATGATGAATATGCATTTATCAAAATACCCTGAACTTAAATGTTGCTCATCCTCGAGTCACACAAAATCTAAAACGGTCGCCAGATGAATACTTTCAATTCATGTGATTGCTTCATCTTCACATCACGAATGTTTTATTTCTGCTCAATATGACTCAGTATCTCAACCTCTTGAGACCACTAAACACATCCATATATTCGTTCCTGAGTTCGTTTTCCAAAATCACTTCCTCCTCACTTTATCCAATAACAAGCATGTCAAAGAGTTTTGTAAGAGTTCAGAGACACCCGCAGAACAACAAGTGTGCATTTGATCTGACATTGGTGTTTTCCAGGATAGGGTAGGCAATCATTGTGCCATTAGGTAGAAAAGGAAGGAAGAAGTAAATCTCTCCTCTATTCGACTCAAGATTTTTATTTTGTGATGTGCAATTTCATTTATTGTATTTTTGTGTGTGCGAATCTCTCCTCTATTCGACTCGATATTGCACTTCTTTTTCTGTGCACTTTGGCATCTTTTTGTTTGCAAATCTCTTCTCTATTCGACTCGAGATTGCATTTTTGGTGGTACGCCCCTATTTGTTTGTTAGGGGTATGGAAGAAGAGGATAAAGAGGGAAGTGGCGTGCCACCCTGAACTTAGCGTTTGACACAAATTTGGTTATTTTTGTTTCTTTTTTATGAATGGAGGGGTATGAAGATGATAGAATAAGTGTAGAAGAGAGTTCAGATCAAAATGCAACTTGATTTACAATTCAGTGCACCGGGTTGTTCTCTTTATCAAACTCTGCTCAAATAATGACTTGATGAGGATCCGGTTGGGATTCCATGCTATTGTTCCACAAATCAGTTAGGAAGCACGACGTGTTTGATCCCTATCAGTTTGACAGACACTTATCATCTTTGCAAAAGTATCATGATGTTAGGAATCATAAGTTTCACAAGATGACTTCAATCAAAGGGCTTGTTTCAAAACGTGGTCCTTTTGAGGATTTACTTTGAATAAGGAGGATATAATGATTCAAAATGCATAGCAGGTTAGTTAGTGACTTTTAATGAAACCATGAAGTGTCAAAAAGTGTCAAAAATTCATCAAGTATCTGTTCAATTTCTTTGAAAAACATTTACGAATTTTGAAAATTTTGAAATTTTTTTATCAAGAATGTGATAGTGAAAACTTAAGTATGAAAATCATGGGTGTAGGTGGAAAGTGAGGTACGTACCACCCACCCTCCACCCTGAACTTAGAGATTTTCTCATCCCGAGAAAACCCTAAATCCAAGATGGATGGGAAAAATCATACCAGAATGACCACCAGATGTGGTTGTGTTCCGATCAATGTGCATCCTCTTATCGAAAAATCTCAAAGGTGAAGGGCAATTAGATCTTAAAATAGCATCTTGCGATGTGAATTTTATTTAATGAAAAATTAACTAGAATATAAAAGCAAAATTGAAGAAATATTCTAATTTGAAAAGAAAAGTAAAACAAATTTATTGATCGGGTTGTCTCCCAACAAGCGCCTTTGTTTTACGTCAATGGCTCGACTGAATTCTTCATCTTCATGGTGGATCCTTTGGATTGGTGAGTTCCAGCATTATTTTGGTGCCTATGTCAATTGAGGTGAAATATCTCTTCAAGCGGTGACCATTTGCCATAAATTTGCCTGACTTTTCACTCCATAAAGAGAAAACACCATGTGGGGAGATGCTTATGACAATGTAAGGTCCAGACCAGTGAGAACGGAGTTTTCCTGGGAATAACTTCAACCTTGAGTTGAATAGTAGAACTTGGTCTCCCACTTGTATGTCTTTTCTTTTCAGATGTCCATCATGCCAAAGTTTTGTGTGTTCTTTGTAGATTTGTGCATTCTCATAAGCTGTCATCCTGAGTTTGTCCAGCTCTTGGAGTTGCAGAATCCTGGCTTGGCCAACTTCTTTCATATTAAAGTTTAGTTGTTTAATTGCCCACCATGTTTTGTGTTCTAGTTTGACTGGCAAGTGGCAATCCTTTCCATATATTAATTGAAAAGGTGTAGTCCCAATAGGGGTTTTATAAACAGTTCGATAGGCCCATAAGGCATCGTTGATTTTTGTTGACCAATCATTTTGATTGTGTCCTACCGTTCTTTCCAGAATAGCCTTTAGTTGACGGTTAAAGATGTCTACCTATCCACTTGTTTGTGGATGGTAAGGAGAGGCTACCTTATGTGTTACACTATATTTTCTCAGTAAAGCTTCAAATCTTCTTTCAAGGAAGTGGGACCCTCCGTCAGATATCACGATTCGTGGCACTCCAAAATGGGGGAAAATAATATCTTTGAATAATTTGATGACGAGTTTGGAATCACTAGTGACGGTTGGTATAGCTTCAACCCATATTAAGACGTAGTCTACCGCCACTAGGAGGTATGAAAATCCATGAGAATATGGGAATGGACCCATATAGTCCACTCCCCAAACATCGAATATCTCTACTTCTTGCCATAGATTCAACGACATCTCATCTCTCTTTGTTATATTACCTATTCTTTGACATTTGTCACATGATAGGACAAAGTTGTAGGAATCCTTGGATATGGTCGGCCAGAAGAATCCACATTGTAGAACCTTCAAGGTAGTCTTTTTATAGCTCATATGTCCTCCCACTGGTCCCGAATGACATTGATCCAAAATAAGTTGAGCTTCTTCTTCAGCGATACATCATCTATACAAACCATTAGCACATAGTTTAAAAAGATATGGTTCATCCCAGTGATATTGCTTCACATCATGCATGAACTTCTTCAGTGCATTCCCGGTGCATTGGGGATGGATAACCCCAGCAGCAAGGTAGTTTAAAAAATCTGAGTACCACAATACAACTTCTGAGACCTTCATTAGTTGATCATCTGGCAGGGAATCATTGGTCGGAATTTTCTCAGTATCCAAAGTGTGGATGCTACTGAGGTGGTCTGCTACAACATTCTCTATACCCTTTTTATCTCTTATCTCTAAATCAAATTCTTGTAATAGGAGGATCCATCTAATCCACCTGGGTTTTGCATCTTTCTTTTCCAGAAGGTAACGAATGGCAGCATGGACTGTGTAGACAATGACCTTCGAACCAATTAGGTATGATCTAAACTTGTCAAAGGTATACACGACTACTAGAAGTTCTTTCTCAGTAGTTGCATAATTCCTCTGAGCTTCATCGAGGGTTTTTGATGCATAATAGATCACATAATGCTTCTTTTCTATACATTGCCCTAAAATAGCACCCACATCATAGTCCCTGGCATCAGACATAATTTCAAAAGGATGGTCCCAGTCGGGAGCTCTAATGATGGGGGTGGTTGTAAGGGCATGCTTTAGTGTGTTGAAGCTTTTGACACACTCTGCGTTGAAATTGAAATCAGTATCCTTTAGTAACAAATTCGTCATTGGCTTCGTTATCTTTGAAAAGTCCTTTTTGAATCTTCTGTAAAATCCAACATGACCTAGGAAAGCACGGACTTCTTTTACGTTTGTTGGAATAGCTAGTTTAGAAATCACTTCAATCTTAGCTTTATCTACTTCAATTCCTCTATTACTAACCCTATGACCGAGGACAATGCCTCCTTTTACCATAAAATGGCACTTTTCCTAATTTAGCACAGGATGTGCTTCTTCACAATGTTTGAGGACCAGGGAGAGGTGCTTTAAACATGAATCGAATGAATCTCCATATGCAGAAAAATCATCCATGAAAACTTCCATAATTGTTTCAGTAAGACCAGCGAATATGGTGGCCATGCAACGTTGGAAAGTTGCAGGTGCATTGCAGAGGCCAAACGACATTCTTTTAAATGTGTATGTTCCAAATGGGAAGGTAAACTAGTTTTCTCTTGGTCATCTAGGTGTATGGGTATTTGATAAAATCTAGAGTAACCGTCAAGATAACAGATATATTCTTGATGAGCCAATCTTTCTAGGACTTGATAGGGGAAAGACATGGGAAAATGATCTTTTCAAGTTGCTTTGTTTAATTTTCTATAATCTATGCACATCCTCCACCCTATGACTATTTGAGTGGGGATGAGTTCATTGTTTTGATTTTGTATAACAGTTGTTCCACCTTTCTTGGGGACTACATCCACTGGGCTCACCCATGGAAAATCTGATATCAGATAGATTATTCCAGCTGTGAGCAGTTTAATGACCTTGCGACAGACCACTTCCTTCATATTTGGATTCAGCTTCCATTGATGCTCAATAGTAGGCTTGTGATCTTCCATCATAGGGATCTTATGCATGCACAATGCTTGAATGACCCCATGTGAGGTCACTCATTTTATAACTGATGTGTTTCTTTCTTTCCCTTAATTCCTTCAGGAGTTTCTCTTCTTGTTCAGCTGTAAGGTCGAAATTTATAATAACTGGGCAAACTTTAAGATCGTCCAAAAACACGTACTTCAGTCCCTCTGGCAGGGGCTTCATTTCGGGATCCTCTGGTTTTTCACATGTTTCCTCTATAGTTTCCATAGCTTTCAGTTCTTCACTAGTGGCTTCAACATCTGCTTTAGCGGAGTCGAGGGATTCGATGCAATCTTTTACTTGTTCGTCAATCGATTCATCAACTGATGGGTTCGTAAGAGCAACTTCTAAAGGATTGTCTGATTCATGATGCTCTTGAGTCATAAGTGACATTTGCTCAATGCAGTCAATCAGATATACTTCTTCTTGCATACTTGGTCTTCTCATACTTTCAAAAACCTAGAATTCGAGGGTTTCTTTGCCTAACTTGAGTAGTAAGGTACCATATTCAACATCGATCAGGGCTCTTGTAGTGGCGAGGAATGGACGACCAAAGATAAGTGGATATCTGGCGTCTTCCTTTATATCCATAATGACAAAGTCGCATGGAACATATGTGTCCTTGCCTACCTTGACCGGTACATCTTCGAGGATTCCTAACAGACGTTTTATCGAATTGTCTGCAAGATGTATAGTCATGCCAGTAGGTAGCAATTCTGTGAACCCTAGTCTCTTGCACAGGCTAAGTGGCATAATAGAGATGCTTGCGTCGAGATCTGCCAAAACTTTCTTGCATGATGAGTCGCCAATGTGAAATGAAATTCCAAAAGATCTCGGGTCTTTTTGTTTCTTGGGCATCTTGCTCAATATAATATCAGATGTAGTTGTTGCCAGTTTTACTATCTCATACTCTTCAATTATATATTTCCTTGTGAGGAGTGACTTTAAGTACTTTTTCCATGCCGGTATCTCAGCCAGAGCATCCAAAAAGGGTATATCAACATGAAGTTTCTTCATAGCTTCTTTAAACTTATTGAATCAAGTATCAAGCTTGGCCTGCCTTAGACGAGCTGGGAAAGGTATACGAGGCTTATATATAGGAATATCAGGTTCTGGTGTTTCAGTTTCTTCATCAGTAGGTTTCGCAAGACTTCCCTTATCTGTCTTATCATCTTTTAATTGCGACTCTAGTGTTGTCGAGTCTTGGACAATCATAGGTTCATCTTCGTCTATAATAGGCACAGGTGTCTTTACAGGGGGATCTGAATAGTCTTTTCCTGACCTGGTGGTAACTGCCTTCAACTATTCAGGATGCTTAGGATTGTTCTCGGGTTGGCCAGCAAAGACTCCAGAAGGTGGCTTTATGCTAGTTGCAAGTTGAGCTAGTTGAGATTCAATAGCCTTCTACTGAGCTTGTTGGTTGGCTATCATAGTTTGCCGAGTTTGTAACATATTTTCAATGGCTGATAGCTTGTCATAAGAAGATACGGGTCCTATTTGTTGTCCTTGCTGTTGATTAAGATTCTGATACTAAGAGTTATTTTGATAATTATTGTAGTTCCTATTTTGAAAGTTCCCCTTGAAATTTCCTTGATTTCCAAAATTTTGTAGTTGATTATACTGGAATCCTAGTGGGCCTCTTGGTTGATTGTTTGAACCAAATTGGTGCGAATTTACTGCTCCAGAGGGGTTTCCGTATTGAAAATTGGGATGATTTCTATTCTGATTTGGATTGTAATAACTTTGACCAGGACGCGTTAAGATTTTCCATCTGACCACTATCTCATTGGCCACATACATTTCTCATAACAACATCATAGAGAACATTGCATGATAAAGTGGAATGATCGGTGTCTTACATGCTTCACAGAACAGGGAAGCAAACTTGACCTGTTCCTGTTGATGAGTGGGCGAACGTCCTCTTCAAATAGTAGCAAGGGATGATTCAATATGGTCTTGCTTGGCAACCAAGAGTTTCAAGGTTTCAGCGATAGATTTGTACTCGGGAGTAGCTTCGGCCATAGCTACTTTCAAAACTCCTTTACCTACAGATCTACCCCAATTGGCTTGATTTTCTGCTCCCAGGGTGATGACTGTCCATGCACTGTCATAACTTTGATTCATGAAGTTTCCTCCAGATGAGGAATCTAGGAATCTCTTAATATCATCAGCCACACCCGTTTAGAATATCTCAATGAGTTGATTCTTGGGAATACCGTGGTGTGGACACTTGCATAGAAGCTCTTTGTATCTATCCCAAGCTTCAGCAAGGGTTTCTCCAGGAACTTGAGTGAAATTTGTTATCCGCCCTCTAATTTCATAAGTAAGCGATGGAGGGTAGAACTTTTCTAGAAACATATTTTGCATTTGTTCCCAGGTGGTGATGGGTATTTCACTTTGTAGCAAATTATATCAACCTATATCTCTATCAGCAAGGGAGTACTTGAAGAGACGGAGTCGAATGGCATCATCTGTGACTCCATTTTGTTTCGTCATGGCACATAGATCAATAAATATCAGAAGATGTTCTTGGCTATCTTCACCTTGTTTTCCGTAGAATGGGCTGTTCTGAAGCAGGGTGATCCAATGCGCTCTTATCTCAAAATTAGGAGTGTGGATGGGAGGAGGTTGTACTAGATGATGAACATTCACAACTTTCGGGATTGAGAACTCTCTAAGATCCTTTTGTAATTCAGCTGCTTGCGCTACTGCTTGTGCTGCTAGGATTTCCTCTTAAACTGTAGCTCTGGCTTCTTGCATGAGCCTCTCTCTCTTTGCATTGATGGCTTGAGCCACCCTTCAGGCTACTTCTTCTTGAGCCATCCTTGCTTGATTTTCTCTGATCTGACGATGAAAAGTTATGTCTATCTCAGGGTCAAATCTCACTGTTAGTCTGGGGCTGTCCGAACGGTGCATACACTATGCCTTGGATGGTACCTAAAAATTAGAAAGATTTTGAAAGTGAGAACCATGTAGTAGAGTCAAATTTAAAGTGGAAGATCCATTGTGTCAAAAGAAAGAAAAGCAAATCCTAAATTAGTCTTAAAAGAACTAGATTTGACTAACTAATTCCATTGTCCCCGGCAACGGTGCCAAAATTTGACGTGGTATTTTTGAACGCACTAACAAACTCATTCGAGTTTGAAATTCTCGAGCTTTTACCAAAACTAAAGTGCAATAATACCACCCACAAGCGGATGAGTCTTATCACAGTATAGTTAAGGATCGAACCCAAAGGACAACATTTTTAAGAATCTTTGTCAGTCAAATCTAGCTCAAGTAAAACTAATATTTAAAATGGTTGGTTGATTTGAGGTTAACGAAACTAATTGCAAGAAAGTAAAAGCTGAATTAAAGTTGGATTTAGATCAATGATATGGAATCGCTGGGATGGTATCGAGTTTCACCACTTCTGCTCATGCAAACACATCCAATCGCAAATAATTCAGGCAAGATATAACAATCCAAATAGAGTTGTTGCAGAACCCCCCATACGGGCGTTAGGTCACCAACTGGATCACTTACTTACGGCTCCAAAGATACAGAAATTCAACGAAGGTTGTGGGCCCCCTATATAGGCGTTAGGCACACAGAAGCGTCACTGAAGGCTAGATGACTTGTCTCCTCGCGGATCATACACTTACGACCTTGAAGAAATCCCATCCTATTTCTAGTTTGGGAGTCAGCTGCATTAACCTATGAGCAAGTAGGCAGCTAATATACGAGCAAACATCGACGATTAACAAGATGATCCAAAATCCAACTAAGGCTGTGAACCCCCTATACAGGCGTTAGGTACACAGAAGTGTCACCGAAGGCTAGATGGCTCGTCCCCTCACGGATCATACACTTACGACCTTAAGGAATCCCATTCTATTTCTAGTTTGGGAGTCAACTTGTTAAACGACATTCAATCCTACATATAGAAGTTCTCACAACATGGGAAGAACAAAGATGAAAGCAAGCAATTAATCAAACTACGAACATAACAATTAACGACGAAATGAAGAGTTATATATGTTTCCATGGAAAGTTTAACAATATAACATGTTTGTGTGGGCAGCGGGGCTAGTCCTAGCACCCCAGAAAAAAGGTACTACTCGCTCATGATGCGAAAACAAGAAGAATGAGAAACAGAGAAAAATCTGCCATGAACTCAATGCAAAAGGTAGTCGCAGCTCGGTGAAGAAGATACGACCTTCTACTTCGTGTCGGAGCAGATCTGGACGTGAACGGGAGATGCCAAGACAGACCAGACAGTCTCCCTAGCTCTGTCTTCCTTCTCTCCTCCGTCTCCTTGGTTGCAGGACGGGCAGTAGATGGAAAGAAACTGGCACGGACTAGACTGGATTTGGATCGGACCTGTATACAGGCATCCTGTCGACATCCCGGAACCGATGTCCAAGTGAGGACCCTTGGGGTCCTATTTATAGGTACAAGACCTATCCCAAAACGGTCTTGGATCTGGAGATATTTTCTTTCTCTAACGATTTACTACTGTTATGGCCAAACGGTCTGGGCAAAAAAATCTTTTCCAAACAATCTTCGTTGCCTTGACTTTTCCATGCGGTTTGCTTTATTTGGCCCAAACGGTCTGTAGACCGTTTGCTATCAAATGGTGTTGAGCAGAGTTGGGCATACCTTCTTGGAAACCATTTTCTATCAAACGGTTTGGAAACCACAGGAGACCAAACAGTCTCACAAAGTTGGGCAAACGGTATGTAAATTGTTTGATTTCAAACGGTCTGGAAACCGTTTATAAGCAAACGGCCGTTGCTTCGGTCAACGCTCCAGCCAAACTCAAGCGGTCTTGGCAATGGCTGATTAAACGATCAGAAACCCGTAAAGGGGCCAAAAGGTCTTGGACAGACCATTTGCTTTTCTATAATGGATTCGAACAATAAGTGAGTTTGTGAGTAGCTAGGTCAAATGATCTGTTAGCCCTCCAGTCTAAAAATGGTCTTCAACCTTCATCTATAGGTGCAACGACCTTGGGGCGATCTCATTTGGCATGTGAACCGCCTTCATTCGGTCTTGAGTTGGGGCTGCACATGAGTGCTGGTCGGAGGTTGAACACGACGCACCACGGTCGTGGTTAGGCACCACAGTCATGGTAAAGCTGTAGTCCCACGGCTGTGCCGCCTTGCACGGGCATGGTGGGTGAGTAATTGGGCTCTGATGGCATTGTTCCATGGTCGTGGTGTGACACCACGGTCGTGGTGAGGTAGCTGTCACATGGACGTGCTACCTCGCACGGGCGTGGCGGGTGAGAGAGTGTCAATGCAGGTAGGATGCCACAGTCGTGGCTCGTTGACCACGGTCGTGGCGAGTGAGAGCTCAGGCGTTGAGGATGGTCTACCATGGTTGTGGCATCACCACACGGTTGTGGTGATGACAGTAGACCACAGTCATTATGAACCACCACGGCCATGGTCTAGGCTCTACTTCAGACCTTGAGTTCATGCACTGCTCGATCCCTTGTGGCTGAATGGTGCCTCCAATCGGTCTCTACTTGTCAAATGGTCTTGAGACCGCATGGGCTCAAAAGGTCTTGAGACCGCATGGGCTCAAACGGTCTTGTTAGATTTCTTGATCAGAGCCAAGGGTGATGACGTGGATTCCAGCTGATTGTTCAGCTTTATCAAGACCTGCATCAAATCAACCATAATTTCAGTTAAGATCAAGATAATTGGATTAATTATGTAATTTTGCACATTATGACTCACATTGATATTTAATGAGTGAAATAGTATATATAGAGTTGAATTTGTTTCAAAGTGATAATTGAATTCCATGATGAATATGCATTTATCAGGGCTCTCAAGTTTGCCCCTTCTTTGCCTATTCACCTACACTTTCTTCATTCAAACCATGGAACTCCATATATTTCATAAGAAATAGTGAGGTGTTTTATCTTAATGAAACTAAATCATGTAATAAAGTAATCTTTCCTTTATTTGGATAAGAATATAAAATATATTTCATGGGATGTATTTCATGGCAAGAAATTAATACTTATCTACATCCAAGGTGTGAAACTCTAACACAAATAACTCTCTACAATTGCATCCCCCATTAAACCTCTATTATGTTCTTTATGATATGAAATTCCATTGTTTGTCTTGCATTGATTGTAAAAATCAAACATTGTTTACAAATACTAAGTAAGAACAACAACATTCAACATTCAAACTGAAGTGAGTAGAATTATTATACCTAGAAATCTAAATTTACCCAATTATTCTATTAGCTATATCATATACTAACTGATGTTTCATCCCTCTTAGTTTCTTGGGCTTTCACAAATGCACTTAATGTTTACCCAATCATAGAGTCATATGTATCTATGAAACATTTCTTACATCCCTTTACAACAACTTATTTTTTTCTATTTTCTTCGATGAATCATTGTCTCAATAATTTGAACACCCTTACATACCCTCTACACAAGTATAAGCATTGTTCATCATATATCAGTCAACATATTTTGTATTATCAAGTGTTACTTAAAGTGATGGACCCATACCATCATCCAACACATGTTTTCTACAAGATCTTTGCTATAAATATAATATGAGAGATGGGGCTTGTTGTCTTTGTACTTCCATTATAAAATTATGTGGTAAACATGTACATATAGATATAGCTAGGTATATCACATTTGTAAGAGGACATTCCACTATTTCTCACTTTAGATCTAGTATAGAATGAGCTTGTGTGTAATTTGTAAAATGCATGCATCATGTTATATTGAATACAATTCTAATAATAATTATTGAAAATAATAAAACTAATTTTTTATATTAATAACATGGGTTCAAATAACCAAATAAAATATGTAAGGATTCCATTGTTGTGTGAAATTTAATCTTGTTTCCTCTTATCATCTCCAACATATTTAGGTGCATCTTTATTTAAGTTATATATATTGACTTATATAATCCATCTACAAGATTGTCTGTTGAATCAACTTGATGCATGATTCATTTTTATCCTTATTGTTGTCTATTTAATTGAGTAATATTCAAGAGTCAAGAACTTCTAAGATTTTCTTTAGAACCAAGTAACTATAACTTGCTTTAGGTAAGAAAATTATCTCTTCTTCATAGTGAATGCATTCTATACATAATTTGAAGTAGGACATGTCTACAGTTCATTAGATATTCATTGGTATATGGACATCTTCGTCTCTATATTCAAATATGTGGTAGAAAAATATGGTAATTTTGGATTTGTGAGAATACCCAACATTCAATATGTATTACTACTCCTAGGTAAGGTTAGGAAGGCATTCATTGTTCCCACATGAAAACAATGCATGCTATAAAAATAAACCTCCCAATTAAGAACAAGAAACATCACATCCATGTCAATTATGATTACAACTATCACATTAGTGACACAAGGATATATTTTTTTTATTTTATTGGACAAGTTTTGGGAAACGTGTACCATCTATTGCACATAGGGAGTCATATAATACGGAAATAAAGATATTATGTCACCTTACTTCACACAAAACTACATACTTAGACATACATGAATACAAATACATGATAGTTCATCTATGAGGAATTCATGTTGTGGAGCATGGGAGAGACATACACTCAAGTTAAAACTTACAAATACCTCTTCGTAGGTAGTTAAAATAACTAATCATCTTAGTGGAGTGGATGAAGCCTTTGACTATGATGTAATTTTCTTGTTTGTGGACAAAGAACTCCAAAAAATAATTGCTATATCATTCACACTACTTTGGCATTAATAATGAGTCCCCATTCCTCCAAAGTGATAACAAGGGCATGCACAATACCAAGATTATTATATGCATATTGTACAATTATCATTTATGCATCATTTTGATTTTTCATGACCCTTTCAATGGTGACTCCTATTTTCATCATTGCATGACCTAGACTTGGTCTATCATCATAATCATCTTCATTACATACCACATGGATTTTACAATTTTGTATGGCACTCATATAGAGGTCTTTTAAAAGTAGACACAATATATGATGAAGTTCCTTTAGACATGTTTCATGTTGTTGCATGTTTTTATTTGAGATTCTGAGCATGGTATAATATCACCAAATTTCTTTCTCAATAAGTGACCTATTCATCATAATCATCCTTAAATCATAGGGTTAAAATATATCATCGATTGGTATCATTGTGACGAAGACACATAAAATCAAATATCACACTAAACAAATTTTTCTTGGGACTACATGACCAAAGTACAATTATTATATAAAACCAACAATTCCAATATGTTAAATGTGGGAGAATCATGGAAAAAAATCATTTGAGCATACATTATTATCACCTTGAGTTGTGAACCTTTTCATGTGGTGCTCCACATGGAAACTAGGGTGGTTTACATTGGTATTAAGAAACTAAATGCATTATCATAATGCTAGATTGGTGTGGCTAGCACATGGTAGAGAGTTGGCCTCACAAAAGATGTTGATGACCCCACATGTGAAGAAGAACAAACCATGAGATTCATCAATCTTATGACCCATTAATAAATATACTACCTTAGGAAAATTGTGTACCTAGGTTTTATCTAGTGACAAAGTGACAAAAATACCCAAGTTGTGGTTCCATGTAGTGTTGTCAATTTATGTACATTGTGTAATTGACCTCTTCTTAATACCATCTATGACTATGAAATTTAGTACCTGTAACAGCTTGAAAATGTCTCGAAGTAGTGGTTGAGGATGATGGGGTACTCCATCATTAATCCAAATGGTTCCCTACAGTTTCACCTTATCATATGCATAAATTAATTGTGGAAAAAACTTCATAAATAAGCTGCATGAATGCAACATTTACATCCTTTATCCTATTACTATGGTATAATGATGCCTTTTAGGCACTAGTTAATATTTGAATAATTGGGCATGCATCATTACTAACATTGACATTGTTCATGTCCTCATATATTTCAATGCATACAACATGATGGTCTTATGGAAGAACATGGTGCTGAGGATGTGGAGCATTGAAAGAAACTTCACATCAATATCTTTGCATTGTAAACCTTGTTGTCAGGGCATGTCTTTAACATTGATTGTGAACTACCAGTTCCACTTGAATTATTATGGACAACCATCAACTCCATGTCATTGTAGTGGTAGAATGGTTTATCTAGTAACTTTGCAAGCTCCTTGTTCTTCTATAAACCATATTTAAATATTCAAATTAAGGGCAAGACTAAGTTGACTTGATTATCTAATTCAGATTTGTATTGTTATCCCATGGTATGGAACATTTTATGTATCTACGTCATTCAACTCGCTACTTTGTGTTATCTTGAAGATCATCCCATCCATAAACATTATGGTTAGACAACAAACTAATCTTGACATATCCATTCATCATATTATTTCAATTTGGACTAATTAGAATAGTCTTTACCACATTTATGTCCACCATTAGACCCTTGAATGAGCATACCAACCCCTTTTGATTTAAAGTTGTATTGGTCATCAATGCATCGTCAAAGGTTATAGTGGCATTAATTCATTATCACATCATTGTTAGGGTCCAGACAAGTGACACTCTAATTTAGAAGTAAAATTTTGAAATAGAGACTATGTCAGTGAAGGAGTTATAAAAATGGCCTAGCATTGCATCTGAATATTGCTACATTGTATTTGACTATGAAATGAAATGTTAGTTGGAGGTGGTAATGTATGTATTAATACTTGAATTGGATACTTTTTCTACTAAAGTATAATGGTTCTGACAACACCTATTTAATTTATCCTATCATTAAATACAATGAAATATAACAATTTAGCATGCAATTTTGTGTTTTTTGTCTTACTTGACACAGGGTCAACCATATTTCTTCAATTTCATAACTTGGAAATAGCTAGCATGAATATCATGTTTTTTATTAATTGTTAGACTTATTTTATTTTTGTCGGAAAACTACTTCATTTATCCATACCTTTTGGGATTTAGATAAATATTGGAAATTTGAAGACAAGTCAATTACATCTCCAAATATCATTGATCACAATAGTATTAACATTTAATTTAAAAAATCTGCAATAACTCGACATGTATAGAATCACAAAAAATACATAATATATTTTGTAAACTATAATAATAATAAAGACAAACAAAACATTATGTATGTATTAAAAGTAATCAATTTGGCGCATGTAATTGTGATCAGATTTGAAAAAAAAAACAAACTCAAAAACACATTTATTATGAAAAATTAATGTCCAAGTCATCTGTAGATAACTAGATATCACCACACATGCATAGAAATTGATAAATTTGTTTCACACTTGTACTAAATGTAATACATTGTCAACTAAAAGTTTGATAAACAATTCCTCAATAGATATTCTAGAATAATGTGAAAAATTATGTTGTTTTTTACAATAGAAATAGTGAATTGAAATATTAACCATACAAACTAACTTAGGTCATACTAACAATTCATAAATTTTAAAGAAACCATGTACAAAACTAGAATTATGTTGGAATGATACAACATTGATCCCTATATTAGAAGAATGCTATTACAACCCCAAAATTTGGGTTCATATGGTTGGAAATGCAATTTCCCCAATAAGGGTATGATTATGGGAATTGTATGATTTATGTGTATTGAATGGATTTCCATTGCAGTATTTCCTTTTTGCATGTGATTTCATTGATCATAATATGTTAATGAGTCCTATATGATTAAAAGAAAAAGAAGAAAATCAAATAATGCATTATTAAGAAGGAAATTTGAGATAATGATGAGAAAATAATAAATATGTGGAAAAAGGTAAGATTGAATCATCATGGATGATATTTTGAATCCAAAAGGCTTGTAATGGAAAAAGGAATCCATATTAAGAATATAAAAGAATAAGAGAGAGAAGATATGCATAAAATATGCCTTAATAAGTGATAACTTGCTTATGAATAAAAATCAATCATACTTTCGAGTTTGAGTCCCAAACATAGCACACAAGTAGTTAAGTCATTATGGACCTTCCTCTAAAATTTGGGATCAAACGGATAAATAGTTTGGGAGATACAATTTTTTAAAGTTTTCCTAAAGTGTGGAGGAAATCATTAAATGTCACGATTTTATGCATATTGGAAATATAATTAGCGTGTGTTAGAAACTGTTGGATCAAAATTGGATGGCTCTCATTCTTCTCCTACTTCCAAATCAGTTTAGGAAAGGAGGTACAATAACCTTGAGGATGCCGATACTCTACCCCTTTCCTCGATGTGTGTCGGTTCTTGGAAACTATCCCATTAGAACTGGGAGATCAATTTGGACTCTTCCATCCTCTCAGTTCTTTGTTTCTGTATGGGATTGGGGTTCCCCCGAATCCCAGTTCCTCCATGAACTAGATTTCCATGGACGGCCAATGTCTTGGCGAGGCGTATCTATAAAAAGGGGGTCTCGATGCCCTTAAGATCTCAGAGAACTTAGTCCATGAGTATGCGTCTTTATGATGAGGTTTGATGAGCGGAAAAAGGCAAGGTTCCATGGCCCTACGCGGTGGCGATAGTTTGAGGAGCGATCCACCCTGAGCACCAACATGACACATCTAGGAGGACGATGGGTTTGGTCAAGAGGGGAAAAGCCATGGTGTGCGTGCACGGTGATCCGAGGTAGTGAAAGGGAGGGCCAATATGTTAGGTTCGTCGCCGCTAGTGAAAGCTCTACTTTCCTGATGAAATAGGGGAGCGAACTCCCTCTCCGCGGAGGACAAGTCACAAGGAGAATGAGGAATCAACCAGATATGGGTCCCGGGCTAAGTGGACCTAAGCAAAGGTTCCGTGAGTCTAGCTGGAAAAAAAAGGAAAAGAAAATGAAAAGCTGACGTGGCGGCCTGTGATTGGCTGAGAGGTAAATAATTTACAAAATTCATATCTAATTAATGGTATATCTTATGGAGACAAGTAATATAAGAAAATTGATCATAAAAATACTCGGAATTCATTAAAAATAAAATGGAATCCTGATTCTTCTTGCAATTCAAAAAGGATATATAAAGATAACATCTTTAATGGTTTAATTGATGAAAAACTCTAAGAATTGATGATAATTAGGTCTAATAATGTTCTTTGGATGTTAAGAGAAATTATTAATTTTACGACCCCACCTCCCGATAACCCCTAATTAAGGGAGACAGAGAGGTCGAAGCCGCACCCATAACTTCCGGATCAAAGGTTCGGCAATTAACCAAGAATAATTATCAAATTTTAACAGACTATACTGAAAAGCTGTAAGAAAATAAATTTTTGCATACCTTTTTGAAAACTTGGATCTCTAAACTTCTATCCACTTAAGGAATCTACTCTAACTAATCCTCGTTGTATTTTACTTCATGTATTACACAGTATGTGATTTACTGTTTGTCCTTTTGGCTTGTACCTAAAACGCCGACAAACAAAACGTCGGTCAGCCGAAGCTGGTATGTGGGGGAAACAATAAACATGTAATTACGTTAACAATGTAATCATTTAACAACCAAGATTACATTTTAGATATAACTCAGCGATCTAAGAGTACCCTATCCTCTATGTTGTCCCCATTAAACCCTTCATGATCCACATATAAGTGAACCAATTTCTAGGGTTGAGTCGCATGGCACTACTCGTAAGTAGCCCACTCCTTAACTCATGGCAGGCTAATGAGTCTCATGGCACTATACGTAGGTAGACCAGTTTCTAACTCTCGGTAACCTAGACCTTGCTCTAGGATTACCCCTTTTTTCTTAGTCTTTTCAAAACAATAGAGGTGGACCCGGATCTAGTCAGTTATATATGCAAATTTATAGTGATAATCATAGTCACTTTATAGTTGCATGAAATAAATAAACATCCAATAGTTATTTTTCAAGCAACCGATTAAAACTTCGGGAATCATCGTAAAACTAGAGTGATTATTCATTAGCGTAACCACATACCTGATTTGATGAGTCATGCAGATTATTCAACATATAATTCATGTATATACAATCAAGCCAATCAACATATCCAAGCAAGTAATTCAATCATCACATAATTCCTGAAAAGAATATGTACTCTATTTATTACACACTTTACCAAGAATCTACTTTATTGACTTGGATTCTCTTTCTAGGGTTTCTAATCCGCATTAAGGTTTCATTAGCATTAATTAGGGTTTCTTAGATCAATTTCTCAAACTTTTATCCCTTTTTAAGTTAACAAACCCTAAAATACTCTTCTCCGTTTATATGAACCTTAATTGCTCAACTATCCATTTTAATAGTCTTTTATTCCCAATTTGACTTAGGATCATCATATCCCTATTTATTCATGGATTTGAATAATTAAAACAATTAAAAGACATATTCTCCTAAATTAGGGTTTTCAAGGTCATTAATGCATATTTACGCACGAAACCCTAAATTAAGCCATTTATATAAAAAGATCATCTCTGTAGATCCTATTTTCACTTTTATTAACAACATGTTAATTTCAGCTTGAATTATCCAACATAACATCATTTAGTCCATCTATCATCAAATCTAAGGGTTTTTCCTTAATTAAATCATTAAAAATGATAACTTTATGTACTTTTCGCATTTCATGCATATTTATGCACATAAACTCCAAATTAGACTAGTCATGTGCAAAGTTCTTACTTTTTGAACATAATGTACCTTTTTACAATTAACAAGTTAATATCAACTTTAATGATCCATTAAACCCTATAAACCATTTTATTTATTCAAAATAGGGTTTCTAAATCTTTAATTCATTAAAGATGATAATTTACACTATTTTTCGCATAGCAAGATGAATTAGCTTCTACACATATTTTTATTGAATTTCCCTCGTTCTGAGGATCAAAATTCATTTATTATTTATGTCTATCCGAGTTACGGTTTGCTAGATATGATTTTTGAAATAAAATCTTACTTGGACCAATCTGGAGCTACCACGTAGCCAACTCCATGCAATGCGGCTCGCTTGAGTTTATAACCGATTTACGATATTACCCTCCCTTTAGTTGTGCGCCTCTTCAGCCCGCGGAGGGCAGAACGGTCCAAATCGACCTATCCTTTCTTCAACCTCGGGCAGGCTGCGTTCTGCTGCCCTAGCCGCCAGTTTGGAGCAGGTCTGTGTGCGTCCCTTCTTCTCTGAAGGCCAGTGACCAGCAGGGACGAAGCCCCTACCTCCAACACCCCTCCCCACACTCAGTGCGGTCCTCAACTCGCATTCAGGGGGTTTGGTTCATGTTGGCCGTGTCCGCGACCACCAGCAGCTTTTGCAGCCATGCTGCCTTGTCACGTACAGGTCCGAGCATGGGACGATGGCTGAGGTCCCCTCTTGCGTCGTGGAACTTCTCCCATCAACCGTGACGTCCCCACAAGTCATCGTTGCCCCAGGGTTAGACGTGCTCTCCTTGACTAGGGTTTGAACAAGGAAGAAGGAGGAGAAGAGAGTAAGACGTGAGGGATTTCTCAAACTCGAACCAAAAGCCCTACCCCTTAAATAGGGGAGGGTAACGATGCCCTAAGTTGCTTGCCTACGAAGCAACAAGGTTCTTTCCCAATAGGAATCTAATTCCTATATAGGAAAGCAAGATTGTCTCTCTTCTAAACATATTTTTGATATCCTTTATTGCATGAATAATCAACAAATATGAAAATTCTCTCTCTTATTCTCTTTATTCATGTCTTTCAATATATTAGCCATGAAAATATATTTCCTTAAGTAGGAAACACTTCCTTCTTAACAAAACCAAATAATTCATTAATAAAGCAACACATTATCCTCTTATTTTGCCTCTTTGGTATTTCTTCTTTCTTTCCTCTTTATTGGGACACCTTGGATCCCGAGATACTCCATTATTTTGAAATTCTTTTTATTGGATACTTATTATCCTTCTAGATGCATCTTTATGCATTATTTCACATTATCTTGTTTATTTCTCATTTAAATATTCCTTTTTGAGGATTTCTTTTTATTTCTCTTTTATTTTCCTCATTGGCATTCCTTTTGATATAAACAACCTCATGGATACGAAATTTCCCCAAGAAATCTCATTCATGCCTCTTTCCACTCATTTTCCACATTTTATCACTATTTTCAATTTAATTCTTAATAAAGAAATACTTAATTAACCTTTTCTTTTCTAATTGCCTTCTTTTTGCAACCTTGGTCTCCTTGGTACCCAAGGAACCCAAGAGGCATGAAATCCTCTTTGGATTTGCCTTATAGAGGTTTCTACATATTTCTTTTCATAAAAATTCAATTATCCATTTACTATTTGAATTTCATTGTTATTTGGGCCCAATAGCCAATAAAGCCCACAACACAATCATCAAGGCTATTGTAAACAAAATCCATTTATTTGAAACAAACTATATCATTATTTGTTCAAATATCTTTAATATGATAAATTACATTTCTCGTCAAATGAACCCAAAATTTGGGGTTGTAACAATTAACTTGTTGTTAATAAAAGAGAGAATTAGGTCTAAAAAGATTATCTTTATGCATAATTGGCTTAATTTAGGGTTCCATGTACATGAATATGCATTCATGAGCCCATAAACGCTAATTTTGATAATTGTGACTTTTAATTATTTTAATTGTGCAAATCGATGAATAAGACAAAAATATGTGGTTACAAATCCAATTTGAGTATAAAATATCCTTAATGTGTACGATTTGAGTAATTAAGGTTTTTATGAGAAGAAAAGTTGTTTTAGGGTTTGTTGACCTATAAACGATAAAGTTTGAGAAATTGATTTAAGTCCTAATGAATCCTAATGAGACTTATAAACCTTAGAAAGGTATCCCAAGTCAATAAAGAGTTGTTTGGATATAATGGTAACAACTAGGTGATATACATGTTTACAAGATCAAAGGTTGCTTGATTTGGTTGCTTACCTTGCTTGATTGGACATCTAGTTGGATTTTGATATATTACTTGTTTGAGATCTCCAAAATAGGTATGTGGTTACTCTTATGACTACACTCTAGTTTCACGGAAATTTTTGAGGTTTTATTGGTTGCTTAGAAATAACTGCCTGGTTTACTTTTATTTCATGCAACTGTAAAGTGACTTTGACTATCACCATAAGTATATGTGCATGACTAGCTCAGATCCTAGTCCTCTATCACGACCTCCTTTCTAAAAATAACACAACCATAGTGGAAGCATTTGAACATAATGGATATCATGACAAAATTGTGAACTGATATCATTTACCAAGCAAAATCCATAGAATAAAAGAAATATCCACCAGAGTGCCTAATTACATACCAAAGTCAAAAGACTCTAAGTCCAACATAAAAGAGTTCAAAGAATGAAACTCCAACATAACATAACTAAAAGAAAAGACAACTATCTATAATGGCACCCCACCAAGTAGGATTCATGAACTATCCTTGCGCTTGAGCTGACGTCCCTGAAGTCTACTTCTTTTCCTCCTCATCTGCGGACATCTCATCCCCAGCCCATGAAAGGCAACGTAAAACTATGTGAGTGGCACTGAGCAGTTATATAAGAAGAATAGTTTATAATTGAAATAACATGAAGAATAACTTGGAACATAAATACACAACATAATTAGAATGATTATACAAGAACATGATTAACTTAACATGATTTCATAATAAGAGGGTTTTTACTAGAGTTGATATAATTGCTCCCCTTATTTGCAACTACAATGCTCATAACGCCATTTCAGGCTCACATAAGGCTCCCATGGAGCTCATAAGGCCATTTAAGGCTCACATAAGGCCATTTAAGGCTCACATAACATGATTGAGAGGACTATATCAACATACATGATTTAATACACTTGAACATAGTTATCATGATTTCTTGATCAATTAGCATGGTACTGATTCATAGTGTTTCCAAATGAACGCATATTCCTCAAAATAGTAGAAAATGTAAATTCATAGCATTTTCATGATTTTCATAAGCATAAGTTGAATAACATCATAGTTGCACTTTATTGAGTAATCATAACCGAACAAACAAATAATGTAAACCTATAATAATAGAATTATACTTAGTGTGCATGATCCACTCACCTGATCCTGAGGAGGTATACTAATAGTAGATGAAGTCTAGATTAGTCCTAATGTCCCGTGAATAACATAATTATGAAATAATTTCATTTTCTTAACATAGGTGTATGATTCTTTAATTAAATTTGGAAATTGTGTCAGGATTCTAGGTCTGAAACTAGGATCATAAGATAGATCTTGAAAAACTGATCAAAAACCATATATAGATCATCCCCATATGAGCTATATATTATTTTCTATGAATTTGTAAAGATCAGATATATTCTGACCAATCAGAGGCGAGGAAAAATCATTTAAGACATTTCTGAGAAATCTAGAAATCAAGGTCCGATAGATGAATTTTCCCTCGCATGATGTGCCTATTTTAGGACCTGTGAAAGGGCATATGAGTAAAATACTAATTAGCATACTCGCAACTATACTGATATATATAAATTTCAAAACACCCATAATACCCCTGGACCTACGATACATCAATTAAAATCATAGAGGCAACAAAGTAAACTAAACACCAGGCTTCCTCCTGGTTTAATCCATGGAGTCGACCATCATTACTGGAGCTTGACTTCTGAATCAAAAGTGAATGAAGGGTGACTGGGGAGGGAAGTCAGAAACTCATTGGATTCGTCAAGACCGTGCGAGCTCAATGAGCCATCACTTAGGCTCTGCGAGGCCGGGAAACCCCATCCCCAACAATGCCACCATGGAAGGAGAAGTTGAGATGGAATGGAGGCAGTTGACTTCATCTGGGTCACAAACTGAAGAATGGAAATATTCGTAATCACTAGCCGAAGGCAACGAAACAACCAGAGTGTGGATGTGCTCTTGTATTCGGAACCAACCTTCAGGCGGTGCAAGAAGCTTGAATCGGAAAATGACATAACCATGGCGGTTCAAGTAAAACAACGATTTCATTGTCTTTGTGGGTATCCATCGGACCTAGGTAACTATTTTTTGGGGCCTTATCATGGCCGAGAGGCCTTGCCGAAAGTCTAGCTTCCTTTGCCTGAACTTGGTTTGTGAGCGGAGCAACTGAGTGGAACGGACAGACTATAGGCACAAAGGAAACACAAAAGAGGGGATGAGGATGCTTACTGTAGGTTGAATTAAACTGAGAAGGTCATAGCTCTGTGCTTGAGCTCGTCATCGCCGGAAGGGTAGACTAACTTCGCAGTGGCTCCTCGATTGATCTCGATCTAAATTGATTATGGGGGAAGCTTTCTTCTGGCCCTAGGTTGCTTCTTTTATAGCTAGACCTCGGTGCGATGGTCCCTCGCGGCCAGGGGATGGTGGCAACATCGAATGAATAGGATGCCAGTTGGGCATTTCTCACTGGGCTAGTTATATGAGGGGAATTAGGGTTCCCTAGATTTGGGATTGCCTCTTGAATCTGTTGGTGTGCAAATTTCTCGGTAGTCATTGAGGGTAGAGGGTTATCCTAGGACGAGGAGTCTGGGAGCTATTCCCTTCTCTGTGTGGAATCCTACATGAGGTAGGGGACAAAGCCCCTATCATACGATCCTAATCGAACAACTTTGAAGGGCTAGGTGTAGATGGCTCCGTGTAACACTCAGTCGTCTAGGAGAATCAAATGTATTATTGATTTAATTAATCAAGGGAATGTCATTATCTTCTATTTTCTTCCTAATATCATTTGGGGCATCTAGGATTATCCAAATCTAACCAAATTTAATTATCTAATTAGATTTTGGATATGAATTAGGAAAGCATGTGTTTTACATTATTAGCTACTTAGGGTAATTAACACATTAATAATCATTATAAGGGAATTTTATTACCAAAATCTGAGGGAAACTCTATTATCCTATTATATACTCAGATACCAAAAAGTGGGATATATTATGCATGTATGTGGGTCCAAACTATCAATTAACCCCTAGCTAGTCACCATTGCATAATTAGGGTTAGGTTTTGTGCATTAATTGAAATTGATGTGTATAAGTGTTGATGAATCAAATTAAAGGTTCACATAATATCTTGATGTAGTCTAAACTCATTCTGGAATACTACTTAAGCATGGTCTCCACTTAAATGAACAAATGTAAGAAAAAATCATTCAACCTAGGGTTTCACCTTTATTAAACATCAAGAATTTTTTTGGGACTGAATTTTGAGGGTTGTTACATCCTCCTTTGTAGCTTTGATGATGATGAGATGGATGACTTAGTACATGGTCTACCCTTGGGGTAGGATCATCAAATTATCATGAGTTGATGTGTTGGTCTACTCTTGGAGTTTAAGATGTGTGGATGTTGTACAAACACTAAGAGAACAAGGTATTCATCTTACGAGGATGTTTTTATCATGAGCTATGTAGAATTTGTGAGTTATACAAGGTTGAGTTCGAAAACTGAGAGGATGAGCTCAGAGTTTTCTTGATGAAGATAGACTTAGATTTTGAGATGAGATAATAAGTGAAGTACATGGAGGTGTATGTCTTCAACATTACCTTATACATGAAGATGAAAGGTAGTAATGGATGCTCTGGTTGAGATGCAATTGTCTAGTTTAGCTGGAGGCTAGAAGAGGTTGTAAGGTTAACCCTAAGTTTGGAAAAGGAGATAGGTTTGGCTAACACTCAGATGTAATGAGATCTGTTGATCAAGTTAGTGGTTGTTTGATTATCTAGCCTAGGCCTTGATGCAATAAAAGGATGGTTGTAGAACCTCATATGCGCTTCTCTGGAAAAGAAGGTGATGAAACCCCGACTGGAGTGGTTTATGGTTTCCGAGGAATTAATCTTGAGGAATCATGACATACAAGAGATCATGATTTTAAGTCACCATACACAATGGTAATACTAAGATGGTAAGTTTCCGTAGTACTTTGGATGCCAAAGATGAAGTTGCATGTGGCTTGTCGCCATGCATGTCAGGAGGTGAAGGACGAACACCAGTAACCCAGTAAGTTGATACAAAGGATAAAAAGTCCCTGAGAGGGAATGGGAGTTCATCATTGTGGATGTCATGGTAATTCTCCCCTAGACCAAGGAAGGTCAGGATGCAATATGGGTTATGGTAGAACACCTTACCTAGATGACATAATCTAAGAGAAAGAGAGAATACTGTCGGGAGACAGATCTGGTTGAACTACAAGTAAGAGAGATGGTTCAACTGCACCAGGATGCAAGTTCAAAATTTTTTGTATATGACCTAAATATTCACTTCCATAAGGTGTAAGTAGATACATGAAGAATTCGATGTGAGTACATATTATCACCCCTAACTAATGGTTAGTATGATCTAGACTAGAGGGTCTGATGAGAGCATGTGTGCTCATTCAGGGTGATACACAGAGACAATTCTTGTCCTCACTAAGATGTGATGATAACCACCGTAGCCAATATCGGGATGTAAAGAAGCTCTGTAAGGGAGGTTGTGTCGGTCACCACTTCATTAAGATGATGTTGGTGAAGGGATCTCGAAAAGATCAGGAAAAGACCACAGTGTGTGCAGATGAAGTCGCTTTGATCCTTTGATGGCTGAAAAAGAGCCTAGGGATGACATGAGTCATAAGAGGATGCAAAGTAGACTGACATGTAGTCCACTGTGCGAAAATATGTGATGTGAAAATCCAACCCCTCTAAGCTACAGTTGAGAAAGCTGAGTCCCCGATATATGGGTCCTTTTGAGATGGATTGGTGGAGATGGTTATGTTTATTCTTACCCCTTAGGATAACGTTATGTGTTCCACGAGTCCGATCTAGAGCACTATGTGATGTACCCAAGCCATGTGCTGAGCCATGAACCCAGTTAGCTTTGAGAGAAGCAGAAATGTCCTGAGTCACCTATGAGGGTACAAGGTACCAAGGTGAGAAAGAACTCAGATGCAAGAATATGAGATGATGACTTGAGAGGCACCATGGAGAGGGTAAAACCACATGGGAGCCATGATGGACATGAGGAAGTCTTATCCTCTTTGTTTGTATGTTTGAGGGAAACATTCCTATAAGAGGGGAAGGTTGTTACAACCTCAATTTTGCATATGTTTTCATAATTGAATTGTAAAGATTTTGTGAATATGGAATTAATCAAAAAGGTTGTATGCTTTGCTTCAAAAGATGGATTTATTTGCAAATCTCCCTTTTGATAGGAATTTCGTAATTTCTATTATTAGATTAATAAAATAATGGATATAAAAGAGGAGAAAAGAAGAAAAGTCCATATAAAAGGAAAAGATACAAGATAATGGATATTAAGCTAAGTAATTATGAGAAATACATAGAAATCTCTAGAAAGTGGAATGAATGGCCACAATTAAATAAATTTCATTTCTATGTGATTTCTAATAAAAGAAATATGAAAAGAGGAAAAAGGAAATAAAAGATAAAAAGAAATCCTTGAATAGAAATCTTTTAATAAAAGAATAATTAAGAAATGGAGAGAAGAAATATGTAGAAACCTCTAGAAGGCAAAGGAATATTCAACAAATGGATTTCATGCCTTTTGGGTTCCTTGGGTTCCAAGGAGTCCAATTTGCAAAGATAATGCAACAAGAAAGAGAAAAGATCAATTAAATATTACTTTATGAAGAAGGAAATTAGAGATAATGATAAAATAAGGAATATAAGTGGAAATATGTTTGATTGAGTCATCATGGGTGGATTTTCGTATCCACAAGGTTTGTAATGGTAAAATGAATCCAAATAAAAAATAGAAAGATAAGAGAGAGAAATTATGTTTAATATGTCTTATTATTAGATAACTTGCATGGGAAGAAAATACCTCTTTCCTTGTGAGTTTGAGTCCCAAATTTGGAATATAAGTAGAATAAGTCTTTATAGACTTTCCTTTAAAATTTAGATGAAAAAGAACAAACGAGGAGAGAGATATGGTTTTAGCAAGTTTTCCTAAAGTGAATGGATAATCAAAAATCATAGTAAATGTAACGATTTTATTTACTAATAGAACTATAGTTGATATAGGCGCGTGACACCACAACCATTGGATTCAGAACCAATAGAGGCTATGTTTTCACCTTCCTCAGTCAGACAAGGAAACAAGAGGCTGAGGGGGTGGACTTTCCAAAACTAATATCTTGCAAGATAATGGACAAATCATTAATGAAATTAGTCCAGTAGATTCAAGAGAAGAATCTGAACCTAGGAGACCTAAGTTTTGGTAGGTTTTGTGGATACCAAGCAAAATGCCCAAATCAAGTTGGGATCTCTTCGTCGGCCTGCCCTATATATATAGGGGTCTTACAGGCCATTTGAGAGAGCCCAAAGCATCTCAATACATATGTACAAAGCCGACGAACTTGCCAGTGCTTCCAATTTGGTCCTTGGTCGTGATCTTAACCCCTACCCATCAGCAGCTTCTCACCGGAGAAGAGCTTCACCATCCCGATGATCTGGTTGAGCAACGAAGCAATGTAGGGGTGCCTTGAGTCTGGGGTGCCAAGACAAAGATGGAGGTGGTGTTGGCTTGTGCTCAGATGGAGAAACGTGTGGAGTCAACTCGTTGGTTGACCACGGTCTACCGCTAGCTCGCAAGTAGGGCTATCACGAGGAAGAAGAAGAGAAAGGGGGAAAAGACCTCCTTGCCCCCGACTTTTGTGAAGGAAGGTAAGGGAACTTATGTCTTTGGGTTCTTTTCAATCCCGGGTGGGGCACGCGATCACAGATCATTGGATCCAGCATGGTCCAACAGACTATCGATCAAACGGCTGAGATTTTTTCTAAAAATAACTGATAATTCAAGTTAATGTATTTTCTTGCAAAAATCATAACTTTTGATAGGAAGCTCCGATGAATAAAGTCAAAATAATAAAATTGGTCCTCAAAATGGGAGGAACACAAATAAATTATATTTGAAGCTTAATTCTGCTTACAATTTATAAAGTATGTAAAGATGCTATCTTTAATGGTTTAATTGATGCAAAACCCAACTCTTTGATGATTAATGTATTGAGAGGGGTTATATAGATGATTAAAGTTGATATTAACCTGTTGTTTATAAAAAGATGCATTAGATCTAAAAGGATGAACTTTATGTGTAATTTGATTAATTTAGGGTTCCATGTATATAAATGAGCTTTAATGGGCCTTGAAACCCTAATGTTAGTAATTATGATTCTTAATGGCTTTAATTGTTCAAATTCATGTATAAAGCTGAGATATGATGGTTCTAAGATATTTTAAGTATAAAAGTTCCTAATTATGGATAAATACCCTTAATTTAGTAATTAGGGTTTTCTAGTGGACTAATGTGAAATTAGTGATAAATAGAGTTCATATATGATTGAACTATAAGGAAATATGAATTGTTAATTTGAAAGAAAGCGAGTATGATAATTGGGCTTATGATGTTGAAATTAGGGTTTGTGAACAAAGAGAGCATTAAATGTGATAAAAGTATTATGGAGGTTAAAACCTTAATAAAACCCTAAAGTGGGCCTAGAAAGCCGAAGGTGGAATACAAGTCTATCTTGAGAATGTTTTGGATAAACTATAAAACTTGGATGTTATGCATTAATTTCAGGATGTTATTGATTTCTTGTTTGATTGTTATATATCATTATTGCTTGGAAATCAAGTTGCTCGGGATCAGGAATGTGGTTACACTTATGGTTAATCGCTTTAGTTTCACGGTGATTCCCAGATGTTTTATCGGTTGCCTAAAAATAACTGCTTGGATGACATTTATTTCATGCAATTATAGAGTGACTATGATTATCACAATTATAAAATAAGTGTGTATTCTCACACCTACATGCCACCCTGATGGATGATGCTAAAAGGTCAAGCCCAAGAGGGAAGACCCATGGGTACCATGAGTGGTGACCCCAGACACCAAGCTCGGGATTGAGAAGGTGGTCTTTGTTGCATGGCTAATGGGCACCATGAGAGGTGACCCTAGGCACCAAGCTCGGGATTGAGAAGGTGGCCTGAAGTCAATGGCAAAAGAGAAACCCTCAAGAGGGTATTCCAGGGTTAGGGCAAAAGTGGTGGAGAATGTCACATTGAAAGCGTAAATTGGCTTGTTAATTAACTTGATTGTGATATTTAGATTGTTAGCTATATTTGTTAAATTTTGGTTGTCCCCACATACCGGCATATTCGTTTATACTGAACGACGTTTTGTTTGTCGGAGTTTTAGGTACAACCCTGAAAAGAACAAACTCTAAAGTGACACTTTGTGAAAATAAGAAATAAGGTGCGAGGAGGATTAGTTAGAATAGTTTCAAGCAGTAGATAGAAGTAGATATCCAAAGTTTTTAAAAGGTATGCAAAGTTTTATTTTATACTATATTTTAGTATAGTTTGGTAGAATTTTATGATTATTATTGATAATTTGCCAAACCTTTGATCCTGTTAATTGGGATAATGACTATGACCTCTTGGTCTCCCTTAATTGGGGGTTACCAGGAGGCAGGGTCGTTACAACTATCTTTGGAGATCTGAACTCCTCTTCTAGGTCAAGACCTATGTGTGTGACCCTATAGGTCCCATATTACAGTGGTAGTGAATGTCCATAACAACTTATGACATCACAAGAAATGAGTGGTGCCTAGTCGCACATAATTACTACCCAGGTAAATGGAAAAGTTGGGGAACAACTTTAACCTACAATTTGTGTATGGTGTTACTATGTTTGTATAGTTCCTTTGCCATTGAAGTCCAGATTGAACTAGAGGCATGGTGCAGTCACCCTCATTATTATTCAATCTTGTTTCTTGAACCAAGAGCAGACTGTTTAAGATATATGTAAGCTCAATATCACATATTGACTCACATGTGCATGGTCATGCTTTTCTCAATCTTGCTAATCAGGAGGCCTAGGACATCACACTCTAGTAGGAGGGACAAATCCCTTGTCTATTACTCACAGTCAATCCCCATGTGTCAAAGCCACCCAATCATCACTGTTATAACAATCTATGTTTCAAGACTGCATTTGATGATTTCAAAGTGTACCCAACAACGTGTGTTGAGTGTAGTGATTCCAGTTCTTAGAACCACAACCACTATCATCACTGTGAGATCTAACTATGAATTCCATGATGATGGCATCCATGTCTCAGTATCACGACGGACCTGTCTAATACACCATTCTCTAACATGTATCTATGTGATTGGTTTGATATCTCCATATCATGACCAATGAGACTCAGTCATCAACCAACTCACACTCTGATCTTATGTGTTATTGCTTTCTATCAACCTTCCATAATAACAACCAATCAGGAACATAATGAGAATGTAAATATGTACTCTTATCATCCATATGATCTCATTTCTTTCAAGTCACGTACTTGAAGACATACATCATTGAGTAATATTTTTCTCTAGACATTTATAATGTTACATCTTTATCTCATAATAGAA